>JAZDUA010000511.1:0-600000 GCA_038098605.1 Gryllus longicercus | reverse complement strand
CAAAACAAAGTATACAGCAACTTTGTAACATGTACATTAACGAACCAATACATTTCAATATTTTCTATCTACGACAGCGATTTGCGAGGTTGTTTTTTGTAAACTGAAAGTGAAGGTTCCACACCCACGATGGTGATCAGTGCAAATTCAAAACTGCTCAAATTCAAAACTGCTCAAAATCGAATTTTGAAGAATATGACTTGAACGGGCTCCTCTTTCTGTTAAGCAGGAAACAGGGCTGTGATTAAAGGCTCATATTTTCCGATAATGTTAGCAGTGTAATTGTTGCTTTGCAACACAGGGAAATGCTCAAGGGTCGATCGATGGCAGTCTGATGCTAATAGTAATTAAAATAGGCCGGGGTAATTCTTATTTCGAAACTTTCATAATGTTTGAAATTAGCAAATCAGAGTCGCCTTCCCCTGTAATACAATCGCCAACAAGAAACAACGAACACAAACAAATAAAAAAAAGTAGAGGAGCCCAATTGGATTAACCTGTAATTACCAGAAAATAGTGTAACAAATGTATTTATTGTGTTGTTTTTTGAAACCATCACATGTAAATCCTTATACTGATCAGTAAATAAAAATAAATTAAAAAAATATTTTTGAACCAAGGGCGTTATAAGGGTTCCAACAACCGAGATCATTAGAACCAGTTAACGTCCGTGGTACATGTATGATTTTATTTTTTTACCTATTTTTAATGATTCAGATTTACTTATGTACTAATTAACTATATGTTAACTTGAATCGGTTTGTCCTCTCATAATTCCCTCACATAATTCCCTCCGTAAGAGATCACGTAGCAACATTCAACTGTTTCCACATTTACCTCGTCATCACGATCCTCTTGATCCAGGTAAGTTATGCAGTGAAAATCGATCCGTATCGAAGGCAATACCAAGCAATATCGATTCAGTAAAAAATGAAGTGTATTTATCTACTGAAGGTTATGTCTCACGAGCGACAAAAAGAGCGAGCTAGACAGTACCTTCCTCTCAGAGATAAATTATATCTCTCGTCTGGTTTTGTAAACTATTAATTATTTTGCTTTATGTATCTTTAAAAGTTATTTATGTAAAATTGCAAGTATCTTTTGATGACTCATGTTTTTTCTCTCATTTTTGCAGGTTCGTTTCTGCCAAGGGCCTGTTCGGTGTGAGCGTGGACCTAAACAAGTAAGAAATCCTATTCCAGGGCATCCTTTTGATAATCTGATAAGGTGGACGTGTCCGTGGCACAATAGCTATTACACACGCCTTTGATCGCAGTGACTCGTGTTCGATTCCCGTCTAATCACGGCAGTGCCTCTGACCGGAACGTCATAGCTACTTCGACACTAGCTACATAGCTAGGTCGAGTTCGGTCGCTGTCTAGATGAGAATTCTAGCGGCCGTCTGTTCTCATCGGTAGTTTTCCGTGGTTTCTCCGTTCAACACCAAGCGAATGCCGGAGCAGTACCCTAACAAACGGGCCACGGACCTTAGAGCTTGTCCAGGCTGGGGCACTGCCCGGCTAATTGGAGATACCTGGTTGAGGAGAAAACCCATTAGCCGAAGGTAGCTCGGTGCCGGGTCTCACCATCCAGCCTAGGGGAGGGGGAGGACCACCGCCACCTTCCGAGGGAACCACATGCATTACACGTACGGGACTAGTGACCTCAACAGCTGGCGCACCCGGTATCACTAATGAACCAACCCGTGTCTAGTCCATATGGAATTTGTAGTGTACAATTGGAGCCCTCTACATGGTTTTCGTTGTTTTCCCCAGTCTCTCATTCCACGATTGCTCCCTCATTCACTTCGTCAGTATCATTATCATTTCCTTATTTTATTCTCACTAATGGATTTCAATGACTTTTAGTTGAAAGCTCCGAAAAACAGATCAATATCTTTATAGAAATAAAAGGGAATGTGCGTGTGGGTATCGCACATAGACGCAATTCGACCGATTTCGCTGAAACTTCCACACTTAGTTCTTATTAGTAATTGGAGTGTTTATAGAGTGATTTGAATTAAATCGGTCATGTGGGGATGATTTATTCATTTATGACGACTCACGCGCCCCTGAACTCTACGCAACCCGCCACACAGTCAAGGATTAAGCTCGTCTTAGCTGCATACAAATATTCTGCCCCTGCGATTGTAAAATATCTGCTAGAATTATTACTTGGTTCTCGGACATGTAAATCAAATTCCTCGAATAAACTGTCATAGCGAACGCGTGTCCAAATGTGAAGGAGAATTTTAACAATAGGATCTTGACAACCATGGCCAAACCAGGTGATAGAACAAACCCATACTTGCGCCAAAGTGTTTCGTCTATTGGAATTTTTGAACATGCGAGGCAAAAATCCTGTTGTGACCTTCCTCAGAGCGTACTGCTGAGGGAGCTCTGCCGCTACGACAGACACGCGGGACATCAACAGATAGCCCGTTGACAATACAGGACTCCGGCCGCGGAAGCCTAAGTAATCGAGATGCGGGTCTGCTATACTCCGATTTAAATGAAGTGTCTCGTCAAGGACACGAACGGAATGGAGAGGGGGTACACTGTCATCCAATCGGGTGCTTCAATACCAAACATTATAGTCGTAACGAAGCTCCCGATCGGACGACTGTATCCGTCACTCCTTCCAGCTCGTGACCCTGAAGGGACACTTGATTTAAATCGCAAATCCATTTCAGAAATTAAACTAAAAAGGATGCACCTCCTTTCGGCGCACGAAGCTGCTTTGAAACGTTCGCTTTTTGTTGTGGCCGGGGAGAGGAACACAGCTATATCCCCCACGATATAACATTCACTACACTTATGGGACTGGACGAAACCAGTCGACGCGCCGGGAAACATTTAGTACATCATTCAGTACGTCATTTACCACTGTAGCACAATGTCGAAATCATGTGAGTCCGTGTCATTGACTTGACAGTGCTTGACAAAAATAAGAAACGAAGTGGTGTGGAAAAGAGCTGGGGTTCAAACAACCCTAACCAGAAGACTAGAAAATAAAGCTCTTCAATGGTATGGACATGTCCAGAGGATGCGAAATGAGAGATGGCCAAAACAAATTGTAAATGGGATACCTAAAAGGAGACGTAGAAGAGGTAGACCTGGACGTAGAAGAGGTTAACCTGGAAGACATATATACATGAAGTAATGGAGGAGAAAGGATTGGAAGAGGGTCAATGGGAGGACCGAGAATTATGGAAATCGAAAACGGCAAACTCTAAGGGGTAGAAACCGTCGAAGAAGAAGAAGAAGTGCTTGACAGTGGCGTGTGTGTGTGTGTGTGTGTGTGTGTGTGTGTGTGTGTGTGTATGTATGTATGTGTATTCAAGATGTTTATCCGTCTCGGAAGTGAAGGCTCGATAAGCCATCGCGTAAATTGAAATGTCTTGGAAATTGGTGGGAGGTCGTGTTGAGAAAGCAATTATTGTGAAATGAACATGAAGTAGATTGACGATTTTCCCAAGTATTCGCCGAAATGTCTTAAGCGATATCCGACAGGTTCGTTTTTATGATATCGTGTTTAGTAGCCGTAGTTTGGTCTAAAGTGACCAATATAGGTTGCCCTCTTCGTATTATTATGTTTTGGAGCTTCGCTTTCTCCGCGGCACTTATTTTAATTGTTTTTACCTTTTAAACAATAATGAGGGTTTTCTGAAAATTCTATTTTATTCTCTGAAAGAAACCAATACAATATTAATTACAAAAATGTATTACTCGTTAATAACTTAAATGGTTTAAAAAAGGAATCTGTTCTTAAGATAGTGTTAACATACACATTAAATTATAATAGTTTGACAATTTCTTGTAGTATTACGTAGTATTATTAAAGAAATTGTATTGACTTCGGCCCGTAATTAAGAATTGAATGGCTTGTTACACTTGAGCAATCATTCTCATGCATGATTGCAAGCATGGTGCAATGGAGGTAAGCAAGAATGTTCTGAGTCTGTTAAGTATGTCTGGTATTGCGTATTAGGCCTGTCCAGGTATTTCCCCCAGCATGGCACCTACCCAGCTGGGACAAGATCTAACCTCCCGACTCTAATACCGTCAAGTGTGGTAGTATAGTGTTTGTAAGTGTAAGTCGCGTATGTGTGTAAGCCGAAAGAATGGGACAGAGATGTGAAAGTAAAGATATTGTAGTCCCTTGGGGCATTCGTCTGGTATTGATCGAAGATACCACATAAAACCACCGATCAAAACAGATTATTTTTTTTGAGTAGGCCATGTGACGCGACTGCGTACTTCATGAAACATTCATTACGTTGAATGGCCGTGTATTGTGTTTGAAGGTCGCGACTAATGGAGATATTATCGAGTGAAACGTGCGTGGGTTGCGTATTTACGTTATTACGTGATAAGTGTCTGGAGTTCTTCGGAAATGTTTCAGCCAGTCCTTTTCATAGGAAGTCGTAGAACGCGACATGTGTACAGATGTAAATTTGTTCGAGATGTAGTGAGATCACAGAGTCATTTTCGTAAACCCATGAGTTTGTCGGTAGCTGTGATCAAATATCTTAGCAGAAATATCATGAATATGAAGTTTTGAACATCGACTGAATAACCCGTGTGTCAGGTATCTTATCAAACATGGTCTAATTACCCGCTTTGTAACTTTGGCCATATGATACAATACATTAGTCAGATATGTCTGACATATCGTAATTTTTTCATTACGCATTTTTTGCCTCTGAACCTTTCTGCTATGTACACGTTTTACAAGCCGTTTTTATCACGTCATCTTCATGAATATTGATTCGAGGTTTTAATTCAAATTTATATTTTTATCTGATTATATGACGTATGAAAAATGGAACATGGACATTTATTGTCTGTCCTACCGCGGGGTGTCTGTATTTTTTCCGAAAAACGGAAATGTGTGTCAGTCCATGATCTTGTGGAGTACCATGCATATGAAGTGAAATACGTTAAATTTATTTCAAATCGATTCCAATGTTTAACAACGTTCTTCATGAGGTGTGCATTAATTGAAGTGATATTCAACACTGGGCTCAGGACTTGTACCTAAATGTGACTCTATACATTGAACGATGAGAGCACAACACTGGAACATATACCTGACGTACCACAAAACATAATTAATTCTGCGACCAAAAGGAATGAGATTGAGCCATTTTTTAAGAGGGAAACCCGCCGAGGTGGATGTTCTCGTCGATGGTTAAGTGAATTTGTAACTCTATTTCGTTTGAATACCGAGATGTCCAATCCGATACACCCTCTCCTGAGATCCGTAACGCAGAAAGCTGCTCCTGAGCCTGTGGGCAACCACTCGAACGTGATCAAGATCGGCGTGACGGACATGCTGATGGCGGCGTCGGCGGACAGCGCTAGCGACGCGTGCCAGTGGCAGGAAGTGATCCTGGAGGGCTACCTCGTGTTCCTGGTGAGTCGGATGCTGGGCGTCGCCAAGTGCGTGCGGGTGTTCGACCCGGCGTACCCGCGGCGCGCGGGCCGCCCGCATTGGTCGGCCGCCGTGGCGTCGGGCGGCGTGGACGTGCACGCGGTGGAGAAGTGGCAGGACCCGGCGCTGGCCGCCCGCTTCGACTTCCTCTACCCGCACAACGTGGACCGGCTGTGCCTGGTGGTCGGGCGGCGCGCGCTGGCGCGACGGGTGGCGCTGCCGCGCGTGGCCGCCGGCGTGGCCGCCGCGCTCGCGGCGGCGCTGGCGCTGCTGGCCGCGACGCTGCGCCGCGCGTACGCGCTCTCGCCGAGCGACTTGGCGCTGGAGATCACCCGCACGCTGGTCACGGGCGCTTTCCGGCGGCGCCACCGACGAGTGATGGTGTGGCTGAGCCTGTTCGGCTTCTTCTCCATGAGCGTCTTCTCCGGCGTGCTGGTCGGGTCGGTGGTGGAGCCCGACAGGGCGCAGGAGATCGACTCGCTGGACGAGGTGGTCGGGAAGATGGAGATCTACTCCGAGTACTTGACCAACGCGACGGTGATTCGGATCGCGCCCGAGGCGGACGGCGACGCCACCGGGGGCGGGCAGTCGGAGGTAGGGTTGCGATGTTCGATTGAGGTTAGGTTAGGTGAGGTGAGTTTAAGGTAAAGTTAGGTTACGGTTAAGATTGAGTTACAGTTAGGGTTAGGTTATGGGTAAGGTTAGGTTACGGGTAAGGTTAGGTTGAGGGTAAGGTTAGGTTGAGGGTAAGGTTAGGTTGAGGGTAAGGTTAGGTTGAGGGTAAGGTTAGGTTGAGGGTAAGGTTAGGTTGAGGGTAAGGTTAGGTTGAGGGTAAGGTTAGGTGGAGCGTATGGTTAGGTGGAGCGTAAGGTTAGGTGGAGCGTAAGGTTAGGTGGAGCGTATGGTTAGGTGGAGCGTAAGGTTAGGTGGAGCGTAAGGTTAGGTCGAGCGTAAGGTTAGGTTACGGGTGAGATTAGGTTAAGGTTAAATTACGGTTAGGTTAAGGTAATGTGAGGTTAGGCTTAGGTGACGGTTTGGTTTAGGTTATGATTAGGAAAAATTTCGGTTTCATTGGTATTGCGGTTGGCTATAACACCTAAATTCACTGGTTCAAATCCGATAGAAACCGTGGATATTTATGAACAATCGTGGATATTTATGCGAAAAATTGTCATTCTTCAGTGGGAAGTAAAGACGGCTGTTCCATGTAGTTTTACTGCGTGTAGAACATCCTCAAGCTTAAAAGACGCTTGCGAGTCAAATTCAAATCACCCGTTTCGTCGCCGGTGTAATACCTCCTTTGTCTGCCAGATGGTGAAAGGAGCTTAGCGGAAATAGCGTGGTCACGGTGAGGACCAGGCCTGACGGTCTGAGGCTCGCAACGTAAAAGAAGGTACAATTGAATTGAATTGAATTGAGTTGATGTTTCTATAAAACATCGATGATTTGATGATCGAAGTATTGAAGCTGATGTTTTTTTGAACATCGATGTTTTGTTGTGAATGAAAAATGCCCATAATCACAATTTTATAGAAACAATCATGAAATAACAACTGAGAGTACCACTATCCTGTCAGTTTACGCGTTCGAACCAAACTATCGCGATTTATATACTATCTTCATCGAGCTGACTTTCTCTCTCCGGAGAGGGTCCTCATACATTTCCTTCGTCTTTCTTTGTATTTTGCCTTTGTATTTTGTCGAAAGACGTTCTTAACTTTGATTCCAGTTAAATTGTAATTTTAATTAATATACGCGACCACCAAATATTGTTACGCGCTAATTTAACTTAAGAGGTTACTAAACCAGCTTTACATCATCGATGTTTAAAAACATCGTCAGTGTGTCATCGACGATTTGATTTGGACCATCGGCGTTTTGTTGTGGCTGCCAGTCGGAGGTGACGCTGCTGCCGCTGTCGGCGATCGCGTGGGAGGAGGCGGTGGCGCGCACGCTGGCCGGGCGGGCGGCCATCTTGGGCAACAGCATGTTCGTGAGCATCCACACGCGGCTGCGCGAGACGACGGCGGGCGACGGCCGGCCGCTGCTGCACCGCGTGCGCCAGTGCCTGCTGGGCCACGCCACCTTCGCGTACCCGGTGCGGCCGCGCTGGCCGCTGCGCGACCGCGCCAGCCTCCTGCTGCTGCGCCTGGTGGCGGCCGGGCTCTACCGCAAGGTGAACGACCACGAGATGACGCTGCTGGGCGCGCGCGCGCTGGTGCGGCCCGGAGGCGGCCAGCCGTTTAGTGCGCTGGCCGCCCGGCAGCTGGCGCCGCTGCTGGCCGCGTGGGCCGCCGGCGTGGCGGGCGCCGCCCTGGCGTGGCTGGCCGAGGTGGCGGTTGCCCGCAGGGCCCGGCAACTCTCCATCAAAATCGGGGACAAAGCTCGAGGTTGCTACTAAAGGAAGCGCTAGTGTCGCCGGGTGCAGCTGTAGGTTAGGCTCGCCAACTTTCCCACATACAAATTGGCTAATTTGTGAGAAATACGAAAAGAGTCTTCTAAATGTACAATTATTCATAATCTCTACTTGTAAGCAACCTCTGAAGAAAGCGCGAACGTAGATGTTATCCTTTGTAACATTATAGTCCTGCTTGCGACCCGCCAACTCACGCAGCAGTCACGCACGTTTTAAGTATCGTTGGCAGAAGTTTCTGTTGTAGTTCCTGTAAAGAAGGTGATGCAGCAGAGCGCGCCATCGTAATGGTCTCCACTACGTTATATGGGAGTTATAGGGCCCTGGTTGCCCGTGCGCGGGGGAAGAAGCTAGCTCTGGCCGGTGGCTGCGAGCCAGAGTTGCTATCTCGTTGATCGGAAGACGGACCACATGCCTGCCTTTTGGCAGACTTGCGGTTGCCAATCTGGAGTTGTTTACCTGTTTGTCTGAGATCGGCTGGAAAATATTTTATGGTTGTTTGGTTGTTGGTGATTCTGGGAGCTTCAACGGCTAAAGTCAAGATTCCCGTAATTGTAGTGTATGTTTTCCCTTATGGCTGTGGTCTTAGCCGCTGGATGGAGAGTACCAGCGCCGGCCAACTGTCGGTCGGCATGCGGGGTTTCCCTCAATCACCTATCTCCCACCAGCGGGGCACCGCCCCAGCCGGGACATGGTCTAAGCTCCTAACTAGTCTCCGGGCGTGAGTGGTAGTGTAGTGCATGTTGGTGTGTGTAACGAAGGGGTGAAGATAGGACAAGGAAGAGGATGGAAAGATCGCGCGCGGTCCGTGGCCCGTTTGTTAGGGTACTGCTCCGGCATTCGCGTGGTGTTGATCGGAGAAACCACGGAAAACTACCGATCAGAGCAGCCGTCCGGTAGAATTCTCCTCCTGCTGTACTCCTCCAACTGAATTCGACCTAGCTAACAAGCTAGTGTCGAAAAACCTGCCACCGTCGGGACTCGAACCCATGAACTCCCAGTGAGAAGCACTGCAGTGCCATCAGTTGATGCCCTGAGCCACCTCTCCCGGTAGGAAAGCATTTTAATTGAATGTAACTTGTATGATGCTGGCGTGCGGTGGCAGTGATGTGAGTTGAGATTGCACAGTAGGGGAACGATCTGATGGACACGTTTGGAATTACTCAGATGTTTGATTATTTCGTGTTTCTGATCGCGTCTACTGCTTTGGACAGTGGCCCAGAGAGTGTAGTGAATGTTTTTATCGTGGGAGGTGGCGGTGATTTCCCCCGCTGAATGATGATATCCGATGCCGAGCTACCCGTGGGCTTGCGGGTTTTTTCCCTAACCGTTATCTCCTACTAGATGGGACAAGCTGTAAGCCCCCAACTAGTCTCCCTGCAGGTGTGGTAGTGTAGTGCATGTAAGTCGTAAGTGTGTGTAAGGGCTGAGGGAAGGACAAGGAAGGGGAAGGAAACATCTCACGTGGTCCGCGGCCCGTTGAAACCACGGAAAACTACCTATCAAGGCGACTTGGACAGTGTCGAAAACGCTGCCGTCAGGATTGTAACGCTAGGAACTTCTGATTAGAGACAGTGCAGTGACATGAGTTGATGCATTGACCCCCCTCCCCAGAGGTGAGAATCACCCAGTGGAGCAGTCCAGCTGCCTCCACGAGTGACCCTGCGGTGGAAGTTTTCGCCCGCTAGATTGTGAATTGAAGAGCTGGTGAATGTCGGTTTGGGCGACTTCCCACTGCAGACCATATGTCGCATTGAGATAACTGGTTTGTCTTGCCACCGGAAAACTTCCCATCAAGGCAGTAGGCCGGTAGAGTTATCATCGAGACAGTTGCTGAATTCGACTTAGCAATCTAGCTAGTGTCGAAAATGCTGCCGTCGGGATTCTAACCCTAGGACCTTCCGATAAGAAGCAATGAAGTGACATTAGTTGATGCTTTGAGCCCCCAGAGGCCAGAATCACCCAGTGGAACAGTCCAGCTGCCTCCATGAGCGACTCTGCGGTGAAATGCTTCGTGCGCTAGATTGTGAATTGAATACCTGGTTAATGTCGGCTTGGACGACTTCCCACTGCAGACCATATGTCGCAATGAGATAACTGGTTTGTCACGCCACCGTACAAACCAGTTGAATTGTGTTTGCCGTAGTTAAACTGATTTGCGCGTTCAATGGGAATGAGAGTGTGATGGGAGTGCGCGGAAAGACGCCTATGTGATGGACACTTCGATAATGGCGTTGCCTGCGATTGGTTGAACTGGAAAGTGATCAAGCAACGGATGGTGCCGGTGACCAAGTGCCTGCCGGTTCGTTCGGAGCGCCTTTCTAGTTCGCTGGTGGCACAGCAGCAGATTTCGCTATTGGCCGCGAGGTGCGCTGGCATCGCGGTCGCTTGGGGCATTTTGTCTGCGACGATTCTCGCTGAGGTAGTAGCTGAGCTATCAGCTTTCTGGCAGTCGATAGAACAGCGTCTTGAGGGACCAGACCAGTTGCCTCCGAGAACGTCTTGTGTCCCACTCTGGTATCTGGGTTCTATGGTCACCGTACAAATCTGATGAATTGTAGTTAAACTGATTTTTGCGTTCAGAAGCAATTCGATAATGGCTTTATCTGCAGTTGGTTGAGCTGGCAAGTGAGCAACAGCTGCTGGTGGATGCTGCCAGCTGATTTCGCTCTTGGCCACGAAGAGCACTGCCGTCGCTGTCTCTGGTGGGGCTTTGGTGGCGGAGGTTCTCGTCGTGCATTTGCTGAGGACTTGCTTCTGGTGGATGGAGGTTCTGGGGCAGCAATGTCATGAGTTCTACTCTATAGTGGATTATTGTGTTGAAGAAAAATCGCTCGGAGTTGCATTCAGAATCTAACGTTTCGAAACGGTGATAATTGATTTCATTGAATCATGTGATACAGCGTCCAATGCATGTGAAACCATAAATCATACAATTAACATTTTGTTCATGACACGCTTTGTGGAGATTTTTGGTTATCGTTGCGTCATTATTCAACACACGCCCGTTAATGTATCTCGTTCCCCAGTGTTAAACGGAAGACGGCGAAATAGGAATCAGGGTATAAAGGTAGTGGCGACTCGTGCCAGTTTGAACGGTTGTCATCTCCCCGCCCCTAATCAAAAAGTTCTGTAAATTATTAGGAATATACATTTTCCATTTAATGACATTCAAGATACTGCAGCAATATAATATTAAATCGTTTTGAAATCAGGGAATGCCCTCTGTGAGATTTCGTTGCTAGCCATACAGCGCACCGACGACACGGTCTTAAGCTCTTCGTCTTCTTATTCGTCTTCGTCTTCTTCTTCTTCGTCTTTTTCTTCTTCTTCTTTTTCTTCTTCTTCTTCTTCTTCTCCATCGTCTTCTTCTTCTTCTTCTTCTCCATCGTCTTCTTCTTCTTCTTCTCCATCTTGTTCTTCTTCTCCTTCTCCATCGTCTTCTTCTTCTTCTTCTCCATCTTCTTCTCCATCGTCTTCTTCTTCTTCTTCTTCTTCTTCTTCTTCTCCATCTTCTTCTTCTTCTTCTTCTTCTCCATCGTCTTCTTCTTCTTCTTCTTCTTCTTCTTCTCTTTCTTCCTCCTCCCTTCCCTAGCCACGTAACCAGTACGCTGACGCTGTACCAGTAGTGCCGCTGGACTCTGGGCGTTAAGCAGGACGTGCTGCCAATTCTGGCGGTTTGTGGCTAGGTCCCTGGCATCGCTGATGTTCCACAGTGGCTCTTCAGATCTCCCTCGATGTTCTTGAGCCAGGTTTTCTTTGGTGGCCGTATCTTCGCCGCATCTTCCACTGAGGAGGTCGTTGTCGCTTGTGGAGTTGGTGCGGTAACCGGGTGGTGCTCATTCTATAGTCATGACTAAGGCTCGGAACATTGTGAAAAATTATATTTTTAATTATGAGCTTTATTACTGTACACACTTATTATCAAGTGGCCACAAAACATTCAAATGAACAGAAATTCGATCGTTTTATGTAGCATATTAGTGCGTGTTTAGTGTATTTTGTGTTAATCCATCATATTTCCATTATATTTAAATTATTGTATTTTATTGCTTTTTTGTACTTCATGTGCCATATTTCTCTTGGAATTTCAATTAATATGAATCTCCTCAAACCAAAAAGTGTACTTCATGACTGTGAACGCGAATGCTATTCTTGAGAAATCGTCGGAATGTCTTTCGTTCGTTGCAGCAGTGTGTATCTGAACTTCTTTTAGATGCTACCCATGGCGTTGGTACCCGGAAACAATTTATTCGATTATGAATGACGTGATAATTTAGCTTTGATAAAGACTTTGTGGCATTGGAATTGATACTTCGACGAAACAGACGAATTCACGATATTTTACTTTAAAAATTATCACTAGAATACTAAATGGAGACAAAAATGCAAAATTAATTGTTAAAATTCAAAGTTTTGTAATTGTTCATGAGTAGTAAAACTGGTAATTGTTAGGGCATATTTCATGAGTTTTGGCGCATATTTTATAAATGTTCAAGCATATCTGCATGCATATACCTCCTTTTGATGCAGCATTAACTTCCGCGCCTTGGTCATTACCAAACCATTGCAATCGCCGTATTTGAATACGTTCGTCGATGGGTGCCTGATGGTCGCACCTTGCAGGAATGACTTCGTTTCGAACACTGTCGCGGATGAAAATTTCCGGTATCTGACTTAGGCATCGCGGTGAATTAAATTGATGCCTTATTTTACGTGGGGCACTCGGGCAATCAGCGCTCTTCCGTCCGACCACTCAAATTTCGCTACGCTCCTTTCACCAACTAGCGGAGAAAGGAGGTATTTCTTGGGCGAGAAACAGGCGATTTGAATTTGGCTCAGAGGCGTCATTTAGGCTTGAGGATCTTTTACATGCAAGTAAATCTACTAACATAGGACATCCGACTTTACTTCCCCTCTGAAGGAAGTCGTAGGAAGGATTTTCTCGCCCTTAAAAATCCACGGCTTCGATCGGGTATGCCAACTTGGGTATAACTCTACAACTTAGGTATAACAGCCCGATACGCTAACCGTTACACCTTCGCCGTCGTTGAGCCAGTGAGCTCCTTTACTGGGCGTAATACTGCCCTTGCGTTCTTATATGTTAACAATGCTGTCCCGTGTGGTTTCGTATAGCAACGCTGGTAGATAGAAGCTCGTAGATAGCTATTGTCGTGCCAAGACAAGGGAGGTGGTTTCGACGTAGAGCGGAGGGACAATGGGCCGACCTTGTACTCCGAGAGCAATACCAATTTTCTGTCTTTGTGTGAAACTAACTGCTTCTTCATTATATGAATGTCGCGTATTAGTGGAAGTACGCAAGTTCAGTGAATTCTTGGCGGTATTCACTTTTTGTTTTAGGTTTGGGGAATTTCTTTTCATGTTAGATTTGTTGATTCAAAATATCCCTGTGTGAGTGCAGTGTCCTTTGTGTAAAGTTGACCGTTCGTCCGTTCGGGAAGAAAGTTCGTTTCTGTCCCCCTTCTACGGGACTAATGACTGTATTAGTTACGGACCTAGGTGGCTCGGGGTATCGGCTGACCTATGTGACCCTGCAGAGCCTATCGTTGGGAGGTCCTAGGATTGGAGGCCCGATGGTAGCAGGATTTTCTACACTAGCTAGGACAAATTCAAATACAATTTAGCTAGGACAAATTCATCCGCTGCTGTCTCGAAGACAATTCTGGCGGCCGGTTGCTCTGATAGTTAGTTTTCCGTTGTTTCTGCGATCAACACCAGGCGAATGCTGGAGCAGTACCCTAACAAACGGGCCACGGACCGCGCGCAATCTTTCCTTCCTCTTCCTTGCCCTATCCTCTCCCCTTACACTAGCATGCACCACACTCCACACATGGCGGGAGACCGGTGGGGAGCTTAGAGCTCTTCCCGGCTGTGATGGTTAAGATCAACACCAGGCGAATGCCGGAGCAGCACTCTAACAAACGGACCGCGCGCGATCTTTCCTTCCTCTTCCTTGTCCTATCCTCTTCCCTTACACTAGCATGCACCACACTCCTCACATGGCGGGAGACCGGTGGGGCGCTTAGAGCTCTTCCCGGCTGTGATGGTTAAGATCAACACCAGGCGAATGCCGGAGCAGTACCGTAACAAACGGGCCACGGACCGCGCGCGATCTCTCCTTCCTCTTCCTTGCCCTATCCTCTCCCCTTACACTAGCATGCACCACACTCCACACATGGCGGGAGACCGGTGGGGAGCTTAGAGCTCTTCCCGGCTGTGATGGTTAAGATCAACACCAGGCGAATGCCGGAGCAGTACACCAACAAACGGACCATTGACTGCGCGCGATCTTTCCTTCCTCTTCCTTGCCCTATCCTCTCCCCTTACACTAGCATGCACCACTCTCCACACATGGCGGGAGACCGGTGGGGAGCTTAGAGCTCTTCCCGGCTGTGATGGTTAAGATCAACACCAGGCGAATGCCGGAGCAGTACCCTAACAAACGGGCCACAGACCGCGCGCGATCTTTCCTTCCTCTTCCTTGTCCTAACCTCATCCCTTACACTAGCATGCACCACACTCCACACATGGCGGGAGACCGGTGGGGAGCTTAGAGCTCTTCCCGGCTGTGATGGTTAAGATCAACACCAGGCGAATGCCGGAACAGCACCCTAACAAACGGGACACGGACCGCGCGCGATCTTTTCTTCCTCTTCCTTGCCCTATCCTCTCCCCTTACACTAGCATGCACCACACTCCACACATGGCGGGAGACCGGTGGGGAGCTTAGAGCTCTTCCCGGCTGTGATGGTTAAGATCAACACCAGGCGAATGCCGGAGCAGTACACCAACAAACGGACCATTGACTGCGCGCGATCTTTCCTTCCTCTTCCTTGCCCTATCCTCTCCCCTTACACTAGCATGCACCACACTCCACACATGGCGGGAGACCGGTGGGGAGCTTAGAGCTCTTCCCGGCTGTGATGGTTAAGATCAACACCAGGCGAATGCCGGAGCAGCACCCTAACAAACGGGACACGGACCGCGCGCGATCTTTTCTTCCTCTTCCTTGCCCTATCCTCTCCCCTTACACTAGCATGCACCACACTCCACACATGGCGGGAGACCGGTGGGGAGCTTAGAGCTCTTCCCGGCTGTGATGGTTAAGATCAACACCAGGCGAATGCCGGAGCAGTACACCAACAAACGGACCATTGACTGCGCGCGATCTTTCCTTCCTCTTCCTTGCCCTATCCTCTCCCCTTACACTAGCATGCACCACACTCCACACATGGCGGGAGACCGGTGGGGAGCTTAGAGCTCTTCCCGGCTGTGATGGTTAAGATCAACACCAGGCGAATGCCGGAGCAGTACACCAACAAACGGACCATTGACTGCGCGCGATCTTTCCTTCCTCTTCCTTGCCCTATCCTCTCCCCTTACACTAGCATGCACCACACTCCACACATGGCGGGAGACCGGTGGGGAGCTTAGAGCTCTTCCCGGCTGTGATGGTTAAGATCAACACCAGGCGAATGCCGGAGCAGCACCCTAACAAACGGGACACGGACCGCGCGCGATCTTTTCTTCCTCTTCCTTGCCCTATCCTCTCCCCTTACACTAGCATGCACCACACTCCACACATGGCGGGAGACCGGTGGGGAGCTTAGAGCTCTTCCCGGCTGTGATGGTTAAGATCAACACCAGGCGAATGCCGGAGCAGCATTCTTACAAACGTGCGAAGGACCGCGCGCAATCTTTCCTTCCCCTGCCTTGTCTTCTCATTACTTCTTAAACTCACACACAGACGTTTCACTTACATGGACCACACATGCCGAGAGACCAGTCGGTAGGTTGGATCTTGCCCCCTCTGGGACTGTGGCATGCATGGTGGAAAACACCTTGTCGAGGGAAAATCCCTACCAGCCGATTTAAAAGGTCGGCGCCAGATCTGGCCAACCAGCGGAGGAAGAAGATCATCGCCACATCCCGCGATAAAACACTACACTTACGGGACTAGTGACCTTGGCAGTTGACGCGCCGGAATCACTAATCAGCCCGTGTGAAATGTAGGAGCGCGGCGGAGCGTGTGTATGTGTGTCTCGGCCTCGTGCTGGCAGGACGGCAGGCAGGCAGGCGCATGGACAGCGGTGGGAGGGGGCGGGCGGGGTCAAATTCATCGGCGCGGTCGCCTAATCGAGTTAACCCAGCGACCGACCGACCGACCGACCGCTCGCCCGCCCGCGCGCGGCCGCCCACTGCCGACACCGCCTCGCGGCCGCCGCTTCCTGCCCGCCGCTGCGACGTCGCCAAGAAAGCAGCGGCAGGCTGGCCACACTCTGGAAAGGTGCGGAGAATCGTGGAATTTCATAGCTCTGGGAAAAGTCATGGAAAATAACGGAATTTCGTTGCTCCTCAAAAGTCAGGGAAAATCAGGGAATTTCGTTGCTCCGGAAAAGTCAGGGAAAGTCGGGGAATTTCGTTGTTCCGGAAAAGTCAGGGAAAATCACGGAATTTCGTTGCTCCTCAAAAGTCAGGGAAAATCAGGGAATTTCGTTGCTCCGGAAAAGTCAGGGAAAGTCGGGGAATTTCGTTGCTCCGGAAAAGTCAGGGAAAATCACGGAATTTCGTTGCTCCTCAAAAGTCAGGGAAAATCAGGGAATTTCGTTGCTCCGGAAAAGTCAGGGAAAATCAGGGAATTTCGTTGCTCCGGAAAAGTCAGGGAAAATCAGGGAATTTCGTTGCTCCGGAAAAGTCAGGGAAAGTCGGGGAATTTCGTTGCTCTGGAAAAGTCAGGGACAATCTGGGAATTTCGTTGCTCCGGAAAAGTCAGGGAAAATCACGGAATTTCGTTGCTCCGGAAAAGTCAGGGAAAGTCGGGGAATTTCGTTGCTCTTCAAAAGTCAGGGAAAATCTGGGAATTTCGTGGCTCCGGAAAAGTCAGGGAAAGTCGGGGAATTTCGTTGCTCCGTAAAAGTCAGGGAAAATACGGAAATTTTCTTGCTGTGGAAAAGTCAGATAATTTCATGGCTCTGGAAAAGTGAAGGAAAATCAATGAATTTCATTTCTCTGAAAGTGTCAGCGAAACTTAGAGAATTTCTTTGCTTTGAAAGGTGAGGGGAAATTAGGAAATTTCGAGGAAAAGTTGGAGGAAAATCAAGGAGTTTTTTTGCTGTGGAAGATTCATTGCTCTGGAAAAATTAAGGAAGAGCCAGGGAATTTCATTGCTCTGGAAAAGTCAGAAATAAGTCAGGGAATTTGTGGAAGAATCATTAGAAGTCAGGGAAAAGTTTCGGAGTCTTATAAAACTAGATAGTATTTAATTATGTGTATAGTCTGTTGGTAGTTTAAAGACATGTTACTCATGTATAAATAAAAAAAATTGGATCTTAATTGTGTAATTGTATCTGACACGTTTTTAGTAGTTTTATGTAATAGTGCTTGCTTCTTTCTCGTTTTGTATAATCTTGATGATGGAAATACATTTTTCGAAATGTTGGCAAACAACCATATTTTAATTTCTTTTTGCTCCTAGTGACCAAGTCTCGTAACCTGACTTGACGTGACAGTAGATATTATCCCTTAAAAACATTTGTAGACACATTGTTTTTGCTCAGTTTTTATTTCTTGACAAAACATTGTTTATTTTTTAAAATGGCAAAATCAGATATCTGACCAATTTGTATCAGGCAGGCTTTAGTATTTATTTTAATAGTGTAAAATTAAAAATCATATTAGGAAAATATTTACACAAAAAACACTATAAAGCCGGGATTAGTCGGGGAAATGAGTGCCCCCGCCCCCCAGATCAGAGTTTTAAATATCGATGTTTAAAATTAAAGTATTGATGTTTTAAATAAACTTCGCCCCCAAACCACCTATGTTTTTTAAACATTGATGGCCAGCCGGGTGGGGGACTTACTTTGAAGGTGGTCTCGTTCATTAATTTTTAATTGAGATTTTAGTGACAAAACCGAGTTAAAAATAGTCGGAGAAATGTTAACAAAACGTTTATTTCCTAATTGGATTATTAAAAAATGATGAGGTGGCTAAGGCGTAAGAGCCGTAACTGCTTAATGGCTGAAGGGTCGCGGGTTCGAATCCCGCCTGGAGCATGTATGTTTGTGTCCGTATACCGTTACCCTCAATGCCACTTATAGGGGCCGCTATATGACCTTAGTTCTTGAAAAACAACTTTCAATATGGGGGGAAAATAATAAAAAAAATATAAAAAGTGAATTGGATGTAAATATATTATATCCCTTCCTTTATATTTCCGCCGTGCATCCTTGCTACTCCAAAGTGTAAGTTATCTTGCGACTTTTCAACCTGTATTTATTTTATTTTTGTGTCAGGGATGTTTCTGCACAACTTCATTCAATTGCAGATTTTTAAATGATATCATGCACTTGTTTCTGTATCTGAGCAATGTTTTAGTTATAACACTACGAAGAGAAAAAAGTTTAGGAATGCGGTAAGTCAATATAACACAGAATTACGAAAAATAATTTTCACTACACTTTGGAGTTATAGAGATAAATCTATTTATTTATTTATATATATTTTATTTATTTATTTGTTTATTTATTTATTTATTTATTACGAGCTGTTAATTTTTACGATTTTCGCAGAGATGGGTCCAATGCGGGGATTTTGTAAGGGGTTGGGACCCAGATTGCCTGGAAGAGAGGACAGAATGTTGCTTTAGGTGCCCATATGTGGGAATCGGTATGGCCAGGCGAGAAAAACCAAAAGGTAGTTGCGGCACAAAATAAATCGGGAGGGGTAGTGGCTAAAACCATAACTGGGAGGGGGAGGCATTGCTCCCCTATATTTTTTACAGTTTCCTCCTGGTATTTCCCTCAAATTTTACAAATGTTTACAATTATCCAACATGTTTAAATTCGTGTAAAAATAAAACTTAAAATACTTTAAAAAATCTGCTGTGTATATCGTAACATTATTATGAAAAGTATAAACTTTGAGAAACATAATATACAATAAAGAATAAAGACAAATAAGTTTGCTTTTCATTCTACTATGACGTCTCCAAACATTTCCCTAAAGGGCCACTCCACGCCTAGCCCCTCGCTCCGTGAGAGCAAGACATTTGAAGGTAGTGCTGTCACGAAGCAAAGTAAGCCAAGCGTGAAGGTGAACGGCTGTAAACGTCCCTTTAACAACACAGGAGTGAAGTCGTATATGGAGCTCTCTGACTTTGATCCGAGTATCATACTCGCAAAATGTCAGTGTTGCTCTTTTGCTTTTATTTTAGAAAAAAAAGTAAGAACTGTATGTGACGTATGGGATAGATCATCTGCACGTTTTTTGAGTGCTAGAATCCCTTCCCATCATTTCAACTACAAATAGTTGATAAAGGAATAAAAGTTAAAAAAATGAAATAAAAAAACACGAAATTAGCAACATTTGAAAAACTATACATTTTCGTTCCCGAGTTATGGAAAACTTGTTTTCAACGGTAAACGAACTCGAGATTTGATTTTTCTGCATTGCTAACAAAATAGTAACTCGCCCTTACGTCTACTCCTACCACTACAAGCAAAAGGAAAGTTCAACAAAACGTGCGCATAGTAAAGCTACATTAACGTCCAGAAGCAAAACAAGGGGCCAACTCAACATTTGCTCAATGTATCAGGGAAACGGGACAAAAACCTAATCGATATGGGGTCATTGACCCGTAAGCTAAAGTACATTATTTGTTACCAATTTGTATGCCAATAAATAACAAAAGTAAATTCTATTGGAACAAAAAACAAATTTATATTACAAGACCTAATTGGCTGAGAGATTCTAAAGAAATCGTAAGGGTCAAAATTGAGATTGCACATTTGGGTGTAGGTTGTGAATGAAAAACTGTGAATACAATACAGATATTTTTAACAGAAGGCATTATTTTCAAATTAAAAAAGTCCCATGATATTGTATTTGCATATTCGGGGTAGAGCAGAATGGCGATTGTAAGTGTATAATCTTAATTTCCTCAGCACTTTTCGTTTATTTCTTTGTTGAAAAACAAACAAACATGTGAATCGGAGGTAATAGAGATCTCTTTTCACATACATAATTGTCTTGTGATCATTTGCTTGTATTAAAACAAAACTAAAACCCCAAAGAGAACAGTGAAACTTTCAACTGCGGATTGGGGGGGGGGGGGGGCAGGGTCAAGTCGTAACTGGCTTCGGTGAACTAGCCTGGGGCATCGCCACTTCCCGGCTCACAATACAGAGAATCTGGGCTTCAATAGAGCCATTGTGGTTGCGGCGTCGTAACTCATGAAGAGAATAAGAGTCGCTGAGGAGAAGTGCTGTTTGTGGGGCTTGGAGAATTGATGGGAGAAAAGGGGATCTAATGTTAAGTAATACTGTAAAGTACTCGTAAAAGTAAAATAATCGTTATTCGTCAGGAATCGTTAGGAAGATGTAAAGCGAACGGGTGGATCTATAACAGCGTCTACTTTCTCGCATTAATTGTAATTTTGCAATTTTAGAACATTCAGAGTTGAACAAATGTCGGACGTACGTTACATTTATAAGTGTACTTTGCACTATCCCAGAAAAAAATTAAAACAATAATTGGAGCCGTTAGTGAGAAAATATTATTTTTCAAATTGCTTTTTATTTCGTGCAAAATAATGTGAAAACTGGTCAAATTTTCAAAAAAATTGTACCTGATCTTTAATTAAATTTATTTATATTGTAAATCTTTGTTTAGTTGGTTCCTTGTGTTGACATGGCTGCACGAAGCTGACCGTGTGTTGTTTACATGAATGACAAAAAAATAAACAAATCTAAAGTGCTTCATGCCACGGGTTGGGGCGACCCGTGTTCAGTGATGTATACAATCACCGCTAGATGTACGTGTTTGATTGATGCTTTCACGGTAATGACATATTTGGTGTCATTTCGCACTCCAAAACCGAAGATATTGCGAAAAGTTGTTTGTAGTAGGTATTTTGTTGTTGTTTGGTAAGTGTAGAGTTATATATATATATATATATATATATATATATATATATATATATATATATATATAATTCTGTCGGTCTTGATATACGAGATCACAATTACTGTTCTGTGTCTGTAAATTTTCGGTTTTGGAATGAAAAAAGGGGAATTAATAAAATCATCTGAAAACTTACTGAAAGTGATTAAGATTACACGAAATGATATTTATAAGAGAATTAATTTAGGCGTCTTGAGAATATTTTCTTTAAGTAATACTAAAACTAAACTAAAAAACAAACCAACAAATGAAAACGTAAAGACGTAATAAAATAATAAGAATAATATTATTATTATTGTTATTATTACTGTTATTATTATTACAATAATGTTATACAGAGTAATAGGACGGTGAGTGTTGCTTTGTGAAAAAATTGTGATTATTAGATGTGTTATGTGTGTAGAATTTTCTTTTGTAAAGAAAGGTAACATTTTGATCGTATGTTTCTTCCAGCAAAAATATTTTTTTAAATATTTTTAAATTAATAAAAATGTCTATAAATAAACTACTACAAACGCACTGTATCTGATCTAATTTTTATTCAATATACCTCCACATTTTCCAAGACAAGTAGTTAATTACAAAGGCTCAACAATTTTGAATAAGATGGTAAAAATTAATATTCGAATGTAAGAGTAACATCCCGTGCCGTTTGTGTACTTTTTTAATTAACGTATATTTCCATTTCAAATGGTTATTGTTCTATATCTTCACCTTCTTAGAATGGACTAGCAAAGGAATAGATAAATAATGAAATCTGCAAAATCAACATTGGAGATGGAAAGATAACCTCTACTATGTTATCGACATTTAAGAAGGTTAGACTACCAAAGGAGTGACCGCCAAAGAAGGTATGGGAGTTCATGATCGAAGAAAGAGGATAAAGAGCAAAACCGAGAAGAAAGTGAGAGAAATGATGAAGGCTAAAGGTTTAGAGAGTGAAGATTGGGAAGACAGGAGGAAATGGAGATTAGACAGCTAGACGTGGCGTCAGCTTATTAACCTCTACTACTTCTTACTACTGTATTTAGCCAATCAAATTTGGCTAAATATGTGTGTCTTTTGTATCTTTTTATAGTAAGTTGTATGGCTTATGTGTCCGTAAATTTTAAATTGTAAATTGTACGGCTTCTGTGGCTTATGCGTCTTCTTATAGTAAATTGTATGTATGTACTCTGGCAGAAAAGCCCTTTACGAGCTAAGGCCTGTCAGTGCATGCCGGCCTTGGGACCGAGGGTTAAGGGGTACGTGTGATTAGCTCATAGTCATCTCTACTCTGTATTCTCAACCTGAGAAGTGAGCTTCTTCATCGTCACACAGCAACATATACTGGGACATTGCAAGGAAAGCGCACAGACCCGACCGGGTATCGAACCCGTGATTGCGCCGTGGAAAGCGAGCACGCTAACCAAGGGGCATTTTATAGTAAATCCCTATTGTAAATATATTCGATTCTCTTTACTTTAGTGATCTTCAATCTGCCGAATGAGACATCTGGCACAGGTGCTATTTAGTTTAGCAAACATTTTGCGTAAGCGAAAGAATCATGTACACTTGTTACTAGTAGAAGATTTGATGTACTGGTGTCTAAAAATATTTCACCTAGATCGATGATACTGTAACAAGGGAACTTGTTACAATATCATGGATCTGATATACTGCAACTGTTCTTTTTTCGTTTCGTTTAAGAGATCATATATAGTAAAATTTTCATGGAGTAAATTCACAGTTTCAAATTAAAAGAATTCGAAAATAAACTCAAAAATGAATGTAACACAGTATCCCCTCGTGCGATTTCCTTAGATTCTTAAAACACTGTATTCCCCGTACACGTCTTTACAGATAGACCCAGAAAAAAAAAAAAAAGAAAGGAAAAAATAAATATAGCAGCACAAAAGAAGAAATTGACGAGAGAGAGAGAGGAAAAAAAAATCGCGGTTGAACGGCCTGGAACAAGGCGGCATGAATGAAGCGCCTGCCGTTGATAGCGCCGGAGGGGAGCGGGTACTTGAACCGTGCGCCTGCCCGCCGGCAGAGGTCAACGCCGGCCCCTCGGGACGAGTGGGCGAGGGCGCGGAGGTCACAGCTGGTCGTCCTACGCCGTCGCCGACGCTGCCCCTGGCACTCGGCGCTCGCGTTCAGGCGGACGCAGGACGTAGTATTTTTGGGTTGTTGATCGAGTTGATGAGGGAGTCTGTGCGCTCTTGAAAGCGAAAGACCTGGAGAGGTGGCTCAGGGCATCAACTGATGTCACCGCAGTCCCTTTGAGGTCCTCGCTTCGAGTACTGACGGTGGCAGGATTTGCGACAGTAGCTTGTCTGCTAGGTCGTTCTCTGGAGGAGAATTTTAGCGGCCAGCTGCTCTGGTCGGTAGTTGTCCGTGGTTTCTCCGATCAACACCAGACGAATGCCGGAGCAGTACCCTAACAAACGGGCCACGGACTGCGCGCGATCTTTCCTTCCCATTCCTTGTCCTATCCTCGCCTCTTACTAACACACTACATCCACTATCGCACATGTCAGGAGACCAGTTGGGATCTGAGAGCTTGTTTCAGTTGGAGCGGTACCCCCACTAGTGGTAGATACCTAGATGGAGCAAATCTCGCAAAAGCAGACGTGTAGGTAGTATCTCACCATACAGCGCGCGGAGAAAGTTAACCGCCTCCTCTCGTAATAAAAACATGTTCTAAACTTACGGGACTAATGGTCGTTGACGTGCCCGGAAACACGAAATGAACAATCGATAAAATAATCAGAGACGCCGGCACGCAACGCGCTCACGAGCTTCTTCACAATATAAAGCTTGGGTAAGGTGATCTCGCCCCGGCTCGGAACTTTCAGCTTTTCTGGCTGGCTCCGGGAGTCGAGTAAGAGCGTTTCTCGCAATAGGCCGGGAGGGAATCCTCTCCATGTGAGCAAGATTCGGATTCTGATGACGTGTCATCTTTTGATTGGTGCATTCTAGACGTAGCTAACTTGTAAATGAAGGTTTATCGCGACATATAGGCGTTAAAAATGTATAATTTGGGGGTTAATTTTGCCATTAAAAAAAAATTATGTCATTTACTGGACCCTTGTGTCATTTTTGCGATTTTTACGCATTTTGTTTCCCATTCGTGTTTTTTGTTATTGAATGTTTCATGAATTTACGACGACACACCAAGACTAAGTTTTCGTTGAAACATGATCTCTTGATCGAATTCACTACTGCAGTGCACTACAGTTTCAAAATTTTACTGGTCTTCGGTAACTTACTGAACCTTTCTGAACTGACGGTTGCAACATCGGAAAAAAGGATTGCATCTTTTCTGAAATAATGGCTTTACATTAAATATAATTGAATGTAATAAATTTAATTTAATGTGTATAAATTCGTTTTATTTTAAATTGTAAAATTCATTCAATCAATAAACGTATTCATACAAATTTTGGGGTATTTTTTATATAACAAATACGTCATATCCCCTTATTTTAAGTCATTTTCCTCTTATTTTTAAGTAATTTCTTAGGCCATTTTCAAACAATTTTTAGGTCATCGGAATCCGAGCTCTCCTCATGAGTATCGGGCACTGTCACGACGAAGCAGAGTCCAACAGAGAGCCTCCCGAACCGACGACTGAGCACTTCTGTATGTCATTTTCAGCCGAGGCCACCACGATCAGTCTTTCCTGCGGTCAGCGGGTAGGGGCCACAAGGCATTAGGGAGTTTTTGCACGGCGAAGCGTCACAGCAATCGACAGCCCTAGCGAAGTTCTGCGCATGCGCAGCTCGAGTTTCGCATTGCGCGTTCGCGTTGTATTGCTGTAACGATTCCCCGTGCAAATACTCGCACTATACCAACCTAGCTGCGCGTTCGAAGACGTGCGGCTTTATCGCCCCTGTTCAGGCAAATAAAGCTCTACAAACGCACTGTATCTGGTCTATTTTTTTAATATTAATATAATTATTATTATAATTTAAAATACCTCCACATTTTCCAAGACAAGCAGTTAATTACCAAGGCACAACAATGTTCAATAAGATGGTTAAAATTAATATTCAAATGTAAGAGTTACATCCCGTGCCGTTTCTGTACTTTTTTAATTAACTTATATTTCCATTTTAAATGGTTATTGTTCTATAGCTTCACTTTCTTATAATGGAAGAGCAGAGGAATAGAGAAATAATGAAATCTGAAAAATCAACATTGGAGATGGAAAGATAACCTCTACTGTGTTATCGACATTTAAGAAGGTTAGACTACCAAAGAAGTGACCGCCAAAGAAGGTATGAGAGTTCATGATCGAAGAAAGAGAATAAAGAGCAAAACCGAGGAGAAAGTGAGAGAAATGATGAAGGCTAGAGGTTTAGAGAATGGAGATTTGGAAGACAGGAAGAAATGGAGATTAGACAGCTAGACGTGGCGTCACCTTAAAAAACTATCTAAAATACTTTTTACTATTGTATTTAGCAATAAAAACCTCTCTTTACTACTTCTTACTACTGTATGTAGCAAATCAAATTTGGCGTATTATGTGTCTTCTTATAGTAAATTGTATGTATGTACTCAGGCACAAAAGCTCTTTGCGAGCTAAGGCCATCCCGGCCTTGGGGCCGAGGGTTTGCCCTACTAGGGGATCTTTGTGGGCTAAAATAAATTAATAGATACTTCGATTTAAACATAGGGTATGTTGACGTAAATCAGCTGTTACGGTGTCGTCCAATCGGAAGTATGTACGACACTACAATAGTGACGAATAAACTCGCGATTGGATGACACAGTAACAGCTGATGATATGTCAAAGTATGAATAAATCGAAGTATAACAGCGTACCGTTGTGCAATGGACTGCAATCTCGAATTTTTGCGCTTGCGAAGTTGTACAAATGTGATGGGAATGTCGAACACCACACGCGCAGAAGACTGATAGTGCTGTCAAGTGATGTTCGATCGTGCTGTCGCTTGGCCGTGCAAAAGCTCCCCTATTGACAGCTTTGTGTGTGCTCAACTACCCAACGTACTGCAAGTAGAGTTCGCGCAAGATTTCAGGGCACTCTAAGACTGTTAAAGAGCGAGGGAGGCACACGCGAAGGGAGACATTGCGTAGAGAAAACAATCCTCTTCAGAAAACATCGCGTAGCTTAATGCGAGAGTAGTTGTAGTCACTCGGGAATTGGTTGTGGCTGCGTTCGAATTTGCTTCATTGGCTTTCTTGGGTGATTTCTTTCACGAAATGTCAATGCATTTTTGCCCCTGCAAACGCTGTCTGCCGACAAGGATGGAAATCGATGTTTTTGAGACGGCATCCAATGTACCCATCTTCTTTCCCTGCGACAGATTGCTGCTGCGAACTCGTATTTCTTACTCGTAGGAAGTCAGGTGGTGTTTGCCATACGTTCTGAAA
Source organism: Gryllus longicercus (assembly GCA_038098605.1). Classification (NCBI taxonomy): domain Eukaryota; kingdom Metazoa; phylum Arthropoda; class Insecta; order Orthoptera; family Gryllidae; genus Gryllus; species Gryllus longicercus. The sequence continues at coordinate 573,785 of JAZDUA010000511.1, read as the reverse complement.
AAAACGGGATATGTTTTGAATGTCGACTTGTGTCCCGCTGTCCCGCCAGATTTGCCAAATGTCCTGAATTTTTATAATCTGTTATAATTCCAGATTGTGCTGTAAAAAATAACTCCGTTTTGTGACGTTTTGTGACACTTTGTGATTTAAGAGTTCATCTTCTTTGAACAAGAAGTAAAATCATTTCCTGCAGTGAAACTTCAATTTATTTTGGGTGACTACTTTCTGGAAAACAGAGGAAAGTCGGGGAATTTCATTGATCTGGAAGGGAATCTGGAGTCGGGGAATTCATTAGCTGTAAACGGTTTCATCTAATCGGGAGTTTGTATGTCGATGTAGTGATGTCACTATAATAGTGTTCAAGCTCCGGATTGGATGAAACCGTCAACAGCTGATTTACTTCAAACATACGTATAAATAATTCCAAGTGTGCCACTCTGTACTCGTTCGTGATCCGCCCCCATCCCTTCCCTCCTCGCCGCTGTTCCTCGCACACTCTGCTGCACTATATCCCTCTACACCATTGTACTCTTTCCTGCCCTTCCCCACTCCATGTCACTCTCCTCCTCTCCTGTACAGCTCGCTCCGCCGCACGGCGCCCCGCCCCGCCCCGGCCCGCTCCTCCCCAAATCGCTCCCACCGCCCCGCTCCTCCTCGTCCCACTCCGCTCCTCCCCGCCCTGCTCCTCCCCACCCCGCTTCTCCCCGCCCCGTTCCTCCCCGCCTCGCTCCTCTCCGCCCCGCTCCTCCCCGCCCCGCTCCTCCCCGCCCCGCTCCTCCCCGCCCCGTTCCTTCCCGCCCCGCTCCTCCCCGCCCCGTTCCTTCCCGCCCCGTTCCTTCCCTCCCCGTTCCTCCCCGCCCCATTCCTCCTTGCCCCGTTCCTCCCCGCCCCGTTCCTTCCCGCCTCGTTCCTCCCCGCCCCATTCCTCCCCGCCCCGGTTCTCCCCACCCCGTTCCTCCCCGCCCCGCTTCTCCCCGCCTCGCTCCTCCCTGTCTCGCACCTCCCCGCCCCGATCGTCCCCGTTCCGATCGTCACGCCCTGCTCCTCCCTGTCCCGCTCCTCACCGCCCCGCCCCGCCCCTCACCGCCCCACCCCGCCCCTCACCGCCCCACCCCGCCCCTCACCGCCCCGCCCCGCTTCTCACACCGATCGTCCCCGCCCCGCTCCTCCCCTTCCCGCGCCGCCCTGCTCCACCCCACGCCGCTCCTTCACGGCACTCTGCACTCTCTTTCTCCCACGCGCGTCGTGTCTCGCCGCGACGGCGCGGCGCCGCCTCGGGAGGTCCTGAATGTCACGCGGCGCCGGCGCCGATCCCCGCCCCGCCCCGCCCCGCCCCACGCCGCGCCGCTGACTCACGCATTAAGCAGCTCAGACCGTCTGCGGAGACGGCGCCGCGGAACCGCGCACTACAGTACCGGCAGCGTATAAGCCGCTCTGACAGTTCTCTCGCCACGTGCTGAGGTACGTCTTGTGACCTGCTCGGAGGCAATCAGCTTGCGAGAATTGGTTTGCTTTCTTACTACAGCCAGGGTTCAGTGTTGTCGTTCATCTGAATCACAGGAAGTCGCGGAGGCGATAAGGTTCGGCTTTGGCGAAAGTTATGAACATGGTATCACGATATGTCATAACCTGTCTGTAAGCGTTAATTATTTTAGATTTAATTTATCTGTGATGAAAGTGGAATCATGTGCGTAGTAATGTGTGGCAACGGCGCATTGAACTGTCAGAGTCGCTTACACGCTGCCGGTGCTGTAGCCACTCGTTACAGCGGTGGAGGCCGCGTAGATTTCCTTTGATGCGCGCATAAGACCGAGATGCTGCGGGGAGGGCAAGCTCGAATGTTTGGCGCTTTTCGAATCGTAAGAATTCATTCCACTCTACTATTAGATTGGTGAACAGTGCTCGCTCTTTGCCGAATGTGTGGAGGTGCCTCAAATAACTACGCTACGTGAAGGTAGCACCGTATGTTTGGCGCTCCGCAAACGGCAAGTAACTATTCCCTACTATTCGGGATTAGATGAATAGGCGATCGCTAATTGCTGAATGTCGAATATGTGGAGCTGCCTCAAAAGACAACTATGTTACGTAGCACCGAATGTTTGGCGCTCAACAAATAGTAAGCAACCGTTCCACCCTTCTGGGAAAGGGTGAACAGAGCTCGTTCGTCGCCGAATAACTAATGTTTGGTGCAGTCTCAACGAGACAGCCTTTAACATACGTTAGACGTTCTCGCACGCGGATTCCTCACACTCCCCATGGCAAGATTGTGGCGAGGACATGAATGAGCAAAGGGGCAAGAGAGAGTGCGGGCTTCCGCAGCAGGAGTCAGTACTATACTGCGATTTATGCCATTCTGCCCCTGGCAGGTATCCGCTGTTGACGGTTTCATCCAATCGGGAGTTTGAACGTCATCATAGTGACGTCACTGGTGAAGTTCCAACTTCAAAATTGCAAATTCGAATTTCCCGCACTTCATTTGCTAGAGACTTTCTACTTCTTTTTAGAACAAAACTTTGCGTAATAACGCTTTTTAAAATTGACACACGATTGGTTAGGTAGTTGCGCAAGACGTTTTACCGTACACTATGCATTACTCTGTTTAGCCATTGTTATATGTAGTATACCATACGTCCCACCGTCAAGGTGCACTGTAAGGGCGCGCCTCGCGAAAGGAAGTGGTACAATAGAGCTCCGCTTATCCAGACCCCGCAAATCCGAAATTTCGGATTATCCGAACAAAATTCCGATGGAGGAAAAAAGAAAAAAGAAAACTGATTTGTATTAATTTAATTTTTGAACGAAAAAGCATAAACACACAGTGTAAGTGAACCAATTCTGAATACTGTGCTTAGAATACCCGTTAATACAACAGCAGCGACACAAGCTGTGCTTCAACTGTTGTAAACAGTGTAGCACTACTACCGCATGCGATCGGTTACGTACTTTTTTTTTTCATTTAATTCCATTTATTTCTGCGTGGCCCAAAGGCCCTCAGCAGCCGAGTACTATACTTGAGGGTACACTGATTTATATCAGCCTTGTTTAAGGAACATTATTCACAGATGAATACGTTGAGTTCATGTGGATTGTATGTGCGAAGCCACATCTGGTACTTTATGATCAGAGGGGCGAAGAACAGTCACGGTAGTTTCCGCTTTAGTCTGTTGTGGTGAGGTGACGTACGTAATATACTCCGCTGTTCGCAACAATACCACTGCATGTCGCTACGCTACTACGCCATTTTCTCATCGGAAAAGTAAAAACCATCGATCACAAAACATCGATGTTGAACAAACATCGGTGTTAATACATCGATGCTGAAAACGCCGATGTTTCTACAAAAGACATCGATGTCGCATCCCTACCGGTCAGAGGCACTGCGTAGATATCAATTGATGCCATATCGCACGCTACGATGCATCTGGTCTGGTAATCGTATAGATGTATTTGTATTTGTTCGGTACTTTTTTTTTCCGGATAACCCAAACAGACCACACCTCCAAATAGTTCGGAATACCGGGGTTCTACTGCATTGTGTTATCATGATGTGCCGATGCTACTCGGCGCGGCGCGTGTTCGACCTGTCCCGGTACAGCCTGAGTTTCCGTATGCTGCTGTACGCACGCCAATCGTGTTTTCGTTGTTGTAAAGCTGTCGTCGCCTATAAAATTAGCGTTGGCTTTTACATGTAGTGCCCACGATGCTACTGTTCGTGTGAGAGTAAGATGCTATGCCCGAATGAAGTACAGCGAGTATTTATTCACGGGCGAGGTAGGCAGGCCATGTTTATGGTCCCCAAGTTCCTTGGGGTTTTTCAAGAATAGTATTCATCTCTCCGAAGTTGTAAGTTGGAGAGCATTTAGAGTTGATAGACAATTTTATTTTTAAGAGTTCACTATCTAATACTAAAAAAAAATATTCCTTATTGCATTTTCTAGTAACGCCGCAAGTATTGTTCAGTATTTTTTTTTAAATCGTAAGGTATGTTTCTCTGGAGATTCTGGGAATAATGATTTAGATTTAGTTGTCTTGATTTGTTTTTACCCATTCGTAGAACGTCGGAGCGATAAATATCAATTTTCATTAATATAAGTGGTTGAAACAGACAATTGTAATGATGGTTAATCTTAGAGGCTTGTTGTAAAAACCATTGAAGGACGTAAAACTGAACAAGAGGAGGAGGAGTTGAACAAGAGGATGGGGAGCTGAATGAGACGCCAGAGAGAGAACTGAATCAGATGACGGTGAATAGAAGAAGACGGCGAAAAGAACAATAGAACGGTGAAAAGAGCAAGGCGACAGTGAAGAGAACAAGACAATAGAGACGGGAACAAGTCGACGAGAAAGATACGAAACAACGACATCGGGGAAGCAAACACGGCCGGAAAAAGACGACTAAGACGATGATGAAGTGCAAGGGGAGACGGAAGGCCAATTCGTGGGCCGGACCGGAGCGGGCGATGCGTCGTTCGCGGGGGCGGGGGCGGGCGCCAGGGCGGCGCCTGGTCCTGCGGCGGCGGCGGCGTCTCGTCCAATCGATCGTCGCAGCGCGAGCGGGGGCGGGGCGGGGCGGGGGAGGGTGCGGGGCGAGGCCGGGACACGGGCGTGGCGGGGGCGGGGCGGGGGAGGGGCGGGTCAGGGTGGTGGCGGGGCGTGGCGGGGCGGGGGCGGGGCGGGGGTTCGGTCCGCCCCGTTCGCCGGCGGGCGCACGCACGCACTGTACCCCGGGGCTCGGAGATGAGGCCTTTTTGTGCGCTGGGGGGTGGGGGCGATCACGAGCCGCGGACGGGGTATCTTCAACGCTTCGATCTGGACGGGCGATGTGGGGCACTTGGGCGGAGGAGAGGGAGAAGGAGAAGGAGGAGGAGGCAAACGAAGCGGGGAGGCGATTGTAAAATGCAGCCGGGGAAAGGTTTAGATGGCCGAACGGGCTAGAGCGGGTGCCCACCCAGCGCCCTCGGTCCGAAGGGTCGCGAGGTCGACTTCGGACGTGGACATATTGTTAGTCTCTTGCTTTTCATGTGTGTGTGTGTGTGTGTGTGTGTGTGTGTGTGTGTGTGTGTGTGTGTGTGTGTGTGTGTGTTTTGCTGTGGAAGGCCTTGTGAGTCTGCTGACAACAGACCGACGAGCTCGCAAGTGGGTTTAGTGTAAAGAGTTTATTATGAGTCACCATGAGGGACACGTTATCCGGCGCAGATTGCCGAAATTTGTAACATCTGAAGCTGGAAAAAGCCCTGAAGAAGAAAAAACTGGGAAAGAAACGTGACCTCCTTATACTCCGATTTAAACATAGTGGCATTTCAAAGTCACCAGCTGGATGGAAGAGAGGGAAACACTGCCAACCAAATCCTTCGTTACGACTTAAATTTTTAATATTGGAGGTGCCGGTTGAATGACAATGGCCCTTTCCTTCCAGATCGTGACCTTGAAGTCCCACTACGTTTAAAGGCGGCTCTACACATGCGGTATTCGGCGAATCCTCAGCCACCGCTCGCCGAATCTCGAGTAGTGTAGACGGGTTGCTTGCTGTTCGACGTGCGCCGAACATTCGGCATTCGCCCTACCCTCCGTGTGTCAGTCTTTACGACACATCCCAGGAAGCATGAATATTCACCGAATCTCGAGTAGTGTAGACGGGTTGCTTGCTGTTCGACGTGCGCCGAACATTCGGCATTCGCCCTACCCTCCGTGTGTCAGTCTTTACGACACATCCCAGGAAGCATGAATATTCACCGAATCTCGAGTAGTGTAGACGGGTTGCTTGCTGTTCGACGTGCGCCGAACATTCGGCATTCGCCCTACCCACCGTGTGTCAATCTTTACGACACATCCAAGGAAGCATGAATATTCACCGAGCACATCAGCTGATCGGGATTGAACGAGCTTGTTCGCTACTCGGCGAAGGCTGAATGTGTGGAGCCGCCTTTAAGCGCAGTACAGTCGTGAGTCAGTTTCGCAAAATGGCACCGTGTCATTTACGAAAGAATTGGACAATGATATGGTGTGTAATAACTAATGCGAAGAGAATATAATGACGATTCAAAGCTACGTCTACAAGGGCACGACACGTAACTGGCAGGAATCCCTGAGGGAGCCTACGCCCTTATCCTGTAAGAAAGATATATTGTAAAATCGAAATTTGATTATTACTTTGAAGTGAATGAGACTTGCAGAAACGTATGGCCATACGGCAGTAAGATGAAGGACATACTGAGCAGAAGTTCTGCATCTAATGTTAACTGTTAAATATTACGCCTCATAGATTCAATTTATAATTTTTTGCATCTCCGTCGTATTCCCGGCATTAAATATATCGACTGTACTCAAGCGTAGCTTAGACTGTCTATCACATCTAAAAAAAGTTTCTTATATCTTTCAAAACTCGTTAAAGAACTTAAGAGACGTAGCCTGTTCGTGACAGCTTTCCTCGAGGTGACCTCTCTCTGATTTTCATTCTATCTACCCCAGGCCCATCCAAAGGGTGACATTGGGGCCAAAGGAGTTATCGTTTACCTTCCAATATTGGGGAAAATTGATTAAAATATTCATTTATGTTCGAATTATGTAATTATTTAAACAATACGATTGTATAGTATTATATACATAATTAATATAAAATATTAAGAAATAAGTTTATTATTTAGCAAAAATATACAATGGCCCCCTGGGAACAGCTTTCCTCGAGGTGATCCATTTTCTCTGATTTTCATTCTATCTACCCCAGGCCAATCCAGAGGGGGCACTGGGACCAAAGGACTAGAGTTTTCGTTTACCTTTCTTTATTGGGGAAAACTGATTTAAATATTAATTTATGTTCGAATAATATAATTATTTAAACAATAATAGTGTATAGTATTATATACATAGTACATAATTAATATAAATATATATTAACAAATAAGTTTATTAGTTAACAAAAATCTACAATGGCCTCCTGGAAAATGATCGGCTGGATCCGCTTCTGCTTAAGCGATCAAACGGGTTGCATCGGGGGCTCATTACTGTGCGTGATTTCTGCGAAGGCACATTTCGAAGCGAGGAGTGCCGCCGCAATCCTTATTATGTGACCCTCTTGCCACAGGCTGTTATCTCACAGTTACAGTGCATTATCATTATGCTTAACGGCGAAAGTGGCTCAGGGCATTAACTGATGTCACTGCAGTGACACTCTGAGTGGGTGGTTCGATCCCGACGGTGCAGGCAGGATTTTCGATATACATGTCGAATTCAGCCGCTGCCCGGAGGGAAATCTTAGCGACCGCCTGCTCTGATTGGCAGTGATCAGTAGTTTCTCCGACCAACACCAGGCGAATGCCGGAGCAGTACCCCAACGAGCGGGCTGCTCGGGATCTTTCCTTTCTGTTCTATGTTCTACGGTCTCCCCGTACGCACACACCCGCTACACTACCGCACATGCCGAGAGACCAGTCGGGGGCTTAGAGCTTGTCTCGGCTGGGGGCGGGGTACTCCGCTGGTGGGAGATACCTGTTGGGAAAATTCCCTTGATACCGATATGTATATTGGCGGCATATCTCGCCATCCAGCGGGTGAAGATCACCGTCACCTTCAGCGATCAAAAACGTGCCCTACACTTACGCGATGAATGAGCGTAGCATGAGAGCGTTTGCTTCCGCGGCCGGTGTCAGTAGCTGCTTGGCTGTCCGGGAGACGCCACGTTGGTACCGAATCGTTGGAACCTGTGTCTAGGACGCAGCATCTCCCGGTGAGCCAAGCAGCTAATAAGCTTAGCGCAGAATTACTAATGAATCAATAAAGCCAGCCCGGGCGGATACACGGGTTGCATTAATACTTTACGTGATTTCTGCAAAGATTAGTTTCCAAGCGAGGGGGGGAGGGGCACGGTTCGAACCATGTTACGCGCTTGCCTGAGGCTGTTGTCTCAGTCTTCCAGTCGCACAATACATCATCAGTATTATCATTAGGCTTAACGTCGGTAGCCTTTAGGATCCACCGACATCCTATGCCCTCAGTTTTATCACTGACACTGTGATCCACATGCGTTATACTCACGCGCTTTGATACTGCTAATGCGCGTAGACCCATTCTGATTGGATGCATACGCACTGTAATGTAGCGAGTTAATCTTATTTGTCCCGTCTTTGCATCAAGTTATTATAAGACCGTGAATAAAAAGAATGAAAACACTCCGGGAGGTCAAAGAGATCGAGGGATTCTCGGTCTCATGGAATATGTAGGTTTCTTTTTTGCATGACGTCTCTTAACCCTTCGTGTTCCTTGAGCGTATCTGGAGTAATCCTCCGTTAAATGCTTTTGTTTGACAAGTATCGTCACGTCACAAACAGTCGGTGCCTTTTATCCCTTCGGTCAGGGTCTCGGCGCCGGAGTTCCCAGACGGTCACACACCCAGTAACATTTAGTGTTTCGAGTTACTTAATTTGCGTGACTTCACGGAGCGTTACGTAATTGCGCTAACGCTGGCATGTTTTGCTTAAGTAATTAGCAGTAATAACTTCTTAGTATTTGGAGAAGTCGATAGAACTCGTAAACCTGTAAGCCAGAGGTCTTGTGGACAAATTGTTATTCTTGTTGTCGATGGGCTGCCTGTATATTTGACAATTACTGGAAAACGACGGCGGTGCGAGTAAAGTTTCTTGTCAGCAAAGAGTTTCTCATTTTTCTGCCTGTTTCGTTTGAAGGGTGCTCTCGCTCTGGGGCACCCCTAGAGAACGCTCCTTGAATCGCGAAGTGAAGCCGTCGCCATTACGGTGCCCCCTCCCCCACCTCCAGAAGGAAGAGGGACGAGTAGAGGAAGTGGCCTTGACCTGCTCGAGCATTTTCAGAGCCACGCTGACCTGAATACAACTCATTGCCTGCTGCGTGAGGCGCGCAGGCCTGGTCCACCCTCATTTGTGTTCTCGTTACACCCACATCTGTCTCGAAATCACCAAGAAAAACCTTATTAAATTAAGGCGAGAATAGAACAGTCGACAACTGTCGTTGAGATGTCCACAATCTCGGTATTGTAGATGATGTTTATCACAGATTATTCCATGATATGTTTATAAAAATGAACGAGTTCGCGCGCTGCGATGGTGTAACGGTTAGCGTTTCGGACTGTTGTACCCAAGTTGGCGGGTTCAAACCCGATCGAAGCCGTGGATTTTTAAGGGCGAAAAAATGCTTCGTACGCCTTCCTTCGGAGGGGAAGTAAAGCCGGCTGTCCCATGTTAGTAGATTTACTTGCATGTAAAAGATCCTCAAGCCTAAATGACGCCTCTGCCCTAAATTCAAATCGCCTGTTTCTCGCCCAAGAAATACCTCCTTTCTCTGCTAGTTGGTGGAAGGAGCGTAGCGAAATTTGCGTGGTCAGACGGAAGAGCGGGCCTAATGGCCTGAGTCTCGCCACGTAAAATAAGGCATTAATTCAATTCAATTCAAGTGTCTTATAAAAATGATATAAATTCCTAGGTGATGTAGGCGATAGAAGATGACTGTTTTTTGATGATGTATGATGATACATTTCAAAACGAAGTTGCACGTGTGACGTTTGCCGTTGATTGGTTGGCAAATCAACGTGTTCTAGTGTTTGGCAGGTACACGAAATCTTTTTGACTGTGTCAGAAACTGCACCAGCGAAACACTGATATGAGATGCCTACCAATCCTACATATCACGTGTCTAACTTGGCTATATCAGATATTCTGCCTCATGTTCACTGACAGTTATAATCTTGTACTCCTCACATACCTGAGAAGTTCGTATCATTGGTTGCAAGACATCCTACTGAATATTACGCATTTGACGAGTGTAGTGAACAGAGTTTATGATTTTATTGGCGGGGGGGGTGTTATGTAAACAGAGTGTATTACTGTAAAAACTTGCTCCAAGCAGAATCTTAAGGGACCAATATTTTTTTTCTGCACGAGACAAGATTTTCCGTTATACAAATAAGTGACGTTTGCCAGGACCACTATTTCTGTTCGCAGTACACAGGTTTCCTCTTTCTTCATATAGGACAGTTTTCCTGCATGACTATTCCACTCGTGAAATTAAAACAATTAGTGTTCAAGTATACATATACAATGCCCCGATCTGGGCGGTGCATCTAAAAAAAATATTGTTTTTTCTATCCGATTTAATCTTACCGCTCCTCCCAACCGGTCAATCATAAACTGTGATTCATCTATCTTAGGAGGCGGTATACATCGATCGCTACGTCTATGTCCAATAAATCACGCATGTACTATAACATAACCTCTTTGATTTTACATTTAACCTGTGAGTTATTTTCCATATTTGACACATTTTGCAACTTTGATACAAATTAATTTGTGGATTAGGTGCATTAAATACCACTCGCGCTTTAGAAATTATCAGATAAATCCCCTCGCTTCCCGAGTCGGGGATTTATCGACAACTTCTAAAGCACTTGAATTACCTACGATAAATCCCTAAAGTTACACACGTGACCCATTGTGAGCTAAGCGTGTGCTTGTTGTTCTTTGCAGACATGTCGAAGCCGAGTCCAACAGAGGGCCTCGGCTAAGCGGTGAACTAAGCGCGTGCTTGTTGTTCTTTGCAGACATGTCGAAGCCGAGTCCAACAGAGGGCCTCGGCTAAGCGGTGAACTAAGCGCGTGCTTGTTGTTCTTTGCAGGCATGTCGAAGCCGAGTCCAACAGAGGGCCTCGGCTAAGCGGTGAACTAAGCGCGTGCTTGTTGTTCTTTGCAGGCATGTCGAAGCCGAGTCCAACAGAGGGCCTCGGCTAAGCGGTGAACTAAGCGCGTGCTTGTTGTTCTTTGCAGACATGTCGAAGCCGAGTCCAACAGAGGGCCTCGGCTAAGCGGTGAGCTAAGCGCGTGCTTGTTGTTCTTTGCAGGCATGTCGAAGCCGAGTCCAACAGAGGGCCTCGGCTAAGCGGTGAACTAAGCGCATGCTTGTTGTTCTTTGCAGGCATGTCGAAGCCGAGTCCAACAGAGGGCCTCGGCTAAGCGGTGAACTAAGCGCGTGCTTGTTGTTCTTTGCAGGCATGTCGAAGCCGAGTCCAACAGAGGGCCTCGGCTAAGCGGTGAACTAAGCGCGTGCTTGTTGTTCTTGACAGGCATGTCGAAGCCGAGTCCAACAGAGGGCCTCGGCTAAGCGGTGAACTAAGCGCGTGCTTGTTGTTCTTTGCAGGCATGTCGAAGCCGAGTCCAACAGAGGGCCTCGGCTAAGCGGTGAACTAAGCGCGTGCTTGTTGTTCTTTGCAGGCGGCGGGCGCCCCATGCGACAAAAGACGAGAGGCGCTAGCAGCAGGAGTAGCAGGGACATCGCGCGGGCGGCGGCGGCGGTGCGGGGGGCGGAGGCGGTGCCGGGCGTTGGGCGTCGCCGTCGGCGCTAGGCGCCTCGAGCCATGGCGGCGCCGCCCCCGCCGCCCCCCGCGCCCCTGGGGCCGCTCGGCGGAGGGGGTGGAGGTGGCGGTGGAGGCGGAGGGGAACACCAGCAGCCGCCCCCGCCGCCGCCCGCGCTGGTGCGCCGCCTCTCGCAGCACGGCGCCGTCCCCGACCACCTGCCCCCGAGGCGGCTGGCCGCCGCCGCCGACGGCGCCTTCCAGGTGCGTACTTTTCTTTTTATTCTTTTCGTTTTTTAAAATCGCATCAACATCTAGGTTATTAGCGACCACTATTGCATTTAACGGTACGGTAACCGAGCATCCAAAAGGAAAATAATATTAATTTTAATGTATTTTTTATATAATATTAATATTATTTTTAATATAGTAAATTATTAATATAACATTAATTTCATGTATTATATACCGTTTGGATTGTATAATTCTAAAGAACCTGGAACAAGTATTGCACTTCAGCTTCTGGGTCAATGACCCCCGTCTCGATCAGGTTTTCGTCCAGTTTCCCTGATCCTCGAGCAAATGCTGAGGTGGTCTCTTGTTTTGCTTCTGGCCATTAATGTAACTTCTCTCTATTGCACGTCACGCTCACAGTTTTTAACTATATTTGACGTAAATAAATAAATAAATAAATAAACTGTGAAGAGGTGATGTGGTGATTGGGGGTGAAAGGACGAACACAAAAACAACCATGCCCGAGGCGAGTTGTGTTTATTGGGAAGCGAAGCTCTGAAGATATTTCTGTTTCGCCGAAGAAAAATGTACTTTACGCGGACTCAAAAGCAAAAAAAGAAAGCAATAATTTGTGAGTTGACGAAATGGGTTTTCGAATTACTACTGCTCTGTATCGCACACGGTCTTGAGATTCTGCACTGCTGTCAGAACCTTAACCCGCCAGCCAGCAGTCAGAATTGCAGTACACTCGCTGTTTACAAACCGACCTCCAATGTCTGTAATACCGTTTCGAGGCTTGGAAGTATGTTTGTACGGTGATATGTTTGCGGACTCTAATGAAATCGAAAAATTATAAAACACCTTTTCTTACGGGAATGTATTCTTCTGAGACGAAAACTAAAATGCAATGCTCCCACTATAGTACAGCTTCCGGTCGCCATTCCCCGTGGCAAGGAACTTCAAGCAATCGACATTCTACGCATTTATCTCATATTGTAATCGATTTTCTTAATAATTAATTTTTGAATAAATATTAAATATACATTATCGTTATCGATTGGAAAAAAATATAATCTTCAAAAGTTATCAGTAATTTTTGATATTTGTATTGTTTAAATTCTTCCTTGCCTGTTTTATCCTTATTTTTATCTCTAGTTACTTATCGTTTCCTGTACTTTTTCTTCATTGCATTTATAGTGCAGTTTGCATTGCACATAAAGTGTAAACTTTCCTTTTAACACACGATTTTAAAAACGTCCTCTGTGTTTCGTTTTTATTTTCCTTCGTGTTTTGACGCGATAGAAGAGTCAGCTGTAAAGCTAGGCCCTAAACATTTGCTTTGTCCATGAACTATTTAAGCGTTTAGTAGTAGCTTGTTTCTAAAGTCCGTCCCTTATACTTGGGTCAAGGTAAATATCTACGAAATTACGGAACGATAAGCAAGGGTTGAGCAGTCCAGTGTTCTACCGTTATTTTCTACATATTATTTTTTGCTTTCTCGGTACGGAGTAGACAGAAAGTTATGTAATGTTGCGCGAAGAAGCGAGGAATTTTGCGCAGAAAAACTATTATCATAGGGCCATGGTAACCGAAAATGTGGATATATCCAATCGCTAAATTTAGAAAAAATTCTCTATCATGTGGTGATTTTTTCCCTTAATGAAAACTGTCCCTTAATGATAGATTTTGAAATAAGCTCATGTATAATTCTTGAAAATTTGAGTATACTTTTCGCGTAATTCTGAGTGAAAATATGAGGGGAAAGGTTCGTGCTGTTTTAGCACCTCTAATTAATGTGTTTCTCAATTGTCTTTCAAAATAAGCTTTTTTCTCTTTATTCAACTTCATTTGATTGTTTTCCAGAATTACATCAACGGGCATTAAACTGTTGCTTAGAGTATTGTTTGGTTTTCAGAGTACTAATGGAACAAGTCACGAAAATATCTCGCAAGTCCACAAAATATTTTAAATGTTTTCCTGGTTTAAACCTGCTATTCAGTTTTCACCAACGGAAATTACCTTCTTTTACATTACAAAACTCGAATATCAGCAATGCAAATTTTTGCTTTTTATAGCTTTAGCTCAAAAATCATTTGCGTTCTTTAACGGCTTCCTAATATATGCAGATTGTTGACAACTGCGAGCGGTTTTACCAATTTTATTTTAATTTAAACGCTCGAATATCGATTTAACTCAATTGTGAGATAATGTCATTGAGATGATCTCTTACTTTTTATTCGGAAATAAATCATTTTTTTATTGGAGAATTTTTGCACCATGGCAGCAAATTCAATTATATTATCTCGCGAGACCGTGCTGTTTGTTAAAATGACAACGTGCCTCTTGGGGGCAGATGCTTTTTTATTTGCAGACCATTTCGCCCAGTATTTCCCTGCGTGCGGCTGTGGACTAAACTTACAAATTTAACGTCATGCCATTATTCACAACTCAATTAAAACTCGGTTCCGCCGGGGAAAAATGTAATTCGTCGGAATTTGTGTTATAAATTACCTCTTAATAGGCCGAGTAAAATGACAATCCTTGTTTCCGCAAATGGGTTTCGATTCTTGTTGGGTCTGTAAACGAATTAGCAACATCCGTCAGATGAACTCTCGCGTACCACGGAATAAACGAGATGAGACGAGTGAGACGGAACGCTTGGCGGGGTGGGGGGGAGGTGGGGGTTGGCTTTCGTAACGAATTCTGTTGGTGAAACCTACGTTGCTGATTTCGTCAGTGTTAAGATCTCGATTTTAGGATAAGCGTTGATGAAGTTGGCAACATAATTCGACAGCCCGTCGCTGGTCATTAAGACGCCGACGGAGTTCAGTCGCTTACGAAGACGACGTTTAATGCAGTTATTGGGGCACGAATAGTATTATCTAAGGCGGTGAATGCACGGAAGAGATTCGCTTGAGAGCCTCGTCAATTAACGTTGCTGAAAGTGGGAATTGATGTGTTGAAGGTAGGACGGGCGTCAGAGCAAGCTCATTAAACACAAACTGAAACTTTATCGTACTTCAAAAAGCTTGAAACAACAATGCTCGCTGCGTAAAACTACTGCTCGACCCAGGCCGCTCCATCCGCGTGCCCTCTCGCACATTGAACGCCACGTCGCGTTACTGCTTCGTAGAACTGGGTGCTGTGCAACCCACTCGGTCGAATTAACAGAGACGGGAGATGCGACGTCGAGGTCGATGTTTTTGTAGAAAAATCGATGTTTTCATCACCGATGTTTTTGTAGAAAAGTCGATATTTTCATCATTGATGTTTTTGTAGAAAAATCGATGTTTTCTTCACCGATGTTTTTGTAGAAAAATCGATGTTTTCAACATCGATATTTTTGTAGAAAAATCAACGTTTTCATCGTCGATGTTTTTGTAGAAAAATCGATGTTTTCATCACCGATGTTTTTGTAGAAAAATCGATGTTTTCATCACCGATGTTTTTGTAGAAAAATCGATGTTTTCATCACCGATGTTTTTGTGGAAAAATCTGTTTTCATCATTGATTTTTTTGTGGAAAAATCGATTTTTTCAGCATCGATGTTTTTGTAGAAAAATCGATGTCTTCAACATCGATGTAACAACACCGATGTTTGTTTAACATCGATGTTTTGTGATCGACGTACTATAATATATTTTATATAATTATCGTTACATTTAATATGAAGCACGTGGGAATACAATAGTATGGTCATCTCGGGCGAGGGAGTTTGGTCGATGAAGGTTGTACAAGCAGCGCTCCTTCGATTCCAATCCATGACCTACGGCGTTACGATCAGTTATTATTTCATATTTTAACTTTAACAGTGTTGTGATAATGAGGATTTTTCATTCGGAAACAAAATATCGAAAAACAAACAAACATCGATCACAAAACATCGTTGTCAAAAAACATCAGCGTTAATACATCGGTTTTTAAACAATCGATGTTTCTACAAAAATATCGGTATTTTAAAAACATCGACTTCGATCTTTTATCCCTAATGGTAAAAAAACATCAGCGTTAAAACATCGGTGTTTAAACAATCGATGTTTCTATACAAATATCGATGATTAAGAAATATCGACTTCGATATTTTATCCCTAACGGTCAAAAAACATCAGCGTTAATACATCGGTGTTTAAACAGGCGATGTTTCTATACAAATATCGATGATTTAAAAACATCGACTTCGATCTTTTATCCCTAATGGTCAAAAAACATCAGCGTTAATACATCGGTGTTTAAACAATCGATGTTTTAAAAACATTTACTTCTATGTTTCATCCCTAATAGCCTTATGTGCCCAAGTTGGGCGCCTCTTGACTCCTGGCTGCAGCTGCATGGCTGTGTGACTTCACAGTCGACTCCTTGAATACGGCTGCCGACCGCGACACCTGAATAGCCGTCGAGGTGCCGAATAGCCGCTTATATAGAACGCGACAGGCTCGACGTCAGTGGTTCGTGTACCGGGCCCGTTGCTGCTTATCACTCCTTCCTTATGTTATCCAAGGACTATGGCAGTTAAACGAAAACGCGGATGTCCCAGATTGGTCTGTACCATTAACAAAAAAACATTGTGGTGCTAAAACAGCATGTATTTTCTCGCACGTATTTTCACGCCAATTACGAGAAAAATACCTACTCATATTTTCGAAAAATTGTACGTGAACTTATTTCAGAATCTATCTTTAAGCAATAGATTTTATTAACTCAAATGCTGTGAAATGAAGTTGCTCTATGTAATATTTCATTTGTAGGAATACTCGAAAAACTTTTGCAGTTTTCGAAATATTAGGGTTACGTGCGAATGAAAAATTAGGCCGAATGTTTGCTGTGAACATGAAATCTGCACTATTCTCGTAAGCGTCCTTCACACTATCTAATAACAAAGTTTAATCGAAAACGTTTGAGCAATTTTTTTTTGAATATGTCCCAGGGGCTTCCTATAGTAATAGCGGACGTATAGTACACCCGGAAACGAAAATTTCGAGGTAAAGTTTACGGGGCTGCGACAACAGACTGATCGATTGGGGAATGTCAATTTTGGAGATAATCGGCTGAATAGTTTAACCATTACCGTTGTTCACAGTGAGAGTTTTGTTGTCAATAATTTTTTCGGTATCAAGAACCCACAAAACAAAGATTCTGTCTACACCACTTGTTGGAGGAAATTTTTCTAAAATTAGCAACTGAGTTTATCCACATTTTTCGTCACCAGGGCGCGTTAATAAGAGTGTTTCTGCCGAAAATTCGTCGCTTTTCCCCCGCAGCATTAAATGACTTTCTCTCTACTGCGTACGCGGTGGCGATAAAGTAAAACGAAGTGATTATGATAATTACGTCTTATAATACCGTGTTTAGTGAACTTGCGGATTGCATGACGCGTTGTCGATTTGACCATGCAACTAAAATGCCCTTTATTGCACGTAAACGCATCCGTTCTTTACTGAGCGTGTGTAATCTGTCTTGGAACTCCCACCGGGGTGACTTGTAACTGGGAAGAGAGTGAAGCGACTTTTATTGTTCGGTCGTGTCCGCCTATTGGTCCCGGCGACTGCTCTCAGAGGGATGGAAGAACTTGCAACTGTCCCATGGGCAGCTCCAACGTGCGAAATGAGAAAAGGCGGACCTCCTGCCCCCTCCCCCCATTTACGTAATGGCAATTGGGCGAAGTGCTGTCCATGCGTCGCACACGGGCAATGAGAGGCGCCAAGGGAGTAATTCTTTGCCCTCTCCCGTGCGCTCTAGCGTCGTGAAAATGAACTAGCTTCTACGGTTGAGAATGTGTCTTGGTGACCGGATGTTCTGTTTTTTCACGAAAACTGATTGGCTGTTCTGATTTTAAAAAAAGTAAGGATCATTGGGACATTATTCTTTTTTCTGGATTAAGGAAGTAGACATCGCTTAATCCGGAGTTACATATCCATTTCATGTGCCTGTGTGTGTTATTAAATGGTTAAGTTTGAGATATTGTGTGACAAAGAGATTTCTCGTTTCTTTCTAATTCACAGAATCGTGGCTTTTACAGTCACCAATCAGCGTAACGCGTACGTAGTACAAGTCTGTTGTTTCAAATTCGCATCTTTTACTTTCTCGCTACGGAGAGGAGAGAAAGTTATGTAAAGCTACGCAAAGAAACGGCGAATTTCCGGCAGAAAAACTCTTTTTTTCAGGCCACTGGTAACGAAAAAGTGGATAAATCCAGTTGCTAAATTTAGGAAAAAAATCCTCGAACACGTGGTGTAGCTTCATTCTAGGTTTTGTGGGTTCTTGCTACAGAAAAATCGAATGACGGCAAAAGTCTGTCTGTCCGTCCGTCAGGGAACAACACTAGCGGCTAAACCGTTCAGCCGCTATTTTCCAAAATTGATATTCCGTAATTGATCTGACTGATGTCGTGACGCCTTGAATTTGAAACTGATATTTTAATTTTACGAGGTGCTTTACATGAAGCCCCAAGTACATTTTCAAAATTAAAATAAAAAAAAAATTGGCTCGATCATTTTTGATGACGACCTTTAAGAGAGTGGTTCATGACTCAAGTTTGTTAAAAACTCTCATTTTTCGAAAATTGAAAAAATTCCAAATTTTCTTCCTACAACTACAATTATGAAGATATATACTGTTTTCATTACTGTAATCTGCTCCTTAAAGATAGATTTTGAAATAAGGTCATGAACAATTTTTCGAAAATTTGAGTACTTTTGGCGTAATTTAGCGGAGTACGTGATGTTTTAGCACCACTAGTTTCATCGATAACGCTTTCAAGATGAAATTCAAAGAAACGGAGATGGCCTTTCGATGAACAAATACAAAAAATAATTTCTATTTATTTGTTCTGTTTATTTGTATTCGACAGATATGTAATTAAATTTAGGATTAAAAATATGATCACCTTATTCATGACAATTGTTTTCACAAGATTCCCATATTAGCTTTCACATTCAGTTACGTTCTGTGTTTTTTCACAGCCCTTTTGAGCAATTCTCTTCTTCGTTGTCACTATTGCCTCGGATAATTGCGGCTAGTAATACTCATATCTGTGATAAGAAAATCTTAGAAATAGTTTCTTCGTTGTTATTCGTTATTGCTACTTCATATATCAACGATGGATTCGTTTTTGGGACGACACGTTATATTTTATTTATACGCAAGCTTAGTTTGGGCCGTCCACGCTTTAAACAGCTTTCAAAGTATTTTATATTTAATTATATACATTTTTAATCAGGATAGAAAGATATGAGGAAATGGGCAATCCCACACTAGCAGATCGTAATGCATGGAATAATATTTCGTTCGCCCCAAAGGGATCTAAATAATAACTTCTACCATATGCGTACGTAACGTCAAAGTATTGGGGCCCAACGTAATTTCTGGGCCCTCTTTTCCTTTTAGTTCTCACGGATGTAGTTCTTACCCTACTTTTTCACTTACGTTTGCTGTATTTTACTACAAGGCTAAAGAAATTATAACTTTAAAAATACAGTAAATAAATAAATACAGTTGAGTTTGAAAGGTACCATTACACGTTTGCTAGATGTGTTGGAGAGTCTCTTAAGAAATTCTATTACAAATTTACAAATTGTCAGGTTAAAAAGGGGAAAGTAAGGATTTCACGATATTTACGTAAATAAAAGGTTTAATTACAGGAAGTTTTGGAGCCTATTCCAAAATTTTCAAGAGGTCCACTGTCCTTATGGCTATTTCTTCCCATGCTACAACTTTATTCACGATCCAGCTGCCCTTGTTTGCTATCTAATTTGATATATTAAGATTATTTAAGAGGATCGTGCTAAATTTGAAAATTAGATGAAATAGGAATGAAACTTTTAGAGAAAAAAAATAAGGAGCTTTCAGGTGTAGATTTCATACACCAGAAAAACATTTGAAGTGGTTTGATCTTGCACAGAGTGAACGAAAATAGAATTCCGAAGTTATTTTCAGTGTATGAAGGAAAAAGGAGGATTGCCAAAAGATACGTAGTTGGTAAAAGAAAATAAATTATTAAAGAGAAGAATATCGGACGTAGAATCTGAACAGTTTGCTAATTGGAAGAAAACAAAATTAAAATTATATGGGGTAGAATTTTGGAAAGAAATTGTTTTACCAGTGTACACTAGTGTAATAAAAATATATTCATTATATATAAATAAGTACTTATGTACTGTGAGTCTCATAATAAATGTTATAAACTTCTAGCGGCTTATAGGGGAGTGATACATTTTGCTATTAGATATATTGTGGTAAATTTTGTATATAAAGAAGTACTTACATAGCAGTACACAAGTGTACAGTATTCACTTATGACTTTTGCGCATCATGGTAAGCAAGTCATCTGTCAGTGTGACAGATGGTGTTGAAGCGCAATCGCACCGGTGCATGTGTTATCTACAAACGAGGCACATTTTGTGAAACATCGTTCTATACGTTCATTAGCAAAAAGTGATCATTTGTTACCCACGTACAACTTTAGAATGTTGTAACATTTATTCCGAGAAACCTGTGTAACATGTGTGTCCATGAATGAATGGTACAAACTTCTAAGGAATGTAGAGTGGCTTAAAATGACCACTTTATGCCAAGGAACATGTAGTGAGAAATGTCATATAACGCCGGTATACATTATATTTGCCCCTGGCTGTAGGCAACCGCTTACTCACAGATGTTCAGCAGGTCGTGTCCTGAAGAAGTCAAGGAGATTTCGCGTCCTGCCATGGTTCATAAAATCTTCAACCATGTACTTGCCGCCAGATGAAATTTTGTTGACTGCGTCAGGAATAGACGTGCACACATGTCTTATAGAGGCAAATGACACAAGGATAAATGTATAACACTCTATTATACATAAAAAAATAAAATAACGACAGTATAATGTCATTTAGTTCAATATTCACTAAACGTTTCCTATTATATAACTTGTAGCATGAAGAGAGTAAAAAGATTACTCCTCGAAACGTTGCATTAAAACTTTGTTAAAGAAGAATAAAAACTGAGTCTATGAGTCTAAGATTTTGTTTCTAAACTTTCAAGTGAATCACTCGACAAGAAAACTTGTGGTCAAACTATCTTCCGATATCGCTCAATTATATGTAATTTCTGACAATATAGTCATTGGCAAATAGAGATAATTTATCCCACAATGTGGTTATTGGCAAATGGACCTCTCCACATATATTAGAAATTTGTGACATTTATTTCGAGAAACCTGTATAACATTTAGGTTTCTAAATAAATGTTACAAACCTCTAGGACATTTACAATGGTTGAAAATTATTACTTTGCCAAGAGAACAAGTAGTGTGAAATCTCATGACACAAGGTTACGCACATGACATTTGCCTATGATATTTGACAACTCATAATGCTCAGGTAGGCCACTTTCTTACGCAATTTTAAGGGAGGTTAAATATGAGCGGAAGGAGGAGGAAGAGACAAAAGGAGGAGGGTGTGCTGGTTGAGGAGGGGAGGAAGAGGAAGAAGGGGGAGAGGGTGGAGGAGCGGTTAAATGTGGAAGCAGGAGAATGCTGAAATGGAGGAAATTAACGAAGAGAGAATTGATTAGAAGGAAGACCTGATAGAGGGACACGGTGGGAGAAGAGATTACAGGTACCTGCCGAACATATGTGCACACTATCAGGTGCACATATCTGAACTAATAGTTATAGGCAAGTGTCACTTGTAATGTATATGTCACTGCAAATGTATATAACTCTATTATATGCAGTTTCTCACAATATCTTCGTTGGCAAAACGATATCATTTTCGACCTGTGTACATGTCATAGAAGTTTGTACCATTTATTCAGCGACATCCTATATAACTGTGCAAGTGAAGCGAAGGTGTGTGGGTGTGACGTGTGTTTCAGGGCGGAGGTTCGGCGCCCGCCAGCCCGCGCTTGCTGCCGCGCCGCAGCCGCCTGCCGTCCTCTCCCGCGGCGGCCGCCGCCGCGCCGCCCCCGCCGCCGCGGCCGCCCCCGCCGCCGCCCCCGCCCGCGCCCGCCCCGGGCCCGCCGCCCTCGCGCGCCCGCCAGCCCGCCCCGGCGCCCGCCCCCGCGCACGGCCACGCCCACTCGCCGGGACTGCTGCAGCCGCTGCCGCTCGCGCTCGCCGACCCGCTCGACGACGACGTGAGTCCGGCAAGCGCTTCTCTTTTTTCTCCGCATCGTCTCATTCAGCGTCCTTAGCCTTCAGCCTTCTTAGCTTTCAGCCTCCTTAGCCTTCAGCCTCCATAGCCTTCAGCTTCCTCAGCCTTCAGCCTCCATAGCCTTCAGCCTTCTTAGCCTTCAGTCTTCTTAACCTTCAGCCTCCTTAGCCGTCAGCCTCCATAGCCTTCAGCCTCCATAGCCTTCAGCCTCCATTGCCTTCAGCCTCCTTAGCCTTCAGCCTCCTTAGCCGTTAGCCTCCTTAGCCTTCAGCCTCCTTAGCTTTCAGCCTCCTTAGCCTTCAGCCTCCTTAGCCTTCAGCCTCCATATCCTTCAGCCTCCATTGCCTTCAGCCTCCTTAGCCGTTAGCCTCCTTAGCCTTCAGCCTCCTTAGCTTTCAGCCTCTATAGCCTTCAGCCTCCCTTCTCCTCCATAACTTGTCTCTTCCTTCACCCACCTCATTCCCTTAGCCCATCTCTCACATCAATTTTCTATTCGTTTACCTCCTCCCTTTCATCATTCTCCTGCTCCTAGTTGTAATCCTTCTCCACCCTGTCCCCCTTCTCCCTCTCATTTCCCTCCTCCTCCCTTCCTCTACTCCTTCCCATTCTCCTCCCACTTCTCTTCTTTCTCCTCCACCGCGTCATCTTTCTTCTTTTTATCCATTTCCTGTTCTTCCTCCTCCCCCTTTCCCTCAGACATTATTCCCATCTCCACTTCTTCTTCATCTCATTTTCCTCAACCCTTTGTTCGTCTTCGTCCTCTACATCCTCTCCCTCCTCTCACTATCTCGTCTTCTTCTTTTGTCCCGTGTCATCCATTTCCTTTTCTTTCACTTCTCCACTTCCTCCTCGTGCCTCCTTCTCCTCGACCCCTGCTCCTCCATCGTCACAACCACCTAATCTATAACTTCCTTTCCATCTTTTCTTGTTTTTCCTCCTGAACCTCCTTGCCTTCCTTTTCCACTTCCTCTGTTCCTATCGCTACATCCTTCTCTTTCTCTTCTTCATCCATCTCCACCTCACTCTATTCCGCCAGCACATCCATAAAAAACTCCATAACGTCAAGTATTGAATCGTACTGCTAGGTTGCTGTCGCTATTACAGTTCTGTAACTAAACAGGACAGAATATAGGATTAAATTGAAAGAGTCCATGGCTGCCATTGTAGTGGATGATATGTCCTCGGGTTTCAAATGTGACTCATTTGCTCTTGTTACCTTTGTTACGCCGAAATAAAAAAAAAGACAAGATGCAAAATCTTTGCACTAGATAAGAAATGTGATACATGTCATGTCATGTCATGTCTATGTCAAACGCCACTTTTCTTTGATATATGTGTAGGTATGAACATTTTCATATGAAGGTTCATGTTCTTAATTCAGTTTTTAAAAATTCATTTAATGAAATATCGTCTTCAACATTAACAATTAATTACTAATTAAGAAACAACCTAATCTTACTAAGCTATTACTATCGTAATAATTCCTTATGAAGAGTCAAACTTAATGAACTTGAATACTGAAATTGAACTTTGATCAATGGATTTCTTCGTGAACCTATACATGCACGACTGTTAACCATGTTATTTCATGAATATTTTCATGTAAGAAAATGTACTTTTTAAGACAAATTATTTATTGCAAACAACTGTCTCCTATCACAGGCGAAACAATGTTCACGAGGTACGCACGTTTCCACTCCAATGACGGCCATCAATATTGTGGGTTGAACGTCTATTGCACTCTGGACTGAACGCCTATTGTACTTTGGACTGTAAGCATTTTATTCTCTGGTCTGTGTATCTTTCGTACTTCCGATTGTGCGCTTGTTGTTTGGACTGTACGCCTTTTGTACTTAGGACTGTACGTCTTATGCACCTTTGACTGTACGCCTTTTGTACCTTTGACTGTACGCCTTTTTGTACCTTTGACTGTACGCCTTTGTACCTTTGACTGTACGCCTTTTGTACCTTTGACTGTACGCCTTTTGTACCTTTGACTGTACGCCTTTTGTACCTTTGACTGTACGCCTTTTGTACCTTTGACTGTACGCCTTTTGTACCTTTGACTGTACGCCTTTTGTACCTTTGACTGTACGCCTTTTGTACCTTTGACTGTACGCCTTTTGTACTTTTGACTGTACGCCTTTTGTACCTTTGACTGTACGCCTTTTGTACCTTTGACTGTACGCCTTTTGTACCTTTGACTGTACGCCTTTGTACCTTTGACTGTACGCCTTTTGTACCTTTGACTGTACGCCTTTGTACCTTTGACTGTACGCCTTTTGTACCTTTGACTGTACGCCTTTCTTGACTGTACGCCTTTTGAACCTTGGGAGTGTCCGCCTGCAATTCATCGGACCGCGCGCGGTGTTTGTAGGACGGGGACCTGGGCCTGGGCCTGGGATTGGGCCTGGGCCTGGGGCTGGGCGGCGTGGCGTCGGGCGGCGTGGACTGGCAGCGGCGCTGCCTGGAGCTGCAGCTGGAGCTGCACCGCCTGCGCGTGGCCGCCGGCCGCGCACGCGACGCCCTGCGCACGAGGGTGAGTGACACCCCCCCCCCACGGGGAGGACGACTTGTAACGGCTCTGTTTTCAGAAGGAATGAACTAGTGGATTAAACAAAGATTGTTTCAGCTAATGGTTTAAATTTTTTTTTAAATATTTTTTTACTGATACGTAATCGTCTCCTGTATTATTTCAGTGGTATACATACCATTTGTGCCACTCACACGCTACAGATATTTATAAACGAGGTCTCTAAAGAAAGAATTTCAAAGAAGGACGACTTGTAACGGCTTTGTTTCCAGAAGGAATGACCTTGTGGATCAAACCAAGATTGTTTCAGATGAAGTTTTTAAATTTAAAAAAATATTTTTTTAATGATATGTTATCGTCTCCTATATTATTTCAATAATGTACATACCTTTTGTTGTTCTCACACACAACCGATGTTTATAAATGAGATCTCTAAAGAAATTTCAAAAGGACGCGACGAATTGCACTTTGACTTTACAAATATGAAGGATTTGTTTAAAAAAAGCGTTTAAATATTTATGTCAAATGCAACCCGCAACACTCTGCCAGATATATTGTTAAATAACTC
The DNA here is from genome assembly GCA_038098605.1 of Gryllus longicercus. Lineage (NCBI taxonomy): Eukaryota > Metazoa > Arthropoda > Insecta > Orthoptera > Gryllidae > Gryllus > Gryllus longicercus. The sequence goes on along the minus strand of JAZDUA010000511.1, from coordinate 549,010 downwards.
CTAAAAGAAGCATTTTAGGGCCTTAAAAAGTAAAAGTTTGAGGGCAAAGGGCTCAAAGAAACGTTTCTCACACCATAGTCTATAATATGAGATATTGTTAGACAATCTATTAAACTTTTGTTGGTTCGGTGCTTATCGATACTTCCAATACCACCTATACTCTGGAGGAATACGAATGTATTCTTCCATGAGCCCTTGGTGCGGGTGGCTATCTTTGTGACGTCATGCTTAAAAGGCTTAGATTCCTCTATCTTATACTATTTATGCTTTCTGTGTACATCGTGGTTTGCGCAGACTGGTGAGGTTTATTTGCATAATTATTAATTCAAGATTCGTTCTCGCTGCAACAACTAGGAATACTGTTAATAGTTACTTGATACGGATGAAGATTGTACCTTATTGGTTGTAGTGCAACCGTTCTCTTAACGTTTTGCCGTGATCAGCAAGTGCTGTGTAACTAAGTGTGGAGGGAACTACGATGGAAACGAACATGTTCTCATGTTGCAGTTTCACGATACCCAAAGAAAAATTAATGTATGGCTTTAACATGCGAGAGTTCTCTCTCGCGTACGCTAGTTGCTTGTTTTGCCTGCGATACAGAGCTCGATACACACCATTACGGAAAGAGATGGTGAGTTATTATCAAGTCTTCAGCCAATGAGCTTCAGTTTGCGTCACAATGTTAGGGCAAACTGTAAATTCAGCCAGTTACCAAATTCACCACCACCTTATTACAACTCCTTTAAGCAGATGTATGACGCACTTAAAAAACAATATTGCATCTTGTACACCTTCATTGTGTTATTTTTGGTTGGTCAATGTTCAAAATGATCACTTTGTCACTTTCTCCACCCTTCTCGCTTTCCATGCAACTTCAGCGCCTGGTCTCACTTTTCAAACGAAGTCCCGTGCAGTGGTCACGTGGTTCCTGACGCAACGGGGGCTGCGCAGTACGAGCGAAAACCGGTGCGTCGGGCTAGCCATGTCTTTCCACCACGGGAAATACGAAAACAGTAGAATGGTGATACATGTTATCACCATTCTACTGTTAGGGAGGGAATTATGAAATGGAAATATGTAAAGCATCAAATTCAAAGTATTTCAAATCGAGCGAAGTTAACACGGTTAACTAGTAAAGAAATAAAACTGAATTACACAATTAGGTAAAATAAAATAAAATCTTGTGTGTACCACCGGCGTTATATGGTTCTTATAATCAAGCGAACACAAAAAAAAAACCCGCGGACTTTTCCTCGCCCGAGACATAAAGCTCTTGATGCGCACATAACGGTTGAAACATTGCTTACGATTCATCAAATGACAAGTTGACATTTTCATGGATTAACCAACTTAATGAACCATCAACCATTATATCAAACGTTCCTTTACCGATATGTGATGTAGACTACAATCACAAATCAAAATAACAAGTACGGATTGTTCTAATATGAATTTTATATTCAACATCGTGCATGACGAGGTGGTGGGCAAGTTAACATGCTTTCTAAAGGTCGCGTCTAGACCAACGCTGCGAATTTTAAAAGTAAGGACTCTACAAATGTCTCTGGGATGGCGGTGCGACACAGGATACCCACCCATTAGTCTTCTGTGAAAATCAACTAACAGTTGTTTCCCCAAAATTTCCATTAAAATTGAAATATGTTCCATTAAAATTGAAATATGTCAGTAATATACAACAGAACTTGTCAGTTGAAAGTAAAATTAAACATTTTAAATCGAAAATATATTTCGTAATCGCGTTTAGTTAAGAGTGCAGTAATTGCACTCACATCCTACGTTCTGGTTACGAACAAAGATTGTTTAAAAAACTGTCCGCCCATAAGAATGATATAATATATCTTAAGAGGTGATTTTACTAGAGGATATAGCCTACATAGAGTCTTGTTAATTTATTCCTCATTCAATAAATAACACAATCATTTAATAAAATATAACCCAAGACAAAATTAGGGTAAGAATTTGTCATTCAAAACACTCCTGTCCCTTGGCAAAACCGTTAATGATTACTGTACAAGCCAGAATTTAAAAATAGGTGATACACATAAAATAAAGTAATAAGTAATGAAGTAAATAAACATAATACAAACCTCGGTTGTTTGAAGAAAAACATCAGGCAAACATTTACGTATGAAATCATCATCCTTCGTGATATTTGGTCCACGCTTTTTACTTAGATTTCGTATGCATGTACACACCTTTCTGGATTTGGAGGGGAAATGAGGGCGGGGTCAGGGGAAGTTGCCTGTTCTCGCAGGAGCGCCGGGTTCCTCAGGTAGGCTAGTAGCTCATGCTGGCTCATTGACACGGCTGTTCTACGCGATCCACGAGGACATCCATTGCTTCAAAAAAAAAAAAGTAATAACGATCACTGGATCTATCAGCAAAAGTATTTTTATAATTTATTACCATACTCGACAAAGAGGTAGATCGATAGAAGCGTGTTTACCTACAAGAGGAAGGTATTACATCATGAGCGAGGAAAGAACAAATGAATTTTTTTGTGTAGATAAATGTCGTTTGCCGTGTGTAAAATTTTATTTTATTTTATTTATTTCTCTTAGTAAGAGTACAAAGAAGGGAAGACGGCTTGTTATTTGCCGTGTTAATATTTCCTGCTTCGCCGGAAAGAGCGCCCCCAGGAGAGTAGTTAACACATTTTATCACCCGCAGGCTATGAATGTACACTTTAGTACTATCAATTAATGGTCATTAAGAAGCGTATTTAGCCATCCAAATAAACTAAAAGTTCTGACGTGTGTTTAAGCGCCAAAGATGAAAGTTAGCGTTGTGTTTAGTGCTAGAGTCAAACACAGTATCCGGTATTAATATTCTAAAACGGTGGGATGGGGATTTATTTTCTTTAAAGAGTAAGGGTAACTAATAAGTAAAGTAATAATAACCTTAATAATAATAATAACCTTAATAATAATAATAATAATAATAATAATAATAATAATAATAATAATAATCTTCTTAAAGAGCCAAAGTAACAAAAGATAAAGGGAAATATCTGACATAGAAATGTTAAATAGTAGACGAGAAAGAGTTGAACCTAGAGGACGTTCCCTTCTTGCTAAATTGTTTTATGCTGTATCGTCTCTTTGGAAACAAGCTCTCCAATTGTTGTAATAATTCATGGCCTGTTAACTACTATGAACATCGGTCGTCACATTTCGCAGAAAAGAGTCAAATTCAAACGCCAATTACAGTACATGAGAATGTTTATAAAGTGGGTAATACATTACCCGATACTTTTAACGTAATATCTTAATATCTATACTACTCGATTACATTATACAATAAAATACTTCCAAAAAAATTTAACGGTCATGTTTGATAATTCTTCATTAAAGTATTGTAATCAGATGCCCTACGATAGTAAATAACTACCTGTTTATGTGAGCATTAAATTGGAAGATCGAAAGTTCAACCAAATGACGTAGTATTCGTTGTACATATCTCCATTGAGCTTAACCTTTTTCAGTCCCGAAGTGAATAATAGACGAGGTGTTAAATTAATACGCGGAAAGCCACAACGGGTTAATTACCAATTATTGTGGGTCAAAAAACAGACGGGTGGGGGGGGTTGTTTTAGACGTTTACGGTGAGGATTTTGTTTTCAAATTTTGAAATGTACGGCTTAAGGAAAAAATGTGGAATTTTATGATAAAAGCGAGAGGATAAGAGAAAAAGAATTAACAGAGATGAATGTCAAGCTTTTTATGTAATGGGGGATTTGATATAAAGCAGAGAGCTTTTGTAATAGTTCGGTGGAGTTTTGGAAAATTAGGATTTTGAGAATATTGGATTTGCTGTAGGAGAACCATGGGAGAGAACGGGCTGTATAATTGACTGGTAGCGGTGAACTGCAAGGTATTATCGGAGGAGAGGAGGATTCAATTGATGAGTTTGATGAGAGACGGAGTTATACAGTGTAGGATATTTGGTTTCCAAGTGACAGCTGAAGCGTATGTTTGCCCGGTTATTCTACTTTCTGGATGCTGTGATTGATGTTTGAGTACGGTTCCTATGTACACCCTTTTTTCGATAGTGTTCTATTTTTTAGGACAAAGTGTACTGGTCAATTTGAAAGAAAATGACAAAATGTCCTCCTCTTTTCCTCCACACTAAACTAATGGCTGAATTTAGCTTTACTGTGCCTTTTCATAATGTTAATACAGGAAGCAACTCATTTCCTGTATATTCAGGATTGTCAAAGGATAGAAACATGTTCATTTCCTAAAAGGTGTAGTGTTTCGTATGTGTGCATTAAAATTTCTAGCCTTTTCACTACACAAGTGTCTATGTGTGTATGTAATAGTACGGAGGATTTTTTTTGGATAGTTTGTAAAAGCAGTTTGCACACGAACAGCACTGCTATCTATTAACTTCACGTCCTCGCGTGAGACTGAGTCTAAAATTGTCATCTCAGTGGTTCAGAGCTTTCTCAGTTCGAAAAGGAAACGGGGAGAAGGGGGGTCGCCCACGCACTTACGCCTATGGCGCCCGTCGCCTCTCCGCGTGATACGAAGACAAGCCTAGGAAATATCAGGACATCGGGATCATGGCTGAGCCAAGAGATGCTCTTCTCTGCTCGATGAAGATCGATTCCGTTCGAACATGTGATTCAATTACATGCCAATACTTTATGTCTTACAAAGTTGTGATTATTGTATTGTTTCATTTCCAGGAGAAAAAAAAACCCAACGAAAACGTATAAACATCGAGCTCTAAACATCGGTGTTAAAACATCGATGTTTTCAAAACATTGACGTTTTCAAAACTTCGACATCGATATCGCATCCCTACTAAAAACGTTTAAAATAAGCCTAGATGCCACCTGTTGTTAATTTACTCTTCGGTTTTGAAATTTTCGTGAGATTCAGTCACGTTCAAGGATCGCCAATACCAGGCCACGCGGAATCACAAAATGTCAACTTGAATTAATAACTCCCACGAATTTGAAACTGTTTCATACAGAGAGAAACACATCTACAGCAAATCTCTTGCACCGTTTTGTTTTGTATTTCCCACCATTCAACAAAGCCTCGAGAAAGAGACTCTACATGTTTCTGGAATTTTACAACGTCCTGGGAATTCGTAGAGAAGCCATGACGTCTCGTCCATATCTCCGTGCCTGCCATATGTCGGCCAAGTGTTGAAACATTTAAATTGCATTTGTTTTGAATGTAAGCTCCGATGACCCAGAATTTTTCGTGTTAATCCGTGCAATTTGGGAGGAATTAATAGCATATCTGGACGCGCGGAAATTAAAAAAAAGACAATGCACAAGCTTAGAGTTGATTAGTCCGAAGGAGGGCTTATGGAGGAGAGGCTTGGCGCCAATTTTAAAAATGCGAAATCCACGTATGAGTAGCAAACATTCAAAAGGTGGCATGTCCATTTGGCAAAAATTGTGTTCTTCTCTGGTTTTTACCAAGAATTTTATTTCCAGAAAATAAGTGGGATGTCTTATAATGCATTAAGTAGTACTCTTTTCGTTGAGTTCAAGGTAGTGTTGAAAAGTATAAAATTTGTACTTTATTTTTAATTTTTATTGGAGGAGACAGAAGTGGTCGTGTCACGTTTTGAATGTTTGCTTCTAATATGTGGTGACAAGGTGATAAATCTAAAGATTATTAAAATTAAATAGTTTTCATTCATCGGGAATCATTTTCGAGATAAAACATCAAATGAAATAACCATAGGCAAATCTTCAACTTACGTTTTGTACTGTAAAGTTCCATCCCCTGAAAGGTAGATAATTACAATTAACAACAATTTCCAAATTGAAATCTATAATATTTTGTTTACAATCGTCGTTATAAATATTCTTTGCATTGAAGAAGTGATTATTTTCCACAGTGTCCTCTTTTTTGAGTTTGCACCTACAATAACCCTAACAAGTGTTGAGGCGGGTTAACCGGTCAGTAATGCAAAAGCCCTCTGTTGTCTGCCGCCATCGGGAAAGCGCAAAGGGGGCAGGGGGGGGGCGCAAGAGGTTCCCGCTTGTAACGAAGGGGCAACGAAGGCAATTGCCGCCTTAATGACCCCGCCCGCGCCTTCTGCCCTCTCCACCGCCTGGAGAGAGTCTCTCGACGGCGGGCGGAATTCGGAACAGCAACCTCAGCCAGCCTCTACCTCTCTCTCTCTCTCTCTCTCTCTCTCTCTCTCTCTCTCTCTCTGACTCTCTTTCTGTCTGACACTCTCTGTATGACTCTCTCTTTCTCTCTCTCTCTCTGTCTCTCTCTCTGAATGACTCTCTCTCAGTCTCTCTTTCTCTGACTCTCTTTCTCTCTGTCTCTCTCTTTTTCTGTCTCACTTTCTCTGTCGCTCTCTTTCTGTCTCTCTCTTTCTCTCTGTCTCTCTTTCTCTCTGTCTCTCTTTCTCTCTGTCTCTCTTTCTCTCTGTCTCTCTTTCTCTCTGTCTCTCTGTCTCTCTTTCTCTCTGTCTCTCTTTCTCTCTGTCTCTCTGTCTCTTTCTCTCTGTCTCTCTGTCTCTTTCTCTCTGTCTCTGTCTGACTCTCTTTCTCTCTGTCTCTCTCTCTCTTTCTCTGGAAGGTCGCGCTCTCGGACCACTCCCAGAAACGCGTTGTTTTACAGCTGCTCATACTTTCTCGCTTTAGTTCCAACATTTTTGCAATTTGCGAAAAGTCACAGAGTTTCAACGAAAATGGAACCTGCGCCTGTTTTACAAGTGTACTTTGCACTAATCGAGATGAAAAAGTGTGGAAAAAAATTGGAGCAGTTTTGGGAAAAAAAATAGCCGTTACTTCAAGCGAAAATAATCGGTTAATGAAAGCAAGTGATAACACATTTAGAGCCCAGTATCTTTCATTTAAAGAAAAAATCATGGTGTTTGATTGATTACAAAGCCCAAAGATTTTTTCTAAATGAAAACCCATAATGTTCTGAATATAAATATTGTTTTGAGTTTTCAAAGTGTCGGAAGTTTGAGTGAAAATAGAAACTCTACCATTCTTATGAATGTACTTTCTTCTATTGGAACAAACAAATAAATAAATAAAGAAAAAGAATGAAAGAAAAAAATTCAGCCATTTTCCTGGAGATATTTAGAAAGTCGCAAGGGCTATGTAAAAGACCCCCCAAAATTTAAATATTTTAATGATCTCCGGAACGGCACAGCTAGTTCATTCCTGAATTATTTAGTTTCCTCCCAAAAGATTATAATATAACAGCTGCATTTAGCTACCGGGGTTCATTTTTCCAGGCAACCCTAATTTTTCAGTACAAAATTGCGCGAATTACCTGCATTTATCTTAACCATCTCTGCACCTTTAATATACTTTACTCCTAACGTGTGTGCAAAGTTACCGCTGAAACGTATCTTAAACACTGATTTTATAGTCGAAAATTCGAGAGTGTATTGTTGAGATAACTCCAACAGTTTTTATCCTTGTACTGTAGTATCAGGTGGAGAAGTTAAACTTCTTTGTACTTAACAACCTAAGCGCGGCGACGGTTAGCGTATCGGAGTGGTATACCCAAGTTGGCGGGTTCAAAACCGATCGAAGCCGTGGATTTTTAAGGGCCAAAATATCCTTCGTATGCCTCCCTTCGGAGGGGAAGTAAAGCCGGCTGTCCCATGTCAGTAGATTTGCTCGCATGTACGTAAAAGATCCTCAAGCCTAAATGACACCTCTGAGATAAATTCAAAAATCGCCGATTTCTCGCCCAAGAAATACCTTCTTCCTCTGCTAGTTGGTGAAAGGAGCGTAGCGAAATTTGCGTGGTGAGACGGAAGAGCGGGCCTGATGGCCGGAGTCTCGCCACGTAAAATAAGGCATCAATTCAATTCAATTCAAGCTAGATGACCCCTAATCGTGGATTTGCATCATGAGGAGTAGAAAGACCCCCAAACAGAAATACATTGCTTATATTGATACCTCGGGACATCCGAGTTTGTATTGTGCTGAAATCTCTTGTAGATATACGAGTACTCCTTAAATTATCGGATTTGTGAACTGCATCACGTACATCTCCCATCAGTGCGTAAGTTAAAGTGATGAAGAGCGGATATTGCTAATGCTTCGTGAAGCCAATTCTAGAAAGTCTTCCGCTTCGAACTAGATCCCGCGATAATTGCAGTCGTTAGTCCGATAATTGCAATCGAGAATTTATGGTAAAACTGTCTTTATTGTTTTTTTGCTTTCTTTCTTTTTTCTATCAGTCTTTTCTTTCTTGATGGATTTATTGAAGAAAATCGGAGCATAAATATCACCTACGAAATTACAAACCTCGCAACATAGTAGAAATTTTAAGATGTTTTTGTCAACACTCTCCATTTAATTAAATTATATTTTGAACATTTACGGTGGCTTCGAATTTTGCAGAATATATTAAATATTGAGTTTTGCTCTTTCAATTAAAGCAAATGTGTTTGGCTTTTAAAGGATGTAACGTGAAGTAGACGCATGACCATGGTGATTTATCCGTTACGAAGATTTATCGCCATCACGACATTTCCTCCACGAGAACTTTTCCCCAACGCCTTCACCGCCAATCGCGGACGAAGTTCGTGATGAGGGATTTTATTGTCGTAGTCGGGAGCCGTGAGTTATAGTTCAGCGTAATCCAATTAAAATTCCTATTTTTATCCGTTCGCGAAACGCCGCGCCCTCGGCTGTTTTTCCGAGGAGTCGGGGCAAGTTTCCCGGGAGCACGAGCGCGGGGTAGGCCGTTCGCCCCCAGGAGCGCTTCTGTGGGCGGCGGGGCCCTCGCGTGCCGGCCCTGGCTCGCGCCATCAAGGCGGAGAGAGGGAGAGGTGGAGAGACAGAGAGGGAGAGGTGGAGAGACAGAGAGGGAGAGGTTGAGAGAGAGAGAGAGGGGGGGAGGGAGCGAGAGAGGGAGAGGAGGGAAACTTGAGTCACGGAAACAGACGAAGTTCAGGGGGAGGGAGGGAGAACGGAAAGGAAGTGGGAGGGAGAGCAGGGAAAGAAAACGTGAGTCACGAAAACGGCGATAGAGAACAGGGAGAAGGAGGAGAGAGAACAGGGAGAGGAAGTGAGAGAACGGAGAGTTGAGAGGGAGATCAGGGAGGGAAAGAGAGAGAGGAACTAAGTCACGAATACGGAGAGAGATAATTGGGAAAGGAAGGAAAAGAGAAAAGGGAAAGTGAGGGAGAGAGATCAGGGGGAGACAGTGAGCGAGAGAACAGATGGAGTGGGAGAGAGAACAGGGAGAGAAAGTGAGGGGGAGTGAACAGATGGGAAAGAAGAAAGAGAACAGAGAGGAAATGACAGAGAACAGGGAGAGGAAGTGAGAGAACGGAGAGGTGAAAGAGAGAACAGGGAAGGAGAGATAAAACGGAGACACGAATACGGAGGGACAGAACAGGGAGAGGGAGGGAGAGATAGGAAAACAGTCACGGTCACAGAAAAAAGTGAGAGGGGAAGAGGGAAGGAAAGAGGGGAAAATTGACTGTGAGACACGGTAACAGAAAGAGAAAACAGGAAGAGGGAGGGAGAGATATGAAGGAGAGGGAAGGAGGGAAAAAGGAGAGAAATTGAGATTTGAAAGATGAGAGGGAGGGAAAGCTAGGGTAAGTGAGTCGCGGAAACGAAGAGAGAGAGGGAAAATGAGCGAGAGACGAGTGGAGGTTAGAGGTATTAGGAAGGGCGGAAGGAAGAAAGGGGCCTAATAGAGATCGAGACAGAAAACTGATAAGGCAGGAGGTTCATGGCAAACGGAGGGTAAATGCCAATATTAAGGAAAACAGGAGTTAAATTTAAGTTCCAAGAAACGCCACCCGAGGGCGAGGTAGCTGCAAGAGGTAATGTAGAGCGGAAGCGAGTCCAAGGGAAAGGAGAGAATTAAGGTTGACAGAAATAAACGAATAAAGTGACAGTTGAAAAGAGAGCAACAAAAAGAACAGAAAGGAAATGCGAGAAGAATATCAAAAAGGTTAACGAAGAAAGTGCAAAGAAAAGATGAAATGAAGTGATGACGGAGCGTGTGCGAGGCGAACAAAAAAAGAGTTTGACGTTGAAAGGCATAGACAGAGGAAGAACTGAAATAAGCGAAAGGAAAGAAGAAACTTGTATAAATGAAGATTCATTTTAATGTAAGGTGGTGTAAAAGATCATAGAGCTGCAACGAGAAGTAGGGGAGCGAGGAAAGGTTGTGCAGGGTTATGAAGACGATGTGTTACGAAGTGGAAAACGCGCCGCATCGCCAACGAAAGGATAGAGGGAGGAGGAGAAGATATAGAACCGATCAGTTAAGAATAGTAGGATATAAATATAATTCAGGAAATCGAAATAAAGAAAGAAATGATGAGTTTTTAAGTAAGTTGGGAAGGAAGGGTTATATAAGAGAGTAAAGAGTAGCAAGATAGTTGACCAATGACGTGGAAAGTGACGAGCAGGACGTGGATTTAGGCCAAGAGAAGACGAACAAGCGATACCGAGAGGAATGCAGAACGTGCAGAGGAACAAAAGAAAGGGGAACAGATGAAGAGTGCGGGAGAGACAAGGAGAGAGTGAGAAAGATAAAAGGAGGGATATAATGAAGGGGGAGTGGGGAGTGGGAGAGACGTGGAAAGGGGAGAAGGGAATAAAGAAACGTGAACGAGGTAGAAAGACAGAAAGAGATAAAAGAGGGGATGAGGAAAAGAACAAGAAAAATAGATGATATGAGGATGGGGAAAGGACTGAAAGAAGAGGAAAATAGAGGGAGAACTGGTTGAGAGAAAGAGACGATATAGTTGGGAGAGAGAGAGATGATAGGTGGTGAGAGAGAGAATAGGTGCTTTGAGTGGGAGAGAGACGCTAAGTGGCGAGAGGGAGAGAGAAGCGTGGTAGTGAGAGGCAGGGAGACGGCAGGAGTGTAGGGGGTAGGTGGTGTGAGAGGGAGAGCGTTGATAAGTGCTGCGCGGGGAGAGATTGTAGATGGTGAGTGAGAGGTTAGGAGAGGCGAGGGGAAGAGAGAAGGTAGGTACTGAGAGGGAGACGACTGACAAGTGGTTAGAGAAGGATAGGTGTTGAGGAGAGAGAACAGGTGCTGCGAGGGGGAGAGAGAGAGGGAAGGTGGTGAGAGCGGTGCTAGATAGTGAGAGGAAGAGAGACGACAAGTGGTTAGAGAAAGGATAGGTGGTGAGAGAGACGACTGTGGTTAGAGAAGGATAGGAGAGATGACGGGTGCTGCGAGGGGGAGAGAGAGGGAAGGTAGTGAGAGCAGAGAGATAGTCGGAGAGAGACGACAGGTGGTTAGAGATAGGGTAGGTGGTGAGACAGCGAGAAAGAGGAGAGGAGCGGCGAGGAAAGAGAAGCTATGGAGGAAGCGAGGCGACAGGTGGTTAGAGAAAGAATAGATGGTGTGTGAGAGAGAGAGAGAGAGAGAGAGAGAGAGAGAGAGAGAGAGAGAGAGAGAAAGAGACCATGGTAGGGAGAAGGATAGGTGGTGAGAAAGGGAGAGTGAGACGACGGTGGTTAGAGAAGGATAGGCGGTGAGAGAGAGTAGGTGGTGAGAGAGATGATAGGGCCCGCGAGAGGGAGAGACGACAGGTGTGTAGAGTAGTCGAGGGAATGGTTAGCCGGTGAGAGGGAGCGAGAGAGAGGTCGGGTGCGAGTGCGAGGGGGGCGTGGCTCGGCGCAGGCCGACCCGTCGGGGGGGCGGAGGCGCGCGGCAGCTGCTGCTGCTGCTATCGAGCGGCGGCCGCGTGACCGAGTTCGCGCCCCGCCACGCCCGCCCCTCCCCACCCGCCCCCTCCCGGGCCGCTTGCCCTCCGCCTGCCTGCCTGCCACACGCCTCTCACACACACACACACGCTCGCCCTCTCCCGAAACACACCCACCCAGCAGGCGCACGGACGACCGCGATTCTCGCGCCCGCCGCCGGGGAAGTGATGGATGGAATCCGACAAATCAACGTTATGTCGGGAATTTGGTTTTACGCGCTTGCTCTCTGCGCATACGGGATGGCTCACCGGCTGAGGTGGCTCAGGGCAGCAACGGATGTCACTGCAGTGCCTCCGACCGGGAGGTCCTAGGGTTACACTCCCCACGGTGGCAGCATTTTCCACACTACCTACAGAGCTAGGTTACGAGCGAAGTCACTGGGTGAGGTGGCTCAGGGCGTCAACTGATGTCACTACAGTGCCTCCTTCAGACCCAGAGGTACTAGGGTTCTTCTCCCGACAGAGGCAGAATTTTCCACACTACCTACACAGCTAGGTTACGAGCGAAGTTACTGGGAGAGGTGGCTCAGGGCATCAACTGATGTCACTGCAGTGCCTCCGACCGGGAGGTCCTAGCGTTCCAGACCAGATGATTTTCGACTCTGGCTAGGTAGCTAGGTCGAATGCACTCGCTGTCTGGAGGAGAATTCCAGCGGCCGGTTGCTCTGATCGGTAATTTTCCGTGGTTTGCCCTATCAACATCAGACGAATGCCGGAGCAGTACCCTAACAACCGGGGCCACGGACCGCGCACGATCTCACTTCCCTCTACCTTGTCCTATCCTGACCCTTTTACTTACTTGTACTACATCACGACGCATGTCGAAAGCTCACAGCTTGTCCTGTGCCTCGGTGGGGGTGGTGCCTCTCTCGAGGGGAGATACCTCTTTGGGTGAAAAACCTGCAAGACAACGTGAAGGTCGGCGCCGTATCTCGTCATTCAGCGGGTGATAGTTACAGCCACCTCCAGCGCTAAGAACATGCACTACACTTCCGGGTCTGATGACCTTTACGTGCCCTGCAGAAATATTCAATGAATGAATCAATCAGCGGGATGGTTCAGTGTAAATCATCACTTTTCCGTTGTCGCTGTGTAAAAAACAAACAAACAAAAGATAAAAATAAAGTAAACGTTTTCTACAAGATATTGCGATATGATATGATATTTCGGCGGCAATGGTGTAACGGTTAGCGTACTGCAGTGTTGTACCCAAGTTGGCGGGTTCAAACCCGATCGAAGCCGTGGATTTTTAAGGGTACGCCTTCCTTCGGAGGGGAAGTAAAGCCGGCTGTCCCATGTTAGTAGATTTACTTGCATGTAAAAGATCCTCAAGCCTAAATGACGCCTCTGAGCTAAATTCAAATCACCTGTTTCTCGCCCAAGAAATTCCTCCTTTCTCTCCTAGTTGGTGAAAGGAGCATAGCGAAATTTGCGTGGTCAGACGGAAGAGCGGGCCTGATGGCCCGAGTCTCGCTACGTAAAATAAGGCAAATTCAATTCAATTCAATTCAATTCAATTCAATTCAATTCATATGATTTCCCCGAAACTTCCTTCGCAGCGGCAACGCTGTCCCTGAGCCAAGCGGCGGGCGAGGGGCGCGGGCGGGGCAGGGCGCGGAGCGGGCGGGCGGGGCAGGGCGCGGAGCGGGCGGGCGGGCGGGCGTGCGGAGGTGGCGGATGTCGCGGCGGGCGTCTCGTTGGGGCTGCTTTACCGCTTCCGACTTCCGGCCGCGCGCAAGGGCGGGCTTCGTGACCGGTGGCCGAGGCTGCGTGGGACGTCGACCACGGCTCCCACTGGAGGTTCTTACATTTAGATTTTAGATTTATTCAGTCAAGAAAGAAAGAAAGAAAGAAAAAAAACCTGTATGTGACGTAGGGGGGATAAATTATCTGCGCACGTTTTCTTGAGTTCCAGAATCCCTTCCCGTCATTTTCACTATAAATAGTTGAAAGATGAGTTTAACGTTAAAGTTAAAAGTTTAACATGAATTAATGAAAAATAAATTTTAAAAATCGCAAGATTAGCAATATTTGAAAACTAGTAATTTTCGTTTCTGAGTTATAGAAATGATTCCACATCGATATTGATGGTTTCAGAACATCTGTTTTTTTAAAATAAAATCATCAGTGGATTTAGCATCGAAATTTTTTGAGGCCGATGTTGTTTTAACATCGATGTTATGTGTTCGATGTTTTTACGAGGATGATTTTTTTTTAAAAAATGTAATGAAAAAGAAAATAATCGTAGCTGATACCACGAGTTCGTTGGAAATTGTCGATAAATCCCCGACTCGCGAAGCGCTGAGGGCATTTACCTGAGAATTCCCAAAGCACGAGTGGTATTTAACAGATCTATTTCACGAATGAAATTACGTCCAACACAGTTCCAAAATGGGCCGAATATTGAAAATAACTGAAAGCATGGAAATGCGATATTTTTTTTTTTTGAGATACATCGCCCTGTTTGGGGCATTTTAATATGATTGTTTAAACACTATTGGTTTTCATTCCACGAGTGGAATAGCCACCTTAATTAAAATTAATGATTTTTTGATATCCATAAATTGAATGTCCTTCTGTCCAATCTAACCAGAAGCGAAAAAGAATAAAAAACGAGATGTCAAAGAATGATGTCCGTATATTTTTTGAATCATCAAAGGTTTGTTGTGCATAACAGGTTTGATGAACAATGACAAGCGTGTGATAATATGCTACAGTATACGTTGAATTGAGAGTAAGTTTCACCATTTAATAACGTTTCACGTGCACCACACCACCTGGTCTTTTTTGACTTTGTTTCAGTCGTTAAATCACTATTAAATATTAATAAACGCAAATCCCCGGTCCCCGCGTGAACTTCAGTGGTTACTGATGCAGTTTATTTTTAATGATGTTTAAAGAACTCGTTGGTTTTTGCACTAAGTTTTATTAAATTAACATCGATGCTTTGTCAACATCAGTGTTTAGATACATCGATGTTTTGTTGGCGATGTTGGCGGCGTCCCGACTGGCTCCCACACACGATTGAAAGATCCGCCTGCTTGTTAGGCCGAATACATGGGCAAACATGGGCAAGGGGACACAGCATGGGCAAATACATGGGCAAGGGGACACAGCATGGGCAGATATCGGTAAAAGATTACAGAAATCAGATTATAAAAGCAGAGGAGACCATCCTTGGAAAATACGATGTAGAAAGCAAAGAACTGATGTAGGCAAGTTCTCCTTTGTGAATCGCACTATAGTAGATTGGAATAAACTACCTGCAGAAGCACTAGAGGCTCTTCCTTCTAATGTAGCCAAATTTAAAAATATGCTTCATTCCATCTAGATTATCTCGAATAATACTGACTGAGACATTTATCTTTATTATTATTATTATTATTATTATTATTATTATTATTATTACTATTATTATTATTACTTTTATTATTATTGTCATGGCCCTTATACAGTGAAGTGATGTGAAGTGTAGTGTAGTGTAGTGAAGTGTTATGTAAACTAGAAGTGAATTTAGAGTTAGCTAGAAATAAATTGGAACTATTATATCGACCCCCTAATTTTAATAGTAAACCCAATTGTAAATGTTGAAAATGTTTAGTAATTCTAATTTTAATTGTTATCATGTTTGCCACCGAGCATTAGCTCAAAGCGAACTTTAATAAATCTATCTATCTATCTATCTAAATATACGGTCGGATCCGGGTTCGATTCGCGGCTGGGACTGTCAATTCTTTGAAAAGGCAAACATGTATTTCAACTATTTCTTGATAAGTAGCGATGGAGCCGCAACGATAGTTGGCAATTGCGAAACGTGAAACAGGCATTGTTCAAACTTACATCGGTAACCAGTAAGGGAATTTAGAAGACCTCCATTCTAAACACCACGTAAGTCATTTTGATTACTTTTTCAGAAGAAAAATAAAATGTTTATTGTTTATAGTGTACTTTAACTTGAATTTTTGAAAGGTGGATTTAATATAAACGTGACTAAGCCAGGCATTTTACGACAAAACAGTTAATAAAGATTCACTTATTCTGTTAAATGAACTGAAAAAAATGCAAAAAAAAGTTACTTGAGTAGTGTATGGAATGGAGTTCCTCGATGTCAAATAATGTTAGTTACATGCGAACTCTCTATGCACAGCAAAGATGTAATTTTCCTTACAACTGAATTGCTAAGATTATCAAAGGCAAATCCCTGCATGCTGATAGATTAGGTCAAACGAATTTACACCACTTGCATTCTTAACCCCTCGTATGTTGCAATGTATTGTGGAAATATTGATGCGTTGAGTTAAAAAAAATCGTCTGATGAACAATAACAAGCGTGTGATAATATACTAAAGTAAATGTTGAATTGAGAGTAAGTTTCACTATTTAATAACATTTCACGTTTTTCGAGCGATTGTCGTATGTTAGAACCAAGAATCGTACATTTGCATTTTTATGTATTTTGTTTAGTCACCTCCGAACTTTCAAAAAAAATCTAAAATTTGTGTGAAGTCAGAGAGAATCTTGTCCTTCTGAGGCTCAACCGCAGGCTGGCGGAGAATCTGGCGACCGGCTGCTATGATAGGTAGTTACAGTATTTTTTTCCGAACAACACCTGCCGAATGCAGGAGCAGTACCCTAACAAACGGACCACGGACCATTCGTTGTCTTTCCTTCGTCTTCCCATTCTATCCTGTCCCCTTACACACGCACACACACAACTCTACTAGACATGCTATGAGACCTTAGAGCTTGTTCCCGGTCGATGCTTCGCAGATAGGAGATACCTGGTTGGGGAAAACCCCATAAGCCAACGTGGCCCGATCTCACCTCCTAGTAGACGGAAAACACCTTTACTTGTCGCGATATGATACGTACGTCGCATCCGGGAATCAACCGTATTAGTTAAAGCGCTTGAAAACAAAGTAATTAACTTATCACTCTGAGGCAGCGATTCGCCTAAAACTGGTCAGCCTGTTGCCGAGGCAGGGTGTGTGTGTGAGAGAGAGAGGGGGAAGCGGAGGTGGCTGCAGACACACCCTGTTGCGTGCGTGAATCAGACGCCGGCGGCGGCGGTGGCGGCGGCGGCGGCGAGCGCCCCTCGCAAGTAGACCCCCTTTCCGCCCCTCCCCCTCCACACCACCTTCCCCCTCCCCTCCCCGCCTGGAGCTCCCCCTCCGCGGGGCGCGTGCGCGGCGGCGCGCAGGGCTGCCAACCCCGCGGCGCGCACCTCCCCTGCCCGTTTCGGTTCACCCCCTCGTGGCCGGCACGCCGCTCTGCCAAGAAAAGAAAAGGAAATTAAAATACGACGAAAAAACAGCCATCTGAACAAATTGTTCACAACCGAATGAAACAAATGAAGGAGTAATTTCTTACAAGACAGATCACAGCACTTTCAGAAATAGTATATACATTTTCAAATGTCATTACGCCAAATGTTCAGTGAATGAAGATACACACGATAGAGTACGCGCTCGCTTCGAGATATGACGTGTGAGATGTAAATTAAATCCAATTGTGAATCGAGGGCGAGTGATATCAGGTTTTCGAAATTAACGGCATTCAATACAGCATTTTCTCCTCATTTAATTGGTAAATGAATCAAGAATGTATGCTGTGATTATTGTTATAGACTTTCGGGTCATCAGTTCTCTACGTCTCATTGGCCCATCTGTTTTAGCTGTTAGTCAGAATGGATTCGCTTTCCTCAAATGTCTATAGTACGTTGAGAAGAACAGGCTAGTAGAGCTCGGAAAACCTCTCTTATTAATATTGTAGGCTTGCAATGTTTATTTTCTGCAATTTTCAAATCTTGTATTTACCGTCATTGTTTATAGATGGGAAAGTTTTACTTCGCGTTGCGTATACGGCAATGTAGACATTGCTCCAATCGTCGCCTACATTACATTCGTACGCCAAAGTCTCCCATCCTTTACTAGTTACGCGAATAACTAGCGGTCGCATTAGTGACATCTTCATATAATGCTGAATCCTCACCTTGGGACTACAATGTCTTGGTACTCTCACGATAACAGGCGCGGCTTCGGTGGAGCCCGGCGGGTAGTGTATTGGACTCAAGTTCGCGGGTTCAGAACCGATCGAAGCTCTGGATATTTAAGGGCGAAACAATCATTCGGTGGAGAAGTAAAGGCGGCCGTCTCATGTTGTCGATTTAAATGACGTGTTAAAGAGCCTGAAGCTTGAAAAGAACGTCTGAGCTGAATACTCTGTGTCGTCCATTGGCAGCCTGCCAATGGACGACACAGCGTATTAAAATTAATGTCCATTGGCTCGTCGACAGGCGGAAGACCAGGCTTAATGACCTGAGTCTCGCCGTGAAAAAGAAGGCAGCATGAAAGTGAATTGATGCTCTTGCATGCCGGCTACTCGCAGACTGTCTTGGCGAGGTTCGGGTCGCCGGGAAAGAGTACTTCCACTGCCGATCCTAGAGGTTCTTGTCCCACGGTTTTCATTACGTCATTGCTCGCTGGGACACTTTCACCATCTTGGAAGGGAACTATGTGGAGTTATTATCTTCCATGCGTATCGCTCTTTATTATACTGCTATTTATTCAACTCTGCCCCTGGCAGGTATCAGCTGTTGACGGTTTCATCCAATCGGGAGCTCGAACGTCCACATAGTGATGTTCAAGCTCCCAATTGGATGGAACTGTCAACAGCTAATACATACCATTGTCAGAGTTGCGAATATCGCAGTATATGCATACTTACCATATTGATACCTTAACTTTACGACACCAACCGCGCTTGCAAATGGGCTGTGCACATTATAATTAGAGTAAATACTATAGCGCTGATGCACCACATCTAGTTTTTACTTTACAACTTGCACTTGATGTCAAACGGTGGCATCTAACTTAACGTTAAAACTTGAGCAAGGCGAAAGGTTCATACGTCACAGTAGAAAACGATATGACCGTTATACGTAGTCCTTTCCTCTAGTCTGGCTGGCAGCGCGTTGCAGATTTAATAAGGACCCCTGTTTATGCGTAGCCTCAACGAAACATCATAAACAAGAATTTAGAAAAGGAATGGAGAGAAATAATTCTTTCCTTATATAATACGCCGAGGTGATCTGGCGGTTTGCGAACCATTTATTAGAAACTAGATGGCGATTTGCTTCTTTATTGCAATGGCTTACACTTCACACGCTACTGGTCACGTGATTGTTACGTGTTATGCTTCGCTCCTCAAACATTTTAATAGATGAAAGCCGTTGTAGCGAGAATTGGTTTGTTCTATATCCTGGTTTGGATATGGTTGTCAAGAATCCTCGTGTTCAAACTTTCTTCCTCAAATTTGGGCAAGCATTCACTATTATACTATCTTGGAGAAATTTAATTTGCTTGTCCGCAATAACGTTCAAGTAATAATTCCGGCCGAAATTGCACAATCGAGGTGGCGAAATATGCAGCGAATGCAGGTTTAATGGTGGATTTTTATATATTACATCATTGACACGAAACTCCATAAATTTGCTACTTGTGAAGATGGAATTAACAACAGTTGTGCTTCAGATTAAGAAAAGAAAACCTGTAGGAATTTGCCGCTTCCTAATCTTTTCCGTCTCCTAGTGTTATAACTCAGCAAATGCTCTTATTTCATGGCGTAGAAGTTATTTGTTTTTCTCTTCTTCTCTCCCATATGACCGGGAGAGATAGCTCAGGGCATCAACTGACGTCACTGCAGTCCCTCTGACCGGGAGGTCCTGGGTTCGAGTTCCGGCGGAGTCAGGATTTTCGACACAAGCTTGTCAGTGGTTTATCTACTACTACAGGCAAATGCAGGAGAGTTCCTTAACAATCGGGCCACGCAACGCGCGCGATCTTTCCTTCCTCTTTCTTGTTCTTTCCTCACCCCTCACGTACTCTTACACGCACTACACAAACACACATGCCGGGAGACCGGTCGGGAGCATAGAGCTTGTCCCAGCTAGGGCGGTTCCCCGATGGTGGGCGATGAGGAAAAAACCCTCTAGCCGATGGTAGATTGGCGCCGGATCTCACCATCCAGCGAGCGGAAGATCGTCGCCACCTCCCGATCTTTCCTTCCCATTCCTTTTCTTATCCTTACCCCTTACTTACATGTACACTAACATGCACTACACACGTGCCGGAAGACCGGCCGGGAGCATAGAGCTTGTCCCGGCTTGTGCGATGTCCCGCTGGTGGGAGATACCTGGTGGGGGGAAACCCCGCAAGCCAACGGTAGGTCGGCGTCGGATCTCGCTATACATCGGGGGAATACCACCGCCACCGACCTAGCAAAACACGTACTACACTTACGGAACTAATGACAATAGTAGTTTACGCGCCCGGAATACACTAACAATCAATCATTCTTGTATATGTGTAAAACGTGTTTTTCTTCACTCGACCTTCATGATAAATCAGGAAATGTATATGTCCGGCGTTCGTTGCGCCTAGAAGTTTGTGACATTTATTCTGCGACACCTGAATAAAGTAGGAGCTGCTGGTGGTAGTTCGCCTGTGGAGCGGGCGTGTGTGGGCGCGTGTGTGAGGGGGGGTTGAAGGAGATGGAGCTGGTTCCGTGTGAGCGTGTTCCCACGAGTGTTCTTTCAAGGGGGAGGAGGAATGCGGCTCGACGCCGCCCCCTCGCGTCCAGGATTCGCCATTGATCCGTCGTCTGTCGGCGGCCGGGAGTTGCGAAGCCTCTCTGACACACTTTGCGCGCCACGGGGTCGATTCCGGCTCGCGGCGACGGATTCGCGGACGGGAAGGAACAACTGGCGGCCGATCGGCTACGATTGACACGTGGGTTTGTGAAATCCCTGTCACACTTGTGGTGTTGACCGGCTCCGGGGTGTCAATAATTGACGTGAGAGCGTAGGCTTCCGAGTCCGCAATGATTGTTTAATTGACTGTCCGGGTGACGCCGCGTCGATGGCAAAGTTGCCGAGGTTTCGGTCGCCATTCTGCGACCTTCCTCAAGCATTACGCCCTGAGGAAGGTCGTAGAATGGTGGCTGAAACGTCGGCATCTTTGCCATGGACGCGGCGTCACTCGGACAGCCAATTAAATATCAATTGATGACAGGCAGAGCCTATGACGGGAGGACTTAGAGTTGGAGACCCCGCGGTGGTGAGATTTTCGATACTAGCTACAAATCTATGTGGAGTATGGAGGGGAATTCTAGCGGCCGGCTGCTCTGATCGGTAGTTTTCCGTGGTTTCTCCGATCAACACCGGGTGAATGCCGGAGCAGTACCTTAACAAACGGGCCACGGACCGCGCGCGATCTCACCTTCCTCTTCCTTTCGTATCCTTATCCCTTACGACACTACGTAATCAAAAGTATCCCGACACGTCCCAAATGGTGTTATGATGTGGTGTTGTTTTGCACTATCACGGTACAGGCCTACGTTGATGTTTTAATCACCATCTTACTTCCGACTGTTGAGCAATTCGAGGAAGGCGATTGCATCCTTCAACACGATCGAACACCTGTTAATACTGCACGACCTGTGGCGGAGAGGTTACACGGCAATAACATCCCTGCAATGGACTGGCACCTGTTTGCTATCGAACACCTTTGGGGTGTTTTGGAACGCCGACCTCGTGCCTGGCTTCGCCGACCTACATCGATACCGCTCCTCAGTGCAGCACTCGTGAAGAATGGGCTGCCATTCCCCAAGAAACCTTCCAGCACCTGATTAAAAGTATGCCTGTGAGAGTGGAAGCTGTCATGACGGTTAAGGGTGGGCCAACTCCCTATTGAATTCCAGCATTACCGATGGACGGTGCCTCGAACTGCTAAGTCATTTTTAGCTGACCGGATACTTTTGATCACATATTGTACATGCACTCACTAGAACACATGTCGGGCGCATGGACCTTGTCCCGGCTGGGGCGGAGTTTGAGGGCGATACCTGGTGATGGAAAACCCCGCAAACCCACGTGCTGGATCTCGCCATCCAGCCAGCGCCGGATGTCGCCAGCCAGCGGGCGAAGTTGACCGCCACCTTCCGCGATAAACCATGCACTACACTTACGTGAATAATACCCTTAGTAGTTAACGCTCCCGGAAACACCAATCTTGTAGTGTCAACAAAACGTTTTGGGAGATTTCGAGTCTATAAAGAATCTTGAAAATATTGGTTAGGAGGAAAGATCGACGATGTGCGGATTTGTTGCTAAAAAGAATACGGTGCATATGGGAATATGCTGTATTTTAAAGAACGAATAAAATTATAACGTAGTTGATTGTTGAGTGTGGAGAGGGGCGGCGTTGCCGCATACTGGGCGCCCTACCACGTGCTCTCAACACTTAACTAGGCAAACAAAAGGAAGGAATGTTGAGAAAATCGTAACAGGTTTGTAGGTTGTTTTTTTTTACATTTGTTCGTAACATTTGTTTGCTGGTGTTCCCTAATTTTAAGAGCAAAAGCCGAAACTTCTAATTCAGTGATCCCTGGGTTACGGCGCTGGCATCATCACGTGACCACAAAATGCCAAATACATTCTAATTTTATACGGACTTTAGGTCCAATGTTTAAAGGGCGAGGTATATTTTTATTCAATTCAGAGGCAGTTTCGAAGCAGACGGGTCGTGCTAGTTCCGCACATAAGCCGCCCGTCGCCATATCTCACCCTGAGGGTTGAGTTTAAAGAAACATGTAATGTAGAAAATGTGTGGTCGAAACTTGGCGGAGCGAAGTGTCAACGGACCTCGCTCATCCATCATTCCCTTTACGGAGTGGGTGGGTGATGTGGGTCACGTGCACATGTGTTAACGGTGACCCGCTCTGTCATCGATCCGTTCAAGGTCGTCCGTTTCTTCACTCTCGACTCCTGGTTAGAGAGGGTTCATTAACAATTCCTGTTGTTTCGAAATGCGAGGACAATTGATTATGTTCCTAGTATTCAGCATGTAAGGGGTATGCCATGTCAGGCGAATGCCGGAGTAGTACCGTAACAAATGGGTCACGGACCGCCCGTGATCTTTCCTTTTCATTCCTTGTCCTATTCTCACCCCCTTACACACACACACACACTAGCATGCAGTACACTATCACATATACCGGGAGACCGGTTGGGAGCTTAGAGCTTGTCCCGGCTGGGGCGGTGCCCCGCTGGTGGGAGATATCTAGTTAAGGAAACCTCCGTTAGCCGACAGGTAGGTCGGCACCGGATCTCGCCATTCTCGCCATTTACCGCCACCTCCAGCGATAAAAAGGTGCACTACATCTATGTGACTAATGGCCTTGGCAGTTGACGCGCCAGGAGTCACTAATCAATCAACATCTCTTCCATTCCAGGGTGTCGTGGGAAAGTATAATACGTCCCGTCTTAAACCACTCACAACCAACGCACGCCGCCAGCAGAAATGCCTTGTGGACTCTGCGGCTGCACATAATTAAATGAAAAAAGAAAAAATCTTACCCTTTATCTCTCAAGTCACCCGTAAATCCTATGGCAGGAGCACCGCTGGAGACTGATATTTCGCAGGAGAAACTGTAATGTGATGCTTCTATATGGCTTAAAATCACATAGCTTGAATTGCCGAAGTATATGTACGTCTTGTAAGTTACTTCTCACCGCCAGCTTTAAGTTTTAGATATTAATCCACTTTACGTGGATCTGAGACTCTTTCTACTTGTCTGAACTCAAGTGAACTCGTCGGACCCACTGTTTGTTTCTAACAATTTCTCATCTCACCTAATTGCTAATCGCTGTGTCACATTATTTTTGAGAAGTTACAGCGATGTACATCTCTAAGTTTTAATTCAGAAACCCCAAGAAATGTATATACATATGCAAGACAATTTAGGCTTTTCATTTGGGAAAAAAATTGAACTTTCTATTCTACCAAATTTCACGATTTCTTTTTAAACAAAAGCTAGTGGACCTTGGTGTGTTTTCACTTCGTCTTATTAACGGAATTTGTAGTATAAAAACTAAATTTTAATAATATAAGTATTAGAATAAACGTTTATAAACCCTGATTTGTTCATTTCGACGATTTCTAGTGCAAACAACATCTGCAGTACATGTTTTACCAAACCTTGGTGTGTTTACCATGTCTTGAGCCAGCGTGTGAGTGTGAGGCCATATACTAGTTTGCAAAGCAGAGACAGGTAGTTTTTGAAGTTGGAAGTTAGAATTTTTTGAATCCAAAGAGAAGCGAATGTATATAAACGTAATGTCCCTCTATTTTTAACGAATATGTCCCTGTATAACATAAAAACTGTAATACATGTGGACAAAGCAATATTTCACGAGGTTTTGTGGTGGTCTTTCGTGGTCTTTCCTTGTCTCTTTTTCCTTCTTAATCCTTCACCTTGCCTGTCGTCACCCAATCTACTCATGCGATGGTAACCAAGGGCCTCAATGACGTTTCGAGTCGTAGGACCCACAATATGGACGGGAGGTGGCGGTGTTCCACTCCCGCTCGAAAATGGAATCGGGAGCCGATCTACAAGTCAGCTTTCAGGAAGTTTTCCCCGCGAGGTATCTTCCCCAGCGGGGCAATGTCGCAACCGGGGCAACCTCTACGCTCGCGACATGGCTGGTAGTGCAGTGGATGTAGGTGTGTGTGTGAGGTTAGGACTAGGAAGAGGAAGGAAAAATCACGTGCGGGCCGGGGCCTATTTTTTAGGGTAATAGTGCTCTGGCATTCTCCTGATCAGAGAAAGATTAATTGTTAGTGATTCCGGGCGCGTCAACGGCTAAAGAAGTTGGTCCCGTAAGTGTAGTGCATGCTTCCCTCGGGGGTTGGCGGCTACCTCATCCGGGTGGATGGTGAAATCCGGCGCCGACGTACCGTCGGCTAGCATGGTTTTTTCCCAACGAGGTATCTCCTACTACCCCAGGCGGGAACAAGCTCTAAGTTCCCCACCGGTCTCCCGGCAAGTGTGTTAGTGTATTGCATGTGCCTGTGTGTGTGTGTAAAGGGTGAGGATAGGGACAAGGAAGAGGAAGGAAAGATTACGCGCGGTCCTCTGTTAGGGTACTGCTCCGAGATTTGCCAGCCGGCGGCTAGAATTCTCCTCCAGACAGCGGCTGGAATGCGACCTAGCCCTGTTGCTTCTGTCGAAAATCTCGGCACCGTCGGGACCTCCTGGCCAGAGGCACTGCAGTGATATCAATCGCTGCCCCGACCCACCAAAGCCGGAAGCCGGCGTCGGAATTTGAACCCAGAGACCCGCGCGAGTTCAACACTAGAAACGCAATCACGGCAGCTCGCCACCGTCACGTCGTGGCTCTCCCCCGAGCGTGCTGGCGCCCGATTCCTGCCTTCGCGGTGCGGGGCCGGAACCCTTTTTGAGGAAGGGCAGGCCGCGCGCGGCGGTCGCTGCGCCCGGGCGGAGGGGAAGTGGAGGGGGGGAGGGGGAGGTCGATAGTGCGTTGCATGGCGCAGCGCCGCCGCCCCCCTCGCACGGTCGTTGCCCTCGCCCCCGCGCGCAGGCCTTCCGTGGAGTTGGTTCTAGTGGTTGGTTGGACATCGATTTAGTGTATTTGTGTTTGTATCTAGCCGTTGTATGTCCCGTGCAGTTAGTATTGAATTAGCGTGTAGTGCAATGTACAGACAAGCGGGAACTAGATAGGACTGTAGTGATAACACTAAATCTCTTAACGACTGGTTCATCTAAAGAGATAAACAGAACCACCCCTGTGTTCAGACAGGTGGTACGTGCTCTTTTAGGGGTTCAAAATATTTATATCATCATCATCATCGTCGTCATCATCATCATGTTTCGTAAATGGCAGTTGGTCTCGGCGCGTTAGAACCCGTGGTTCCTAGTCGGTCACCCAACCAGAAACCCGTGATGTCACGAATTCGCTTAACCTTCGTGACTTCACGTAGTTAACGAATTCGGTTAGCAACGCTGGTTTCACGTTTGCGGTCTTTCAGTAGAACAATCCCAGCATTCGCCTGAATGACGGAGGGAAACCACGACAAGCCCGGCAGGATTCCCAGCTCGGAGATTGAAGCTCCAGATAGCGGAGCTTCCCTGAGCCACATCGCTCGGTGGATTTGAAGGGCGGATGCCAAAACTCCCGCCAGCTTAGCTGGCTTAATAGGGACAGTATTGTCGCTGGCGTAGCAGCCACTGACAGGATTGTCCTATGAATCGAATGCCTACCGACCTGGATTTTCGACTCTAGCTATGTAGCGAGGTCGAATTCAGCCCCTGTCTGGAGGAGGGTAGTAGCGGACGGCTGCTCTAACGAATTCCAGGGGAATGCCGCAGCTGTACCCTAACAATTGGGTCACGGACGGCGCAGGAGCGTGCAAGAGAGGCGCGTATGCAGAGATGTTACCTGGCGGTCCTCTTCACGACTCTTGTCACGACTTACGGACTACAGACTAGTTAGAAACGGAGGATTATTCCATACTGTTTATAAGCGTTCTACGTCAAGTTCTTGGCTTGTCACAGAAACGCGCCTGTGGACGTTATCGCAGAAATCTAACAGTGAGAGAAAGTTTAAAAAAGAATCTTTCGCCAGTTGCCGTTGGAAACGATTGCTTCAAACCCTGGCGTGTCCAGCTGTAGTGCAGTGCGAGCATGAAAGCCTAGTCTTTTTACAACGTCTCCCGCTCTCTGCCCTTGCGCTTCAGACTCAGGCAGTGACTTTTATGAGCTAAGGGTTGTTCGTGAATATGCACCTCGTCGTAGGAAATGCGACGAAACGGGACAGCGAAAAGCGCAAGGAGGCAGAGCAACGTCCAAAAAGGAGCTAATAAAAAATAGAATAGTAATGGAATTTTACAAACAGTTCACGTGATGGACCTTAACTTGCGTCAGCGAAAAAAAAAGGCTATTTTAATACTTGTAGTTCGTTACGAAACGATTATGTAATGGATGGGGTAATAAGACGGAGACCCCTGAAGAACATTACCATCCGAGTGAGAACGTGCGACCGTGACTTCATGCGAGTTTCATACAGTACTTTTTCGACGGATAATGAAAACTAAAAGATGTTGAACTTACAGTTTACATTTCTGCCTTTTCACGTCTCCTGTATCTACGTGTGACTTTCAGAACTCCACATCTGATTCACTACCATATGTTTAATAGTTTTCTGTAGAATTTATTATTATTATTATTATTATTATTATTATTATTATTATTATTATTATTATTATTAGTAGTAGTAGTAGTAGTAGTAGTAGTAGTAGTAGTAGTATTAGTATTATTCCTTTAATACTTGACTAAAGATGTTATGAATCGATTAATTATAAAATCTACTCCGGGTTGCAACTAGCTTCCTAAGGAGCAGAACTAGGGACTGTCGTTGCCACTACAATACTTTGTGCAAAATGTATGGGGTGTTCCAAAGTTCCAAATAAAGGAAAGTATTGTTTCTGAATGATCTGGGAGGGTAGCCACGTTCTTACTCAGATTTTTCGGAACAAATCCCGGAGCTCCTGTTCTTTTACGCCCACACATTCGGCTGATCTCGATTTCCAAATTCTTATATTTAAGACGTTCCTCTGCCTCCTTGGTTACGTTTTGATCGCACGGCACAGCAATATCTACAAGAATATACCTTTTTCTCCAAATTCCTGATTACAATATCCGATTTGTTTGCCGCTATCGTGCGATCAGTGTGTATTTGTTTGTCTTCACCGGTTTTGGTGAGTGTTCGTATTACTCGGAGCAGTATTTGGAACTTCGAGGGCTCTTCAGATCTGCTAGTGGAGGTAACTACACGCCCTGTTGTGTATTTTCAAGTTTTAGGTCTCTGCGAGAATTGGACAATCTGAGATTATACGATCGATGATTGCTACTCGTTCCTGGCAAAAGCGGCTTGGGAACTTTGGGAACCGCTTTATGATAATGTCGTGTTCTCAACGCCTGATCTTGGTCAGCTAATACTACTGCTTGTGATTCTGGCTTCATTCTTTCTTTTTAGAAATTGCTCATTGAGGGGTTGGTCTCTCCAAAATTTCAATAACATATTATTATTATTATTAATATTATTATTCGACGGAGATGCTTGCGGGCATTAAGATGTTTGTGGATGTTATTTTAATTAGAGTCGCAGGTTTTTCAAGGCGTGGATCCATCGGTGCCGATGTAGGGAATCTTTCGGGAAGGCGCGGCTCATGAGCGACCCTTGTAATACTTGGATGTGACTCTCCGTGCGGTTTCAGTCCCAGTTAATAAAATGAGAACTGTCCCAAGTCGGTAGGACGCGAAAACTCGTTAAGTGCTTTCGGAAACAGCGGTCGATTAAATTTTCGTCGGAAACGCCCAAGTGGCGATCCAAGGATCTTTTTCGATTGCTCAAATAACGACCGGGTGTCTTGAATAAAGTTCAAAACAGTCCTTGATTACTATAGGAGCTTCTGCAAAGATATCTATGTTAATGCTTTACTCCATTGTTTATTCCGTGCACATCATGCAATTAATAATAATGCCATTAATCTCAATGTCTCTCAAAACAATAATCAGTGTGTAATAATCATAGACATCTCTTAGCGTTACCGTTAGCGATGTCCGTTGCCTTCATCCTGGCTGTGCGCTGGCATCCGTTTTGTGCTGACAACGAAATTATTAGTGAAATAGAGGATTGTTGAAAGCAAGGCCCGAGAAGTGGGAATACCCTAGCACAACCTCCCGAACCTGCGAACTCGTCTCGACAACCACATATTCCACACGGCTCGTCCGGGAACCGAACCAGCTTCCCAGCAGAATTTATAAAACGTCACTTACACCGTTCTGTTTTTTTTTACGCAGGGCATTACGCCCTGAGGAAGGTCGCAGAATGGCGACCGAATCGTCGGCACCTCCGCCACGGACGCGGCGTCACCCGGACAGACAATTATATACGTAAATGCCTACGCCTTGAAGGTCGCAGAATGGCGACCGAATCGTCGGCCCCTCTGCCACGGACGCGGCGTCACCCGGACAGCCAATTATATACGTAAATGCCTACGCCCTGAGGAAGGTCGCAGAATGGCGACCGAATCGTCGGCGCCTCTGCCACGGACGCGGCGTCACCCGGACAGCCAATTATATACGTAAATGCCTACGCCCTGAGGAAGGTCGCAGAATGGCGACCGAATCGTCGGCACCTTCGCCACGGACGCGGCGTCACCCGGACAGCCAATTATATACGTAAATGCCTACGCCTTGAGGAAGGTCGCAGAATGGCGACCGAATCGTCGGCGCCTCTGCCACGGACGCGACGTCACCCGGACAGCCAAGTAAATACTGACTCCGGCCGCGGACGCCTACGCTCCCACCGTCCTGGTTGTCACCCATTCAGTTGACGCCCCCCCCTGAGCCTCCACCCTTGCCCCCGGCGGCGGATTCGGCCGACTCGGGGGGATTCGGTCCGGCCACATCCCCATCTCGGGAGGTGTCGCGAGGGTTGGCAGCAGCACGCCCCTCCCAATCCCCTCCCCTCCCCCCCTCCCCCCGCCGTGAACAGTGCTCTCCTCCGCCGCCGGGGCGGCAGCAGCAGCAGTCGTAGTAGTAGTATAGCAGCGTGTGCGCGGCGGCGGTGGCGGTGGCGCTGGGCCGTCACACGAGGGAGGCGGAGGCGGGCCCGGCCGTGCAGATCGCTCGTGGACCGCGCCGAGCGAGGCGGAGCCAAAGGGCGGCGGCTGTGTGGACGGGAGGCGGCGCCGAGCTCCCGCAGGATGGCGTGACGGAACTCCGCGGCTGCGGCGGCGGCGGCCGGCCCGCGCGTGCGGGGGCGGAGGCGGTCCGAGTCCGGACGCACGTGCGTGAGTGTGCGTGCGGCGTGTGAGGCGCACGGGTCGCCACCACGCGGCTGCACGAGGAGGAGGAGGTGGAGGAGGGGAAGGCGATGGATCCGCTGCAGGATCTGCTCCTCAAGGTAACGCCCGTATCCACTCGCGTGCACCCGGAAGCGGGTACCCGTGTCCGACGGGCGGTTAAAGGGGAACGGATGAGGCAGGTCACCGTTTTTTTTGTTTTGTGTGTGTGTGTGTGTGTGTGTGTGTGTGTGTGTGTGTGTGTGTAGTGTTTGGCATGTAGGGTCGGATAAATGCGAGTTTTGCCAGTTTGCGGTGTTTCCAGGACTGGGCCCTATGTTTTGTTTTATTGTCCACGCGTGGGGGTTAGGGAGACATGTGTTAAGCATTACGAATTCCCATCACCTCACGTAACCGCCGGCTGTCCCATGTTAGTAGATTTACTTGCATGTAAAAGATCCTCAAGCCTAAATGACGTAGCCTCTGAGCTAAATTCAAATAGCCTGTTTCTCGCCCAAGAAATACCTCCTTTCTCTGCTAGTAGGTGAGAGGATCGTAGCGAAATTTTGCGTGGTCAGACGGAAGAACAGGCCTAATGGCCTGAGTCTCGCCACGTAAAATAAGGCATTAATTCAATTCAATTCAATTCAATAACTTACATGTCCTACATGAGGTTTTCCCTTCGACACACAGCTTCAGAAATTGAAACGATTGTAATGGAATGCTAGAGCTCTATTTTTGCCTCGATCGGGAAGTGAACACGGGATTGTACGAAAAGCTAGCACGAAGCCCATTTAATTTTTTTCTTCAAATTGTCATATTGACGGATCAGTTCCAAAAGGCTTCAACAAAAAAATTTTAAGTTTTGAGATTTTGCAGTTTTTATGCTTAATATCGCTTAGAAAATGCCCGTTACATTGCTTGGATTTCATATGTATTATTAATTTTTAGTTACGTTGTAACTGTCAAATGCAAGTGATGTAAACCGGCATTTTTACGACGATATTAAACTTTAAAACTCCAGTACCTCAAAACTTAAAATTGAGTTGTTGCCTTTTGGAACTGGGCCATCGATATATGCAGGCTGCAGGAGGTCAAACACCTGTGCACAGGTTGCAGGAATTACACCTGTAGGACTGAGGCACAGCCAATTACAAGATCACAAGATACGGCAAAACTCGAATAAGGCTGTAGTTACAAAAAACGACTTAGAACTGATAATAATTACGTACGATATATATAGCTTAGGGTATATACTTTCGTTTAATAATTCCAAACTGGTGACTGCGCGTGACCATACTCAAAGAACTCCTTAAGAAAAACACAAAAATTAAAACTTTAGAACAATACAATAGCTTTATAGATTAAAAGAAATTATCTTCGCGCATACACAGTAATTCAATATAGAAATTATATTAATAAAATGAAAACAATGAGCTTCAGTATATTTGATACTATTTATTCAGAACAGTACAAGATGCATGTTAAATTAAAAGTTTCTTATTTTCACTTCGTTTTTAACGAAAATTTTAATATATCTCAATTTAATATCTCTCAATATTAATACTACTTTTGTAATATTTAAGTCCATAAGTTACTTCATTATAAATTTTCATAACTCTTTAAGAAAGTTATTTTGGCCATCTTGTAATTTTGGTTTTGGAAGAACTGTGTTTGAGTGTATTAATTTATGTAAGTTTACATCTGGATGATGATTCTTGTAGAGGGTAGATAGTTTATTATAGTGAAATTTTAATTATTTAAATAATGCACATGTGATTTTTACGCAATAAACAATTAGCAACAAACGTGTATTTATTTTAGCTACGGAAATGGATATCTTATGTAAAGAGGAATGACTTTCTGGCTTTGAAAGAATATAGTGGTTTGCAGCAGCAAAATAATGGATTCTGAACAAAATCACAGAAAATTGTTTTCGAAATGTACCACGCACACTGCCCAAAACAACTAAAATACTCTAACACTGCAAGAAATACACATTTGAATAGGAACAGTCTCCAAGAATACGGCCATAAATAATAGATAATTTGTATAGTAGAACAGTTATATATATATATATATATATATATATACCAAGAATATACAAAAGAGGCTTCTCCATAACGCAACTCCTGAATCGACGGTTGAGAACCATGTTGTTTTAAGTCCATTTTACTCAATTTATCAGGAGATCTATTTAAAGTGTTTGTTTGTAGTGGGTAAGTATGGAGTTAGTAAGAAAAGGGTTAGTTTGCCAGCTTATTGACTGGAATATTTACAGTTTTATTTGATACACACATGGAGATAGGGGACATAAACCATAGGGCATGAAACAAAAGTCACATTTTGTCAAAAAAATTGAACTTAAAACAGTCTGGTTCTCAACCACCGGGATATTGAATGGTAGGTAGCCGCTTACTTGGAGCCATGCTGTCGCATGACATGGTAGCAGTAATGCACTGAAAATTTAGTCTGTCCGCGCAGTATGAGAACAGGCGAAATAAACCAATCAAATATTTGCATTGTTTAGGGAAGTTGAAAACTAGTACATTTTGTATTTTCCCCGAGAACATGGGTAGTTAACAAACCGATACATTTCTCACATGGTCGGAAGCTGCAAAGTTTTCCGTCAATTTATGCGTGTATTCAAAATTAGTATTATATAGATTCCGGTGACAGTAGTTCTTAATAATGAAGATAGAAATGCAAGAGCGACTGTTGGCAGTTCCATGAAGGGTGACTGAATTTCCTTGATTGGGGAACAAAACGTATTCAAGGGACCGATCACAGGTACCTTGTACCCTTATACTGTTGAGTGAGTATACAGTAGCGGTTATTATTTACAGGTTGTGATCCCACTGTGATGAGAGTTCAGCGAAAGATTCCGTTGTGTTCTAAAGAATGTTGGGGCTACATTGCTTCTTTTCTTCAAGGCGACAAAGGTCAGGGAGAGATACGATTTGCAGGTTGTAGTTTCTTTTTAAGAATAATAATTGATCGCTCATAGGACGTATTTAATTTCTTTTTTGTCTGTCTCAAACGGCGGCGGATAGAACATGTGTGCGCGTAATCAACCCACATTCTCCATTGTGAGGAAGCTTGGCTAGAGGATGGTTTTAAATTTCTTTCGTTGAGTCAGCCAACATATGATTTTACTTTCGTAAATAGTTTTGTGAATTCGCCAGGAAAGCTGTATAAAAAAAGAGTATACGTAAAGTATAGTATCATAAATTGTGTTACGTGTTCTGAAAGTGTATTGCTGATGTGTCCTTCGGGATGCAAACAGCATGATTTAATCACGAGAAAACGTAATTAAGCGAAGCATTCTGACGGGTTTATATGCACAAACATCGATGATAAGCATTACTTTAGGTACATTTTGTGTAGAAATGAGTCCATGGGTCTACGAACAAGCGACGTTTCGAGCAGTAATATCCGTAGTTCTTTTGTGTGTGTTCTGAATTTCGTTATCACTGTTAACAACTAACCTATCTTCCTTCAAAGGAACCCATTCGGTAGCTTTTGAATACCTTACCATCGACAAATCGGTAGCCTTTGAATACCTTACCATCGACCATTCTGTAGCCTTTGAATACCTTACCATCGACCATTCGGTAGCTTTTGAATACCTTGCCATCGATGTTGAACAACAATTCAAGCACTGTTCATCAGTTTTCATCATTCAACGAATCCCGTCCAATCACTCTCGGCACGATCATCACCAGCACCATCATTACTCATTACAAATGAGGTTCGTGAAAGCGAGTTTGTTGCAAGCGGAGGATTGTCGTATCCCACGTTTTCATTTGGAGCCGTTGGATGCAAAAGCTGGAACTCAATTGAACGTAATGTAGCTCGGAGGCCTTGCTATAAAAGCCAATACCTGGTATGAAACGAAAAAAAAAAGAAATATCACGCGTAGAAGATTGATAATAAAATGGAAGTGTGTTGTGTGTTTCACTGTATATATTAGCGCTTGTAATCGCCATCGCTGATTGTGTATCTTATGCAGCAACGCGTGTTCGATCGTCAACCGAAATAAAAAGAAAAATAATTCGTTGTCCTGTTACGATAAAATGAGAGAAAATGGCCTGAAGCGTGGAAATCCGGAGAACTGAGACACGGTTCTTGAGTGCATGTTGGATGGATGTATGGATAATTCCAGAAAACATAAGTGCCTGGGGGAAGTTACTTAAAAAAATAAAAGAAATCAAAAATAATGATGTACACACATGAACAAGAGAAAATCCCTTTTTTTTTCAAAGAAAATTTGCACAACGTAATTTTCACACTGGCTTGTGTTAGTTTTTTTTTT
The DNA here is from genome assembly GCA_038098605.1 of Gryllus longicercus. Taxonomy (NCBI): domain Eukaryota; kingdom Metazoa; phylum Arthropoda; class Insecta; order Orthoptera; family Gryllidae; genus Gryllus; species Gryllus longicercus. The sequence goes on along the minus strand of JAZDUA010000511.1, from coordinate 515,269 downwards.
TTTCTTTTTTTTTTTCGTTAATCGGCCGACTAGGACCACGCAAGCAAGCATCCTGCATTTACCGTGGCTCAGTTTTTTATTTATTATCGCGGTAGCAGGTCCTTGCAACAATTCTTACGGGGGACCAGCATTTAAGCCGGATCCGATTTTTATCCCCCATGGTTGTTAGCCTGGGGGTATGGAAGATGAAAGATGATAGGAATGGATTAGGAGGCGATAGGTGATCGTGGACTTTTGGAACCATCCCAGCATTCGCCTTTATGACCGAGGGAAACCACGAAAACCCCGGTCAGGATGGCCGGCCGGGAATCGAACCCGGACCTCCCGATTACGAAGTCAGTGCGCTACGCACTGAGCCACTTCGCTCGGTTGTGTTAGCTTTGATATTATAGGAAACACTCTGCCTGAAAATGAGTAGTGAACACTGAAAAAAATCCTCATTAATAAAAAAAAATCGTTTCAGGGAAGTTTGCGTGTAAGTGCATGATAATGATACTTGAATTCCATGAGCGTTGCGAGGACTGACCGAAATTTTAATCGGAAAGTCCTCTGTGAGATTCGTGAACGAATATTTTGTGACATGAGATTTTTTATTTAATGAAAAATGCTTTTCCGTGAAAACCGGAAACTAGCACTATTCAGTTCAAAACATTGTCAGGGGCTCAATGGTTGGTTCACGAAGGAAATGTATGTTTATGGTGATCAATGTTCAAGTGTCTCAGAATAAGTGGTACAGATTTCAAGTATATGTAATTTGTCAGAAATTATCGCCTTTTTTTTCAATAAACGTGTCATAGGAAAATTTATATCAGGAAATTATCCGTTGGCAATTTTGAACATAGTGCCCACAATTGATGGGTAACTCATCCTGCTCTGGTCGAGGCATCATCTGATCTCACTGAAGTGCCTCTGACCGGCAGTCCTACGGTTCGAGTCCCCACGACGATGCCATGATATTCGACGTTAGCTGCCTAGCTTGGTCGAATTAAGTCGCTGTCTGGAGAGGGTTAATTCTAGCTACCGGCTGCTCTAATCAGCAGTTTTATGTGTTTTTCCACTATCAGCACCAGACGAATGCCGGAGCAGAACCCTAACAAAAGAGCCACGAACCGCGTGCGAGCATTCCTTCCTACTAAATATACTAAGTAAGTTAACTTCCTCATCGGTAAATTGAAATATATAAGAATAATCATACAATTTCTACAAAGTGTCAATATCATGCTGCTGCTTCAAATCCCAAGTGATGATTGGATGAGAAATGGAATATTATATGTCTTGTGAAGCATACTGAAAGGAATGTTGTTTCAATAATAACATGAAGTCCATGAAATCCTGTACCTGTGAAAAATGATGATCCGTAAACAGAATCTGCAATAGTAAATGGAGCTTCAATATATATTCATATGCTTGAAGAATGGTAAAGTACATTCCTAAGATAATTGCTAATAATAATCTTTGTGTAGTTTGTCTATAATTATTTTCTATTAGACTACGATGAGCTCATGAAACTGTTACTATCCCAACTCCTTACATTTAGACCTATATGCTGTACACTACCATACACGTCGGGAGATTTAAAGCTTGTTTCAGAGGGTTTATGTCCCGCTGGTGGAAGACACTTGGTTGGGAAAAATCCCACTAGCCGTGTATGTCGGCGACGGATCTCGCGAAGATCACCACCACCACCTCCCGCGATACATACGCACTTTACGTCCGGAACTAATGAGCTGTGGACACGCCCGGAAACACCAATAAATGACCCTGCACTAGTGCTTGAAGAGCACATGTTAACTCTATACGCTCTGATGCGGTCTAAAATATTTCATGTTGCAATGTAGTATGAGAAGCCCTGCTCAGAGAACAAAGTTCTGTAAGGTCAACACGCTATATTACATTATTTACGGACCAACCCGCCTTGATGAATTCTTATTAAAAAAAAACACGCAAATGATTCTGGGCTGTCCGGGTGGCGCCGCGTCGAAGGCTATGATGCCGACGTTTCGACCAACTTGTCGTAAGGCTAAAGGGCCAAGTCGTGAAGGTCCTGAAGCGTCAAGCACTTAAGCCCGCAGGAAGCCCACGTTAAGATGAAACTTACCGCATTACAACCCACGACGCGGTCTAACCAAGATGGCCATTTGCATGATTGACCTCGGAAACCTTCGATTGATTCGATTTATTAGTGATTTCGGACCCATTAATTTCTAAGGACGTTAGTCCTGTAAGTGTGGTGCGTGTTTACATCGCGAGATGTGGCGAGATCCGGCGCCGTCCTACCGTCCTACCGTCGACTAACGGGATTTCCCACAACCAGGAATCTTCCGCTAGCGGGAACCTCCCCATCCGGAACAAGCTCTTCTGTTCTCCCGGCATATATGTTATTGTAGTGTGTGTGTGTGTATGTGTGTGTAAGTAAAGGCCGAGGAGAGGACAAAGAAGAGGGAGGAGATCTTGCGTGCAGCGTGTGGCCCGTGTGTTAGGGTACTGCTCAGGTATTGACCGGAGAAATCACGGAAAACTACCGATCAGAGCAGCCGGCCGCGAGAATGTTCCTCCAGACAGCCATTGAATTAGACCTAGCTACGTGGCTAGTGTCGCATGTTGTGCCACCATCCAGAGACGAACCATGTAGGACTGTGGCGACCACGTACATCCATAATATGGGTGATGCGGAAACCGTCAATTACAATCCGGAAATAAATAAGGAAATGACAGGCGGAATAATACGCTCGGTGGAGACAGACAGCGATTACTTCCCGTGACGAATTTTCTTAATCTGATGTGTATACGTTCAAGTGATATAATATATTTATTTAATTGAACTTTAATTTCTTTCACGCAAGAAAGAAGAATTCTAATTAAGAAGAAGAGCGGATTCATCATCACAGCGGATACAGACACTTCAGAGATATCAGTTGATGCCCTGAGACACCTCAGCCGGTGAAAGCCCTCGCCATCACTTGTCGCAACTGAACTTCTCAGTCGTATTTTTGTTATTTCAGGTCGCATCAACTTCTAGGTCATTAGCGACCACTATTGCGTGTAACGGTATGGTAACTATGAGTATGACACGATATGATGATGATAGGAAGTGGAAGGACGGACACAATACAACCATGCCCGAGGCGTGACTCGAACCCGCGATCCTTCGGTGTAAGATCGCTACGGCACTACTGTCTTAGCGATCTCGGCCATCCGGACCGGCAGTTGAACAATAGTCTAAAGCGAGAAAATCAAGAATAACTAGGGCGCCGAAATTTAAAAAAGATAGTAAACCGTAGGGAGGGGGGCGTATTAAAGTACTAGTGATACATTCTGTTTACTAATTAAAACACAGCCAAGTGTCAAGTTGTTTTTTTTTTTTTTGTTATGTAAAGCCGCATCAACCACTAGGCCTTTAGCGAGCATGACGATAGGGGGTGATAGGACGAGCACAATACAACTAGGCCCGAGGCGGGACTCGAACCCGCGATCCTTCGGTCCGAGATTACTACGGCACTACTGTTTTAGCGACTTCGGCCATCCGGACCGGCTGTCTTCAATTGTTATCATTCAACTCCAGAATGATGTCTGGCGGGGCTCGAAGTCTAGCCTGCTGCTAGACGTCTAACCCGCCTGCTGTTCCTTCGGTAACAGCAGTAATATGCTGTGCAACCGAATCACGGAGAAAAAAATGGATGGGAATGGGAAATTACTACTTCCTAATCAGGAACGTAACGCTCGCCCAAAACATTTTAGGTGATAAAAGGTCTAAATTCATGAAAGAATTAGGAACATTTTTAGGAAAGGTTCGGACCATTAGGGAAACTGAAATTAGGGAGTGGGAAAACAGCACCGGTTAGCTTGAGCGGAGCCTAGTCAGGAGAGAAATAAATAAGTCAATAAGCTAACAATATGTAAGTTAATCAGTAATTTTATGTTAAGTTAGTAAATAGTTAAGAAATAAGTCATAAGTCGTAGTCAATTGGTAAGTAACAGGTCAATATAATAAATAAAACTGGCATAGTAATAAGCACATTAGGGGGTGAAGGGAAGGGGGGATCGAAAGTGTAAGGGCAGAGGCGTTGGTGCGGACGATCTTCTGTGGCGCTGTTTGATTTCAGGTGCTGAGGAAGCCAAGCACTGGAAGGAGACGGCGGGACGCCCGCCCAGAAAATAAATAGTTAAAATAAACGTCGGATAGATTAGAATGTACTCGGCTTCTGACGGCAGGTTTTCCCCCTTCAGGGTTTTTTTCCTGAGCCGTACCTTATGGTATCTTATCCGCGGCTTTGATGCGATGGAGAGACCATTTGGGGTGAATACCAGAATTCGAAAGATTAGAACGCGAAAGGATGTAGGTATTGTAATGGCTTAAAGGCCTTCGACCTAGCCACATAGGATCAAGTAAGCTAATTTGTGTGTAATAATTACCTATTAAATAAAAAATAAACAGCAGTACTGCCTAACCGATCTCGGCCGTCCAGACTGCCGTCGCACCCGTCTTGCATCCACCTTTCGTTAGAGCAAGCCCGCCCATTTCATCCCACTGTGCGCAGCCAGACGCGGCGCCACGATCGCAGCGAGGGGCCCACAGGGGAGAGGGAGTGGGGGGAAGGAGGCGACGTCGACGGGGGGCCGCGCCGCCCCGTTTCGTCCCCTCGCTTAGCAGAACCCCCTCACCCCCCCCTCCGTCCCCCCGCCCTGGCCGCTCGCGAAAACTCCCCCGCGGTGCTAAAGCTGCGAGAAGGGGGAAGGCAGCGGGGGGGGGGGGTGTGGAGGAGGCCCCATATGAGAACGGGAATCGCCCCGCTCGCGCGGACGCCGAAAAGTCGATAGCGGACGCAGCGACAGGGGCCTTTGTCCCCGACGCTCCCAAGACGCATCGCGTTGGTCGCGCCCGGTGAGCAATGCGCTCCCTGGCGTTCAGACGCCGTTGGGCGATTCGACAAACATAAACGTGTGTGAGAACACTTTTTTTTCTTCTAAAAGTCGTGTAGAAATGTTCATTTATACGTACTGATACGCACGCTGTAAGTTCGTCTTTTCTTAAAGCATTCGAAAAACCGTGAACAAAATAGATTTATCACGTCTCTCAGTGTGGAAAAGACTTACGCACTGTATGTGGGTTGCAAGTGGTAATGTCAAAAGAACTTAAGTTTCTTGATTATTGAACCCTTCCCCGTTTAACTATAACTAATAAGTGTTATCCCCAACCAGGAATCTCCCACCAGCGCAGCAGCGCCCCCACCGAGACAAGCTCTAAGCTCCTGACTCCCGGCATGTGTAGTAGTGTACTCCATAGTGTAAGTGTGTCTGTGTAAGGGGTGAGGATAAGAAAGGGGAAGGGAAGATCGCGCGCGGTCCGTGGCCCGTTTGTGAGGGTAATGTTCCGGCATTCGCCTAGTGTTGATCGGAGAAACCACGCAAAACTCCCCATCAGAGCAGCTGGCCGCTGGAGTTCTCCTCCTTGGGGCTGCGACTGAATTCGACCTAGCTGTCCGCTGAGCGCCATATGTGTTCGTCGTAGGTGGGGGGGCGGTGGAAACCTCAGGAAGAATCCCGACGCTTCCGCCCGCCCGCCCGCCCGCCCGCCCGCCCGCCCGCCCGCCCGCCCGCCCGCCCGCCCGCCCGCCCGCCCGCCCGCCCGCCCGCCCGCCCGCCCGCCCGCCCGCCCGCCCGCCCGCCGCCCGCCCGCCGCCCGCCCGCCGCCCGCCCGTCGCCCGCCCGCCCCGTCCGCCCCGTCCGCCCCGTCCGCCCGTCCGCTCGCCCGCCCGCCCGTCCGCCCGTCCGCTCGGCCTTCCGCCCGCCGGCCCGTCCGTCCGCCCTTCCCCCCATCCGCCCTTCCCCCATCCGCCCTTCCCCCCGTCCGCCCTTCACCCCGTCCGCCCTTCCCCCCGTCCGCCCTTTCCCCCCGTCCGCCCTTTCCCCCCGTCCGCCCTTCCCCCCGTCCGCCCGCCTGGGACTTCCCTCTGGCCACCCCTGGGCGCCGGGGGAGGGGATCATTTCCTAACGACTCATTTGCCCCAGTGAAGAGGAACCGAACCCCCCCCCCCCCATTTTGCGTAATGGGAAAATACAGCGTTGCGTGCATCTCTATAATCAGCCTCTCCCAAAGGTGCCGATTTTCACCGCGAGGCCTCGCGGAGATTGGGTCGGTCGTTGCAATAACAAAAAATTGGGGAGGGGATGAGAACTTTGAATTGATTGATGTTTCCTGGCACATGATCTGCCACGGTCATTATTGTAGACATTAGCGTATTCTAGACCCATTAGTGTGGTGAATGTTTATCGTTGAATATGGGGGGGTGTTTCTCAGTTGAAATCCGGCGCCGACGTACAGGACTGTTTGCGGGTGGTTTCCTCTTCAGATATCTCCCTCCAGCGGGGCACTGCCCCAGTCGGGACAAGCTCTAAGCGCCCGACCGATCTCCCGGCATGTGTGGTAGTGTAGTGTGTTAAGTGTAAGTAGACATATAGAGATTGAACCTCCAGTTAGAAGAATTGTAACGAATAGGAGGGAAAGGGAATTGGAGCAGAGTAGGAAACAAGTGGGAGAGCGGGCAGAGAGGGAAAGGGAAAAAGAGAAGATAAGCGAATGCTAGAAGAGCGATGACATGATGGAGGCGAAAAGAAAGGAGAGGAGCAGACACAAAGAGCGAGATGTGGAGAGAGAAAGAGGGGAAAATGAGGTAGAAAGGGTTGGGAGGGAGAGTGAAGGAGAGGGGAGAGCGAAGATTGACAAGAAGGTGGGTGGCAGGGGAAGAAGGAAATAAAGTGGAAGGTGAGAGTGAAGGAGACGGTTAGGCTACGAGCGGAAGGAGATGTAGGGGAGAGGAAAAGAGACAGGAGGGATTAGTAATAGAAGAAGGGAGGGAAAGAGGGGAGAGAAGAATTGGGGCAGAAAGAAGATCACGAAGTGTGGAGGAAGGTGGAATAGCGGGAACAGGAGAAAGGATAGAGGGGAAGTGGGAGGTAGAGAGTGGGTTGGAGGAAAAAGAAGTCGATAGAAGGAAGGTTAACGAACTGAAGGAAAAGAGAGAGGACTGAATGTAGGGTAGAGTAAATTTGAGTTTTACTGAATTACGAATTTAACTCGGCATCTTTTAGGCTTGCAGATCTTTTATATGCAGTAATTCTACAACATGAGACAGATGGATTTACTTCACCCCCGCAGTAAAGTAACCAAATAATTTTCCTGCTCTTAAAATTCCATTGAAATTTAATTCAATTTGAAGCCGAGAACTTGGTTTCTGGAGGGGGGGGAGATATCTGAAGAGTAATACACACAAACGTGTACTTCGGCGCTGGACAGAAACACCGCGATATTCAGGAATACAGTCACTACACTAACGGAACTAGAGCTGAGGCACGTAGTGTAAAGGGTGTGTGGTGAGGGAAAGAGGACCAGAAAAGTGTTCTGGATCTCATTTCTCCATAGCCGTCGTGCACTTCCGTGAATGTGCGGTGTTGCCATGTGGGCAAATAAAGATTTTTTCTGCTCTTAGAAATCCACGGCTTCGATTGTATTCGGGAACTTAGGTATAATAATCCTATATATTTACCTTCACGCCACCGAAGACGGAGAGAGGTGAGGTGTGTAGAGTAAGGGGTGTATGGTGAGGGGAAGAGGGCCAGAAAAGTGTTCTGGTTCTTATTCCTCCATAGGCATGGTGCACTTCCGTGAGTATGCGGTGTCGCCGTGAAGGCAAATAAAGAATCTGTCTGCTCTTAGAAATCCACGGCTTCGATCGGATTCGGGAACTTGGGTATTACAGTCCTATACATTCACTTTCAGACCACCGAAAGCAGGGAGAGGTGAGGTGTATAGAGTAAGGGGTGTGTGGTGGGGGGAAGAGGAAGAGAAAAGTCGTCTGGTTCTCATTCCTCCATTTGCACTTCCGTGTCGTGTCGTGCCGTGCCGTGCCGTGCCGAGAGAGTTCCCATGGGATGGCGTGTGCCTCGTGCCGACGTGTGGCCGCTCGGCCACAGTGCATCGGAAGGTTCCGCGCCGCGTTCATGTGTAGCTAGAGCCTTTGGCTTTCGTGAGTGTTCCCGTCCCGCCTCTCCCGTACCCACTACCGCGATCTGGTCACGATGGGCGCGGTTCGGTTCTCGGCAATTGCAACAGGGAGGATTTTTTTTGACGGAAAATCTCTTTAAAAAACGGTCCGTCGGGCACGGGTTCGGTTGTCAGTAGTTCGCGTAACGAAAACGGGCAATATTTTTGAATGATTAATTAATTGGCCATTCCGGGAGCGTCAACGGAAATTAATTAGCCATCCCGGGAGCGTCAACGGATAAAGTCATTATTCCCGTAAGTGTAGCGCATGTTTCCACTCTGTGGACGACGGTGATATTCCCCCGCTGGATGCCGATATCCGGACCTACCTACCGTCGGTTTACTGGGGTTTTCCCCAAACAGGTATCTCCCTCGAACGGGGTATGGTCCCAGTCGGGACACCACGAAAAACTACCGATCAGAGTAGAATTCTCCTCCCGACAGCGACTGAATTCGACCTAGCTGTGTAGCGTGGGTCGATAATCCTGCCACTCAAACCCAGGACCTCCTGGTCAGAGCCACTACAGTGACAACAGTTGATGCCCTAAGCCACCTCTCCGGGTGCGGGCAATATTAATATCGCTTACCATGAGGGTCTTCCAGAAAGTAAGATTCCTGAGGTCGGCGCCGAAAAGAAAACACAATTTCGTGGAAAACCTTTATTGTAGCAGATACATCATATTTTGCATAATTTTTTCTCATAATCGCTACCATAATTTAGACTCAATGTCTGGTCAACATTTGTATCCGTGTGTCAGACAAGTCTGCCGCTTGGAAGAAGTTCCAGTTTTTGATTTCCACCCGCAGCTCTGTGTCGCTGTGGTTGGCGTAATGCTGTCCAGATAGAAATTTCTTGAGGTGTAAGCGACGCGTTTCTCAGTTCAACTGTTAGGATTATAGGGCTCGCCCGACAGAGTATCACGATTTTTAACTGAAAAAAGTCTTCAATGTATTTTATTATAAGACGATAGTATGTGTTCTCCAATTATTTCATTTCTAAAATGGATTATTTTTTTAACTCTTGTTCCCGCAAACACGACCGCGAAACTTTACGTTTCACTTTGTCAAACTTTTCGCTGAAAGCTATTAATGCAAATTAAATTTTCTTTGTTGTATGGATGTCGTACGTAATTTGTACATATCAAATGCAGGCACGAAACCAAAGCGAAACAAAAAGGGATTGCTGTTGGTTTCAAAGAGAATGTCGCAGGGTTAATTAACTGAACAGTTACTGAAATTTTAAAATACGGACGTGGTTCCTGTTTTTATTACATTGCTCTGATGCCATTCACTGATACGAAGTCAACTGCTGTTGTGGAGTTACTTGAGAGGATTTCACTTGATGCTGTGACAGTAAGAACCATGTCATGCGCTGATAGAAAAACGAAACGTTATGTAACGTTTCTGGCTCACGCACCTTTGTCCATAGACAAATATTTCTATACAGTACATGGAATATTATAACTATTTTAGTTAAATTTATTATTTCAGTTTTCAATAGTAATTACATTTCTTTGTGTTTACATAAAAATGTGTATAGGACACAGGACACAGGACATAGGACACAAGTACCTGATGAGAAAGCAATCATTCTATAAATATGAATTCACCCCTTTTTTATTGTTAAGAATTTAATTTGCGTGCTCAAAAATGTTAAAATTCTTGAAAGAGTAGGAATTCTTGTATGATACTACTTGCGTTGCATTCTATAGGGCGGCCTACGTGGAAAAATGTAATGTGAGATACGTGAGCTGAATCCGTTGAGGTCACCGCATCTCCCTTACTGCGTTGAGAAGAAATATGAAGAAGAAATGCTGTTCATATTTCGAGTATCTTTCCTGATAGAATCCTTTCCAATCAGCCCGTGCTGACCATTGTTTTTCTCCCGTGCTTCTTTTTTTTTTTTTTTGGCTTAAAGTCCATCATCCTTCAGTTATTCTTTCATGCATTCTTTTCATTCATTTATTCATTCATGTTCTCTTCATACATTCACTCTTCATCTAGTCATTCTTCGAGAATTCAATTTTCATTCAATTACTCTTCGTCTATTCATTATATCGTTTTTCAGTTGTACGTTAATTCAGTTTAATTAATTAATCCACTCTCTATCCATTCAGAAAATCACGTTTATTTTAATAATTTACTCTTCACGCATCGTTCACTATTCATTCCTACTTCATTTGTTCTTTCCTTTCCCATTCATGAACTCAATTCATTCTCTCTTTATTAATTTATTTTTCATAATTTATATTTCATTCCTCCAGTTATTTTTCATTTGATAATTCTCGTTTCATTCACCAATTCCTTCAGTCATTGATGTATTAATTCTCCCGTCCCTGTCGCCCCTACGGACCTGTCTCGGGGAATATACGCCCGCATAAGGCGCCTTATTGCTGCATAAAGAACACGGGACGTACGGGTGCTTGTTGACGGTTTGTGATATAATGAATTTTTTTTCTCCCTCGGAAGTACCTGAATAGCCGTTTCTGGGGCACCACGTTGTTTCGCCATGTTTAATACACGAGCTACACATGCCGTCGGCGCCGTGTAAGGCGGTTTATAGCAGACCATTTCGTGCATCTTCTACCAGGGCCACGCCCCCGCCCCTCCTGTTTTCCCGCTCCGCCCCGCCGCACCCAACTCCGTCCTTCCCCGCCCCGCTCATCCCCGCACCTCCTGCCCTGCCCCGCCCCGCCCCGCCCCGCCCCGCCCCGCTTCGCCACGCCCGGCACCGCCCTACCCCGCTCCGCCACGCCCGGCTCCGCCCTGCCCCGCCCCGCCCCGCTGCGCCCCGCTCTGCCCCGTTCCGCTCCGCCCCGCTCGGCTCCGCTCCGCCCCCCCGCCCCCCCCGCTCCGCCCCGCCCCCCCAGCCCCCCCCGCTCCGCCCCGCCCCGCCCTGTTCCGTCCCGCCCCGCTCCGCTCAGCCCCGCCCCGCTCCACCCCGCCCGGCTTCACCCCGCCCCGCCCCGCCCTGTTCCGTCCCGCCCCGCTCCGCTCAGCCCCGCCCCGCTCCACCCCGCCCGGCTTCACCCCGCCCCACTCCGCCCCGCCCGGCCCCCACCCCACCCCGCCCTTTGCGTTCCACATCGTTTCGCCACGCTCCTTCCCGATTCGCGCTTCTCCGCCACGCTCTTCTCTTCATCCCCCCCCCAAACCACCGTAAACCGACGATAGGTCGGCGCCGGATCTCGCCATCCAGCGGGGAAAAATCACCGCCACCTAACGCGATAAAACATGCTCTACACATGCGGAACTAATGGCCTTAGTAGCTGACGCGCCTGGAAACTAACCAATCAATCAATCTTTCTTTCCCACGTTTAGTGTCGGTGGTCGGTGGCTGCAAGTGAAGGCACTCCGCGCGCTCGTGGCTGCGTGTGAAGGCGCCTGTACAACTGTTCCGTGATGTCACGACCTTCAAGCATTGCGGTTCTAAATAGTTCGCAAAATAAATTTTAGTAACACATTTAATAATAAATTTTAAAAATAAAGGAAGATAAATTTTTATTTTGTGGGGTTATTGTATGTATGTATGTATGTATGTATGTATGTGGAGGTGTCGTATGTATGAAGTTATCGTATGTAAAAATTTAATTCGTATGTCAAAAATAAGTATTAAGGGACCAACTACTAAGTATTCAAATCTTGGCCTTTGCACTTGCCATGAAAAGAAATGCATTCTTCCAGACACAAAAAAAAATAATTTATATTTAATATTTGGAGATCAAAAAAATCTTCTCTTCGAATACCTGAAATCCATTTTTCCGTCATTTGAGTCGTTCCTGATATCTGCATACAGAAATGCTACTTACATGCTCTACACTACTACATATGTCAGGAGATTCGAGCTTGTCCCGCTTGGGGCGGAACCGTTGGAAGCGATTTCGAGAGAGGAAACCGGTAAGTCAACGAGTAGGTCTGTTCCGAATATCACATTCTAGGGGAGGAGGATAATTACCACCTTCTGCGATGTAATATGCACTACTGTTAAATCGCTGATGACCATAACAGATGACGCGCCAGGAAACGCAAAATATTCGAACCATGCCGGTTGATTGATTAGTGCTTCCGGACACAGCAACTGCTAACGTCATTAGTCCCGTGAGTGTAGTGATTGTCTCTTGGGAGGTGGCTGTGTTCGTTCCGCCCTAGATGGTGAGATCCGGAGGTTGATTGATTAGTGCTTCCGGACACAGCAACTGCTAACGTCATTAGTCCCGTAAGTGTAGTGATTGTTCTCGGGAGGTGGCTGTGTTCGTTCCGCCCTAGATGGTGAGATCCGGAGGTTGATTGATTAGTGCTTCCGGACACAGCAACTGCTAACGTCATTAGTCCCGTGAGTGTAGTGATTGTCTCTTGGGAGGTGGCTGTGTTCGTTCCGCCCTAGATGGTGAGATCCGGAGGTTGATTGATTAGTGCTTCCGGACACAGCAACTGCTAACGTCATTAGTCCCGTAAGTGTAGTGATTGTTCTCGGGAGGTGGCTGTGTTCGTTCCGCCCTAGATGGTGAGATCCGGAGGTTGATTGATTAGTGCTTCCGGACACAGCAACTGCTAACGTCATTAGTCCCGTAAGTGTAGTGATTGTTCTCGGGAGGTGGCTGTGTTCGTTCCGCCCTAGATGGTGAGATCCGGAGGCGCCCTATTTGTCAAGTAGCTCGTTGCAGGAATCTCCCACCTGCTTCAGGGCACTGCTTGAGGCGGGACATATAGCGGCAAGCAGCGGCAGCTCCCGACCTGTCTCCCGGTATGTGTGGTAGCGTAGTGAATGTTAGTATAAGTGTGTACTTAAGGGGTGAGGATGGGACAAGGAGTAGGAAGGAAAGAGCGGTCCTAGGCCCGTTTGTTAGGGTACTGCTCCAGCATTCTCCAGGAGTTGATTAGAGAAATCACGGAAAACTACCGTTCGGAGCAGCCGGTCGCGAGAATTCTCCTTCAGTCAGCGGCTGAATTATTCGACCTATCTCTGTAGCTAGTGTGTAAAATTCTGCCTCCGTCGGGAGAGGAACCCTAGGACCTGTGGGTCTGAAGGAGGCACTGTAGTGACATCAGTTGACGCCCTGAGCCACCTCTCCCGGCCAGACCACGTTGCCACATCTAAAACATTCCCTTGCTGACAAGCGTGATCATTCCGGTGCCGTCGAACGCCCCCCCCCCACCTTGGCCACTGGCCGTGCATGCCTCCGCTGCGGATGGCGTGTCTAAGTCGCGGCCGCCGATGTATTGACGCGAGTTCGCCCTCCCCCCCCCCCCTCCCCCTCCCTCCCTCCACCCCCTCCCCATCGCCCACGCTCCCTCCTTGTGCTCCACGCCACTTGTGTCTGTGTGCTATGCGCCCTCGCGCACCTGTAATATGGTAATGCGCTTTCTTCTTCTCTTTGACCCCGAGGTTGCCTTGCGGCTAAAAGGCGGTGATTCACCACACGCTCAGTGCTTGTTTTGGGTTCGTTGGGTGGAAACGTGTAATAACGGTCAAAAATTCACTGTATCGTCGTTTTCCATTTTTTTTTTACTTTTAAATATTCATCGCTTACGTATATCATATATCATAGCAAATCGTTTGGTAGTCGTCACTTTTTCTTTGAGGAAAGAAAAATATGCATCTTTGTCCTAGAAGAAGGGTTTCACCATTCATTCCGGTCAATACTTGTTTTCGAATAGTTTTTTAAACCGTTAAGAACAGTTTTAGCTCGTTTTAATGTAAAATAAAATAAAAATAAATAAAATACACATCTCGATGAGGTTTGAATCGAATTGAATTGTTGCCTTATTGTACGTGGCGAGACTCAGGCCATGAGGCCTGCTCTTCCGTCTGACCACGCAAATTTCGCTACGCTCCTTTCACCAGCTATCGGAGAAAGAAGGTATTTCTTCGGCGACTATATATATATATATATATATATATATATATATATATATATATATATATATATATATATATATATATATATATATATATATATATTTTCTAACACCCCCTTTACCCCACACAAACTTGTATACCTTCTGCACACACAGCCGCATGCACTGTAAGCGGGTTGTTAAGATATTATGCTCGTGAAGCGAGCTTAGAATCTCAGGAAGCAGGATCTTTGGGGTACGAGAAAGGTCTGAACCCTTGACACAATAAAAGTCACACAAATCACACATAAACGAGCATATAATTCGCTCAAAATTCTGTGGCATGAGTTGATAACGAAAAACAAATCAAAATAGAATTACACTTTCAAAAATGACCAAATAAATACAAATAAGCAACCTTTACAGCCTATTCAATAAAGGAACACTTAATTTTGTTCAGAACTAATTTTCTGAAGCAATTTCTCTAACCAGTACTGGGAATTCCCTTTGAAAATTCAATACGTCTAAATTTAAATTATTCTAGTTACAATTGCACGTGAAATTAAACTTAATTTACAATCTCTTGCCTTTCTTTAAAATTTTACATACAATGAATAATATGTGGGCAAGTGCACTACTCTCAATTTATCTTTTAATTATAACTGCTAATAACAGAATAATGACTGCTCCAATAGAATGGTTTAAGGCAAGCAATAACGCATTAAATCTCCCACTACAAAACTGCAAATTATTACCACCCGTGTCCTCAGTTTTCTAACACTTCTGAATCTAGTCTTTTCCCTGCCGACGTGAACTTGACCTAATTTCACAGTTCTACAGGTTACCTCGAAACTGTCCACTTTCCAACCTTGAAGTCGCGTGCTGGGTTGCGCACCGCGTTGCTCGATTCCGAAGTTCTGCGTTGCCTGCGCTGTCCTCTTGCGTCTTTTTCTTTCTTCCTGAACGGCGTCTTCTCCCCGGTCGACTCGCGTATTCTTCCGTCTCCACTAATCGGTTTCTTCTCCTCCCACGGCTGCTACCGCCTTCGATTACGCCCAAATTGTAGAAAAATGTCCCTTGCACTTCCCTGACAGCTAGTGCAAGTACTTCGCCCGTTCCTAACTTTTACTCCGTTAATCAAGAACTTTCAGAGCTTTTCTGACAACGGGCAACTTTTTACTTCCCTTATTAGTTAATAGAAGAATACTTCACTAATTCCTCACTACTCCGCGGACGACTAGCTAGACGTTTTTGCAACGCCGTAAACTCCTATCTAAACAGTCGTTGCGTCGGCAATTACTACCTAATCTGACGAGCGCTGATGAAAATCTGCTTACTTGCCGAGCGGTGACTTACTAGAAGAACTGCTGACCCGACGCGTGCTAGCAGAAGAGAGATGTTGACTCCAGGCGTGATGGTTCGGAAAAAAGGTCTTCCGCTTGCGTGTCCGCCTATTTATTGGCGTCGCCTGGGGAAATTCTCTGTGGCGGGGTAACTTCTCCTCCTTCAACTCTTCACCAGTAAAACGTGACTTGATAGTTCGTGGCGACTAGTACGAGCAACGGATACCAGGCTGCGCGTTTTGCTACTCTGGTTTTCGGCCGCTCTTCTCGCTGCCTGTGAGCGTTCATGCCGATGAAACGGTGGTGTTATGGGGTTGTATAATCCCATATCGCCACATTGCCCCCTCCTTCTCTTAAGATTTTTTTTTCGTCGTCGAAATAAAATCTTAAGCGGGCCGGAGATTATAGAAATTGTAGTCGCCGATGATCTCTCCACCCTGATTGACGAGTCGGGCGACATTCGGGGCAATTATACTTTGAACCTCGTACGGGCCTTCGTATAGGTTAAAGAATTTTGCAAATAATTTTAATTGAGGATTTGACATCAGGGGTGTCCTCAACAATACTTGCTGGTTTACGATAAATTGGTAGGGCTTCTTCTTCTCTTTCCGCTTCCGTTCTTCGCCCGATTGTCGAAGTTTCTGGAGAATCTGTTCATCGGTAACAACTGGCGGATTTCCCGTTACCTCTTCTCTGTCTAGCATTTCCAAGGTGTGCGGCGGTTTTCTGCCGAAATGCGCCTCCCATGGTGTTGTTCCAATGCTGTCGTGATGAACCCGATTCATCCAGATATTTAAATATGGAATTAATTGATTCCACTCACTGTGATTTTCTGAGCAGTATGTTCTGAACAAACGGGACAGCTCCTTCATCACCCTTTCAGATGGATTTGATTGGGGATGTCGGATGCTGGAATAAATAGGTGTGATGCCTTTCTCTCGTAATGCGTCCTGGTACTTAGTACTCGTGAATTGCGTCCCATGGTCGCTAAGTATTCGCGAGTACGTACCGGCAATTTCGAAGTGTTTCTCAATTTGGCGTAAACAATTGGACGCGTTGGTCTTATTAATCGGGTACACCCTTGTGAACTTTGAGAACACATCGATCATCACTAACACATATTTATTCCCGTTTGTTGTTCGTGGCAAGGGCCCGTAGATGTCGATGGCCAGGAGATCATTTCGCCCTGCAGGGATGATGTTGTGCATGGCGCCGGCGTACTTCCGATTTGGGTGTTTAGTAGTTAAGCAAGTATTGCACTTGCTTACTACGCGCCGTACGTCTCGCGCCATCCCCTTCCAGTAGCACAATTCTTGTATGTGGATCAAGATCTTCTTGGCTCCGTAGTGGGCATTCTTGCAATGCACGTACCCTATTAGATCGTCTACTTTACTCTTAGGGATCCATATCCGGTACGTGGATGGTTGTCGACGTACGCGAATCGTTAGTAGACCATCAACTACGCGCCATTTCTCGGAGTCTTGATCGTGCTGCTGCTTCAGTGGCGAATCGCCTGCTCTTCCTTCCTTGATGCGCTTGATCTCTGCCATGTTTTCATCCTGCTCTTGCCATGATATAACGTTGCTCCACTCCCACTGTAGTTGTTGCGGGACTTTCAAATCAATCGGCGCGACTACCAACCGAGTTTCTGCTCTTGATTTGTCTTCAACCTCCCTTCCATATCTGCTCAGAAAATCGGGCAATTTATTCTCTCTGCCTGGGCAGTGTTGTATTTGGAAATCGAACTGCTGCAGCCAGATGATCCATCGTTTCAAGCGGTCGTTCTCAGTGAAGCATCTGTTCAGGAACGTCAAAGACTTGTGGTCCGTCCGGATAATAAAAGTTCGACCGGTCAAATATTGCCGTAATTTCATTACGGACCACACTACTCCGTAGGCTTCCTTTTCCGTAACGGAGTACCGAAGCTGGGGTCCTCGCAGCGATTTGCTTACCAGCTGGATGATTTTGTACTCTTCGCCCTGTTTTTGAAGAAGTACAGCTGCGATGCCGTAAGCACTACTATCCGTCTGGAGGATCATCGGCTCCGAAAAGTCTGGGTGTGCGATGACGCATGAGTTCCTGAACATTGCTTTGACCTCGTTGAATGCTTTTTGATGCTCGATCTCCCACGCCCATTTCCGATTTTTCCTGAGGAGATCGTAGAGTGGCGCGACGACCAAGGCGTAGTTGGGGCAGAATCTACTATAGTAGTTCAACATTCCTAATAAACTTCTCAGCTGTTTGACGTTCTTTGGTGCCGGCATATCGTCGATTTCTTTGGCTTTATCTTTCTTCATTTTTACCCCTTCTCTTGAGACTTCGTAACCCAGGAAATCGAACTTTTCGACGCAAAAATAAGTTTTGTTCAAATTCAGCGTGAGATTGTTTTCGATCAAAGTCTGGAAAATCGTTTTTAAATCTTCTACATGTTCCTTAAAAGTCCTGGATTGGATTATCAAATCGTCTACGTATAACGTCGCCCGTCTTTCTATAACTTTCTGCAGGATACTATCTAAACATTGTATTAACGCCGCTCCACTGTTTTTTAGTCCAAACGGTACGCGTTTGAATACGAACGTTATACCGTCGAACGTGAAGCCCGTGTACTGTTGGTCTTCTTGTGCAATCGGCATCTGCCAGTAGGCATGGCGGAAATCTGTGTTGGTAAACCATTCATGCCCACCAAAATTTAATAGCATGTCTGCAATCCTTGGTGGTACATCACGGTACGGCACCGTCACGGCGTTTAATCGTCTTGCATCTAAACATAGGCGTAGACTTCCATCTTTCTTTTTCACAACAAGAATTGGATTGGTGTACGCCGTAGTCGCTTTCCTAATAACTCCCTCTTGGATCATCTCGTTTATCAATTTCCTTACTTCGTCACGGTAGGCCACGGGGATAGGATAATTCTTCGCTTTAAATGGTCGCGAATCTGTTAGCTCGATTCGAAACTCATACCCTTTTACCGGTTCGTTATGATTTTTAAAAACATCCTTGACGCTTATCAACATTTTGAACAACGCATCTTTCTGATCAACCCTCAATTTATCTTGCTCCATTATTTTCTTCCTTATTTCTTCCTCTATTTCATTCTCCTCCATTTCTACGCTACACATTTCGATTTCTGCGAATTCTTTTGATTCGTCTCCCTCATCTACATGTGCATTTCGCGCCTCTTCACTTTCATCTTCCTCCCAAACATTTTCTCCGTTGATCAAAACTTGCTTTTCTCCTATGTCGATAACAGCGCCATGTTCCGCCAAAAAATCCACTCCGATAATTAATGGGTAAATTAATTTCTTCACCACCAAACAAATTATATCGAACATTTTTCTTCTAATTGTCACTTCCACCAATACTTGTTTCCTCACTGGATGAGATTTCCGCCCCCATGCATCTACCATTCGAGTATTATTGGTTGGTAATTCCAAGACGTTTATTTTCTTGCTTACTAGCTCTTCATACAATTCTTCCGATATCACAGATTTAATTGATCCGGTGTCTACCAATGCCTTACTATGCACACCAGCACAACTAATTTCAATTACGGGACATTTCTCCCCTTTTCTCGGCTTCCAATTCTCCCATAAATTTTCTCCATTATTCGTAATTCGGTTTGCAGTTACAGGGATCGCGTGTTTGTCATAATATTTGTTCGATTTGGGACCCCTCTTCAACTCGAACTTGGCGTGTTTCCCGGTCCCGTTCGATTTCTTGTACCGATTTCATTTCGCGGACTCCGTGACCTTGCCCGCTGCACGTTCCTGCTCGTACCTGGTCTCTCGCCGTCGTGACCTTGACTGCGCACCTCCCTGTTCGCCGTCTTTTCGTTCCGCGGCCCTCCGTCCTGCCTGTGTTGTCGGGATCCACCTTGACTTTTGCTCCCTCCTTTCTTCGACGATGAAACTACCGTGTCTTGAATAACTTGCATCGCGTTGATATTTGATTTGGTTGTCTTCGGTGTTTGGTTCATGTTTTCAAACGCCAAATCATAGTTGCCTAACAAAACTTGAAATTTTTCCACATCTTTTACATCTACGCTGCGTAACAGATTCTGGATGCTTAACGGAAAATGTCTCGTGAGAATGCAAATTATTTCTTCGTCCGACACGGGAGGAGAACACATTTTCAAAGCTGCTATTTTTCGTGCCGCGTAGTCTCGCATGGTTCCGCTAGAATTACGGTAATACCCACTCATTAACGAAATTCTGAAATTCATCTGCTGTTCCTTTCCCCAGTAACGGTCTAGGAACCTCACTACAAATTCGTCAAATGAACTTGGCAACGGGCATAACGTTTCTAGCCACGCCTTTGCATTGCCTTCTAGCGCTTGATGCAATAATGAAGTTTTGTGTGCTTCGCGGACATTCGAAAGCACGAAAAAGCTCTGCAATGATTTAACAAAAGCGTTCGGATTCTCGTTTGGATGGCCTGAGAATCTAAGTGATGCTGGTACATTAATATTGCCTCCTCGGCATGCTCCTCCTCCATCTACTTTACTTTCTGCTATTTCTCGCAATTCCTGAATCTTGCGTTCTTGTTCTTCTAATTTTCGTATTACTTGTTCTTCGACCTGACGCTTCGTATCCGCACTAATTTCGGTAACCTTGCCACGAACTTCCTGAACTTCATTTTGTATTTGACCGAAACGTGCCTTATTCTCTTCATCTTTCTTCTCGATTTCCGTAGATATTGAATCGATTCTTGCTCCGACTTCTGCATGCCTTTCCTCAATTAACTGAGTGCATGTCGCTACCTGCACAGCGATTTCTCCCCGAAGCTCGTCGCATTTAACAACTACTTCCGACATTATAGATTGTTGGAACTGCTCAAATTTTTCATTGAAAACCTTGGTCTGGTCGTCAATTTTCTCGGCTAATTTTTGTACTTGCTCCTCTGATTTCCGCGACTGTTCTTTAATTTCGGCTGCTAATTTTTGCGACTGTTCTTTTGTTTCTGCTGCTAATTTTTGCCCTTGATCCTCTATTTTCTCGGATAATTTTTGCATTCGCTCGTCAGTTTTTCGCCCTTGATTTTCTACTTGTTGTGCGATGTTTCGCGCAAAATTCCCTAACAACGCCTGCATTAATGTCCTCATCGTATCTTCTTCCGTGCGCTGCGATGGTTGTTCTGGCGAAGTTTCTGCTGATTCGGTGCGATCCGCGGTCGGCTCACGTACTTCTTCTGCCTCGTGCAACCCTAAATTTTCCATCCTACGAAGTACCTCGTCCCCCGCGTCGCCCTCACTGTCCTCGTCACTCCTGATCTGCCTCGGTTCCCTATATTCCTGACTACCCGCCATTCTAATGCTTTGCGTTTGCCTTTTACCTTTTTAACTACCAAATGCACTTCCCTTCCAAAATCACAATACAATACACTATACAACACTTCACTGTACACATAAAACACTTGCTGAAAAGACACAGTACACAGTCTAATATATACCACAAAATGCTCGTTTATCGTGTCTAGGGTTCACCTTTGCTTGCTCGATTTCAATCGATCGCTGCCCCGCGTTATGGGCGCCAAAATATCTAACCCCCCCTTTACCTTACACGAACTGCATACCTTCTGCACACACAGCCGCATGCACTGTAAGCGGGTTGTTAAGATATTATGCTCGTGAAGCGAGCTTAGAATCTCAGGAAGCAGGATCTTTGGGGTACGAGAAAGGTCTGAACCCTTGACACAATAAAAGTCACACAAATCACACATAAACGAGCATATAATTCGCTCAAAATTCTGTGGCATGAGTTGATAACGAAAAACAAATCAAAATAGAATTACACTTTCAAAAATGACCAAATAAATACAAATAAGCAACCTTTACAGCCTATTCAATAAAGGAACACTTAATTTTGTTCAGAACTAATTTTCTGAAGCAATTTCTCTAACCAGTACTGGGAATTCCCTTTGAAAATTCAATACATCTAAATTTAAATTATTCTAGTTACAATTGCACGTGAAATTAAACTTAATTTACAATCTCTTGCCTTTCTTTAAAATTTTACATACAATGAATAATATGTGGGCAAGTGCACTACTCTCAATTTATCTTTTAATTATAACTGCTAATAACAGAATAATGACTGCTCCAATAGAATGGTTTAAGGCAAGCAATAACGCATTAAATCTCCCACTACAAAACTGCAAATTATTACCACCCGTGTCCTCAGTTTTCTAACACTTCTGAATCTAGTCTTTTCCCTGCCGACGTGAACTTGACCTAATTTCACAGTTCTACAGGTTACCTCGAAACTGTCCACTTTCCAACCTTGAAGTCGCGTGCTGGGTTGCGCACCGCGTTGCTCGATTCCGAAGTTCTGCGTTGCCTGCGCTGTCCTCTTGCGTCTTTTTCTTTCTTCCTGAACGGCGTCTTCTCCCCGGTCGACTCGCGTATTCTTCCGTCTCCACTAATCGGTTTCTTCTCCTCCCACGGCTGCTACCGCCTTCGATTACGCCCAAATTGTAGAAAAATGTCCCTTGCACTTCCCTGACTGCTAG
Organism: Gryllus longicercus; assembly: GCA_038098605.1. Lineage (NCBI taxonomy): Eukaryota > Metazoa > Arthropoda > Insecta > Orthoptera > Gryllidae > Gryllus > Gryllus longicercus. Next base: position 493,540 of record JAZDUA010000511.1, on the reverse strand, counting down.
TGCAAGTACTTCGCTCGTTCCTAACTTTTACTCCGTTAATCAAGAACTTTCAGAGCTTTTCTGACAGCGGGCAACTTTTTACTTCCCGTATTAGTTAATAGAAGAATACTTCACTAATTCCTCACTACTGCGCGGACGACTAGCTAGACGTTTTTGCAACGCCGTAAACTCCTATCTAAACAGTCGTTGCGGCGGCAATTACTACCTAATCTGACGAGCGCTGATGAAAATCTGCTTACTTGCCGAGCGGTGACTTACTAGAAGAACTGCTGACCCGACGCGTGCTAGCAGAAGAGAGATGTTGACTCCAGGCGTGATGGTTCGGAAAAAAGGTCTTCCGCTTGCGTGTCCGCCTATTTACTGGCGTCGCCTGGGGAAATTCTCTGTGGCGGGGTAACTTCTCCTCCTTCAATTCTTCACCAGTAAAACGTGACTTGATAGTTCGTGGCGATTAGTACGAGCAACGGATACCAGGCTGCGCGTTTTGCTACTCTGGTTTTCGGCCGCTCTTCTCGCTGCCTGTGAGCGTTCATGCCGATGAAACGGTGGTGTTATGGGGTTGTATAATCCCATATCGCCACAATATATATATATATATATATATATATATATATATATATATATATATATATATATATATATATATATTCACACTCTTGGGTCGTGAAGTTCGTCTACCATATCAAAGAGCTCAAGAGCTCAAGCGACAACTACAGAATGAAGTAGGGGGTAGACTAATGGGTAGTGGCCACTCTCCGATTCAAGTGTTGTGACTTGTGACGGATCATCCGCTGGACACTTGATCCACCCAATCAGAAGCTTCGTTACGACTTTAATATTTGGTAGAGAAGCTGTCGATGGGAGAACTAAGTCACAGCTGATTATCTATCACAAGGCACTACAATTAAATTGGACTAGGCACCTGAAAAATACAGTAATCATACACAGAAGATCGAGGTGTCTTGTTTCGAAACACACTGTACTACATTTGTATCTCCATTGCAGTTTGTTTTCTCGATAGTTCAACGCAACTGCAATGATAAATAATTTGTAGGAAATACCATATTGATGTCTGTATGTTGGCACCATTTTGTGAAACGGAGCTGTTGCCATCATTATCTTACTCTCTGGTTGTCATAAAAACTAACCAATAGTACATTCTCCTACTTCGTTCAGGAAGCTTCATATCGAAATTCGAATGCCTCTTATTGCATACGAACTGAATACGAATACGATTGACGTCGTTGTATTTACAATTTTTTATACTGTGTATCCCGCATCTCAATCAGGTTTTTCGTCCAGTTTCCTGATCCTTTGAACGAATGAGGAAAGGGTCCTTGTTTTTCTTCTGGACATAAACGTAAGTTCTTTATTTGTGCGTCTTCTAGAGTTCGATGAGAAATATAGTTATTCAAATTATCGTTCTCGATGTTGTCGCGACAGGAAGTCATTATTCCTTTACGAAGGACATAACGAAGGTTAAAAGTCCCAAATTTATAGTTGGTTTGCCCTTAAAAATAGATTTGATTACATTGGAGCCAATATTTTTTAACAATTTTTACCAAAACTCTCATTTCTTTCTGTATTCAGAATGAAACTTGCATATGATTTAGGGTAGGAATCACAGAATTAGAAAAACGTACACAGAATGCACTTCTCCCCGCATCACGTCACAGTCACATCATCGCAACACAGTTTTTAACATTTTGTTATTGACATTTAAATAAAATAAAATATAAAATAAAATAAAATGAAATGAAATATAATCGTTTTTATTTTATTTTAAAATAAACAAAAAGCGGTTGGCATAGTTCTTTAAAACGTTACGATCTGTTGTGTCTCTTGTGGTGTAACGGTTAGCCTGTGGGACGTATATATAAGTTCGGGATTCAAACACAATTGATGACTAGAACTTTTAAGGGCGAAATCCTGTTCTTCAGATGGAAAGTAAAGCCGGTTCCCCATGTTGTTGATTTACTGTATGTAAACAATACTTACCCTATAAGAAGCCTCTGAGTTAAATTCTAATCGTCTGTTTTGTCGCCCGAGCGATCCTTCTTTCGCTTGTAGATGGTCAAAGGTGCGGAGCGAAGTTTGCGTGAGTAGGCGGAAGAACAGTCCCGATGACCTGAGCCTAGCTACGTAAAATAAGGCATTATTGAATTCAATTGAAGATGAATTCTGTTAACGTTAGATGTTGACACATTGCCGGCCAAATTACTTCGAATTTGGCGCCTTGTCTTCTTTAACAGGGCGTTTGATGTTCTTTGAAGGTGTTTCAAAGGAAAAGATCATACATTTTAAACTTGGCGCCTCCGTCTTAATTTTCCCCAAAAAGCCGCGCGAATTTCTTCTCTGCTGTCCAAACATTCATTTCTTCGTGCAAAGTTCCTTGAAGTCGATTTCAAATTCGTTCTATTAGTGCGGAGCGTCACCGAAAGATCGCACCAGCTCCTGGGGGAAGATCTTCCAGACACTCCCGCGTAAATTCGGCATGGGCGAAATGCTGAGAATTTCTATATCAGACGCCTGATCGCCTTGTCACGACAAGGAGTGCGGAAAGCTGCGTAAAAGCGTTTTGAACGTCTTCAAGGTTCGACCCAGAGTGTGCCAGGCACTGGATGTAATAGAAACACGTAACTAAAGGCAACAAAATTCGTAAGGAAAGGGTCAGTTTTCGTTTGGACAGAGGTAACTGTGACAACTTCTTTAATACTTGTTAATTCTTTCTCCAAGTAACAATACTTGTCAATTGTGTGTCATTTATTTTCCAGAACATTCTTGTCTGACAAAAAACTACTGCGATAGAAGAGATGATGTTCCATTGTCATTTCCATCAACAATGCTCTCCCAATCTTTTATTCAACTATTTCGCAGCCTGAACAGGAGATAATGGGAAGATCGTAGATAACAGACATATCCTCCTGTTCACGATCATTCTACTTGGCTAGTGATTTTAACTGTTGCATAATCATACTTTTCTTTACTGGTTTTCGTAAATCTTATTGGCTTTTGAATTACACTGAAGAAAGAAATCGGCACGCTTTCATTTAGAGGCGGATTTTAGTTTCAGTGCACAACCCAATCAATACTTGCTTAGGACCAGTTTGTTGAAAACAAGTTACAGTTTGTGATATGATCACAGCAAAAAAATCATTTAATAATGTAGACGTTTCGTAGGTAATTAAAAAAATCTTATTAAAATAAATAAAAAACTTAGTATTTAAAAATGTCAGTGAGGTGCGGCGCAGTCATTGATATTAATGGCTTTTTCGTGTAATGTATATATGAGTATTACATAATATTTGCAATTCATTCCTTTTATTTAGACGAAAGAGAAATACGACATATTCTCATATACCACACTCAGTCCTTGCTAAGCGTGGGTGTGCTGCAAACGACGTATAAAGGCTGGCAAACTGTCTTCACTACGTTGATAATTACTGAAACGTAAGCGTTATATGAACAATGAAAAAAATTAAGTCAGTGTTTGAATATGTCCAGAATGTTTCTCTGTTTCCTTTTCGACAACTTTTGCGGTATTGTGATACGTCTTTTGGCTTCAAAGAATTAAAAGATGTTTTGCATATGTAAGCCTCGTAATAATGTATATGATGTTAAGTACCCACACGTCATAAAATTTAAGAGACTGGCGAACTCTCTTAGTGTAGGCACGGGTAATAGTGGTTAATTGATGTCTCTGTAATTTTTAATATTTTAGGTTTAGGTAAAAGTTTTTTGCGTCACTAGATATGATTATTACGGCCTTAACCGTAGATAGATATTGCATATTCAAACGAATGTATGAATAGTATATTAAGAAATGACGTAATGAGGGTTATTAATGCACGAGTGTGAAGTGGCATTACAGCAGTAGGAAGCTTGTAGGAAGTTTCATAAACTTCATACAAGTGTGTTCATACCTATTGCACGAATTACACGAATTAAGATAGAATTCAATTTATTGAAGAAATATCATCAAAATTCAGTAAAATCTTATTTCTAACGGATTTATAATTGACTAATCCACTTGAAATTAAAAGCAAGAGTGTTAAAAATGCCCCAATCAGGGGCCCCAATCAGTATCTCAAAAAAAAGGGAATCGCTTTTTCTACCCAATTTTTTCTTACCTTCCCTTCCTATTGGCCAATCATGGATTCTGACTCATCTATCTTACGAGGCGGTATACATCGATGGTAATGTTGATGTCCAATAAACTGTATATTTACTATAACATAGTCTGATTCTAACATAATATTATGTTATTTTCAATATTTGGCGCATTTTGGAATTTTGTTGCACATAATTTCATTGAATTGAATTGAATTAATGCCTTATTTTACGTGGCGAGACTCGGGCCATCAGGCCCGCTCTTCCGTCTGACCACGCAAATTTCGCTACGCCCCTTTCACCAACCAGCAGAGAAAGGAGGTATTTCTTGGGCGAGAAACAGGCAATTTGAATTTAGCTCAGAGGCGTCATTTAGGCTTGAGGATCTTTTACATGCAAGTAAATCTACTAACATGGGACAGCCGGCTTTACTTCCCCTCCGAAGGAAGGCGTACGAAGGATTTCTTCGCCCAAATCTACGGCTTCGATCGGGTTTGAACCCGCCAACTTGGGTACAACAGTCCGAAACGCTAACCGTTACACCATCGCCGCCGCCGCCGCCGTTCATTCGTGGAACAGTCCTATTAAGTACCAAGAGTGCTTTGGAAATTCTCAGACAAATCTCCTCCTTACTTCGGGGATTCCTTCGGGAATTTATCCACAATTTCCAATACCACAAGTGCTCTCGTTATAAAATCCCCATAGGAGACTTCAAAATTCTGGTTTTCTTCCGAGTTTAGGAAACGGGAGCGCTATATCGTTTATTGTCACCTCCCCACGGGCACGTTCAGTAATATTAACAATTCTATGAAACATTTAATAGAACGATGACTAATGTTTGATTACTCCGGGACTGGAAACTTCTCTGAGGTTGGTCCAACACCTGTGCAGTAATAAAGCTATATCATAATGACTATCATTATGCAACGAGCTGCAGCTGACGTATTAATCATATATGACGCAGTAATTATATTCATCAGGTGACAGTATCAACTGCTCACTACAAAAAAATCACATATAATACAGGTACATTATTTTACAACACCTTGCCAGATGACATTAAACTATTTAATTCGATGCCAATGTTTAAGTCCCAAGTAAAATCTTTTCTGCTGCTCAACAGTTTCTATATAATTAGAGACTATACCGAGCATCCAAAAAGAAAGTAATATTTACTTTAACAATGACACTTAATGTATTATTTACCATCTGATTGTATAATTCTAAAGAACCTCTAACAAATATTGTACTTCAGCTTCTGGGTCAATGACCCCATCTCGATCAGGTTTTCATCCATTTTCCCTGATCCTCGAGCAAATGCTGAGATGGCCCCTTGGTTTGCTTCTGGACATAAATGTTACTTCAAATTAACTTCTCCCCATAGTACGTCACACAAAGTTTTTAACTGTTTTTGACATAAATAAAGAAATAAAAATCTGTCTAAGGTAGTTATACAATGCTAGGGGAAAAGAAACCATAATATTTTTGACTATTTATAATTTTGAAACTTCGCGTAATTTACCTGGGAGCACTTTTCCTTTAGAAATAAAGGAACGAAATTGCGATCGGAAATTTTGATATCACTATTCTCGTTTCTTCGGGGCATCCGAATATTTTCGCAGAAATGAATTTCGACTTGGTGATTTAACGAACAAATACTGCGTGGTGCTGGGAGGACCGCCATCGAAATCGTAAGCAGAGAAGAATTCAGTGAAATCATTCCCTACTTGATATCGCTGAAAATGTCTTTCATCTTTACTCATCGTCGAGTGAGTAAAGTTAGTCAGTATGGTGAATCACAATCCATGATTGCAGGGCAATGCCATTTGTTCTAAAAACAAAAACAATTGTCGTCAGTGTAACACAGCTACATTAGAACGATACATTTCAATTCAGCTGTTTAATTCAATTTGCAAGTATCGACATCCCCCCTATATTGGTCTCCCTTATCCTGTTACATTTGACATGCAAATCAAATTGTGATATAATGCGACTGTCCTCATGACATACATAACTCGTTTTTTAGGGCCCATAGAGAGCAAATTGACCACGTATTAAATTGGAAATTGGCATGTATTCTCATTATTGAGGATAAACTAATACTTTTCTTTTTGTAAATAAAACCTAGGCGCGATGCAAACCTCTGTGAGGCTGACATCATAAACACGTGTACGATGTGATTGTAAAATTTATTTCTGTAAAATGTATTCTGTATAATTTTACTCGAAGATAAGAAAATTAGCAAAAGTAAAAACTTTAGAAGAATAAAGTAAACAGTAAGGTTATAAGCGCTGACAGAAGACTCACATATTGGATAAAGAAAATGTACAGTGACAATAAATGGGCACAGAAGTAGTAAGCACTCATGAATTTAATAAAAATAATTCCTAACTGGATACCTTCGAAAATATCTTCATTTTTACTCAACGTCGATTGACTATACATAGCAGAGGACAATTGCATTTGTTTTAAAAGAAATCTAAGCGTAGAATCCTGAAGATATTGTGAGACGCTGGGAACCATGGTAGATTAAACGCTGATAAATAATAAATGTACATCCTATAGTCAGCACATGTAGCCTGAGTGCTAGTATGTCTAATCACTTCTCAGATCTAACATTGGCTGAGTTAGATCAGAACCAGCATTGCCGCGGTCTCTGCAGCAACTCTGGCTGGAAGGAATTGGGGTTCAGTCCCATATATCATCGAATACCCGGTATATCATAATAAAGTTGCAATATATATTATTTTATCGTTGCCCTGAGCGTGGCTTTGTCGAACCTGACAATATTGGACTCGTTTCCATTGTTCTATGTAGCAATGGAGTTATCCCTACGCAGGATTCGAACCTGCAGCCTCTTCAGCGCAGACGACGGCTGCCGCACCGCCTGCGCGACGAGGCCAGCCATTAATAATATTAATATTGTTATTAGGGAGCAGAATTTTATGCCCCAAAAGTCTTGAAATATGCTTTTTAACATATGCATTTATGAACTAAACATTCTAAAATATGCACTTTAATATGCAATTGAAATTAAAAATATTTCATTTCCTGCATTAATCTTTCTTGATAAAATTCAGGAGAAGCGTGCTTGGAATGAAAAGATATATTTTTGTGCCAACAGAATATAATCTTCCGCTCATCGCGGGAGAAGTAATTAAAGTAAATATTGTATGTCTTGTGTCATTTCTCTTGCCTGGATTAAAAAAAAATATCAAGAAATTTATTACATTTGCACAAGTGTTTTATCATCTATAGAAAAGAAAAATAGAAAACTCTGTGACAAGCTCGTTCTAATCAATGAACGCTCACAAATAAACGGATTCTACGAAAACAGGAAACGTTTTACAGTTCAGTCTCTATTTAAATGATTGATTGATTGTTAGTGACTGATTCCGGGCACGTCAACTACTAGGGTCATTAGTCCCATAAGTGTAGTGCGTGTTTTTGCTCGGAGGTTGGCTGTGGTCTGCCCCGCTGTATGGCGAGATCCAGCGCCGACCTACGTCTAGCCCAGATTTTTCCAAACCAGGTATCTCCCACCAGCGGGGCACCGCCCCAGCCGGGACAAGCTCTAAGCCCCCGACTGGCCATCCGATATGAGTGGTAGTGTAGTGTAAGTGTGTGTAAGTAAGGGGAGAGGACGGGACAAGGAAGAGGAAGGAAATACTGCGTGCGGCCTGTGGCCTCTTTGTTGGGGCACTGATCCGGCATTCGCCTGGTGTTGACGGGAGAATCTATTTGAAACGAAATATGCGCCTATAATTACACGAATACGACCCCAATCGACCAATTGTGCACAAATACACACTAGCATTTTAATCTACGTCTCATTCACTTCTAACCAAAGGTGAAGAAATTTCACTTAGCTATGCCCTACAGCAACGGACAAAAATCGTATGCAAAATCGTAGAAATTGGCGCCCTAATTATTATCAACACTTTTCCCTTAGTCCTATTAGCGCGTAAACGGCTGGAGCGGGCGTGCGTGCGTCTGCTACGCGCGGCGTGTGCGTGAGTGTGTTGGTTGGGGGGAGGCATCGGCAACGCCGTGCGCGCGCTCCCCTCGCCTGGCGGCGCGCACGCGACCACCCTCACCCCTCCCCCCGCGAGCGGCGGAACAGCTGACGGCCACGGCCCGCAGGCGGAGGTCGAGGAGGAGGAGGAGGAGGAGGAGGAGGAGGAGGTGCAGCGGCGTATCGACCCGCGTCGCCGCCGCCGTCGTCGTCGCGGCAGGCAGGCGGCCGAGCGACCGGCCCCCCGGTGGCGGCGGTGGCGGTGGGTGTGGTGGAGAGAGCCGAGTAAGAGATAGGGCAGAGGGAGAGAGAATGAGATAGGGCAGAGGGAGAGAGAGAGAGAGCGCTGAGTAAGAGAGCAGAGAGAGAGAGAGGGCAGAGGGGGGAGAGATACAGACAGACAGACATGCAGAAAGACGTGCAGACAGACAGACGTGCAGACAGGCAGGTATACAGACAGACGTGCAGACAGGCAGGTATACAGACAGACGTGCAGACAGGCAGGTATACAGACAGACGTGCAGACAGGCAGGTATACAGGCAGGCAGACAGACAGACAGACAGTGACAGACAGACGATAAGACAGGGTCGAAGGTCTCAGCAGGGCCAGATTTTGGTAGTGAGAGGCCCCCAAACAGAAATTCGTGATGGGACCCCTTCGGATAATATCCTTCGGATTTATCCAAAAAGCAGTAATTGTAGGAGAACAACTTTTTGTACATTTTCGAGAGAGAGAGAGAGAGAGAGAGAGAGAGACAGACAGACAGACAGACAGACAGACAGAGAATGTGTGTGTGTGTGTTTGAGTGGGTTGGTGTGTGTGTGTGTGAGTGGAAGGGAAATGGGAAAGGAAATGCATGGCACAAATATGGGTGACGATGTTTTTAAAACATCAGAATTTCCAACCACAAACATCGATATATTAAGATCCATATTTGGTTTTCGATGGTTTAAAAGATCGATGTATTTTTACAGAAATATCGATATTTAGAATAATATTTGTCATTTTTTTCGATGATTTTGTACGCGGTAGTATCGTTAAACCGAATGTTTTCCTTGTGTGAATAGAATATTGATTACAAAATTAAAGTGACAGAATGCTGTATGGCAGAGTACTTTAATATTTACTTATTATGTTTGTTGATATAGAACGTTTTACTTTGATTTATGAATGAAATGGAATAATAGGAATAATGAAATAATGGAATAAATGGAATAATAGCAACACACGATGTTCTTTATTTATTATTTCCGTCTTTACATTTGATTATCATCAACATATTACTTATACGTGACCAAACAATAAAATACACCAGCGTTTCAGTTAATTAATATAGTTATAAATAGAAACAGGAGGGATATAAACAATTTGGATGATCATATTTAATACATGGATGTTTTTGTCAATGATATTATCGACAACGAAAAACCTTTGGTGATGTATCGAAATATCAATATATCAATGTTTTGATATAGCTTGCCATCACTAGATGTTGAGTCTGCGACAACGCTCCTCTTGAAGGATTTGAGGGAGAGGAGGTGGGAGAGAAACGACGTGATGTTAGTATCTGCTTGTCTGTCCTAGGCGCGTCCTAAGTGCAGATGCCGGCGTTTTGGCGGTCATGCTGTGACGTTCTTCGGAGTGAAATGTCATCGAATTATCGTGAATTTAAAACATTTTCCTCTAAGAAAGATCGCAGATGACGGCTTAAACGTCACCATGTTGTTGTTGTTGTTGTTGTTGTTGTTGTTGTTGTTGTTGGTGGTGGTGGTGGTGGTGGTGGTGGTAGTGAGAGCGTAGGCTTCCGCGGCCGGAGTCAGTATTTACTTGGCTGTCCGGGTGACGCCGCGTCCATGGCGAAGGTGCCGTCGTTTCGGTCGCCATTATTGGAAAATAGTGGTCCTGGTAGTAATGACGGTCGTGATTGTAGAAGTGCACGTGTCATTGGTGGGGATGCTGACTGATGTCGTCGTTGTGGTAATGGTTGTAATAGACAAAGGCGGATGCGGAGGTAGTACCGGAAGTGGAGGTATCATTGTTCGTGAAGTTATACGAGTGTTTGTGCTAATGGTAGTGGCGACGTTGCTAAAAGCTGGTTTGGTAGCTTTTCACATGAGTTGGTCGCAACGTTGGCAATAATGACTTGAGTCGATGGAGTGCATTTGAGGTGCCGGTGGTGACGGCGGCGCGGGAATGGTGATTACTTTGGCGGGGGCGGGTTGAAGTGATGGGGAGGGGGGTACTGCAGGTGTTGGCGGCGACGATTCGGCGAGGAATAATTCAGGTGTTGGGGGTGGTCGAGATTGTAGTGATGGTGGCCATGGTTACTTTGCTGAGGGGTGGGTTGAGATATTGGGAATGGAGGGAGATGTTGGCAGACGTATTGATATTGGGTAGGAAGTAGTGGTGGCGGAGAGGGAGTTTTTTGAAGCAGTACGAGCGATGTTGGTTCTATGGGTCGTGCTGGTGACGGTGATTGGTGAATGCAGTACTGGTGATGGTTATGATGGGGGACAGAAAGTGGTGGTGAGGATTCTGACAAGGGGGAAGTCTCTTGCGGCAGATCCTGCGACATTAGGGCTACGTGTCATGCTGAATGGTGGTGACGGTTTGGTGATGGAGAGGAATGGTTGTTGTGATTATCGTGGTGGGGGAATCTTTTGGCGGGTTGTGCTGGTAGTGGGAAGTGTTATATGTGATGGTGGTGGTGATGGAGGTGAAGTGGTAGTGATTATTGTGGGGGTGGGGAAAGAGTTGCTTGCAGCAGTGCAGGTGACATTGGTGCTACGAGCCGTGATGGTAACGGTGTTTGGTGGGTGAGGTGGAAGGGCAAATGGTTTTGGTGGTGCAGTTGGCAGCGGTGGTGACGGTTGAGGTATTATCCGCGCACGTTTTCTTGAGTAAGATGCGAGAGGAGTGAAGGGATTGGTTATTTTCACGACATACTGTTATACCAAATATGTAGCTGCTTTTCGATGAAATTAGTTTCTATTACACGGGAGCGAAGATTTCTGGCTATCAGATATCATTTTGTCAATAAAGTTCGTTGCTGTAGTGTATTCATAATTCTTAACTAATGTTGGTACAGAAGTGGGGTTGGTACAGAGTAGTATTCTGGGGCTCAAGAAAACGTGCGCGTATAAGTAGTGGTGTTGATGGTGGGTGGTGGTGAGTTGGCAGCGGTGGTGATGGTTGAGAGATAGTAGTGGTGGTGGAGTTGGCAGCGGTGGTGATGGTTGAGAGATAATAGTGATGGTGGTGTGGTGGTGGAGGAGAAGGCAGTCGTGGTGATGGTTGAGATGTTGGTATGGTGGGTTTGTCGCAGTGGTAATGGTCGTTTTGGATTGGGGTAGTAGTGCTGTTGATGGTGGTGTGATGGTGTAGTTGGCGGTGGAGGTGGTGATGGTTCTGTTGGTTGAGGTGGTGGCGGCGGTGGGGATGGTTGCGGTGGCGGAGTCCCCAGCGCTGCTCGCGGCTCCTGCCCCTCCCCGTGGCGGGGCGAGGTCGGGATGCGGGCGGGGCGCGGGCGGGGCGCGGGCGGGGCGCGGGCGGGTCCACGGTGCCTAGCAACGCCCGGTCTAGCGGGCCGCGACGCGACCACGCGAAGGGGGGGAGGGGGGCGTGCGTACGCGGGGGCCGTGTTGCTAAGCGCCCGCGCCTCGGGACAGACGAGGGAGGCGGGGCGCCCCTCCCCCCCCCCTCACCGAAATCCCTCGCCGCTGCCGCTCGGCAAATGCACAGAGCTCTGTTTTATCCCGTTCATGCACTACCCAAGGACTAGGGTCTCCATATTTCCTTTACGGGAAAAGAGGACATTTCATATATAGAATAGGACTCTTCATATAAAATGTTTAAAGATAATTTGTTTTTCTTTAAGACCTCCTGACTAAATAATTCAATTAGTCAACATTTTCACAGTACTTCTCACTAAGCCTACTTCATTATCGTTACTGTCATTTCCATTTTTATACCAGAAGTATTTTAATCTTACTTTCAAAATAATGTGGTTTAATCCAACACACATTATTTTAAGTGGTGAAATTTACGAATTATGCGGAACCCTCCTAGAGTTGTCTCTGAGGACGGAATTTAAAAGAATAATTATTGGTATTATTAATACGATTTATTGGTATTTTTTCTCGAAAATGCTTGTATTCCTTTTTTATGATACCGAGTGCATTGCGTGTTTTCTCACGTATGTGTTAATTGTGAATTTGTGTGATATTTTATTTGCGTACTCCTTTCATACACTGCGAATCCGAAATGAAACTCCAATTCCGTATTTCAGGGCATATTATTCCGCAGTTGAAATGAGGGGAGAAAGTGTTACGAACTGACACTTATCACATCATCGTTCGTCCATCGAGTAACGATTTGAATTGCCTGCCATATTGATTTTGGGGCGAGGGATACCCTATTTCGTATTGGCGCATTGGGATTGAATCGGATTTGATTGCTCTGTAATGCACAGCGTCCGATTGCGTAAGAGTGAGTACATGTGTGTCTGAGTTACACTCATAACCGAATGGTTGCCAACATGGGAAACTGAAAATGGGGTTCAGAGGTTGCTCTCTCTATATCTCTCTTTGTCTCTCTCGTTGTCTCTCTCGTTGTCTCTCTCGTTGTCTCTCTCTTTCTCTCTTACTCTCTCTCCCTCACTCTCGCCCTCTCTCTCCCTCTCTTTCTCCCTTCCTCTCTCTTTCTTTCTCTCTTTATCCCTCTCTCTTTCTCCGTCTCTTTCTCCCTCTCTCTTTCCCCTTCTCTCTGTCCCTCTCTCTTTCTCCCTCTTTTTCCCCTTCTCTCTTTCCCTCTCTCTCTTTCTCACTCTCTCTTTCTCTCTCTCTTTCTCCTTCCCTCCTCTCTCTCTCTCTCTCATTGATGTTGCGTCTGTTCAATCTCTTACTTTCTAGTGCCCCTTAGGTACAGATTCTTAAGCAGGACATAATATAGTTCTGAAAAGTGAGAACGAGTTTTTGTCAAACGCAAATTCACTATGAAAGCTGTACCATTGTTACATTTGACTACTCAATATGGGAAAAGTGATAGTTGACGCATGTTGTTAGTAGTAAATACGAGATCGAGGTTTATTATAACGCTTGTGTTCTATTAATACCTATTACGAAGCTCATCTCAGTTTGAGATGAGCTTCGTAAGTTCGGCTGAGCTTCGATTTTGCGAATCAGCGAGTAATTTCACCCGAATTCGAAGCAGGTGCTGGACTGTGCATTCACTCGTACGTGAGCTACTAGCTTTTAGTGAGGCATCCATGCGGCTGGCGGCGTTAGGTTAAAGCCCCCAGATATAGTGAGTAGCGCCATTTAATGCCTTCTCACCCGATAGCCCCGCCAGACATCATTCAGGAGTTGAATGATAACAATTGAAGACAGCCGGTCCGGTTGGCCGAGATCACTAAGGCAGTAGTGCCGTAGTGATCTCGGACCGAAGGATCGCGGGTTGGAGTCCCGCCTCGGGCATGGTTGTATTGTGTTCCTCCTTTCACACCCCCATCATCATCATATCGTGTCATCCTCGCAGTTACCATACCATTACAAGCAATAGTGGTCGCTAATAACCTAGAAGTTGATGCGACCTTAAATACCAAAAAAATAAATAATTTAAAAAAAGTGAAGACATAATGGAGATCTTAAAAGAAATTAAGAATGGTTTTAGATAGATTAGTAGTTCTGTTTGTACACAATACCATGCAGAGCGATCCCCCCACCCTAGTTCTGACTAGTGAATACAAAATGGCAGAGAAACGCTCTACTCTGGGCATCTCTTCGTTTCGTGTGCGACCGAAGTGATATTTGCTCCGGAAGGGCGGACTGCACCGCCACTGGAGATAAAGGGGCTTACAGTCCCTAGATACAGAGGGTAGCGAAACCACCGCCATTTAATATCTTCTCTCCAAGTAGCTTCGCCAGCCAGCATTCAGGTATTGAAGAGAAATGATACTAATAATTATGGAGATTACCAAGGATAATAATATTGGTTGAGGATAAATTTCTGTATCTCAATACACACAGTTCACATTCTCCGGACAACTCTATAAAATTGCACATAGAAATGAAGTTAGTAAACTAAACAACTAATCAAAAAAAGTATTTTAAAAGATAGGCTTCATTGTCAATCATGAAAATAATTAAATTTACTATTTTCCGTGTTTAATTAAAATAAAAATGTCCATCCTTTGTCAATTTTCTTCTTTAAATTTGTATAATCAATACAGTTTGGGCTAATATTTCTTTTCTTTGTAACAACACATGTTTTGTGTACTTTTCTATTCATATGATATGTTTTACGAGTAGTTTGGAAATCTCTTAATTGCTTATCAATTGCGTTGTCTTTGTTCTATTTGTCTGTTGTTTTCGTTACACGCGTACTTCAACCGCACCCGAGCACAATCATTACTTGCACATTCTGATTCATCAGTTGTAATTATTAACTTAGACGGAAATGAACCAGAAATTATTAATTCATTCTAACTCCATAAACCCCCGCAAACGAACGCTCTGGCCTACGTAGTGTCGAGGGAGCCTCCGTTTCGTGAGCGAGCGCATTCACTGTCGCTTTGGAAGGGCGGACCGAGGGAACTTGCATGCAGCTCGGGCGACTGGGACTTTGAGCCAGCCCGTTTCACCCACTCAAAGCGCACGCTGATGAACCATCACGCTGATCCTGTATCGCCGGACGCGCTGGTACACACAAATGCGCTGTCATCTCAGATGTTTAGATCTAGTCCGCACTATCCAGTTACAGAGGTCCATCATGTCTGTACGAAACGGTAGGAATAAAATGTGTTTGAATTGAATGTACTTGCTGGGTTCCTGATCCACCAAGTCATTGCACCCCCTTCAATAATATTATCATATCAATCATCGACCATCTTTTACAGTTCGTAAGTTACGTGAAAAGTTTCATAATTTTACGTGAACATTACAAATAGTACTATAAAATCTGTGCCATTTTGTGACATCACGTTTTTTAATGACTACTATGATTACGTTAATAGTGAGACAAGTTCTAGATTTTTTTAAAATGCTGATTTTTTTCGACGTAACGTGACTCTAAACCCATGTTGGGCATTAATCACGTTAGTAGGAGTAACCCTCATTTAAGATTTAAAAAAAAATGTTTGTCAATTCACGCGACGTTGCAGTCAGTCAGTGCCTTTTATCCCATCGACCAGGGTCTCGCGCCGTTAGATCCCGGGGTACCCAGACGCTCACCCAACCAGGATCCCGCATGTCTCGAGATCACGTAATCTCCGTGACTTCCCAGAACATAGTTAAGAAATTTTGGCTAGTAGTGCCGAAGAAACAGGGTTATTCCCAAGAGCAAGTCTTACGGCCTGAGCCTCGGCAGAAATAATGACATTATTATTATTATTATTATTATTATTATTATTATTATTATTATTATTATTATTATTATCATTATTATTATTATTATCATTATTATTATTATTATTATTATTATTATCATTATTATTACTTGCGTACGAGTTACTTCTGACCACACTACACGATTGACGTGTGTATTTTTCCCAGGATCAGCTTTTCAGCTGTATCCCTCAGTACAACAAGGTTGTTACGCTTTAAAGTGTGAATTATGCCATGTTAGAATAATGATGTGTGAAAAGACAATCACAAATACGGCCATGTCTACTACACAGGATAAGCACCTGCAGCATATAGGTCATTATCGCGGTGTGTCCCTCAGTACGACAAGGTTGTTACGCCTTGAAGTGTGAATTATGAGGTAATGGGATGATGATGATGATGATGAGAGGTGAAGGGACAGTCTTAAATACGACCATGTCTACGCAGGATTCAAACCTGTACCCTCCTCGTCACCACGGATCCGATATTATTATTATTATTATTATTATTATTATTATTATTATTATTATTATTATTATCACTATTATCACTATTATTAAAAAGGGGTCGAGGTTGCGAGAGAGACGGAGAAAGGGCGAGGTTTCGTCGGGGAGGCAATCACTTCCGCCGGGCAGGGCAGCCGCGGGCGGATAGCGCGGCGGCGTAATGAGAGAAGCGCGGAACAAAAGACGGGGAACCTGCGGCGGGAGGTATCTGCACACTCAACTTCAACCTCCCCCCCCCCCTCCCACGTCGCGTCGCGTCGCACCGCCCGCGGCCCGCGAGGACAAAAGCCTGCGTCTACCCCCCGCCGGGGAGATCGCTGCAATCTGCCTGTTGTGTCCTCCTCCCCCTCCCCTTCCCTCCATCCGTATCTCTTTCCCTTCCCCCCTCACTCCCTAGGGTGTTTACCCCCCCACCCTCGTCAGTCTGTCTCCTCAGCGCTCAATGTAGGCAAAAGGCAGAAGGTTTTCGCTCAAGACACAGGGTCTTCCTTTTTTTGTGTGTGTTCGCGTTCTCTCAGGATCTGTTGCAGTAATTCTTGGCATTTGTGAAATAGTTTCTAGTGACGGTTCTAACAATCGTCTTACTTTACCGTAATGAAGCTTCTGCTGTGGCGAGAATATATTCCGACAATCTTATGTCTTTACTAGAGGATCTTTAAATTTATTAAAGCAGTGTATATTAGAGCTTTTTTGTTACTCTCTGCCTGTGAAGGCTGTGCAGCGCCCGTGCTCATAGTGCAGTAGTGGTATTGTATCGGAGTTCGTTAATCCTCCTACGGAATTTCAATGAGATCGAATGAAAGGAATGTGTGAAATGAAGGCGAGGGAAAATTGTAGGCTAAGCAGTACAGAGTCTCTTTTAATTATGCTCATCCAAGGTTTTCAGTCCCTCAAAAATTAACCCTCTGCGGTCGCGTGCGATCTAACAAACTCGGAAGCAGCCGAGTGAGCTCAGAGACAGCATTGTCGTTGCCTCTGCAGCGACTATCACTGGGTTCGAGTCCCATGGATGGTGGGTTTTTGGACACTAGCTAGATAGCTGGATGACATTCAGTCGCTGTTTAGGGAAGAATTTTAACGGCTCATTGCTGTGATCGGTAGTTTTCCAAGGTGTCTCCGATCAACACCAGACGAATGCCGGAGCAGTACACTAAGAAACGGGCCACGGACCGCGCGCGATCTTTCCTCCCTCTTCCTGGTTCTATCCTCTCCCCTTGCTCTCTCACACAGTTACACTTGCGTGCACTACACTATCATGCGTGTCAGGTGGCCGTCAGGAACTTCGAGCTTTCCCCGGCTGGGGCAGTCGGTGTCTTGCTGTTGGGGGATTCCCCTCGAACCTATGTGTAGGTCGGCACCAGAACTTACCAACCATCGGAGAAAGCAAATCGCCACCTCCCTGAATAAACATACAGTAAGCCGTCCTGAATAGCCGAGATCGTTTAGGCTGAAGGCCCGTACTGCCTCGTGCCGTCAGGATCGCGGGTTCGTATCCCGCCCGGGGCATGGATGTTTGTGTGTGTCACCTGTACAGTATTTACTTTCAGGGACGAGAAAATGTCAGAGTGGGATTCACTCGAAAAGACGACCAATGGCCAGACCCGCGCTTTGTATAAAGGTTAAAGCGGTTATCCAGCGTTTACATAAATTAATCGGCTGCTAAGTATTTCTACATACATCAGCAGGGGGGATCACAGGCACAAAATAAATTTAAGACTGCAGAGAAGGGATAACGGAAAATTTTCTTTCGCAAATTGAACGATAACGGAATGGAGTAGATTGCCAGCAAAGGCCTTAGAACCCTTGCCTCGAAGCGTTGAACAATTTAAGAAATTAATTTAGGGTCTTAATTAGTAAATGAAGGACTTATCTAAGAACGGTAGGTTACATTGCGATGAATAAGTGTTATATTGAGAAGGGAGGTAGCATGCAGTGCAGAGTAGAGGAATAAAGAAGGATGTGATTTAAGTGTGATGGAAGCGAAGTGCAGTGCCCTAAAGTCAGTGCCAATGTAACGCGGATTTAGTTCACAGACATTTTCTTCATGTAACTTGTTTTATGAAAAGTCTATATATATATATATATATATATATATATATATATATATATATATATATATATATATATAATTTTACCATTATATTATTATTACCATTACTATTATATTTGCTTGTTAGTTATATTACAATTAACTGCAACCGGGTTATATCAAAATGCAGTTTAAATACATTTTTCTATTTTATCTAGTACTCAAGTTCCCCTGCCGTTACCCCCAATATTAAAAACTGGGATTTGGTGGTGGACTGTGTGACCTAGTAGTTGAAAAGCGACATAAAAAATAAATTTTATAATAACACTGTACACTATCGTGAGAAATGGTGGGCGGATACATCAATCAGTCAAGAAGGCGTCGAAGAAGAAAAAGAAGACGACGAAGAAGAAAGAAGACGACGAAGAAGAAAAAGAAGACGAAGAGGAAAGAAGGAGACGAAGAAGAAGAAAAAGAAGACGACGAAGAAAGAAAAAGAAGTAGAAGAAGACGAAGAAAGAAAAAGAAGTAGAAGAAGACGATGAAGAAAGAAAAAGAAGTAGAAGAAGACGATGAAGAAAGAAAAAGAAGTAGAAGAAGACGATGAAGAAAGAAAAAGAAGTAGAAGAAGACGATGAAGAAAGAAAAAGAAGTAGAAGAAGACGATGAAGAACGAAAAAGACTAAAAAAGAAGTAGAAGAAGACGATGAAGAAAGAAAAAGACGAAAAAAGAAAAAGAAGTAGAAGAAGACGATGAAGAAAGAAAAAGACGAAAAAAGAAAAAGAAGTAGAATAAGACGATGAAGAAAGAAGTAGACGAAGAAGAAAGAAGTAGACGAAGAAGAAAGAAGTAGACGAAGAAGAAAGAAGAAGTAGACGAAGGAGAAGAAAGAAGACGGGGAAAAAATGGTTGTCCTGGCGCCGTGGCGCACATCCACGTCACTTTTTTTCCGCGGGGCAAGTAACAACTGAGCCGGCACGGGCGGGGCGCGGTGGGCCGGGAGCAGTTGGTGGAAGTGCCACCTCAGGGGAGCGTGTTTACGTTTCCGTGACGCGTCGCCGTGTAGCGCTGTCATCGCGTTAAAAAGGCGACCGTCGCTTCTGGCTCGCCTCGCGTCGCCGTCGCGTTGTTTATATAGAGCTCTCCGGAGGAAGTGCGCGAGACAGGCCCGTGGGGGTTTATTCAGAACGGCGCTGGGCGGGGCGGGGCGGGGCGGGGCGGGGGGGCGGGGCGAGGTGACGCGAGGCGAGGTGGGGCGGGACGTGGCGGAGCGGAGCGAAGCGGGACGGGACGGGACGGGACGGAACGGAACGGAACGGAACGGGACGGGACGCGACGCGACGGGACGGGACGGGACGGGACGGGACGGGACGAGATCGGACGGGAGCGGACGGGACCGGACGGGACGGGGCGGTGGGCGGTGACCCGGGCGGTTGGCGGTGACCCGTATCGTTGCGTCGACGACTTTCACCTCTCAGTCATTTCGATTCCCGACCAGCGTAAGGTTTGAGCTGCAGCCGTTTGCAATAGCTTAGTTAAAATAGCGTTTACCTCGCGGCATCGTTGAGTGGGAGATCCGATTTACTTAGTCGTTCACACGACCGTTCAAGCTCCAGATTAGATGAATCCGTGAATAGCGGATGGTTAAATAAATCCTAGTGTTGGGTTCGAGTGTGGTGAATTTTCGACATTGGTCGGGCCGAATTCAACGACTGGGGGAAGATTTTAGCGGCTCTGATCGGTAGTTTTCCGTGTCCTATCTGAACGATGCAAGGCCAATGTAGAAGTGAATTTGCTAACAAACGGGCCATTAACCGCGCACGATCTTTCTTTTTCCCGTCCCTTGTCTTATCCTCAGCACTTACGTACACACACTTACGTACACTACACTACCACGCATGCCGGGAGACCAGAGGAGCGGTTAGGTCTTGTGCTGCGTGGGGCGGTGCCTATAGACGGAGATACCTGGATGGGGAAGCCCGCAAGCCGACATTAGGTCGGGCCTGGGTCTTTCGTTGCAGCGAGGAAGGAACCCCGCTTTTTGTGAACCACAAGTACGGGACATATCGCCTTAGCAGACGACGCGCACGGGAACAGCGAACAATCAATCATTCAATCAATCAATCAAAGCTAACAACATCCGTACTGAAAGAAGTCTCAAGTACTATTGAGTGGTGATGTTCATGAGAAGCGTCAGGATATGAGTGAATGAGTGCGTGTTTATTGATACTCCTGCAGGCTGTGGCTGTGGCTGTAGGCTGTGGCTGCAGGCTGTAGCTGAACAGCTACATAGATAGTGTTGAAAATTCCGCCACCAACGTGCTAGGACCGCCCGGCCAGAATCGCCGTCGTAAGAGGTATTGCCCTGAGCTATCTCAGCCGGACGTTACCTCTGAATATGGACGATCGACTGAAGGCGTGTTATGATAATGAAGCTCTACATAAATGTTTTGGATGTAGATTTTCATACTATTTACATTTTTCTGTCTAAATCGAAGCAGTTTTGTTGGTTTTGTATTTTGACCGAGTTCTTGAATGTCTAATGAAACCACAGTCGTGTCTCTTATGGCCAAAAATTGAATGAAATTCTTCCAATTACTGGGTGTATTGGAAAACAGTAATGAAGATATTAAATTAAAAAAAGAAGTTCCTTTAGAAAGAAAAAAGTAGGCTGGATAGTGCACAAATTGCCTCCGCCCGATATTCTGGTTGCTCCGCTGATTAAATTCACTTCTTTTCATAACAGGAGTTTGTGGTAAGTAAATAAATTACCGGCGCATTGCCGTGGTACTTCAGCTAGACTCAAAGTTTATGGAGGTTGTTATAATGAAACGTTCTCTATCCCATTCTTTTTGCAAAACGAATGATTACGAACACGGAAACGTGTTGGGAACATTGTTAGAAACATGGATAAGGGAAATAATAGATAATAGACTGCTACTTAAACACGTAATCACACAAAATGAATGTTTTGTGGCTGCTTCGTGTATCAGATAATCGGTGGTGCTCGATATAGCCTGACTGGAAGTATAGAATGCCAAAACCCTCAGCTGTTCCGAGTGTCATAACGGTATTTTGGGTTCGAGGACTCATGTTGCCGGGATTAAAGACTACTTTACGAGCCAATGAAAGTCTTAAGACTTAACTTTCAGTATAATGTTTATGCGTAAAACTTCACGGAATCTGCCAACCATCAAAACTGAGTGAGATACTCATAGGCGTCATTTACCTGAAATGGAAAATAATGTTACGGTTTCATTTTACTACTTGAGGGGACATTAAAACGTGTATGTCCTTTAATTTTGAAGACATGTTTAACCTTCTTAGTGAACCGTACGTCAGTTAAACGAAATAGAACAATTTTTACTTACAGACACGGCTGAATAAATGAGACCAATCAGTATATTAAACATGCATTCCTTCTGAACGTCCTTCCTTCTATTTTTTTCTTTGCCTCCTTTCCTTTCGTTCTCTCATTTCTCTACTTTTTCTTGACTTCGCGTACCTTCTTCCATTTTCTTCGCATTTCATCAGTTTTGTGCTCTGTATTTACAGCGAGCTAACAGTTCCTATAGATACACAGGTTCCGTACAGGATCAAGTTTTCTATCACTGAAGGTTTGTTTGTGACTCACTTTTGCTTGAAACTTGAAGAATGCGTTTCATGATGGGGAGATTACAGACGCATTGTGTAGTTTGAACAACATACTGTTTTTCGACTTGTTCTTCTCGCTGACTTCCAAGTTGAAATAGGAACCTTAAGAAACGATTCGCGTTGTATAGTTTTTGTCTCTTGTCAGCCACTCGAGAAAGTCTCAAGAAGAATTAAATCAACGAATTTTAAGTGTGTCGTGGATACAGTAACCTTACTCTTGCCTATTGTTTATAGAATTACTGTGTTTTTAGTTTTCTGCTTATGTTGCTGGTTCTTCTGTATGTGCCTATTGTCAAATAGACATTTTAAAATTTAAAGGAAACATCCTAAATTAAGTTTCTCAGAATGCCTTAAATTAAAACAAATTTCTATGACTTAACTGAAATCATTATAAGACGCAGTATTAAAATGTTTTTTATGTTAAAATGACAATATATTTTTTTCGTTTTATTTGTTAATTTAAGAGTTTTGAATATATTAACATAGTTATTCGAAGAATATATGAAATGTAGATTCGTCACTTCGCAAATTGGGGACTTATCAAAAATGTCTCATGTTTACGAGGTATTAATTATGATAATTTACAACAATTTGAAATCGTAAAACGGAGTGTGTGTGTCACCTTAATTGAAAACTTCATAAAGCCTTGTTATGTAATCTAAATCTTGGATACCTGCCTGTGATTCGAGAGAGAAAAAAGACAGAATCGATTTACACGCTTCCTCTTGACGAACGGTTAATCGGTAGACTTCGCTCCGAGCCTGCGTTGCCAATGTCTGTGCAATGAGTGACCCGATCAATCGGTAGACTTCGCTCCGAGCCTGCGTTGCCAATGTCTGTGCAATGAGTGACCCGATCAATCGGTAGACTTCGCTCCGAGCCTGCGTTGCCAATGTCTGTGCAATGAGTGACCCGATTAATCGGTAGACTTCGCTCCGAGCCTGCGTTGCCAATGTCTGTGCAATGAGTGACCCGATCAATCGGTAGACTTCGCTCCGAGCCTGCGTTGCCAATGTCTGTGCAATGAGTGACCCGATTAATCGGTAGACTTCGCTCCGAGCCTGCGTTGCCAATGTCTGTGCAATGAGTGACCCGATCAATCGGTAGACTTCGCTCCGAGCCTGCGTTGCCAATGTCTGTGCAATGAGTGACCCGATTAATCGGTAGACTTCGCTCCGAGCCTGCGTTGCCAATGTCTGTGCAATGAGTGACCCGATCAATCGGTAGACTTCGCTCCGAGCCTGCGTTGCCAATGTCTGTGCAATGAGTGACCCGATTAATCGGTAGACTTCGCTCCGAGCCTGCGTTGCCAATGTCTGTGCAATGAGTGACCCGATCAATCGGTAGACTTCGCTCCGAGCCTGCGTTGCCAATGTCTGTGCAATGAGTGACCCGATCAATCGGTAGACTTCGCTCCGAGCCTGCGTTGCCAATGTCTGTGCAATGAGTGACCCGATCAATCGGTAGACTTCGCTCCGAGCCTGCGTTGCCAATGTCTGTGCAATGAGTGACCCGATCAATCGGTAGACTTCGCTCCGAGCCTGCGTTGCCAATGTCTGTGCAATGAGTGACCCGATCAATCGGTAGACTTCGCTCCGAGCCTGCGTTGCCAATGTCTGTGCAATGAGTGACCCGATCAATCGGTAGACTTCGCTCCGAGCCTGCGTTGCCAATGTCTGTGCAATGAGTGACCCGATCAATCGGTAGACTTCGCTCCGAGCCTGCGTTGCCAATGTCTGTGCAATGAGTGACCCGATCAATCGGTAGACTTCGCTCCGAGCCTGCGTTGCCAATGTCTGTGCAATGAGTGACCCGATCAATCGGTAGACTTCGCTCCGAGCCTGCGTTGCCAATGTCTGTGCAATGAGTGACCCGATCAATCGGTAGACTTCGCTCCGAGCCTGCGTTGCCAATGTCTGTGCAATGAGTGACCCGATCAATCGGTAGACTTCGCTCCGAGCCTGCGTTGCCAATGTCTGTGCAATGAGTGACCCGATCAATCGGTAGACTTCGCTCCGAGCCTGCGTTGCCAATGTCTGTGCAATGAGTGACCTGCGGACGCTAGGGTTCGAGCTCCGCTAGAGGCGTTTTCCGGTCACTAGGCAGCCGGAAGTCAGCAGCTTTCTGGAAATAGAGCAGCCGGCAGTTTTTCCGTGGTTACTGCGATCAGTGCCAAGGAAATGCCGGAGTATTAGGGCCCGATCGAAGACGTGGGTTTTTAAGGGCGAAAAAATCTTTCGGAGGGGAAGTAAAGCCGGCCGTCCCATGTTAGTAACTTTACTTGCATGTATAAGATCAAGCCTGAATGACGCCTCTGAGCTAAATTCAAATCGTCTGTTTCTCGCCCAGGAAATACCTCCTTTCTCCGCTAGTTGGTGAAAGGAGCGTAGCGAAATTTGCGTGGTCTGACGGAAAAGCGGGCCTGATGGCCCGAGTCTCGCCACGTAAAGTAAGGCATTAATTCAATCCAGTACACGATAATAATATAAATAATAATAATATATTTTATTCATTTTTACTTCAGACCACTAGTATCCCCTGTAACTGGATAGTGCGGACTCGATCTAAATGTCTGAGAGCGCAAAGCAGCACATTTGTGTGTACCAACGCGTGTGGCGATACAGGATCAGCGTGATGGTTCATCAGCGTGCGCTTTGAGTGGGTGAAACGGGCTGGCTCAATATCCCAGTCGCCCGAGCTGCATGCAAGTTCCCTCGGTCCGCCCTTCCAAAGCGACTGTGGTTGCGCTCGCTCACGAAACGGAGGCTCCCTCGATACTACGTAGGCCAGAGCGTTCATTTGCGGGGGGGGGGTATGGAGTTATAATGAATTAATATTTTTTTGTTCATTTTCGTGTAAGCTAACAAGTACAACAGATGCATCCGAATGAGCAAACGCTTGTGGGTGCGTTTGAGGAAGCGTATAACGAAAGCAACTGAGGTATGCGCCAAAGACAGCGCAATTTATACGCAAGTAACAGATTTCAAAATACTCGTAATATCATATCATACATATAGAAAAGTATACAAAACATGTGTTGTTACAAAGAAAATAAATATTTTAGACCAAACTGTGTTATAATTATAGAAATTTCAAAAACAAACTTAACAAAGGATGGAAATTGTAATTTTAAAGAAATGCGGTAAATAAGAAATTCAATTGTTTAATGACTGACAATGTATATTTTAATATACTTCTTTAATTCCGTGATATTTGGTTTACTAATTTCTGGTCTATCTGCAGTTACGCAGTTATACAGTCTTGGGCCACAACTCACGAAATGTTTATAACCTGAAGTGCTATTTCATACGTACACACATACACATACCTACGCTCACACCTGTATGCACTTACGTGGCATACTCTACCACTCATGTTGGTGAGGCCAGTCGGCGCATTAGATTTGTCCCGGCTGCGGCTGTGTCCCGCGGGTGGGAGATGGGGACTAGTGGGCACAGCATAGCCGTGCCCGGAAACATAAGCCAAGGAACCGAACGAAAGTTTCCGGAGTTTAGCGCACGCACTCCTGTGCGAATTGCGGGTCTCCGTATCAGAGACTTCAGTGCGCATGCGTGCGTTGGTTATAGAACGATTTTCTTAAGAATGGGATAAAGTGACAGTTCGCGAAACAAGTGAACATCACGTGTACTTCAAAGAAGTAAACACGTGCACAGTCACGAGTACGCATCTCACATTCAATACTCGGTTTTAAAACAAACATAATACTTATCACATAAAAACTAAAATCAATGTAATTTTTATAAAAAGAAAGATTTTTTACAGAAGAGCACAAAGCTCTGCACTTCCTAATTTCAATTATTTCTCGTGGCGCTCTATATTTTCGTCGGTCGAGCACATCACAGCCAGGGAACTATTTACAAGTTAGCCAACCGCAAACAAACGAATAGAGGAAGGAGAGTCTAATAAGTTCAAGGACACAACGACCACAGAATCGTCAGTTGTGTTGGCAGCACTAGCTGTCAAATCATCCCATTCTGAAGAAAATCGGACAATAAAACCTCGGAATCGTTCGCCGAAAGGAACCGTGTAGATCATTGCCGGAGCTAGACAATTTTTGGGCCCACGGCAATGCTGAAACGTGGCCCCATACCGAAATAATAAAAAATGTGAAAGTTGTATCAAGAAACAGAGTTTTTTTTGTTTTCAACAATTAACAAAAATTATGTTTAATCTAGAAAACATTTTTGGCAATATATTTTAAATAATAGTTTTAGTTCAGTCATCAAAACCGAGTTTTTTTAACATATAACAAAAATTGTTTAAACTAGAAAACATTTTTGGCAATATATTTTAAGTAATAGTTTTAGTTCAGTGATCTAATAATACAACTTCCATGGTGATATTTAAACGCTAAAAAATGTTGTGTTTTAATGAAATTACTTGATAAATACATGAAATAATAAATATAAATTTCTGTAGAACGTATTTTAATGGTAGAGTTAGTAATGTCCTACTTTACAAGCAATGACTATAAACACATTTACGGGAAAATTTTATGAAATATCTGACTACTGTATAGCGACTTATAAAATTCGAGTTCCAATTTCTTTTTGAATTTTTTTCTTATTGGGTCCCTTGACTTGAGGGCCCGGTCCGGTCCGTCTATGGGCACACGCAGGGGCGATCGCCTCGTTTGCCCGTGCCTGATGCCGACACTGGTGTAGAATGTGTAGCAACCGCGGTAGCAACCGCGCCCGCCGCCTGAAGAGGCCCTCTCCCGTCGCTTGACAGGCAGTCGAGCGCGAGTCAAGGGGGAGTGAGCGCGACCTCTGGGAGGGGAGGGGACTTCCGCCCGGAGGGGCGGGTGGAGGAGGAGGGGGCGGGGCGCCCAGAAATACGCCCCGCGGCAGAAATAGCCTCGCGCGGGGGAGGGAAGGGGTGGGGGCGAGCGGCTGGAGGGCCGCTGCTGGCGCCACAACACGCGCGCGTGGCCTAGGCCGCAGCGACGACTTGGCCCGTGATGTGGCACAGAGTGAACATGCGTGGGGACAACTGTATCGCATCTGTATCGGCATACGCCTGGAATTTATTCGAGTCCCGAAGAAGCAAATTTCGAACCGTCGCCCCGTAGTACTAAGGCACAACGCCACGCAAGTACGCACCTTGGCGGTTAACCTGTACGCCGGGGAAAGGCCCCAAGGGGGGCAGACCTAGGGTTCGAACCCTCACGACGGCAGGGTTTTCGTCACTAGCTACGTAGATAGGTCGAGTTCCGTCACTGTCTGGAGACAAATTCTAGCGGCCGGCGGCTCTGATCGGTAGATTTCCGTGGTTTTTCTGATCAACACCAGGCGAATGCAGGAGTAGTACCTAACAAACGGGCAACGGGCCGCGCGCGATCTTTCCTTCCCCTTCCTTGTCCCATCCTCACCCCTTACTTACACACACTTATACTCACATGCAATATACTACCACACATGTCGGGAGGTTCATCGGGAGATTAAAGCTTGCCCGGCTGGAGCGGTGGCCCGCTGGTGGGAGATACCTGACCGGTACACCCATTTCGATAGGTCGGCGCCGGAACACGCCATTCAGCTGGGGAAAATCACCGCCACCTCTCGCGATAAAAAAATGCGCCACACTTACGGTATTAAAGTCCTAAAAGCTGACCCACCGGAAAACACTAAGCA
The DNA here is from genome assembly GCA_038098605.1 of Gryllus longicercus. Taxonomy (NCBI): domain Eukaryota; kingdom Metazoa; phylum Arthropoda; class Insecta; order Orthoptera; family Gryllidae; genus Gryllus; species Gryllus longicercus. Next base: position 466,191 of record JAZDUA010000511.1, on the reverse strand, counting down.
GTCAACCGGCGATGTGCTGCATTCAGGCCAGTGGGGCGATACTTTTTCTTTTGGTAGGTTCTAAAACAGTTGACCATCGCCGAAAGACAAACCACTCTGCGAAATGTATTCCTGCGCTAGCCAAATGGACAGAAGCGCCATCTATTAATGCCTCAAAGTGTCAGTTCAGTGCGTGTAGCTGGACGTTAGATATCTCAGATAGTTTTTACGAGCGATTCACATTGTTCTGATATCGTCTCTAAAAGGAATATTGAATAAGAATAGATACTAGACTCGTTGAAATGCAGATAAGAGTATGCACGGCTATACGTTGAATTAATGTAAGGAATAGGCCATCAACAGAATTTCAAAGACCCTGCGTTGATTACTTTCATCGAGACTTTAAACAAACCCGTAATAGACTAAGTTTTAATAAAACTAGTGATACTACAACAGCACATACTTCTAGCGATATTATTAATAGTTATGTAGTATTAAAAAATGACAATTTCTCTCATAGACTTCAATTACCATTTGAAAAATTCTTAATCAAACGAAGCGTAAAACATACATATATTTTTTAAGATTTCAAACGTTTAAATGAAAACAGCTTTCAGCCACTGATTTCAGTGTATCCACACTCTGCATAACTGTGCGATGCGTATTTTAGCCGTAAATAAAATTATTAGTTTGTATTAACACGAACGAACTGCGACCATCTTTATCGCCTTCTGTTATCAGAGAGGCATTACAACAATGTGTTGCAACACGCAACAATGACCGATAATTCGCATAGGATATATTTACTAGGCTGTCCGGGTGACGCCGCGTCCATGGCAAAGGTGCCGACGTTTCGGTCGCCATTCTGCGACCTTCCTCAGGGCGTATACGTCGGCACCTTTGCCATGGACGCGGCGTCACCCGGACAGCCTAGTAAATACTGACTCCGGCCGCGGAAGCCTACGCTCTCTCTCGTATCGGATACACTTCGCCAATTAGCATCGATGTTACTTCTGGTAAGAAAATAAAAATGGATACAAAAATACCATAATTTTCTTGAGCCTTCCTGGGACCAATCAGTGAGGCGCTCGTGTCGTTAGTCGTTGTCTGCACTCTCACTGTTGGTCCTGCTCCTTTTGAAATGCCAGTAAACCCGATTTCGCCCTTGAAGTCTGCCGCCTCCACCATCAATCATAATCGGGTTTAACCTCTTCAGGCCCAATTTGTTTGAGGGGATGGTGGAAAAGAAGTTATCTTGAAAGATATATAAATAATATGATACATATATAAATGATAATAGATAAATAAGCAATAAGAGATAAAATCTTTATCTCCAAGAATTAGAATTCTTTTAGTTTAGTGTAGGTTTGTGCACGCTCTAAATATAATCTCCATGAGGATGTACGCCAGATTTGAGAGGGTTTGTCGTATCCGTAACCTTGTCCTCTGTTCGTCACTGGCCGTAGACACCGTGATGTACTTTCATCCTCTCACTTCTGCCCCTCCTCCACACGGCTGAGGTACATCGACTCTGAACAAACACTGCCGCCTGTTGCTCACGGGTCTTCTTGGAACTGAGTGAGAGATGGCGCCAAAATGGTGTCGGATGGGTGGCGCGCACGTCGTCATCTGTGGACCAATTTAGATTTAGATTTATTCAGTCAAAAAAACAATAAAAACTGTATGTGACGTAGGGGGGAAAAGATTATCTGTGCACGTTTTCTTGAGTTCCAGAATCCCTTCCCGATAATTTAAATATAAATAGTTTAACGTTTAGCAAACGTTAGTTTAGCAAAATAGCAAACGTTTAACATAAATAAAAATAAATTTTAAAAATCCCAAGATTAGCAATATTTCGAAAATAGTCATTTACGTTTCTGAGTTATACAAAAACTTATTTGCATCGGTACACGAATTGCAAGTATGATTTTTCTGCATTGCTAACAAAATAGCCACGCGCCCTTACCTCTACTGTTACCATTACAAGCAAAAGGAGAGTTCAACAAAACGTGCGCATAATGAAGCTACATTTACGTCCAGATGGCAAAACAAGGGGCCATTTCAGCATTTGCTCATAGGATCAGGGAAACTGGACAAAAATCTGATCGAGATTGACAACGCATCACTCCCCCTGACCGCTAGCAGACCGAAATAGAGAAGTGCTAAAAAACGCATTACCTTTCTCACAGTTGTAATCTGCAATATAATCCTGAAAATACAACACATGATTTTCAAACATCGAGCGAGTTATAAAGGTAATGGAATGAGAAACATCATATAGTCCGCATAAAATATATGATTACCAATTTCTACTAATACGTGTTTATAATTTTTGAGAGCAGATTGGATTAGGAAAATATAGAATGCCCATTTTCTTTAGGTGATGCGGGTTTTTTAACACTCCTGTACCTACGAACTGGCGGGGAAAGAACGGGATTGATTGATTGAGTGGTGTTTTGGGGCCCGTCAACTGTCGGTCACTACATACGTAAGTGTAGTGCTTAATCACCGGCGGCGGCAGTGATCGTTGTCCGCTATGGTGTGCACCAACTCCTTATCGTCTACACTGGAGAGCGTCTCGAACTGTCCCGTTCCTTCCGTCGCGTGGCGGCGGGCGTCCGCCCCGCGGGCGAGAAGTGGAGCGTGGGCGCTGTGAGGGCGGCGGGCGGAGCGTGCGCACGCTCGTTCTCCCTGGGAACCCCCAGACTGCGTCGCCCGCCCGCCCGCCCGCTCCCAGAGCGAGGCGCTTCCAGGCGGCCCGCGTGCGCAGAACGCCGAAGTTTTAATGAGCTACCACGCGCGCTTGGGAACGGCTTCGCAGAAACTGTGGGTCCTTCAGCGCATTCACCTCCAACCCCCCCCCTGTAATAATAATAGCAATAATAATAATAATAGTGCCGAAATCGCTAAGGAACGGTGGGTCCTTCAGCACTCTCACCTCCAAAACTGTAATAATAATAATAATAATAATAATAATAATAATAATAATAGTGCCGATCAGATGGCCAAAACGCTAAGAAACTGTGGGTCCTTCTGCACTCTCACCTCCAAAACTATAATAATAATAATAATAATAATAATAATAATAATAATAATAATAATAAAATAGTGCCGATCAGATGGCCTAAATCGCTAAGGCAGTACTGTCGTAGCGGTCTCGTATCTGAAGATCGTGGGTTCGAAGTCCGCGTATGGTATGGTTGTGTTGTATGTTTGTGTGTGTCTGTTTCCTCATTCATCATCTTTTCGTCCCATTCCCCAGCGCTAAATACCCTGGGGTGTAGAAATTGCAGCAGCGTTAAAATGCTGATTCCCCAATAGAAAGTAACGTGCACCTACCCCGATATTCTAGACTGAGCCCCTGTGAGATTCACATATCGCGTCTTGATGGCCGATTCGTAAGAGAACAACAACAACAACAATAATAATAATAATAATAATAATAATAATAATAATAATAATAATAATAATAATAATAATACAAATTTAGTCAATAATTAAAAATCAAATTTGTTCACACATATGAAGAATACAATTTTTAGATCAGTTACCGAAATCATTAACATATGAATACGTGGATTAATCGGGTAAACCATAAAAAACTATTTCCTGTTGACTCCGCTTATAGTGAACTTCTGGAGACTAACATTTTTGGCTCACTATATCAGAGGTTCACTATATCCGATGGTGTCAAAATTAAATGGTATTTCTCCATAATGATGATTGATTTTATTAATATACAGACAGACAGAAATACTTTAACAGCACGAACTGAAAATTTCAATATCTTTATTTGTCCTTAAAAAACAATTATTTTGAATTGATTACTTCGTGCAGTTTTCATTAGTAATTTCTCTTGATCAAAGGATCCTGATTTCGTGCTCTCTCCATGCGTATTGTCTTAAGTGTCTACGTATCGTAATGCAGTATTGATACCCTTCAATGCCTCTTGCATTGTTGGAACAATATCCGACTCTCCGAAAGCCCTTTTACGCGCCAATAATTTCCAGAACGCCTTAATTTCCAAGTCATTGTATTTCCCTACGTTCATTGTAGCCGAGGTTCAGGTTCACTATGACCGAATCTCGTGCTTATTTGTAATGAAAGTGAAACGGATCCAGTGACTTAAGTTCGCTATAACCGGACTCGACTGTAAGTAGTTTTATGGAGAAAAAAAAATTGAGTAGTCTGTTGGCCAAGCGTAAAATTCTTTATTTTTATGGTAGAGCTCTTTCACTGGTGACGTACTTTAGATTGTTGTTCTTGGATAATCGTAACTACGATTTTAAACTTGTGTCCAGGGTTGGTGCTTAACATCTGCAATTTTGAGTTAACAAGCATTCTAAGATTGTTCGGTTTATCATCTCCTGAAAGAGGTACTCGAATAATATTTTATTCCGCAAGTGTGCCCCGCATCTTCACGTTCTCCATTTTCGTCTGCCTCTCCGTCTTTTCCTCTTTGTTTCAGTCCTTCTCCCCCTCACCCAAAAACTCTCACTCTTTCTCAACGTCTCATCCTTTGTTTCTCATTTTCTCTCTTCATATTTTTGCCTCGGCCTCTTTGTGTCTCCTGGATTGTGTCTGAGACTCCGTCTAATTCTCTCTCTCTCTCTCTTTCCATCTTTTCCTATCCCTGTGCCTCCGTCTCGCTCTCTCTCAGTCTCTTTCTGCTTTACCTTTGCTCTGTCTCCCTGTCTGCTTTCCTTATCACTGGATCTCATTCTCTCCCTCCCCGTCTTTCCCTTCCTCTTTGCCTCCGTCTCCCTCTTTCGCAATCTCTTTCTGCTTTTCCCTTTTCTCTCTCTTTCTGCTTCCCATCTCTCTGTATCTCTCTCTTTCTCTTTCTTTCTTCCTCTCTTTCTCTCACCGTCTGTGTATCTCTCTCCTCCCCCCTCTGCCTCTCATTTTTCTACCATTTCTTTCTTGTCTCTCTCTCTCTCTGTATCTCTCTCTCCCTCCCTCTGCCTCTCAATTTCCCAATATTTCCATCTTCTCTCTCTGTCTCTGTATCTCTCTCCTCCTCTCCTCCTCCCTCTGCCTCTCAATTTTCTACCATTTCTTTCTTGTCTCTCTCTGTCTCCCTCTGCCCCTCTCTCTCTCTGCATCTCTGTCTGTCTTTCTCTCTCTCTGTCCCTGTCTGTCTCTCTGTCTCTGACTGCGTGTGAGATACTCCGAGCGAGCTGACCCCGGCGCAGCAGTGCACTTGGTCCGCGTGGACGCCCGGGGCAGGAAGACGCATGGCGGCGGCGGCCTTGACCCAAAGCAGCGCCGGCTGCCGACCCCGCCCTGCGGAACGCCTCTTTTCACCGGCGCGGCGGCGCAAGCACGCGGATACGGCAGTCAATAATTAATCTGCCCGGGCACCTCTACTCCTTCGGGCGTTTTGGGGGGGGGGGGGAGCATCATGGAGTTTTGTTCAATGTTTGTTATTATATTGTATTTTATTTTTGTAGGGTATTATTATTGTTATCATTATTTTATTATTAGCTTACAACATACCATAAAGTGCTTTAGCAGAGTTACTTTAGATTGATATTTGTAAAATCACTAAAGTAAGTCATCGGAATCATCACAACAATATAAAGCGAAACAAATAGTAGCTATAAAATCTATTGTAAAACAAACTATAAGACAACAAATGTATGAACGAACTAAATAATAGCTATAAGAAACTATATAGTAGCTTTAAGAAAATATATGCATAAAACAAAATAGTAGTTTCTAGTGTATATATGATACTATACACTGTTTTAAAAAAAAACATCACATTATTCTAACAAATATTTAAATCCATTTTGCCAAAGTAAGGAAGGAAACAAACAAACGACAACTCTTCACTTTTTTGGGAGGGGGTCATGGCCCCTAGTTTTTCCCTCGTAAATGCACCAATGTATGCTGAAAGGTGGAGGTGTTCCTCTTCCGTTGGATGGCGAATTCCGCCACCGAGCAACCCATGGGCTTGCGGGGAATTTTCTACCTCCAGGTCTCGCCCCCGGTGGGGCACGGCCCCCGCCGAGACAAGCTCGGAGCTCCAGACATATAGAACGATTTTCTTAAGAATGGGATAAAGCGACAGTTTGCGAAACAAGTGAACACAACGTGTACTTCGGAGAAGTAAACACGGGCACCGTCACGAGTACGCATCTCACATTCAAGACTCGATTTTAAAACAAACATAATACTTATCACATGAAAACTAAATTTAATGTAATGTTTATAAAAAGAAAGAATTTTTACAGAAGAGCAAAAAAAAGCTCTGCACTTCCTAATTTCAATTACTTCTCATGGCGCACTATATTTTCGTCGGACGAGAACATCACAGCCAGGGAGCGTCGTAACTATTTACAAGTTAGCCAACTGCAAACGAACGAATGGAGGAAAGAGAGTCTAATAAGTTGAAGGATACAACGACCACAGAATCGTCAGTTGTGTTGCCAGCACTAGCTGTCAAATCATCCCATTCTAAAGAAAATCGGACAATATGTGGTAGTGTGAGTGTGACTATGTAAAGTAAAGAATGAGAAGAGGACAATGAAGAGGAAGGGAAGATCGCACGCGGTTTGTTGCGGTTTGTCAGAGTACTGTTTCGGCATTTGTCAGTTATTGTGAAGAGAAATTACGGAAAACTACCGATCCGGCCTTCCCGACTGCTGGAGTTATTTTCCGGACAATGTTTGAATGCTACCTAATCACGTCAATATTTTCAAAAGTCGGCCACCGTCAGAACTCCAACCTCTGGCCCTCACGGTCAAAATCGCTGCAACGGCAACGGTAATATTGGCGCACAGCCAATTCTGTCGTATTTTTCTTCTTCTTCTTGTATTTCTTTTCTTCTTTCGTGATTGTTTTGTGTCTTGTTATATTAGTATCATTAATATTTTTATTGGTCTTATTCCTTCTCTCATTGGTTTTCTCCGCCTCTTCATTTTCTTAGACTTTGGCGGTTGATGTGTCACTAGTGTTGACGAGGCTAATGCATTGTCTTCCCAAATCCGGGTTTATTGGCTCGCACGCGACCGCGAAGGAGGTTAATTTTCGAGGGACAAACAATCTCAAATAGGCCTTATTAAAAGAATACCGGTAGTGCTGAGCCTTTCATTCGATGTGGCATCCCCGGCAGTATCTTCCACTGTGCACGCGCGCTGCATGTGTGGGTGTGATTTGCTCGCTGGCCGGCGTCCGTGGTGCAAGGGCCCACTGGCCGAGACGCACGCGCCCCACGCGGCCTTCGCCGGAGATAGCGGCAGGATGCCGTCCGTTGTTCGCTGACGGCTCCCACGGCCACCACGGCTCCCAAGAAGCCCCGACCTCTCCGGTCGTCCCAGACACTGCCCGTGTATCGTCGTAGGGGCTTCAGGTCATCAACTGCGTGGCTTCGATCGGGAGGTCCTGGGGTTCGAGTCCCGACAGGGGCAGGATTTTCGACACTAGCTGCATGGCGAGGTGGAACTCAGTCGCGGTATGGAGGAGAATTCTAGCGGCCGGCTGCTCTGATCGGTCCGTGATTTCTAAGGTCAATAGCTGACAAATGCGGGAGCGGTACTCAAAGGGCCACAGACCGCGCGCGATCTTTCCTTGATCGTCTTTGTCCTCTGCTCACCCTTTACTCACACATTCTCACACTCACGTGCACTACACTATCACACTTGTTGGGAGCCCAGAGCTAGTTCCGGCTGGGGGCGGTGCCCCTGCTAGGGGGGCAAAACCTGGTTGGTTTCTCCCATCAATACCAGGCCAACGCCGGAGCAGTACCCTAACAAACGGGTCACGGCTGATTTTTTTTCCTTTCTTTCCTTTCTCTCTCCTTTTGTTCTTCTGATCTCTCCTCCCTTACACTAACACGTGTATGCACTATCACACATATCGGGAGAACAGTCGGGATCTTGGAGCTTTCCCTCCGCTTGGGGCGATATCCTGCTGAGGGAGATCAGTGGAAGGGAAAATCCCGCTAACGGAGTGTACGTCAGCGCTGGATTTGTAACTTCCAACTAATACCGCTATCTCCCGGGGTGAAACGTTGACTCTAAAAGATTTATCTATATCGTCATCTACAGCCGTGACTATTCTGGTGCATTTAAGTCCAAAGGATGGCCTCTCGTCATGGATTGCTAAAACATCGGCACAAGCTTTTGACACGATGTTATCAGGGCGCATAATACCAATCTTTATCTCCACTTCTCAAGAGAATTATAACCAGTCTTTGGCCCGTCTCCTATTATTTACCACCTCTAGAAATTTGAGTACAGTAATAATTGCTGTTGTTGGAATCTTCGAAAGCTGGGACTGCTGTTCATTAGTGGAGCTAATTACAAATTATTGTGTCCGTAAGAAAATTTAAAATACAGTGAGACATGCACATCATCTGTGCTTGGCGCCATTCACGATATAGAAAACTCGTTAAAGAACCTTGAGTCTGAACCGAACATTTGGAACTAAACTTGTTAGAGCTTCATTTGGAGTCGGACATAGATTCGAAGTATGCGAAGATTGTTATCGCAAGTGCACATTTACCTTCCGTACTAAACATAGATTTAAATAAGGTTTTTAGGACAGTTCGTTGAAGTGATTCGATATAGTGAGTCCTACGTCACTTCGAGTTCATTCTGAGAAATAAAGTTTCAGTCCAACGTTCCTCACCACAGAGTAAAGAACAAATGTTTTTTGGTGAAGCATTTGTTATACTAGCAGCTCAATATTTACTCAAAATTAATCGATACGTCCAATACAATTTTAGGATTATCTTTGCTGTGGAACGCTTCCGTTCTTTTTAGCATGAATCTGAATATTTATCTGCGAAAAACATGGCAGGACTCCTCTGGAAAAAGTTACTTATTCTCCGTGCTGGTCACACGATTTGGCCCGATTGAATTTGAATGTTGAGACATAGTGTATGTATAATCTGGGCTATCCGGCTGACGCCGCCCTCGAAGGCTTTTGATGACCACGATGTGATGATCGACTTTTCGACCATCTTATCGTGGTCTTCTTCAGGGTGCGCCGCTGCTGTAGCACTACAGCCCTGAAGAAGGCCACGATATGATGCGTCACCCATATCATGTTTCTGCCTCCGGGAGCCTACGCCATCAGAGTGTATCTTTTGAGGTTAAACGGTTATTGTTCTTCTGTAACGAATTCACACCAGCTGACAATTGGAGGGGAGTGTCCTTACTTTCCGAACATCCGTCGCCGTGGCAGCGAGCGGTGCTTAAGCCGCGCGGCAAGTGCTCCCGTTGGCGCCGTTCGGGTTGTGGAGAGCGTCGGGGCCTCCGCCTCATTAGCGCTGGCACCTTCCGCCACCTGTGGAGTCGCCCCGCGCGAGGCGTGCCCCTGCCAGCAGCGCGCCCTCAACCACCTCGCGTCCCGACCCGACCCGACCCGACCCGGCCCGGCCCGGCCCTGCCCGGCCCGGCCCGGCCCGGCCCGGCCCGGCCCGGCCCGGCCCGGCCCGGCCCGGCCCGGCCCGGCCCGGCCCGACCTGACCCGACCTGACCCGACCTGACCCGACCTGACCCGACCTGACCCGACCTGACCCGACCTGACCCGACCTGACCCGACCTGACCCGACCTGACCCGACCTGACCCGACCTGACCCGACCTGACCCGACCTGACCCGACCTGACCCGACCTGACCCGACCTGACCCGACCTGACCCGACCTGACCCGACCCGACCTGACTCGACCCGACCTGACTCGACCCGACCTGACTCGACCCGACCTGACTCGACCCGACCCGGCCCGGCCCGGCCCGGCCCGGCCCCGCCTCGCCCCGCCCCGCCCCGCCCCGTCACGCCTTGCCCCGTTCCGTCCCGTCTCGACCCGACCTGACCCGACCCGACCCTACTCAACTCGGCCCGAGGTGCCAAGACATGCCATGCCTTGCTCTGCCATGCCCTTACGTTCCCTGCCCATGCTTGCCATGCTAAACCATGCCATACTGGGTTGTGCTATGCCACCCACCCTTCCTACGCCCGCCTATCCACCCGTCAGTCCGCCCGTCTGTGTCCGTTGGCCCATGCGTTCGTTCGGCCGTCCGTCCATCCATCCGTCCGTCCATCTGTCCGTCCACCCGTCCGTCCACCCGTCCGTCCATCCGTCCGTCCATCCGTCCGTCTGTTCGTCCATCCGTGCGTCCGTCCGCAGGCCCAAGCCCCCGCCTGCTTTTAAGCGCGTGGGTGGATTTGGGGTCGAAACCAGTTACCTCTGCCTCGCTCTCTCCTCATTCTCCCGGGGACAACAGACGCCTAGCGGCCACCTTTGAACCTATTCTTACTGAGGTTCAAACCGATGTCGATCCACTCGGGGGTTGTGGTGACAAAGGGGGTTCTTGGCACGGTTTCTCGAGGTTTTCTCACTCTTTCTGCCTCTCTTTCCACCATTGCTACATAGCATTGATTTAATCATTGTCACTTATTAAACATTCCAGACATGACCAAGGCTGAGATGCAGAGCTGCATTTTCCGACTCTCCGGAATAATTAATACAAAATTCATTCAAAAATCATAAACGTATTTGAATCTGTAAACTAAAAAGTACAGTTTCATTTGTATTTGTACAAAAATTTATTCTCTCACAATTAATGCTTTTTGGTAAATCCGCAGGATATATTCCGGAGGGGGGGATCGATTTTCTGTTTGGGGGCCCTACACTACCAAAATCTGACCCTCCTGATATCTGGAATCATAATAATAAACCTTGGACCCTGTCCTGTCGCCTCTATCTTTCTCTCGCTCTTTCGCTCTCTCATTCGCTCGTTCTCTCTTTCTCTCGTGCTCTCTCTCGCGCCCTCTTGCTCTCTCTCCCGCTCTCTCTCTCTCCTCTCTCTCTCTCGACAGCGTTTGAACTCGACCCAGTATCTATCTAGCTGGTGTTGAAAATCATGCCAGGATTGAAACCTGGGGGCTACAGCCCCTTGTTAACGCCGTGAGCTACTTCTTTCAGTGGCAGCTCGCAGCTTGTAGCGACTTATGACCTCAGACGTTACGTTCCCGTAACGTCTGAATACGTAATCAATATGTACTGATTCGCCACGTAGTGATCATGAGGTCGGCAATTCGCTAGGCTTAAAAAAATTCGAAAGTACGCTCTTTCCGCCACCGCAGTCTTGACGAATCGTGGGAGTCACCACACTGGCAAGGGAACAACAACGACGACTGTGGGCAGGAGGGGGTTGCTGGCACAAGGGTGGCAGTGGGGGGGGGGAGGGGCACGCGTGCCACCCGTGGGGGGGGGCGTGGCGGACAGGGGTTTCCGCGTGAGCGCCTCTCCGCCCGCGCACGCGTGCGTCACCGGAAAGGCGCGTGACGTATCGAAGGGGAGCGCGGGGGCTGGCCGGACGCGCGGCCCGGGGCCGAAGAAGGTCTAGTGCGCGGCTGGACGGTGCACGCCGGAGACCGGCATGTGACGAAGAGCGCGGAGTGCCGGTGAGGTGTGTGTGTGTGGGTGATCAGTGTGGGTGAAGTGTTCAGTGTGGATGCTCCGTGCGGTGATGATTCTTTTTCCTATGTTAAGATTCATGTGAATTATCGAAGCCGTGGATTTTCAGGGGCGACAAAATCCTTCGTACGCCTTCCTTCGGAGGGGAAGTAAAGCCGGCTGTCCCATGTTAGTAGATTTACTTGCATGTAAAAGATCCTCAAACCTAAATGACGCCTAAATGAAACCTAAATTCAAATCGCCTGTTTCTCGCCCAAGAAATACCTCCTTTCTCTGCTAGTTGATGAAAGGAGCGTAGCGAAATTTGCGTGGTCAGACGGAAGAGCGGGCCTGATGGCCCGAGTCTCGCCACGTAAAATAAGGCCAATTCAATTCAATTATTTCGGCAGGTGCTCTAACATACGTCATTTTCCTTCTCTGCTCGTGGTGTGTGCGAAAATAATCCATCTCCGGCGTTAGCATGTCGTGCATATTCCATACGACTATTTCTTCGTAATATGAATCCTGGTCGTGCTCTAACACACGACAATTAAGGCCCATTCACAATGCAAACGTGAACATAAGCATAACGCATAGACGTAAACATTAACACCAGTGATAGACTGAAGTATTCACAATGCCTAACATAAACGTAAGAAAAATAAAGAGTTTCTATTGGCTGTGAGTCATTCTACTTTACTATTGATTGGATGTGACAATCGATTTCGAGGTATCGACTGTGTCCATGGCGCATATGGCGTTCGTTCATTAGACTTCACTCCAATTTCGACTCTCGATTTTGAGTTACCATTCTGTGATTGGTTCATTTCTTATGTCTTACTTAGCGTTTAAGTTAACGCCTTACGTATTATGCTTATGCGAACGAATTGTGAATGGGTCCGCTTATGGACGTAGTCCTAACTTTAATGTTAACGTCATGCTTATGTGTATGTTTGCATTGGGAATGGGCCTTTAGGGATTTTCCTTCTGTAATCTTGGTGTGGGTGGAAGGATAGATTGAGAAAATACAGGTGTTTTTGTTTTCGGTTAAATTGCTTCCTTTCTCGGTCTGTCTAAAGTGGGCTTGACGCCAGTATTCGTCGGACTGTAAAATGTAAGAGGTAGTACAAAAGGCAGCAGCTGCTTCACCATACGTCATTTGTATATGTTTCTTTTGTTTTGTACTCTTTGAGTATGCGAAATGATAGGTTCGAATAGGAATAGAGGTGTTTTTTCGGTTATATTATTTTCTTTCTGAACCTGTCTAAAGCGGTCTTGATGCCAGTATTCGTCAGACAGTAAAATGTGGGAGGCAGAATGGACTGTCTTTAACGGTCGGGTGGGGTTGGCATTTCGTGCATGTTCCATGCGAATGATATCTTTCTTATATGAATTCAGCAGGTGCTGCTCCAACATACGTAAGTTCGTAATTTTCTTACTATACTCTTGGTGTATCCGAAAGAATAGGTTGAGATAAAAACATTTTTTTTAAATTTCCGTTAAATTCTTTCTTTTTCGACCGGTCTAAACTGATTTGACGCCGGTATTTGTCGGACAGTTAAAAGTGAGGGGCAGTATAGGCGGTTATCAATTCGGGTAGCATTCGCATTTCGTGCATGTTCCAAACGATGATTTTTTCCCAAGGAATTCAATTAAGTTCTTGGTTCGTGTTGCAATATGCTGTCAATTCGGAACGTTCATTTTCAACTTAAAGTAAACACATATATAGGTGTATGTCAAGGTGCAAAACATGTGATTATTTCGGTTAAATTGTTTTCTTTTTTGACCTCTCTAAAGTAGTCATGTTAACGGTATTCGTCGGACCATGGTCTGCGATGATGTATACAACGTGCTTTGAATTCTCGTGGCATTCGTAAGTCATGCATGCTGTATGCGCGATTGAAGTATTCGGATATCGTTTCATGCATGTTGGAAGAACGAGCTTGAGGTGTTAGTTTTGTTGAGACCTGAATAGAGCGAAATCGTCTTAAGAGAAATGACCAGATCTTGTCCCAACGAGCGAGTCAGAATGTATGTGTGCTAATTGGGTTTCAAGCTTTGCGGAAGATATGGCTAGAGGAATTGGGTTTGTGAAGAGTCCAAATTTTTTTGTTGGGTTTCGTTTTCTTCATACCACAAAACAGGCCTGTTCTTGCTTTTAACGCCAACATTCCAGGTCTATTCGCAATGTTTATTTTCTTACTGTATTTGTACAGGTGTATGTTTAAATTTGATTAACGTTTATTTCGGCTGAATTTCTTTCTTGTCCTTTCTAGTTGTCGAAAGAGGGGATGAATTATTTCTGTTAATTAATTGTTAATTTAGGGCGTGTTCCGGGATCTATAATTTTATAAGCCTAGCAGTGTGTATTTCTATTCTCTCAAGTACCTCGCGTGAAAATTTAGGTTGAGGTAAGATTGGCAAACGCAGGTTTGAGCTCGAATATTGAATAGCTTCTAACAGTTTTTTTATGTACTCCGAAAACTGTGAATATCTGGACGAAGAAATTCCTCATGTGCCCCGTTTCATATAGGGCTTCCTGGTATTAAGCTGTAGTTTGGGTGTTCGGGCAACGCTGCAACAGGGGCAGGTGGTCCAACGTTCCGGCCGTTATACTGTAAAAATTCTTTTTCGTTTTAACATTACTGAATGTGCAATCGTTCGTCTTCGATTCGAGAAATGACGTAATGGGTAAAGTAAAGGTTTAGTGACTATGATATTGAGCGTTTTTTTATCAGCTGTAAAACAATCACCACCCTTTTTGACATCAATAACTTCCATTCCCGTTGATTTAATTTTATTTTATTTTTCAATAGCCTTTAGTATTTTATCGCTTCAGAGAACTAGGGTGTTCAAGTGAGAATACTTATTTCGTACAGGTTCCGTTTTTCCCATTGAATAATATGAATCAGGATGGCATCATGGAACTTTTTTGTGGTCACTTATTAGTTCTCAGCAGTTGTTGCGTGCTGCTCCTCAAATGATCACGGATGTAGATACTTGGCTGTCGTTAGCATGAAACAAGATTTGTCATGTCAGTAGACAGTTAAAAAAGACGTTCGTTATAAACGACAGCGCCGTGTGTTCAAGTACTTATTCTGGGACCAAAGGTACAAAAACAACATTTGAGCACTATGTAGTTACTTCCATAACTTTCGATCTTGTTTAGTTGTCACTAATAAAAATCTGAAGCCTTGTGCTTGACGGAAGTGAATAGGATACCGTTTTAGTGTCGTAAAATGCTGTAAATTCTTGTAGGATCGATGCATCATAAAGATGATGTGTCAACGTGTAGGTTTTTAAAGCGATAACTTCTTCTTACTGTGGGAATTGTGGGAGTGCTGATGAGCTTCCACTTACGGAGTACTTGTAGTTGAATTCGTAGTTGTTTGAACGCGACCAGCAGTTGCTGGCGCTAATTTAAGCGACAGAAGTTCATTTGCATTCGATAGTTGTTGTGGAAATATTCCCCGCTCACCGCTATTGTCCGTATCAAAGACGACCGGTACGTTCACCTCTTTTTAACTGTGGGGAACTTCTTTTTTTTTTTATTTCCTGTAAATTTGCGTCGAACAAAAAGCCCTTGCTATTTTACCCAATCGTTTTGATGATCAAACAATACGGCAGTTTTTTGTTATCACTTGTCTTATTTTTAACAATATAATAACTGATGGTCGTACAGGGGGCGGCTTATTAAGCTATTTATTCTATTCAAGAGAAGGAGAACCAGTGTGTTTTTAGAATCAGTAGTAGAACTTGGTACAAAAATAATTATTGTACTTAACCAAAACTGTGATGAGTGCAGGAATTAAGTGATTCTTTTTGAAATACGCTGATTCCCTCTATTCTGTGCAGTTGTTTGGGACGTTTCTTCTTTTAAAGTGAACTTTTTATGTCTATTATTGGAACTGGTGTTCGTTGTGTGGTGGTGATGGAAAAAAAACGACAAGCAGCCAAATCGATACTTGTGGTCTAGTTGGCCTTTGTTTAGCAACTCCTATTGGCAGTCGTAACGTTCGTATGTCGACGCTGCAGAATCGCGTGTTTTGTTTGAAGTAGTTTTTGCCGGCTCTTTGATCGTTGTCTCGGGAAAACAAGAAGCGACACTCGTATCTTATCGGAGTTCACGCATGTTTTTGGTCGTCGATGTATGAAAGGAAGGCAAAATTTTATCCACTTTGGTGATCTAAAATTGATTGATTCATGTTTCCCGGCACGTTAGCTGTTGTCATTAGTCCCGTAGGTATCGTGAAGGTTTTATTACATAAGGTTCTTGCTGGTATCTCCGGTGCCTATTGGTTAGTGACTGGGCGCGTCATAGCTAACGTCATTAGTCCCGTAAGTATCGTGAAGGTTTTATTACATAAGGTTCTTGCTGGTATCTCCGGTGCCTATTGGTTAGTGACTGGGCGCGTCATAGCTAACGTCATTAGTCCCGTAGGTATCGTGAAGGTTTTATTACATAAGGTTCTTGCTGGTATCTCCGGTGCCTATTGGTTAGTGACTGGGCGCGTCATAGCTAACGTCATTAGTCCCGTAAGTATCGTGAAGGTTTTATTACATAAGGTTCTTGCTGGTATCTCCGGTGCCTATTGGTTAGTGACTGGGCGCGTCATAGCTAACGTCATTAGTCCCGTAAGTATCGTGAAGGTTTTATTACATAAGGTTCTTGCTGATATCTCCGGTGCCTATTGGTTAGTGACTGGGCGCGTCATAGCTAACGTCATTAGTCCCGTAAGTATCGTGAAGGTTTTATTACATAAGGTTCTTGCTGGTATCTCCGGTGCCTATTGGTTAGTGACTGGGCGCGTCATAGCTAACGTCATTAGTCCCGTAAGTATCGTGAAGGTTTTATTACATAAGGTTCTTGCTGGTATCTCCGGTGCCTATTGGTTAGTGACTGGGTGCGTCATAGCTAACGTCATTAGTCCCGTAAGTATCGTGAAGGTTTTATTACATAAGGTTCTTGCTGGTATCTCCGGTGCCTATTGGTTAGTGACTGGGCGCGTCATAGCTAACGTCATTAGTCCCGTAAGTATCGTGAAGGTTTTATTACATAAGGTTCTTGCTGATATCTCCGGTGCCTATTGATTAGTGACTGGGCGCGTCATAGCTAACGTCATTAGTCCCGTAAGTAAAGTAGCACACTTCTTTCCTCGGGAGGTGGCGGTTATCTTCCCACGCTGGATGGTGAGATCCGGCGCCGACCTGCCTTCGGCTAGCTGGGTTTAACCTAACTTGGTACCTCCCACCTGCAGGGCACCGCCCCATCCCGGAATAAGCTCTGAGCTCCCGACTGGTCTCCCAGCATGTGATGTAGTATAGTGCATGTCAGTGAGTGTAAATAAAAAGTGAGGATAGGACAAGGAAGAGGAAGGAAAGATTGCGCGTCGTCCGTTGCCCGTTTGTTAGGGTTCTGCTCCGTCATTCGCCTGGTATTGTTGAGAGAAACCACGGAAAACTACCGATCAGACTGCGGCTGAATTCCACTTAGTTCTCTAGCGAGTGTCGAAAATCCTGTCACTGTCGGGACTCGAGCCTTAGGATCTCCAGGTGAGAAGCATTGCAGTGACATCAATTAATACCCTGAGCAACCTAAACCGGTGGTTACCCAGGAGTTTTGTTTACATATTCGTAAACCTGTTCAAAAGGTGGCCTCGATTAAACCTCTAACAACGACCAGTTTTGCGTGGTAAAAATTGATTTTTCCATAAGTCACGTAATTTTTTCTCTTTTCAGCAGCTACCTGGCTGAGCGTGTAATGGTCAGGCACATTTCGTACATTGACCTTTATAAAAAGGCCGAAGCTGAGCTTGAGCTATGGGAAGCCGAACAGTATGTGGATATTACTGTTGATTTAATATCTTCCTTAGACGGGGCACATTATCAGATTACTTCGAACCGTGCCATAAGAGTTGCTCATGTCGTAGGGAGATTGATTTGTGTTTGAAGTAACAGCAGTGTATGTTAATAAATATCTCTTAATAATCAACAAATCGTTCGCTTTGCTCACTTCACAGAATTCCTAAGGTTTGCTAACTCGTGCTTCCCTTTTGTGGAATCTGCTAAGGGCTTGGGGAGCACGCCATAAGCACGAATCCGATCTCAAACTCCATTAACGCCAACTCCTTCGTCTCTCGGCTGCAAAGTTTGTTCAGGATATTGCGTCTTCAAGTTTAGTTTGCGTGTTCGATTCGGTGAGGACGAAAACTGTTTTTCGACAAAGAGAATAAGTGACTAGTCACGGGTGTGCTTTGATATTAGCCGAGAAGAAGCAAATGATCCCAGGTTATATATTTTTTGTTTATCGAAATTAAATGGTTATAGAGAGAATACTTCATTTCATTGAAATTAGCACAGTTGGACTTAATTTACGCTTCCACTAACCTCATAACCTTAATTATGCCGCCACCTCAATGAACGATTAATTTTTGGTGAAACATTGATGAGAAAGACAGGTTTAACTGTGTTTCAGTTGTGACAAGATTTTCCGCTTGGGCCCTTTCTGTCAGTATTCTGCCTTTTATCCCCCACGTTTTCAATTACACTGAACTATTTTAAGCAATTTTCAAGCTTTAAGAGGACGAATGAGCGTTGTGGGTTCTAAAAGACGAAGTATGCATATTTTGGTACTGTGTACGTGAATTTTCAATAAATTCTAGTGTTATTCCTCTTGACATTGTATATAATATTGTTTATTTGATTGAAATGATATGAAAATTGAAAATATTGTAATCTTTGTTCTGTATTACCAATTTGATTATATTACCATAGTGTTGCAGCTACTGTATTACTTCTTAACATTATGCTAATTTTACTCCTATTGTATATGTTTTGTTATTTAATTTTGCGATTTCTGTATTACAATTTTTCCTTTTTTCTGATCAATGTATGTATTTTTACATTTTCTCGGCCTTCAGGCGCCATCCTGATTAAGGTTTCCTGGGTTTACCCAATCGCTTAAGGCGTATGCCGTCATGGTTTCTAGTTTGCTCTCCCAAAAGTAAAACTAAAGTTCCTGCCCCCTCTATCTTCTTCATAGAATATAAAATATTGTAAATATTTAACGTGGTTAAGCGGAAGAGCCTTATGGCCGGAGCCTCGCCACTAATTAAGGCTTTTTTTTAATTGATGAAAGTTTTTTTGTTTTGTTTTTGTTTTGTTTTTTTTTTGCTCGCGAAGGCTTGGACCACCTGTACATGCACCCTACATTTACCGATATTCAGAAACATTATCTCGGTGGCAGGTGTATTTGTTTAATTAGGGGATCAGCGTTTAGCTGAATCTGATTTTGGTACTTCAGGATTGTTAGACCTGGGGGTATGGAAGATGAAATAATGATGACAAAGAGGGACGAAGGACGACAGACACATACAGACATGCACAAATACACCAATGCCCTAGACGGGTCTCGAAACCGCGATCTTCTGGTTCGAGACTGCTACGGCATTACTGCCTTAGCGATCTTGACCATTTGATGGACTAAAAACAATTTTTTATTATTGTTATTATTATTATTATTGTTGTACTTATTATTATTATTACTATTATTATTATTATTATTGTTGTTGTTGTACTTATTATTATTATTGTTAGTGTTACTATTAATGTAGTGTGTTGGTCCATGAGAGCAATGCCTTGGATGTGTGGTGTGTGTGTGTGTGCTAATGGGTGGGGCGCTGGTTGTGTTGCAGCTGGCTGAGCTGGAGCAGCGGGCGCACGAGGCGGAGGCCCGCGCCGACGAGGCCGAGGACAGGGTGAGTCTCTCTCCCTTCCTCCCTCTCTCTCTCCCTCTCCTCTTTCTCCCCCTCTCTCTCCCTCTCTCTCCCTCTCCCTCTCTTTCTCTCTCCCTCTCTCTCCCCCTCTATCTCTCTCATTCTCTCTTCCCGCCTCTCTCTCCCTCTATCTCTCCCTCTCTCTCATTCTCTCTTCCCCTCTCTCTTTCGCTCTCTCTCCCTCTCTCCCTTTCTCTGTCTCCCTCTCTCTCCCTTTCTCTGCCTCCCTCTCTCTCCCTTTCTCTATGTCTCCCTCTCTCTCCCTCTCTCTCTTTCTCTCTCCCTCTCACCCTTCTCTCTCTCTCATTCTCTCTCTCTTTCTCACTTTCTCTCTCACCCTCTTCTCCTCCCCTTTTTCTCCCTCTCTTCCTTTCTCACTTCCTTGCCCCACTATCTTTCCCGCCTCTCTCTCTCTCCCTTTCTCTATCTCTCCCTCTCTCGCAATTATTCTCACCCTTCATCCCCCTGTGTGTTTTTCTCACGCTCTCTCACTGTTGTTCCTTCCTCTCTTTCTCACTATCTCCCCTACTCTGTTTTTCTCTCGCTGTCTATCCCTTTCTTTTTTTAGCTCTCCCTTTCTTTCTCTCACTCCCCTTTTATCATTTTACATATCTCCCTCCCTCCATTTATCTACCCTTTTCTCTTTCCCCTTTCTCTCTGTTTCCCTTCCTCATCTTTCTCGTGCTCTCTCTCTCTCTCTCTCTCTCTCTCTCTCTCTCATTACAGGTGATTCTTTCAGCGACGTGGAGTCTTCTTTTGCTCAAGATCACGCCCTTTTTTGCGAAAAGAAATTAAAAATCTGCGTTTATTTAGAAAGTATCTTAGAAAGATTTGCACAGGCAATGCGAAGTTCAGTGGCTGAATAAACGCCACCCTACGATAGCATTGCCCGCTTTAACATGCTCGTCGCCTCACTGTAACATATGCAGAAGATATAACGTATGAAGCGTAGGCATCACGTGATCAATGAACAGCGAGGGTGCGGCAGACACAACGCGAAACGCGCCGCATTCACAGTTTCCCCATCGCTTCCGTAGACTTCGCGCGATTTAGCAACGAATTCGATGACTATTAAGGTACTGTGTACGTTAGATCTACCACGGTGAAATACCCCCCCCCCCCCAAAAAAAACTAGATTCTGAGTAAAATTTTTGAGCTTGAAGATGATAGGAGAAAATTCGCCACTTGCAGGTCTAATTTTTTAATAAAATAAACTTAAATTAGTACAGGCTGTTATTGAAAACCTTTCAAGGGCATAGGTTTTTTTAAGTTGTTAAAGAAATACGGTGAAAGTATCGTTTTCTTTTATTCAATTCCAATTAATTTTGTGAGGAATCAGATGACATAAAATGTAAAATACCTCCCTAAGGATTGTGATGAGTAATTGGTAAAAAAACTGCTTCGAAATTCGTCGCAACCAGAAGTACTGACTCTCGCCCTAGAAGTTATGTTGTACAAATTATGCTGTCAGTATTGTTTCTCTTCGGGTACGAGAGAAAACCGCCCTAACTTAAAATTTTGTATCACTATTTGACGAGAATTCTGTTTCAATATAAACAATGTGGACTTACATTCAAAGCATAAAGAAAGAACGGGTATCGAAGGCAACCTAACCTCCATTAGGTATTGTCAACATATGAAAATGAAAAACCATACGAGAGACTAAACTTATAAGTAAACATGGTGTTTTTTGTGCAACCACTAAATGTCCTTTTAACTGTTTACAAATAATTATTTAAGTACTGCGTTCACGTTTACAAGCAGCTATTATTAACCTATAGATGTAATGATTGTTTGACTAGCGTCAGGCACGAAATACTACCTTATGGTGGTTAAAGCGAAATATTCCCTAGTAGATAGAGAGTCCATATTACATTCAAAATATTTATTTGTGAGACAAGTGGATATTATGAGACCTACGGAAACAAAATAGGTACTCTTATGAAGGAATATACGAATGAATTGTGCTTCATTGATGGAAAATAAATATATTTCAATATTACATAAAGACCAATTGTAGACTAATTTTTTTACTAGTACCAACAGATTGCGTGGCCAAGAACGAAAAATCGAGGCATAAGATAGAACATAAAAAAGCACTATTATACAATTAGAAAGAGCAATATTATAAAAAGTATATATATATATATATATATATATATATATATATATATATATATATATATATATATATATATATATATATGATTAAGAGGCAATGGGTTACGATTTCTGTAGTGCGTCAAACGAGGGTAACCGCCCACCCGGCTTTCTAATGAAAAAGTGCAGTGTGTTTCCCGAAATGGTTCTTATCCACTGTGTGTATATTTCTGCAACTTTGCCACGAGTCTTTCTTTGAACCCGATATTGAATGACTTCCGATCACTGTCGTTTTACTGATTACTAGATTATTAGTTACTCAAGTTACTTATTGTATCTGTATATTGTCTCTAAATGCAAGTTTATATTTAGTCACATTAATAAATGCGGAACATATTCGATGTTTTAGGTCAGTTCACCTGTATAAGTGATTCTTGAATACATATAATTTCATGCTTCATTATTATTTTTATTATTATTATTATTATTATTATTATTATTATTATTATTATATTAATATATTAATAGTTATCCATTTAATGTCTTGAAAGTTTTAAAAAATGTTTAATGTTTATAATACAAATATACGTTTGTAACTAATTTTGTGATCAGTAAACTGAAAATTTGAATTGAAATGAATATGAAAAGAGCGTAGTAGACTTTAATAAAACACGATGAGTCAATAAAAAAGTATGATAAACGTAGGCTAGGTTTAGTTGCGTGTGCTTGGAGTTTTATTTGCTTATAGGCTTTCAAAGCTTTTGAACGTTTCACCTTGAACTTTCGTACTGAATTATTTAAGCTGCTGGTTCCCCTGGATGTAAGCAACCCGCAAGCCATATTCGGAGCAGAAATTGTGGTTAGTCGGCACAGTAGTTTGATTTACTTATAGTGCTGTCCTTTTAGGTTATTACTTCTGCACCCAAGTCTGTTTTTGCGTTCGCTTTTATTAATACATTAAGCACGATATAGAACAATGTCAATTCTTAAAAATGCAGTATAACTTTCGTCACACATGGACGATATATTTCGGATTAAAGAAAAGAACGAAAAAACAACAGTGTTGGGTTGCGTTGGCGTTGGGTTGTTTTGTGTTTTATACTAGAAATTGCGACTCAACTGGCGGTGTCACAAATATCGAGCGTCGAAACTTTGGTTTCCTCGGCCGAGCGTTTTTCGCTCGTCGACGCGAGCAATAGAACTTGAAATTAAATTTATTTCCGTTAACTTTAGATTATGCAACCATGTTACAGGTTTTTCTTGTAACTTCATTAAAACTAATCACAATAGTCAATATTTATTGTGACTAGTATCAAAACTATTAACAAAAATAATAAGATCGTATTTTGAACAAACGGAGAGTGAAAAATCTGCCAAAGGGCGCAGCTATCTGACAGGTCTTGTGTTAACTGCCGTGACTCTCCAGCAATCCAGAAATCGTCTCGTGCAGGGATCTAGTAGGCGCCGTCTGGTAATCCCGTTTTCATTTTGGCGCCCGGCCGTGAACATTATTCAATCACGTGGCTCGATCTAGTGCCGGTGAGTCGTAGCGCCCGAGTGAAAAACAGATGGATGCCAATCTCCTCCGGGATTAATTTTTTTAACGAGTTCTCTCGCTCTCAATCAATTCGCACGGAAAACCTCATTTTCCATCCTACGATAAGAGAATTAAAAAAATGACGTGGAGATAAGCCGCGAGACATTCAATTCATTACGGACTCGTATGTACTACATCGCGAAGTAATGATGAATTAATTATCCAAAGTACCATAAATAAGGTACAACCGAAATAATATTTAAAGACTTTATTTAACAACTATTATATCTGCCAAATTCTGCCTAATTTTAAAACAAAAAGGGAAGTAAAATCAAAATTCTTCGAATTGTTACCGCATTAACAAGTAAGAAGAACCGTTAAGCTTTACCAAAACCTACAACCGAAACTTGCTACGATAATTTTTAATAGTGAGTTCGCTGATGTCTTATATGTGTTGAATTATGCTATGTTATTGTTGAATAAATATGTTGATGCCGTATATGCGTTTACATTTGATAGGCAATCAATGAAGGGCATACACTTAGTTGTGCTTCTCTCTTCATAATATTCACACCAATAACAATAATAAAGGTAATATAAACAATATAAAACTGGAATAAGAATTTTCTAAGATACATTCAGTAATATTGTATTATACGTAGCATTCACATGTTTTGTCCCTGGGCTCACAAAGCGGAAAATTACGACCCGGCATTTGTCTGAAGCGGCTGATGAAATCCAGAGAAAACAAAGGAAGTTTTTCTCTCCCGCTGGGGGAGAGACTAAAGGGGGAAATTCCCGGTTTTCTGACGGGTAGGTCGGCGCCGAATTTCACGCTTCAGTGGGAAAGGAACATCGCCATCTCCTGGGTACAAAATCTGCACATTCGACAAACTAATGATCGAAGTAGTTGACCCGGAGAGGTGGCTCAGGGCATCAACTGATGTCACTGCAGTCCCTCTGACCGGGAGGTTCTAGGGTTACACTCCCCACGGTGGCAGCATTTTCCACACTACCTACACAGCTAGGTTACGAGCGAAGTTACTGGGAGAGGTGGCTCAGGGCATCAACTGATGTCACTGCAGTCCCTCTGACCGGGAGGTTCTAGGGTTACACTCCCCACGGTGGCAGCATTTTCCACACTACCTACACAGCTAGGTTACGAGCGAAGTTACTGGGAGAGGTGGCTCAGGGCATCAGCTGATGTCACTGCAGTGCCTCTGACCGGGAGGTCCTAGGGTTACACTCCCCGCGGTGGCAGCATTTTCCACACTACCTACACAGCTAGGTTACGAGCGAAGTGACTGGGAGAGGTGGCTCAGGACATCAACTGATGTCACTGCAGTCCCTCTGACCGGGAGGTTCTAGGGTTACACTCCCCACGGTGGCAGCATTTTCCACACTACCTACACAGCTAGGTTACGAGCGAAGTTACTGGGAGAGGTGGCTCAGGGCATCAGCTGATGTCACTGCAGTGCCTCTGACCGGGAGGTCCTAGGGTTACACTCCCCGCGGTGGCAGCATTTTCCACACTACCTACACAGCTAGGTTACGAGCGAAGTGACTGGGAGAGGTGGCTCAGGACATCAACTGATGTCACAGCAGTGCTTCTGGCCGGGAGGTCCTAGGGTTCCACTCCACACGGTTGCAGCATTTTCCACACTTCCTACACAGCTAGGTTACGAGCGAAGTTACTGGGAGAGGTGGCTCAGGGCATCAACTGATGTCACTGCAGTCCCTCTGACTGGGAGGTCCTAGGGTTACACTCCCCACGGTGGCAGCATTTTCCACACTTCCTACACAGCTAGGTTTCGAGCGAAGTGACTGGGAGATGTGGCTCAGGACATCAACTGATGTCACAGCAGTGCCTCTGGCCGGGAGGTCCTAGGGTTACACTCCCCACGGTGGCAGCATTTTCCACACTACCTACACAGCTAGGTTACGAGCGAAGTTACTGGGAGAGGTGGCTCAGGGCATCAACTGATGTCACTGCAGTCCCTCTGACCGGGAGGTCCTAGGGTTACACTCCCCACGGTGGCAGCATTTTCCACACTTCCTACACAGCTAGGTTACGAGCGAAGTTACTGGGAGAGGTGGCTCAGGGCATCAACTGATGTCACTGCAGTCCCTCTGACCGGGAGGTCCTAGGGTTACACTCCCCACGGTGGCAGCATTTTCCACACTTCCTACACAGCTAGGTTACGAGCGAAGTTACTGGGAGAGGTGGCTCAGGGCATCAACTGATGTCACTGCAGTCCCTCTGACCGGGAGGTCCTAGGGTTACACTCCCCACGGTGGCAGCATTTTCCACACTACCTACACAGCTAGGTTACGAGCGAAGTTACTGGGAGAGGTGGCTCAGGACATCCACTGATGTCACTGCAGTGCCTCTGGCCGGGAGGTCCTAGGGTTACACTCCCCACGGTGGCAGCATTTTCCACACTACCTACACAGCTAGGTTACGAGCGAAGTTACTGGGAGAGGTGGCTCAGGGCATCAGCTGATGTCACTGCAGTGCCTCTGACCGGGAGGTCCTGAGGTTAGAGTCCCGACGGAGGCAGGATTTTCGTCTCTGGCGTGTCAGCTAGGTCGAATTCAGCCGCTCTCTCAAGGAGAATTCTAGCTGCCGGCTGCTCTGATCGGTAGTTTTCCGTGTTTTTTCCGGTCAACACTAGAGGAATGCCGGAGCAGTACCCTAACAAACGGTCCACACACCACGCACGATCCTTCCTACCTCTTCCTTCTCCTATTCTCACCCCTTACTTACTTACACACACACACACACACACACACACATGCATTATACTTCCGCACATTCCAGGAGACTGATCGGGAGCTTAGGGCATATTCCCTCAGGGGCGGTGTCTTGCTGGTGGGAGATACCTGGTTGGAGAAACTCCCGCTAGCCGACGGTAGGTTGGCGCCGTATCTCTCCATACACCGAAGAAAATATCACCGCCACCTCCCGAGCAAAAACACGCACTACACTTACGGGACTAACGACCCTGTTAGTTGACGTGCCTAGAATCACTATAACAATCAATCAATCTAAGTAGTTGATGTTCCTGGAAATACTGACTTAAATCAGTGATTTACTGAATGTGAAATGTCCGCGTGGGTCCAGCTGGTGTTGTCGGCTTCATCCGAAAGCGCCATGCCGTCGTGATGGGTCTCGCCGCCTCTCCCCTCCCCTTCCCCGCGGCGGGCCCGGCGGTCGATGGCATGCAGCCGCAAGCAGTGCACTTCCCCTCCTTCTCCCTCCCCCTCCTCCTCCTCCCCCTCCCCGCCCTCTGGCCATAACCGCTGCACTGTTGCCAGAGCATTCCCTTGCACCGCCCCCGCCCTCGCGCCCCCGCACAGTGGCGCGTTTTGGCAGCCGAGGGGAACTTTCTTCTCTTGATTGGTTGATTACTTCGTTTTTCCGGGCACGTCGGATACTAAGGTCATTAGCCACCACGACAGTTTGTGGAGATTTCCCGCTCGGGGTATCTCCTCCCGGTGGTTTCACCGCCTCAGCGGGGACCTGTACTAAATGTCAGGGGGCAGTAGTTAAGGATGACGCAGGAAAGACAACTCGTGGTCCATGGCCCATTTATAAGAGTACGTGTCCGGCTTGGGAGAGAAGTGACGTTTTCGTCCCCCTCTGCAAACCCTAGAAATTGGTAACATTTATTCTGAGACAACTGCATATTGCGACATCTCCGCTGTGTGTTACAATAGAACTCGGAGGTGTTACAATATCTGCACTTGCGGATTCTCGTGCATTATGTAAACCAATGTTTCTTATGTCATTTTGCATGCACGGCAGTTCCACTCTTCTTTTAATATAGCCAAAAGGTTGGGTGTTAAGTGAGTGAAACCGCTGGGGATACTTATATTGTTGAAGAAAAAGATTATCCAAAAATTCGAAAAGGAGCATCATTTTTCGCAAAAGCACTTCGCGTTTTGTCGGAATTAGGAAGCGCACTGCGACAGTTGTCTAGTGAGCGCCGCCCTGCTATCTCACTCCAAGTTAAGCTATTATAACCTTATCCAGCCTCCCAGCCGGTCTTCAGAATTGCAATGCACTCGCTATACGCAAATAAAGCGAATGGCCTTCCGAGTGGCAGTGAATGGCAGCGCAATGAGGCTTGGAAAGCCCATTAAATTTCGGTGACAGCCTGTGACTAAAATTCGAAAATTACAACAACAAAAAAAGAAACAGCACATTTTGTAGGAATATATGTTTCAGAGCCCAAATCGGTTAAGGAATTAAATTGCTATCATTATAAGTGACACGTGACAGTGTTGTTGTTTGTTTGTTTTTTGTTCCTTCGTGAAATGTCTCGCCGTCTATATTTGAGGAGTCTCATGGTGTCCCCTTGCAACTGTGCGGTGGGGAAGAAGTCATGATACTCTCTGCTATGTCCCTGTGGCAACTCTGATACTCCAATAGACTGTGTTCCTTGTTGGGCTCCGTAGTGGAGTAGGGCATAGGGTGATGAGCATATTTTCTCAAGTAACGACATTAAATCCTTAACTCTGCGTCTCCTTCAACAGATAACACCTATGAAAAGAATGCAGAATTAGAGATGTTTTTGCGAAGACTACAAAGCATGCAAGATCCCGTTTTGTCGTGATATTATTCATTTAATAAGGCAAGACAGTGTAGACTATCAATGCTGCAAATGCTTCCAATCCACAAAGAAACACTCGAGAAATTCGATGTGGTTGCTCGATAGCACACTGAAACCATTCTTTTCGAATGACATTGTGACGAGCAAATTGAGAAGTTTAGGAAAGTGTTTATTTCCGACCACCAGTTTCAGGTGTCTACCCACCCTACATTAAACTTCTGAAAGGGTGTGGGGATTTACGATGATTCTTTTTTCCACCGAAACCGAGAAGGATGCGAAAACTTTTTTCTAGTCCAAAGGTGTTAACAAAGTGTACAGGATCCTGCGAAAGGTGAATGAGGTTCTCTCCCCCACCCCAAAGCTCATCCACGCGTTCGATCGTCGTGCACTTCAAGAGAAGATCTCGTGTGGGTTTTACCACCTGCGCTTACGACAGTATGTGCCGAACCCTCCGCGCTGCTTGAAGTGTCTTGAGGTTTGTCCGTACCCAGCACCGTTGCATGTACAGTGCAGTCTTGTGTGAATTTGTGGGAATGGTTGAGACGAGTCCAAATATCTAACTACCCCGCTGTGCGTGTCTGCTAAGATGATTTGGCATCAAATGTCCCTCGTTTACTAATGATAGAGGTCTCTCAAAAAGCGCGGTGGTGCTTCTAGATGTGAAAACCGTTCTATCCAGAAGCTTCGCCAGCACCCAAGGAAAGTATAGTGATGGATTAATTGTTTTGCGTTTCCGGGCTCGCCACTTGCTATGGCCATTAGTCACTATGTGTAGTTCATGTTTTATCTGGGAAAATAGCGGTGTTTCCCTGGTGGTTGATAAGATCCGGCGCTGAACAACCCGTAGGCTTGCGGGCTTTTCCCGACAGAGGTGTTTAGCGGCGGCGATGGTGTAACGGTTAGCGTACCGGACTGTTGTACCCAAGTCGCGGGTTCAAATCCGATCGAAGCCGTGGATTTTTAAGGGCGAAAAAATCCTTCGTACGCTTTCCTTCGGAGGGGAAGTGAAGCCGGCTGTCCCATGTTAGTACATTTACTTGCATGTAAAAGATCCTCAAGCCTAAATGACGCCTCTGAGCTAAATTCAACTCGCCTGTTTCTCGCCCAAGAAATACCTCCTTTCTCTGCTAGTTGATGAAAGGAGCGTAGCGAAATTTACGTGGTCAGACGGAAGAGCGGGTCTGATGGCCCGAGTCTCGCCACGTAAAATAAGGCAAATTCAATTCAATTCAAAGAGGTATCTCTCACCAGTGGGGCACGGCACCAGCCGGGGCAAGATCTAAGATACCGACCGATCACCCGACATGTGTGATAGTGTAGCGCATGTAAGTGCAAATGTACGTTAGGGGGCGAGAATGGAACAAGGAAGCGCGCGACGATGGTGTAACGGTTAGCGTGTCGGACTGTTACACCCAAGTTGGCGGGTTCAAACCCGATTGAAGTCGTGGATTTTTAAGGGTACGCCTGCCTTCGGAGAGGAAGTAAAGCCGGCTGTCCCATGTTAGTAGATTTACTTGCATGTAAAAACGGTTTTACCGCTAGTATTGTTCACAGCCAGACGGTTTGCCGTCATTCGATTTTTCGCTATTAGGGGCACACAAAAAATGGGATTCTGGCTACATCACGTGTTAGAGGATTTCGTTTTCTCAATTTAGCAACCGGATTTATCCACGTTTTACGTATCAGGGCCCGACAACAAGAGTGTTTCTGTAGAAAATTCGCCGTTTTTTCGCGCAGCGTTATATAAATTTCTGTCTACTGCGTAAGCCGTGACGAGTAAGTAAAAAAGAACGTATTTTTTGACCCTTCATTTGCGCCTCCGGGCCCACTGCGCGAGAACCCCTCAACAACGGCCGGCGGCAGCAGCAAGTGCGCCGGGGGTGCAGCAGCGCGGCTGAGCATCGAGCGTCTGCCAGCGGACGCGGGGAGGGGAGGGGAGGGGAGAGAAAAAGAAAGCGGGGAGAGGGAAAGAGAGAGCGGGTGGGGAGGGGGAAGGGGCTGTTGTCGCTGTGACTCACTTCGCACGCGGTGACTCACGCACGCAACTCGGCGGCTCTCCCCACCCCGGTGCCACCCTCGCCGCCTCTTTGCCGGCGTGGCTGCGCCGCTTATCGCGTGCGCGGTGTATTTTCTGCAAACCCTCTTCCCCTCCCCTCCCCTCCCCTCCCCTCCCCTCCCCCCCTTCTCCCGCCCCCTCTCGCGCTGCTTCTCGCTTTAGCGCTGGGCGGAGTATGGATAAATGCGGGTAATGGGAGTCGGACGTGGAAGGTTTTAACTGACGGCGGCGCTAGTGGCGCGAAATAGTTTCAACCGGCGACGAAATAATTCGCGGGTTCAGTCGGATAACGGATAACGTAGCGGCCTGATGTGCTAAAGTGTGCGGGTTCAAACCAGATCGAAGCCGTGGTTTGCAAAAAAACAAAATCGTACGCCTTCTTTCGGAGGGGAAGTAAAGCCGGCTGTCCTATTTTGTAGATTTATTGCAAGTAAAAGATCTTCATGCCTAAATTAAGCTTCCGAGCTAAATTTAAATCGCCTGCTTTGTCGCCCGAGTGATACCTTTACCATTACAAGCAAAAGGAGGGTTCAACAAAACGTGCGCATAGCGAAGCTGCATTTACGTCCAGAAGCAAAACAAGGGGCCATCTCAGCATTTGATCGATGGATCAGGGAAACTGGACAAAAACCTGATCGAGACGAGTGTTGAGACACTGTCAGTCTCTATATCAGCTCCTTAGGACGCTGGTTGCAACACGGAAAAGATTTTATAATTAATGGTCTCAAGTTGTGAATTAATGGAATAATAATGAGAATATCAACAAGTAGATACGTGTCCCAGGGTGGCTCATGGACAGCGAATCAGCTTCCCGTGGTGCGATCCGGAGTTCGATTCTCGGCCTGGACAGAACTAGAGTTGTAGCTTTCATTTAGAATCGTCTCAGTTTCTGCAGCTGTGTGGTGAAGCAAAGCGAGCGGAGTTTGCTAGTTACGGTGAAGGAATGCATCATGATCCCCATATGTTTCTCGTATTTCCATGCGTGGGAATTATCTAACCCCAGGGAATACCGTAAGGTAGCCGACAAAGTCGCACAATCGACCCAGTGCCAAATACGCAAAGAGAGATACCGGCTCATTAAATGAGCGTTTCTTCCTTTCCTCTGCCATGGAACTTATTTTGTTTGACTACAAAAGAGTTGGGGAGCTGTATATTATTTGGATAATACATCGAAATAACCCCTTGAAAACGAAAGCATACGTCTTCTGATACTGAGAAAAAAGATTGTGGAAGACGTAAATTCCACCCAGTCACGTCAAAACTAAGTCGGTAATCACATCAATATTATATTTGGAATTACAATCTTCCGCACTGTTTATAAAACCTCGAGAAAAGAATTTCATTTGTTTTGAAGATGCTTTCTACTTTTTCTATTGAAGATGTCTACTACTACAAGGAGCAGTACAGCATGTGCCAAGGAACTTTAATCAATGTAAATAGGTACACTTTCAAATGTGTTAAATGAAAATAACAATTCTACTCGGCAGATCAGCCTCGTATCCCTAACATTTCTTATTCGAAAAATAAAATGTCACTTTTACAATTCGTCTTCTACAATTAATGGGAGAACTCAACAGAAACATGAAAGTTGTTAGCCTCTGAAATTGTCATTTAAACACACCTTTTATTCGACCCATGTAAATTTTAAAATGTGCGAACTTTGCGGTATTTTACGTGTTATATGAGAACGAATTGAAATATTCTAACGAAACGAATATCCTGAATAGTTAGAATTACCTTATTAACTAAATACATTTCTGATTTCCCAGAAGGCATTGGAATGGAAACAAATGAGAGAATAATTCAGTCAAAATAAGTTGTTTGTAAACAAAACTATTAATTACTCATTTGATTAGTCTTTTATGAATCGTAGAATAAATGTGTATTGTGGCAGTATTTCAATAGATATGAAAGCGCCTGAAGCTCGCGTAAAATTGTAGAAGGTAGAACACAGACATGCGAGTTAGTGAACCTGATCAGAACGAGGTATTTGTGAGGTAAGTGGTATTCAAGGCCACGCAATCGTTGGGTTATTTGTGATGTCAATGTATTAAAGGCACCTTGTTTTACATCAATTAATTCGCTAACTGCTAATCGCATGTACTTTGTATAGCTTTCACAAAAGGCGTTAAATGGAAATATTTTGCTAACATTTTGCAAACTTTTTATTCATATTTGGAAAATGATTATTCGAGTTCAGTGCGTTTATTTTTATAAACGCATTTTAAGAAAGCATTATGAAACCACAACCGGCATGCAGCAACCAATATGCTGCTGAACAAAACCACACGAAATGGTTTCAAAAAAGTAGCCTGTACGCTCCTCAAGAACCACAAATAAAATACTCTTGAATAACACGACAATAAATGAAATATTAACAAAAAACCAGTCTTCACCAATACTGCAATAACAAATTGTTGTATACATACTACAAGAGTGATTTACATTTTATTTTTGAAATTCATTTTAAAATCAGTTATATAACTGTGTGACGTTCAATGGGGCGAAGTGTATTTTATGTACTGTTTATTGTGTTCTGGAATCCCAACCGATATACGAGTTCTATTACGAATACGAGCATTTTTGTCAAGAAATGTTAAATATTTGCTCATTTACAGTACAAACGATTTGTTTAGACAAATCAGCCACTAGTTTTGACTATTATTCCTCATTGTTCCCTTCGTGAAAGAATCCACTTAATGCCACGAAAACATGGAGAAGGTTTACTTTAATAACAATTACTCGCTGGACTCTAGAAAACGTGCACAGGTAATCAAGCTACATTTATTTCTAGAAGCAAGACGAGGGGTCATCTTAGCATTCGCTCAAAATATCGGAGATTCTGTGCGAGAAACCTGATCGAGATTGATAGTGGCAGAATTTTCGACATTAGTTTGTCAGCTAGGTCGAATTCAGTCGCACTCTGGAGGAGAATTCTAGCGGCTGGCTGCTGTGATCGGTAGTTTTCGTTGTTTCTCCGATCAACACCAGGCGAATTCCAGAGCAGAACCGTAACAAACGGGCCACGGACCGCACGCGATCTTTCCTTCCTCTTCCTTGCCCCAGCCTCGCCCCCTTACACCCACTTACACCAACATGCACTACACTGCCACACATGCCAGAAGACTAGTTGGGGGGCCTAGGGCTTGTTCCGACTGGAGCGGTGCTCCTGTGATTGGAGATACCTGGTTGTGGAAAACCTCACTAGCCGACGATTGGTCGGCGCCGAATCTCAGCAACAATTTTAGTAATGTGACTACCAACGTTTACATTTCGTATACAAAATAAGTACTACGCAATACTAATACTAATACAAATACTACTACTAATAATAACATTAATAATAATTTTTTATTGCACAATTTCCTCTACAAATTCACAAGCATTTACAAATATATTTTTTTAAAAGGGCAAATATTACAATATATGTAGGTAATCTGATGATTTAAAGCAATTAAGAGACTTCAATTAACATTAAAAATTAATAAATGTCCTCTGAGGAAATGGCAGCCGCTAGTCCCAGTGTAATCACTGATTTTCAGACTGACTGACAAAAGCTATAATAATTACTTCACTACAATAAATAATACAATTCAAAACAAAAACCAATATAATAATTGTAAACTGTTAACATGAAAAATGTAGTAAAATCTTGAAAAAAGGTCCGTTACAGGGGAAGGCAAATTGTACCGTAAGCAATCTGAATTGAACTAAAAAATGTATGAATTGAAATTAAAAAAAGTAGTAGACAATGTACGGCGGCAGAAATAAAGTGTTTGTACACGCTTCACTAGAAGGAAAAAAACAGTACAGAAATAGCTACCTTAAAATATAAGGATATAAAAACCCTGCCTCAGTTGGCAAACTCCTCATCCAAGAACCTTCGGCCTCGGTACAAAAATTAATATTTGTTACCTAAGCAATGGAACAAATGAGAAGATAGCGAGACATTCTCTTGTTTTGGAGTTATATTTCTTGACAGTAAAAGTTGTAAAATGCCAAGGAATTCTTCAGTCGTTGCTTTTGTTTAACTGTATCGCATTTCCTCTGAAGATTATAAGAGTTGCGAATTAATTTAGGAACATTATACGCCGTTTAATTTAGCTCCGTGCGTTAATTAAATTTTACTCCCCGTTCTCTTTCATGTTTAGATTCTTAAGCTGTGCCTCTTCGTTAAAAAAAACAGCGTGTTTTAATGTTTCCCGTCTTAGGAGAAAATTTTAAACCAATGATATTGTGTGAATGTGCTTGAGTTTGTGAAGTAGCAAATAGAAGAGAAGCTACTCGTCCAATTTTACCGGGGGATTTGCTATAATATGTACACATTGAACTCTATAATGTGCATTTCGATTTATTTTCATTTAGCTCACGAACGTAATATTTTCTTTTATGTAAGCCCTGAAGTCGTTTCCATAATTTTCTTTTCTCACATTTCTTCAGTTAAATGTGTACTAAAACAAGGGGCTTAGAGTATAATCTAGAACAGCAGTGTTGCAGTTTTACTGTAGAAATACATCTGAAGTACAGCTAATGTAGTAGTGCTTTAAGGAAAGTATTTCTTAACGTGTCTAATAGAGATATGGGAGAAAAAAGAGAAACATTCAACTAGAATAACATGAATCAAATGTAAAATAGTAAATGTAGTTAGAAAACACGTGGTAAAAAAGTAGTTGCAGATATTGTACTATATTCTGCGATTTGTTGATTGATGTTTGATGTTATTTTTGATGTTTGAATGATTGATGATGATGTTTGAGTTTGATGTTTTCTGCGATTGGTTGGTTGATTAATGATTTCGAGCGCGTCAATTGCTAAGGTCATTAGTGTAGTGCATGATTTTATCGCGGGATCTCGCCGTAAACTTTCCCCGCTGTACGGCGAGATCCGGCGCCGACCTACAGTCGGCTAGCGGGGTTTTCCCCAACCAGGTATCTCCCATCAGCGAGGCACCGCAGCAGCCGGGACAATCTCTAAGCCCCCGACCGGTCTCTCGGCATGTGTGCATGTGTAATGCGTGTTAGTGTAGGTGTGTAAGTGTAAGGAGTGAGGATAAGACAAGGAAGAGGAAGGAAACATCGCGCGCGGTCCGTGACCCGTTTGTTAGGGTACTGCTCCGGCATTCGCCTGGTGTTGATCTTAACCATCACAGCAGGGAAGAGCTCTAAGCCCCCGACCGGTCTCTCGGCATGTGTGTATGTGTAGTGCATGCTAGTGTAAGGGGAGAGGATAGGGCAAGGAAGAGGAAGGAAACATCGCGCGCGGTCCGTGACCCGTTTGTTAGGGTACTGCTCCGGCGTTTGCCTGGTATTGATGGGAGAAACCACGGAAAACTATCGATCAAAGTAGCCGGCCGCTAGAATTCTCCTCCAGACAGCGACTGATCCGCGGCCGAGGTCGGTATGGACTTGGCTTTCCTGGAGATGCCGCGTCCTAGGCACAGGTGCCAACGTTTCCGCCGTCCTTCCTCAGGGCGAAACGCTAGCTGCTGCTGACGGAGGTCGTAACATGGCGGCCGAAGCGTTGCCACCTGCGGCTATAAATCGGCGACTCTCGGTCAGCCAAGTAGACACAGATGGCAACGTTTCGGCCGTCGACCTTGCTGAGGGCGGAAGGCAGGTGGATGGCAGCGTGGGGGCCGAGACCAGGGCCCGGCGACTCTCCATCAAAATTGGGGACAAAGCTAGAGGTTGCTACTACAGAATGCGCTAGTGTCGCCGGATACAACTGCTGGGAAGGCTCGCCAACTTTCGCACATAAAAATTGGTCAAGAAATACGAATCCACATTGATTATGAGCGATTTCTGAAATAAATTACAAAAGAAGTTAAATATGTGTTTATCTTCTCAAATTCATTTATTCATAATAATACACGCATGTAAGAAAAGGTAGCGCGATCTTTTGTATCAAGCGCCTGTGTTTGCGTCCCGAGAACCCACGCACGTTTTAAATAACATTGGTAGCAGTTCGTATTTCATTTCGTGTAAGAAGGTAATGCTCTAGAGCGCGCCACTGTCACGGTCCCCACCACGTTATACGGGAGTTAAAGGGCCTAGACGTTGGCACCCGTGTCTCGGGCGCGGCGGCGGCGTCTCCCGCCCACCCTAGTGGCTACGGAGCCTGCGTCTTGGCAGGAGCTGGGAGCACAGGCGCGAACGCGGGCGACCGCAGCGTGAGTGCCTTTTGGGACGCGGGGGCGACGTAATCTCGTTTGAGGGCCCTCTCTGGGCCTTTGAGCGCCTCGAGGCGACGCGGCACTCGCCTTTGGCACTCGCACCTGTCGCCCGCCTGCCCGCAGCGGAGTGGCACTTGCAGGCACTCTAATGCGGCGCGCCACTCACCTCTTGTGGGCAGCCACGCCCAGCACGGAGCCTCTTTGCGGCGCCTGTGGCCCGGTGGGCATGGGGTTCGAGTCCCGGCGGTGGCAGGGTTTTAGACGCAGCTAGGTCGAGTTCAGCCGCCGTCTGGGGGGAGAATTCTAGCGGCCGGCTGCTCTGATCGGTGGTTTATCCGATCAATACCTGGCGAATGCCGGAGCAGTACCCTGACAAACGGGCCACGGCCCGCGCGCGCGCGATTTTTCCTTCCCCATACTTGTCCTATACTTACACACATTTATACTAGCATGCACTACACCACTGTACACGCCGGGTGTCCGTTCGGTACCTTAGAGCTCGTACCGGCTGGGGCGGTGTCCCCCTGGTGGCAGATACGAGGTTGCGGAAAATGCCCGTACGCCGACGGGTAAGTCGGATCTCTTCCGGCGGGAAATATCTTCGCCACGGCGTGCGATAGAACATGCACTGCACTTACGGGACTAATGACCTTAGCAGATGACGCGTCCGGAATCACTAATCAAACAAACACACAAACGATGAAACAAACGTATAATCCGCCTTTGGTTTGTATCAGGGTGTGCCAACACGAACGATATGTTGAAGTTAAGATGAAAGACCCATTTGGGGGTCGAGAGTCGCGTAGTACGCGGCGACTGATTGGTCTAATGATGATGCCATTGATTTCAAAAAAAATGTTAATGAAGTTATGGTATTTTTCTCCTAATTTGAAATTTACATCAATCACGTGAATCAAAATACAACTTTAGAGCAAAAAGACCCTGTAATTTTGGTTCTCAGACCTTTTTGAAAATGAGTTGTTGAAGATGTTGAGATTTTGGAACTTGTGACAAAATGTGTCTGTCCTACTACATGTTTAATACAACAACCAGTTATTCGTAAGAGCAACCTATGTTTTACGATACAGGAGGCGATCCGAGATAGGAAACTTTCCTCTTCATTACATTTAAAGCCTACCAGAAAAATCTGTTATTTGTATGAGATGACTATTTTTAAACCAACTTCAACGTTCCTTTAAAGTAAAATTTAAACAAAATTAATTATTTTTTTTACATTCAGGTATGTAAAGTAAACGCGTCAGCTGAACTACAAATTGTAATAACTTGTCCAACTCTTTAGTAACATTTTTTAAGAGCTTCCATAAGTAATAACGGGTGAAAAATTCAATGTTGCGCACAATTTTATTTGCCCAAATGTCAGAATAAAGAAAATTCCTGGTCACGTAAGGTAACTTTTTGACGTTTTATTATGTTTCACCTTTATACTGACCCCAGTTTATTACGTAAACCTGCAATGAAATCTTCAGAGCTAAGCGGAAATTCGCTTCAATAAAACGTAAAGAAGGAAACGCAAACCGGAAACTGAAACTCTTGCACGCTTCTTCGCCGAAATTGGGGTTCTTAATAATGCGGGTGACGCCATTGCCATCCCTTTGAGCGTGACTTCGTTGCTACCCTTTGACCTCTGCAATGACGTTCGATCGAGTGCCTTTGTGGAGGGGAAGTGCGTTAAAAGGGCTGTGGAACAGCGCTCATTGTGTGTGTGTGTGTGTGTATTGCATGTGCACAGGAATTCATGGACTCCGGGTCTGCGGAAGGCTACGACCATCTGCTTCGGCTTTGGTGGTACACGGGGGTTAGCGTTAGGGCTGTTGTAGTTCAAAAGCCGTGGATTTTTAAGGGCCAAAAGATATCTTTCGTTCGCTTTCCTTCGGAGGGGAAGTGAAGCCGGCTCTCTCATGTTGTAGATTTACTTGAATGTAAAAGATCCTCAAGCCTAAATGACGCCCCTGAGCTAAATTCAAAAATCGCCTGTTTCTCGCCCAAGCAATTCCTCCTTCCTCTGCTAGTTGGTGAAAGGAGCGTAACGAAATTTGCGTGATCACACGGAAGAGCAGGCCTAATGGCCTGAGTTTCGCCACGTAAAATAAGGCATCAATTCAATTCAATTCGATTCAAATCAATTCATAACAAATGGGCCAGAGACTTTCCATCCCATTCCCTGTCCTATCCTCACCCCTAACACACACTTACACGAATTACACGACCACACTTGTCGGGAGCGTAGAGCTTGCGGTGGTGGGAGATCCCGGTTTGGGGAATCTAATAAGCCGACGTGCAAGACTGACATCGACATCCAGCGAATAAAGTCACCGCCAGCTCACGAGAGAGAAAAAGCATGTACTACACTTAATGAACCAATGACCTTAGCAGTTGCGTCTGGAAACAATCAATCAATGAACCGTGTCGCGCAGTCCATTCCCTCAATCGCTGTCTCTCTCTCCCCGTCCCTCCCTCTCTCTCTCTCTTTCATTCACTCGCTCATCCTGTGTGTGTGTTCTGTGCGCAGGTGCGGCTGATGGAGCGGCGCCTGGCCTCTGGCGGAAGCGGAGGCGGAAGCGGCGGCGGGGCGCCGGCGGCGTCGGGCCCGGGCGCGGGCGGCAGCGAGTGGAGCGGGGGCGGAGGCGGCGGAGACGCGGACGCCGAGCCCCAGCCCGCGGGCGACGCCGCCACCGACCACCACCGCCGCACCATCACGCAGCTCGAGACGGCGGTGGAGGAGCAGGTGACTCACACACGCATATCCTTCTCTTCAGAAATAAATAAATAAATAAATAAATAAATAAATAAATAAATAAATTTAAAAAAAGCTGTTCCACTCGTGGCATTAAAACCAGTTTAACTGCATTAAAACCAGTTTAACTGTACAAAATGCCAAAATCAGGCAGGTATATCTCAAAAAGCCTATCGCTTTTTCTATCCGATTTTTCTTACCGCTGCTACCTATCATAAACTGTGTATCTTAGCCGGCGTCAGTATACAGTATCTTAACCGGCATGAGTTTACATTGAACGCTATGTCGATGTCCAATAAACAGCGTTTGTACATAACCAACAAAGCTTTAAGTTATTTACCTGCTGCCCAATCATAAACTTTGATTCATCTATCTTAGGTGGCGATATACTACATCGATTGCTGTGACGCGTGTGGTTAGCTTTCAGTTATTTTCAATATTTGGCGCATTTTGGTGCTCTGTTGAACAGAATTTAACACGTGGAATTGTTGTTACGAATGTTCAATACCACTCGTGCTTTGGAAATTCTCGATAAATCCCATCCTCGCTTTCTCTATCCGATTTTCTTCCCGCTTCTATCTAATGCCCAATCATAAACTGCGTATCTTAGGAGGCGGTATACGTGGATCACGATGTCGATGTCCAATAAACGGCGTATGTACATAACCAATGTGACTTTAAGTTATTTTCAATATCTGGCGCGTTTTGGAACTCTGTTGGACATAATTTAACACGTGGAAGAGTCCCATTAAATACCACTCGTACTTTAGAAATTCTTGATAAATCCCCACCTAGCTTCGCGAGTCGGAGATTTATCAACAATTGCCAAAGCACTCGTGGTATTTACAACAGACGGTTGAATAGACAAGTGGACGGACGGACAGACGGACGTTTGAAAAAACACCACCACCACTTTCCCGATATCAGGGGAGCCGAACACGTCCCTTGAAATCTCCAAACCGATTTTCCGCAGCATTACATAACTTTCCCAATACTACGTAAATTACTCCGTATATATATAACTCCGTATATTATATAAGATAAGAGTTTTTAATCAAGAATATCAGTTTAATTATTTTAAGTATTATTTATTGAGTTTTATATTTTGAATATTTATTTTTATTATTAATATTTTTATTTGTAGTGGTAATTAGATTTTTATAACTTAAATAGCTGATATGTAGAGTATAACATTGAAGATGTTATGGATATAATTAATCTTTAGGTAATTATGTGATTAATTGAATCCAAAAAAGAGGTATATTATGGTTAATAATATCATTGAATTATTTATTCCAATTAAGGAAATAAGTTGTACAAAAGTGAGCTGCTAACTTTTCTTTTTAGCGGTTAAATTCCGTATATATATATATATATATATATATATATATATATATATATATATATAT
The DNA here is from genome assembly GCA_038098605.1 of Gryllus longicercus. Taxonomy (NCBI): domain Eukaryota; kingdom Metazoa; phylum Arthropoda; class Insecta; order Orthoptera; family Gryllidae; genus Gryllus; species Gryllus longicercus. The sequence continues at coordinate 426,380 of JAZDUA010000511.1, read as the reverse complement.
ATATATATATATATATATATATACGCGTCGTATACAGGGAAAGTAGAAAATCGCGTCTAAAAATCTGACCGCGTCGTGCGCTGGGTGTTGCAGCGGCAGCTGCGTCTGCAGGACGCGCGCCAGGTGGAGGCGAAGGCGGCGCGCATCAAGCAGTGGGTGGCGCTGAAGCTGCGCGACCTCGAGGCGCAGAACGCCGTGCTGCGCGAGCAGAACGCGCGCTGCGCCGCGCAGCTCGACCTGCTGCGCGCGCACCTGGCTACGCACGCCCAGCAGCACCACCACCACCTGGCGCCGCCGTCGGGCGCCGGCCGCTCCTCCTCCGCCGGGGTGAGTGCCTTTCTGCTCTCGCTTTTCTTTTTTTTGCGAATTCGAATTTCGATATGTCGGTTGCATGCGACTGTGGTATGCGACTTGTTGTATGTTATGTGTTGCATGCGACATGTTGACATTCGGCGCGTGAAGCGTTGCATGCGACCTGTGGCATGCGAGGTGTTGTGTGCGACTAAAGGCATTCGACTTGTAGCATGCGAAGTGCGGCACGCCATCTGCGACATGAACGCTTCTTGGCGCTTCAAATTCAGGGTGTGGCATGCGATTGTAGTATGCTACTAGTGGTGTGTTGCATGCGACGTGTTGCGTGCGACTTATGGCATTCGACTTGTAGCATGTGAGTTGTGCAGTGCGATGTTCGGCATATCTTTTGCGGCATGAGGTATGCGACATTTTACTTGCGACATAGGACATGTGACATCCAACTTGGGCTTGCCACATGTTGCATGCGACATGAGGCATGTGACATGCGCCGTGAGGCATGCAATATTAGACAACGTGAAACATGCGACATAAAGCATGTGGCTTGCAACATTACATGAGGCTTGTAACACGAGGCTTGCTACATGTGGCATGACATTTGGCGTTGGTTACTTCTTCCTAAAGCGCTTGCGTACTCATATGTGAATTTTCATAGCGCGTATAGTCGGGTTGTTCTTCACAAAGAAATTGTACTCACCTGCGAATTTTATTTCTAGGTGTTTTTCGCATTCGATCTACAACGCTTCATTTGGCAAAACTGCGTTGGGATCGTTTCTGCTTCTTTGTGACTTCTCTGGAAGTGATAGTCGCAAGTGGCATGCAGCATGTGTCTTTTCGAAACGTTGGGTTGCTCTGAATCCCTGTGACAAAATGTAAAGTAGCTAGGTGCGTGCTACATGCCACATGTGACTGTCACCTCAAGATTTAGTCACAAAAGAACAGCATCATACGTAGGTCGAACCGAACGTAGATTTGCCAAAAGAACATCGTAGGTTCGAAGCGTCGTCGGTCGTGGGAATGAGACTGATTTTACGAAAAAAAGTTGATTCATTATACGTTTCTAATCTTTATGAAACAACATTGATTTATTTTTCACTAACGGAAGGTACTGGTCCGCAATAAGATACATGATTTGGTAGTCCCTTATTATCTATAGTTTTCTTTATATTTTTCAGGTCCCTTGTTTAAGTTTCGGACCACCACAATTGAAATATATTACAACCAAATTTAGTACATCATTTTAAAAATGACTGATAAATATAAAAAAAAACTACTCGTCTGCAAGCTTGACCAGGTGGTGATGACTTGCGACATGAGGCTCGCGATTTGTGCCTTGACTATTGTTTCGTTCTTCATAACACACTTGTTTTCATTTACGAGTTTAAAAGTCAAGGGTTGTTCGTATGGGTCGTTTTTCATTTTCCTTCCTTCACTTTCACTGAAAAGGGTCGGTTCGTTTTCCATAAAAGTAAAAATATGGGTTTCTGCACGCAATTCTTTTTACGAATATGGCTTCGTTCATTCTTCCTAAAACGCCGCTTCTCGTGTGCGAGTTTGATCGCAAACCACTGGTCTCTTGCGACATTTGGCGTGCGACATACGGGATGCAATATATGATTTGCGATATGTGGCAGGCGGCATGCAAGACGCAGTATATGGCGAAGCGTAACATGCAATATACGGCTTGCGACGTGGGAGATGCGATAGGTGGCATGCGGCATGTAGGATGCAATATATGACTCGCGACATGCTATGGGTAACGAAACAGTGTTGGTTCGTTCTTCATAAACGCCGCCTCTTGTGTGCGAGTTTGAATCGGAAAACACTGATTGCATGCGACGACCTACGGCATGGAGTACATGACATGCAGCATATTATAGTTTGGCGAAAAAATCATTTTTCATAAGATCGTGCTTCTCGTTTTTGAATTTGGACTGGTATTTTCCGTTATACGTATACCAGTTCACTAGCCTATTTCCCTACTTGTCGCCTGTTCGTGGTTTCTTCTCAACCCCCTTGCGGAGCTAGTTTTAGCTCCTATACACAGACTAGATTTCAATTGGCCCTAAATTGTGGAGCTCTTCCTCTGAATCGATTTTATGTAAGGAGGTGGTCAGGCTTCTCTGAGCGACGTAGGCCGCGCCAGTATTAGGATTTAATGCTCGATGCATCATAATCAAAAAACCAACCCACCAGCCCTGGAAGATGGTATTGAGTGGTGAGCCTATTAATATTCCCCACCAAAAGATAACCATTTCCAATGAAGGGAACCGAATCGTTAGGGTAGGGAACTGGTAAACGTATAACGGAAAAGATCCACGAGTATGACCCCCCGTTCCATGCCAAAGGGACGTGTGTTGTGTTGTTTGTCGTCGCGCGCCGAACGTGTAGCCGGAGGCGAAATCTGGAGAATGCTTATTGCACGTGACTGTGGTGGCATGCGACTATTTTTGTACCTAGCAGCCTTGGTACGTTCTTCATAAACGCTGTCTCTCGTCTGCAAGTTTGAAGCCCAAAACACTAACCGCTTGCGCATGCGTCATGCAACTTATGCAGTGCAACCTAAGGTTTGTGACATGCTACAGTTGGTCGAAACAATCACCGGCGTCGCTAGCCAACTTCTTTTACTACGCTCCGTAGAGTCGTGGAAATTAAGCTAATTGCAGACCTCGCGGCTTCCTGGGTGGGTGACCGTCTGGGAACCGCGGTTACTATCGCGCCGAGCCCCTGACCGGAAGGATAAAAGGCACGGACTGACTGCGACTTGACAGTGATGATAACAGAGGATTAACTCCGAGACGGGCGGTCAAAACCCCCATAAGGAGTTCAGAGTCGCGTTGCGCTAACAAACATGCAATAATGAAAAACAAAATCTTGGTTCATTCATCGTGCCAGAGTGACGTGTGTTGTGTTGAGGCAGGGTTCGTGATCGCGCTTGGCGCGGAGCTGGAGAGATACTGTGTTCCTTCACATATAAATCAGTAGGCGCTTGTCGCATGTGACTATTGTGGCTTGCGACTCATTTTGTACTAGTAACATTGGTTCATTATTAACAGAACGCTTCTCGTCGTTTGCAGTTATTTTCGCAAAACACTGTACGCTTTCGCATATGACATGCAACTTATGAGATGCAATAGAAGGCCTGCGACGAGCTACAGCTTGACGAAATACGTTGTTCATAAACCATTGCTTCTTGCTTGCAAGTTTGAATGGCGAGTTGCCTGCCAACGAGACGTGTGCTGGGTCAGGGTTCGTCGTCGCCCGCTATCCTGTCGCTGGAGGCGGAGTGGGGCGTAGAGCTGGCAGAATGCTGTGTTTCTGCGAATATAAAGCAGCAGGCGCTTGTCGCATGCGACGTTTTTTACTATTGTGGCACGCGACTCATTTTTTTGTTCGTTCATAAACGCCGGTTCTCTCCTGCGAGTTTGAATGTAAAACGCGATGCAATATACGGTTTGTGACGTACTACAGTTTGACGAAACAGTCTTGTTTCGTTGTTCATAAAGCGCTGATTTTCGTTTGCGAGTTTGAGTCGGAAAACACTGGTCGCATGCGACGACATACGGCATGGAATGCATGGCATGCAAACGATTGTAGTTTGACGAAACAATCTTGGTTCATTCTTCGGATGACGCTGCTTCTCGTTCGCGAGTTGCCCGTGAAAGGGACATGCGATGTGCGCTGTGGAAGGAGGCGGAGTCGGGCGCGTAGTTTGCAGAATGCTGTGGGTCTACGAATATAGGGCAACAGGCGCTTGTCGCATGCGACGATTGTGACTATTTTGGCACGCTATTAATTTTTTGCATAGCACCTTGGTTAGTTCTTCATAAACGCCGGCACTCGCCTGCGAGTCTGAATGTAAAACACTGATCGCTTGCGCGTTCGGAATGCAATGTAAGGCTTAGTTTAACGCTTGCCGAATTCGTTTACTACGCTCCGTTTAGTCACAGATGTTAAGCAAATTCGAGATCACGCGGGTTCCTGGTTGGGTGACTGACTGGGAAGCCCCGTTTACTAACGGCGCCGAGCTCCTAGTCGAAGGGATAAAAAGCACTGACTGCGACGTGACGAGACTTGGCAATGACGATAACGGAGGATTACTCCAAGTCAGGCGGCCAACGCCCCTAGAGTCGCGTTGCGTCGACGAAGATGCAACAAGCCAAAACAAAATGTTGGTTCATTGATCGTGCCAAAGAGACGTGCGCTGTGCTGTGTGGCAGGGTTCGTCGTAGCGCGCCAGCCTGTCGCTGGAGACGGAGTGGGGCGCGTAGTTGGCAGAATGTGTTTCTGCGAATATAAGGCAGCAGGCGCTTGTCGCATGCGACGTTTGTGAGTCTTGTGGCACGCGAATCATTTTTTTTTTGCCTATCAGCCTTGGTTTGTAAACGCTGGCTCTTGTCTGCGGGGTTCAATGCGAAACAGTGATCGCTTGCGCATGTGGCATGCAACTTGTGCGATGCAATGTCAGGCTTGCAACATGCTACGGTTTGACGAGACACTCGCTCGCACAACATGCTACGGATTGTCACGCTAGCCGAATTGTACTACGCTCCGTTTAGTCTCAGAGGTTAAGCGAATTCGAGACCACGCGGGTTCCTGGTTGGGTGACCGTCTGGGAACCCCAGTTACTAACGGCGCCGAGCTCCTGGTCGAAGGGATAAAAAGCACTGACTGCGACGTGACGAGACTTGACAGTGATGATAACGGAGGATTACTCCAGGACAGGCGGCCAACGCCCTCAGAGCGTTGCGTCAAACGAAGATGCAACAAGCCAAACCAAAATGTTGGTTCATTGATAGTGCCAATGAGACTTGTGGTGTGTGGCAGGGGTCGTCGTCGCGCGCCAGCCTGTCGCTGGAGGCGGAGTCGGGCGCGGAGCTGGCGGAGCTGGAGGAGGAGTCCGCGGGCGGGGGCGCGGGAGGCGCGGGCGGCGCGGGCGGGGCGCTGCGCGGGCGGCCGCGCTCTGCCGCCTCGGACGCCGCGTCGTCGCTCGCCTCCGCCGCCTCGCTGCCTCACGAGCCGCTGTACGCCTGCGCCGACCCGCTGGGCCTCGGCCGCTCGCACGCCGACCGACTCGAGGTAAGAGCCCTTCCCCACCTTCCCTCTTGCTTGCTGACCGGATCGCCCTTGCGCCTCCGCCTCCGGCTCGCCTCCATCATGCTCTGACGGCTTGTCGCTTACTCATTATTTCTCACCCGAGTTCGCTTGCCTATTTTCTTCTTTCTAACTTCAATTGCTTTCTGTTACTCTGCCCGCAGTCCCTTGACTTTTCTTCTTCTCCACTTCCAGTTGTTTTTCGTCGTGCCTTAACCCTTTTCTCTGTATCTATCTCTATCTGTCTCTCTCCCTCTAGCCCTCTCTCTCCCTCTTTCCTTCTCTCTCTCTCTCACTCACTCACCCAGACTCTTATCTCCTAAACCTTGTATTTTTTCTCTTTTCTGCTTTCTGCCCGTGTTTTGCATCTGGGCATGTATCCTCTCTAAACGCACGTTTGGTTGAGCTATCCTTTAGCTAGTTGTGGAAAGAGTAGAGCGGGGATGTTGGATTCCCAATTTGTGAGGAATACTAGAAAACCAGTCGCCAGAATCCCCCCCCCCCCAACTGCGGATGAATTCGACATAGCTATATTGATAGTGTTGCCGAAAGTAGGAATCGTGGCCATACAATGTGTGTGCTGTATGTGTGTATGTGTGTGTGTCTGGGGAGGGGCGAGATGTGGACGAAGCGGCTTGGGTGCGCAGCTGTGCGGCACGGAGGTGGACGACGAGGCGGAGGAGCTGTCGCGGGACCTGCGCGCGGCGGTGGCGCAGCTGCAGCTGTGCACCGGCTCGGGGGCGGGGCCCGGGGCGGCGCCGTCGCCCGCGCCGCAGCGCCGCCACCTGCTGCAGCACCCGCTGGCCGGCCCGCAGGCGCCGGGCCCGCCGCCGCCGCCCGCCCCGCCCTCGGCGCAGGCGTCGGCGTGCTACGACGACGGCGCGCACGACTACGCCGAGATCTACACGCCGTCGCGGGAGCGCGCGCCCTGGCTCGCCCACCCGGCCCACCACGGTGAGTCCTGGGAAGACGTCTTGGGCCTCCTTTCTGTGCGGTGCCGTACGCCAGGCCTACGCCGCATTTTGCGCTTTGAGTGACCTCGGGGACCGCGTGCGAGCAACGTGAGTGCTGAACGGGCCTACGTGGAAGGGTAGACTCATTCGAGGAGTGGGCACCGCCAATGAGAATGCGCAGTTCGAACCACGCTGAGTCCACGCGTTCGCGCTTGGAGCGTGTTGAGCCTCTTGCCGTGCGGTGCCGTACACCAGGCCTGCGCGGCATTTTCTGCTTTAACTGACCTCGGGGACCACGGGCGAGCAACGCGAGTGCAGACCCGGCCGCGTGGAAGGATGGGGGAAGGCTTGTTCTCGCGCTCGCGCCGGGAAGCCTTCTAAAGCCTCCTTTCCTGGGCTGCCGTACACCAGGCGTGCACGGCATTTTGCACTTTGACTGACCTCTGGAACCGCGCGCGAGCAACGTGAGTGCAAACCCGGGCCGCGTGGAAGGGTGGGGATAAGTCTTGAACCTCTTTTCGTGGATCTCCTTACATACAAATCAAGGAGAAATTATGCATAATTAAATACATACATGTAATTTTGATAAACTGTTTGAAGATGACTTATTTCGTTTATTTATGTGTGTCCAATATCTGACATAGCTTAAACTTGTTTATATATATATATATATATATATATATATATATATATATATATATATATATATATATATATATATATATTTAAATAAGTAATAATTTATATATATATGTGTGTGTGTGTGTGTGTGTGTGTGTGCGCGCGCGCGCCTGTCTGTCTGTGTGTTTCTTGGGATATTTAGGAAACAAATAGACAGCAATTCCTTGCGTGCCTGCAACGTTAATCCGCCTCTGAGAGCATGTGTGTGCTTGTGTGTGTGTCAGGGGGTGAGGCGGAGGAGGCGGGCGCGCGTCCGCCCACGCCGCCGCTGCACCGCTTCCCGTCGTGGGAGTCGCGCATCTACCAGGTGGCGGCGGACGGGCTCCTGGGCGCGGCGGCGCCCGCGCAGCCCGCGCCGCCGCAGCCCGCGCAGCAGCCGGGCCCGGCGCACGGCTACCGGGACATCCCGGCGCCCGTCTACGCCACCGTCAAGGGGGTGAGTGAGCCCCCACCTTACGTACTCCGTTGGACATCGAGTCTCTGTTGCAATGTGCAGTTTTGTAAGGTTGTCTTGCAAAGTTCGGTTTTGTGGGGTCTACGCAGCCGTCAAGGGACAGGCTCCTCGTAGGCGTGCAAGGCGTACTTTGTTGGACATGGAGTTTCTATTGTAATTTGCAGTTTTGTAGGATCTACGCCACTGTCAAGAGTCTCCGTACATACTTTGTTGAACAGCGAGTCTCTATTGCAAATTTCAGTATTGAAGGGTCTACGCCACCATCAAGAGAGACTCTTTCACATAGTAATACCACACCTTTCTTAAATGTAGTTTCTGTTACTAACTTCAATATTTTAGGATATACGAAGCCGTTAATGCAGAGAGTCCTCTTACACAATAGCACACGTGTCTTAGAAGGCGAGTTTATATTACAACATTCAATATTTGACTAATACAGTAGTGTTATCAAATGTATTGTGGTTCGTGTACAGTACAGTTCAGCACACATTCATTGCGCATACAGAAGGGGTAATAGCTCTTGAATTCACGACCTCTCTATTAATTCGATTGATGATTATGGGTTGTTCGTGGGTCAATTCATCAAAAAACTCCTAGTTCGCCAACGGTTCGGAACTTTATTGTTCCATCTTGATGGCTATGGCACACACATTTACACTGTTACTCCAAATAGTATGTGTATTGTATCCAAGTTGTATTTAATGCATGAAAATCAAATAACACATAACAGAATGATAAAATAAGATATTTGCCTTGTAAACAGCAACATAATTAAAATACAATAAGTTATCTGGTGGGCTTTAATGTCATTATCTGTATAATTTATCGTATTTTAATTGCTCTAACGAGGAATCAATAAAGTTGCAAAACGTTGGCAAATTCGGAGGTTTTTTTTTTGTTTTTGTTTTTACAAAATGACCAACAATCATTAACCATTCCTAGGAGGAGTAATATTACGAATTCCCAAGATTATTGTTTACTTGAATATAAACGTAACGTCTAACAACTGTATGTTATTAAAACCGAAATTATATAATTTTCTTTCATCTTTATAATAGTATTAAAAGGCCTTCTGTGTAGAGTGGTGTCAGTACTGGTTGTCGCTAAAACGCAGTTGTATAAGTTTTGTTTCGTAGTTGGTGAAGATTGCTGTTCTAGTCTAGGAGTGAGCTATTTTTTATTATTGCCCTACAACTGTTTATTATAAATCACGAAAAAAAGCCTGGAAAGCTTAATAGAGCGTATTACTTTGATTAATATGTTGCAGTGAAGAATAGATGTAACTGAAAAGTTCTGTAGTTGCCCTGACGGCGAACGGGAGGGTAAACCACTGTTGGTAACATTGGGCGTCTAAGTGGCGCCAAATTGAACTATATCGGGAAAGGAGAATTATCTTGTATTCAAAGCCTGGGAATGAGAAAAACATAGATAACAAAGATACACAATTTTTCAATAACTATTGTGTATTATAATTTCAAGTCAATCTAATGTCATCAACATACGTATACATTTTTCATTTTATGTTATCAATATAGATGGTTATCGATAAGTATTGGCATTGTTAGAAATGATGGTATAAGTATCGATATTGGTATTCTGTAGTTTTTTAGTTTCCCTGACGGCGAACATGGGGATAAAATCGGTTAGTAACATTGGACGTCTAAGTTGCCCAAATTGAATCATATCGGGGATGGGGAAATGTGTATTCAAAGCATGGGAATGAGAAACAATAGTCACAACAAATACAATACATACAATTTTCAATAACAATTGTTCAATTCAATCTAATGTCAATCAACGCACGTATACATTTTTCATTTTACATCAGTATCAATACGAAGTTTGTGCATCCTCGAACGATACAACACTATTGACCTTATGCACATGCGCAGTTCAAGTTTCGCATCACTTTAGTGCACATTAGTTGCGCATGCACAGAAGATCGATAGTTATTGGCATCGTTATTGATAATGGTATAAATATCGGTATTGTTATCGATATTGGTATTGATAACAGTATTTATATCGATATTGGTATGGATAAAAGTATTGATATCGATATTGGTATTGACATCGGTATAGGCTTCACCAGAAGCATGCTAATCGGTACCAATAGTTCACATCAGCTTGTCTCGTTGCGTAGCGCGCGAGCCAGATCCGTTCGGTGCCGTTCACGGGCGACTCGAGCGAGGACGACAGCAGCGACGGCGAGGGCGCGGCGGCGGCTGCAGCTGCGGCGGCGGCGGCGGCCGCGGCGGCGGGCGGCCCGACAACGGCGGCGGGCGGCGCAGGCGGCGGCGGCGGAGGGCGCGGCGCCAGCAGCGGCGGCGACACGGACACGTCGCTGTCGGGCGGGTCGGGGTCGTCGCCGTCCAAGAGCAACCGCACGGCGTCGTCGCTGTCGCCGGCCAAGCGCTCCTCCTCGGGCTCCCCGTGCAAGAGCATGCGCAGAGGTACGCTGCCCTGCGTCCTTCGTCCGCGCGCGAAACGAGACGCGACGCGACGCGACGCGGCGCAGGGTCACTCACGGTGAGGTTCTGCGAACCCTTGTGCCGAGCGGTGGGTATCAGAAACTCACCATTTATTTATTTATTTATTTATTTACGTCAAAAACAGTTAAAATCTGTGTGTTAGGTGCTATGGGGAGACGTTAATTTGAAGTTACATTTATGTCCAGAAGCAAAACAAGGGGCCATCTCAGCATTTGCTCGAGGATCAGGGGAAACTGGACGAAAACCTGATCGAGATGGGGGTCATTGACCCAGAAGCTGAAGTGCAATACTTGTTACAGGTTCTTTACAATTATGCAATCCAAATGGTATAAAATACATTAAATGTCGTTGTTAAATTTAATATTACTTTCCTTGTGGATGCTCGAGTCACCCTGCGTCTCATTTTGCGACTAGCCTTTGTGTTGAGTTGAAAGCGTGGGCTTCTGCGGCCGGAGTCGATGTGTACTTGGTTGTCTGGGAGACGCGGCGTTTCACACGCAGACGCCAACGATTCAGACTTCTTCAGGGCGAAATGGCATTTCACCCGGGGGGTGAGTGCCGGAGTGAGTATAACGGCCGGAACGTTGGCACCTGTGTCTACGATGTTGCGTCTCCCGGTCTGCCAAGTATGCACCCCTGTTTGCTGTATCCATTCACTTTTGGGAGGTGATTGTCCGAGGGAAATTGATGACTAAGGTGAATTCAAGCTCAAAAATGCCTTGTTAATCCAGTAAAAGTTTTTCCACCACGCCTTTACCGGGAAAAAGTGACATTCGGTTCTCCACACGCCATAATAGCCTATAACATATCTTATGAGTACGGGTGCATTTTGATGTCCTAAAACATCACAAAAGTTTGAGGATTTTTTGAGAAAATGTTGTTGTTTTAATTTTCTAAAATACCAAAACTACTAAAAGCTTAAAAAAATATGCATGACCTTAATGAATGAAATAATTATAGGCAAAAAATTATATTTGAAGGAAAAATGTCTATCGTCAATTTTGTAGATATAGGAAGACACCGAAAAAACAATCAAAGTTTGGCAGTATTCGAAAATTGAGAAATACATGTGAAAATCGGACCTACGCGACCTTTATATGTATATTTTACTCCCTTCTTACAAGAAATTAAAGGAAAAAATATGGAACTGTTTTGTAGATATTTTTTAAAAAATCTTTCAAGGGCTTCATGTCAAGTGCCCTCAAATTTTAGGGAAAGTTTTTCAAAAATCGCAGCGCCTCGAGTCGAGCTAGATCGACCGGAGAATATCCCCTTTGGAAAGAAATCCTACTTATGGTTTAGGCCCTAGTAGTGTTCACAGACTGACAGACGGACGGGCAGACACACATATGGACGGACGTTAAACAAAATTTGGACACAGGTGGCCCGAAACGTGTAATTCCGTTGAAATCTCAAAATCGATTTTCCGCAGCATTACATAACTTTCTCTCTACTCCGTATGTACGTATTTTTTACGTGAAAGTAAAAATGAATAAAATATCGTTAAAATGCCGTAAACGCAAAGAACATCTTACTAGGCATTCTGTGTGAGTGGAACGTGCGCGCGCCGCAGACACGTCGATAAAGTAAAAATTATCACTAAAATGCTTTAAAAATGTCTTTTAAATGCCCTAAAAGCAAAGAACATTTAACGAGGCATGCTGTATGAGTGGAACGGGCGCGCGCCGCAGACACGTCGATAACGTAAAAATTATCAATAAAATGCTTTAAAAATGTCTTTTAAATGCCCTAAAATCAAAGAACATTTAACGAGGCATGCTGTATGAGTGGAACGGGCGCGCGCCGCAGACACGTCGATAAAGTAAAAATTATCAATAAAATGCTGTTAAAATGTCTTTTAAATGCCCTAAAATCAAAGAACATGTTACGAGGCATGCTGTATGAGTTCGCGTGCGCGCCGCAGACACGTCGATAAAGTAAAAATTATCAATAAAATGCTTTAAAAATGTCTTTAAAATGCCCTAAAATCAAAGAACATGTTACGAGGCATGCTGCATGAGTTCGCGTGCGCGTCGCAGACACGTCGATAAAGTAAAAATTATCAATAAAATGCTTTAAAAATGTCTTTAAAATGCCCTAAAATCAAAGAACATGTTACGAGGCATGCTGTATGAGATCGCGTGCGCGCCGCAGACACGTCGATAAAGTAAAAATTATCACTAAAATGCTCTTAAACTGTCTTTTAAATGCCCTGAAATCAAAGAACATGTTACGAGGCAAGCTGTATGAGTTCGCGTGCGCGCCGCAGACACGTCGTTCGAGTCGGGCGTGTCGGACGACTACGCCATCCCGCCCGACGCGCTCTCGTGCGAGTCGGCGTCGGCGTCGTCGGGGCTGGTGGACGCGTCGTCGGGGCTGGCGCTGACGACGGCGGCGACGACGGCGCCGCTGGGCACGCTGCCGTCGCTGCTGCTGCGCGCGTCGGCGTCGCTGGAGGCGCACGCGCTGGGCTCGCCGCCGCCCTCGGCCGCCTCCACCGCCACCCGCTCCGCCGCGGCGTCGCGCGGCGCGTCCGCCGTCGGTGGCGCCCCCGCGGCGGCGGGGGCGGCGGAGGCCCTGGAGAAGGCCGGCCACCTCGCCAAGCTGGGCGGCAAGCTCAAGACGTGGAGGAAGCGATGGTGAGTGCTATGCGATAACAGGGGTTGTGCAAAAGGGATGAAGATGCAAGTTGGATAGCTCGAGTCTTGTAGAAAGTAAAGAGTTGTGACTTGTTGGGTAGCTCAAGACGTGGAGGAAGCGATGGTGAGTGCTATAGGATAACAGGGGTTGTGCAAAAGCGTAACAGATAGATCAAGACGCAAAGTGGCTCTCTCGCGTCTTGTAGGAAGTGAGGGGTTGTGAACTGTCGGATAGCTCAAGATGTAAAAGAAGCGATGGTGAGTGCTATGCGATAACAGGGGTTGTGCAAAAGGGATCAAGATGCAAGTTGGATAGCTCGAGTCTTGTAGAAAGTAAATGGTTGTGACTTGTTGGGTAGCTCAAGACGTGGAGGAAGCGATGGTGAGTGCTATGAGATAACAGGGGTTGTGCAAAAGGGCGATAGATGGATCAAGCTGGTTAGCTTTAGTCTTTGCAGGAAGAGAAGGGTTGTGACTTGTTGGGTAGCTCAAGACGTGGAGGAAGCGATGCTGAGTGCTAAGGGTTGAGAGCTCAACGTTGGCAGGAAACGATTGAGTTTAAAAGAAAGGGATCCTTGTAGTCTGGTAGGAAGTAAAGGGTTGAGACTTATTGGGTAGCTCGAGACGTGGAGAAAGCGATGGTGAGTGAGAGTGACGGTTGACAGAAAACTAATGGTTGTTGAAATGGGGCAAGATATATGTCGATTTGCTGGATGGGTACCTCTGTGGATTGTGGCTTATGTAGGAAGCGAGGTGAGTGCTGTGGGATGAGGGCTCGACAATGACAGGAAACGATGGGGTTGTTCAAAAGGGCATGGAATGGATCAAACCACAAGGTGGCTAGCTCTAGTCTGGTAGGAAGTAAAGGGTTGTGACTTCTTCAATAGTTCAAGACGTGGAGGACGCGATGGTCAGTGCTGAGGGCTCGAGAGAGTTTGGAGTTGGTTGACAGGAAAATGTGCGGGTCAAAAGAAAATGGGTGGATCAAAACACAAGGTGGCTAGCTCGCGTCTTGCAGGAAGTGAAGGGTTGTGACTTCTTCAATAGTTCAAGACGTGGAGGACGCGATGGTGAGTGCTGAGGGCTCGAGAGAGTTTGGGAGTTGGTTGACAGGAAAATGTGCGGTTCAAAAGAAAATGGGTGGATCAAAACAGAAAGTGGCTAGCTCGCGTCTTGTAGGAAGTGAAGGGTTGCGGCTTCTTGGGTAGGTCAAGAGGTGGAGAAAGCGATGGTGAGTGCTTTAGTATAACAGGGGTTGCACGTAATGATAGATGGAGCCTTGTAGGCTGCAGCGGGCGGTGCCTGGCTGGGCAGTTGGAAGGAAGCGGTGGCGAGCGGTGGGCGCGCGCGCGCTGTGGCAGGTTCGTGCTGAAGGACGGCGCGCTGTCGTACTGGAAGTCGGCGAGCGACGCGGCGGCCGGACGCCGGCCGCAGGCCACGCTGCCCCTGGACGACGCGGCGCGCGTGGCGCGGGCCGAGGGCGCGGCCGCCTTCGAGGTGGCGGCCGCCAAGCGCACGCTCTACCTCACGGCCGAGAGCACCGCCGCCACCGAGGAGTGGGTGCGCGCGCTGCAGGTCAGCAACACGCCTTCCTCCCGCCCTCCCTCCCTCCATTTCTCCATCCCTCTTCCTCTCTCTTCCGCTCCCTTTCTCCTCCCCTTTCTCTCCCTCTCCTCCAACGCTTTCTCTCCGCCCAGCATCCCCTCTCTCACCCTCCTACATCTCTCTTCCCATCTTTCTCCTTCCTTCTCTCACCCTCTTCCAATTTCTCCTTCCCTTCCCTCCCCCCTTCCCTCCCCCTCTGTCTCTTCTCCATTGTCCCTTCTTCCTACACTCCTCCCCCAACTCTTCCCTTCTCTTCTCTCTCTCCTTCCCCTCTCTTTACCCCTTCTCCTCTCTACCCCTTCTCCTCTCTCTCTCTATCCCTCTCTTCTTCCATCCCGTCTCCCCCTTCTCTTTCCTTCTCGTTTCCCTATTCTCTTCCCTCACCTCTCTATCCCTCCTCCTTTTCTTCTTCCCCCTCTATCTCTCTTCTCAATTCTCTCGCTTCTCCTTGCTCTCGCTCCATCTCCCTCTGCCTCCTTTCGCCCTGAAGCTCTTGCTCTGTCTTTTATCATTTACTTCTAAGACCAACCACTTTTTTAAATATTGAGTTCATGGTTTTGACGAGTTCGATGTATTTATAAATTAGTTTAAGTAATTATATACATGGACATTCATGTAAAGAAAAAACATCAAATTTCTAGCTTTACAAATGATAGATATAAATGATGGATAGATAGATAGGTTGACAGATAGATAGTACATAGATTTACACAGTTTAGCAATTTGAGACTCCACTGGTACCTGGATGGGTGCCCATCTGGGAAGATAGATTTTGATCTACTCGCGGTTTATCATCCGGTGCCAGATTTCTAAGTACTTCAGTGTCCATAAAAGGAAAATGATTACCTAAAAACAGAGAGAGGGGGAGAGAAGTTGATGGTGCGTGCGTGCGTGTGCGTGCAGGCGGCGCAGCGGCGCCACGCGACGCGCCTGCTGCTGCTGGGGCGCGAGGAGCGGCGGCCGGCGGCGCAGGGCTGGCTCACCAAGGTGAAGAACGGGCGCGCGCGCCGCTGCTGGTGCGTGCTCATCGGCCGCGTCTTCCTCTACTTCAAGACGCCCTGCGACACGGTGAGCCGCCTTTGCTGCGTCGCTCGCGACGGACCCCCTTCCCTTAGCAGTTGCTGCGCCCATAAACACTAGCCAACCAATCAATCTATTGGAAATTCCAGTATAAAATATTGGTCACCATTACGCACCTATACTGCGATTTTCGCAAGTCTGCCCTCGGCAGGTATCAGCTGTTGGCGGTTTCATCCAGTCGGGAGCTTGAATCTCACGATAGTGACGTCACTATGGTGACGTTCAAGCTCCCGATTGGATGAAACGCTCGTTACATTGCGATTTTCGCAAGTCCGCTCTCGGCAGGTATCAGCTGTTGGCGGTTTCATCCAGTCGGGAGCTTGAATCTCACGATAGTGACGTCACTATGGTGACGTTCAAGCTCCCGAGTGGATGAAACGCTCGTTACATTGCGATTTTCGCACGTCTGCCCTCGGCAGGTATCAGCTGTCGACGGTTTCATCCAGTCGGGAGCTTAAATCTCACGATAGTGAAGTCACTATGGTGACGTTCAAGCTCCCGATTGGATGAAACTCTCGTTACATTGCGATTTTCGCACGTCTACCCTCGGCAGGTATCAGCTGTTGACGGTTTCATCCAGTCGGGAGCTTAAATCTCACGATAGTGAAGTCACTATGGTGACGTTCAAGCTCCCGAGTGGATGAAACTCTCGTTACATTGCGATTTTCGCACGTCTGCCCTCGGCAGGTATCAGCTGTCGACGGTTTCATCCAGTCGGGAGCTTAAATCTCACGATAGTGACGTCACTATGGTGACGTTCAAGCTCCCGAGTGGATGAAACGCTCGTTACATTGCGATTTTCGCACGTCTGCGCTCGGCAGGTATCAGCTGTCGACGGTTTCATCCAGTCGGGAGCTTAAATCTCACGATAGTGAAGTCACTATGGTGACGTTCAAGCTCCCGAGTGGATGAAACTCTCGTTACATTGCGATTTTCGCACGTCTGCCCTCGGCAGGTATCAGCTGTCGACGGTTTCATCCAGTCGGGAGCTTAAATCTCACGATAGTGACGTCACTATGGTGACGTTCAAGCTCCCGAGTGGATGAAACGCTCGTTACATTGCGATTTTCGCACGTCTGCCCTCGGCAGGTATCAGCTGTCGACGGTTTCATCCAGTCGGGAGCTTAAATCTCACGATAGTGAAGTCACTATGGTGACGTTCAAGCTCCCGAGTGGATGAAACGCTCGTTACATTGCGATTTTCGCACGTCTGCCCTCGGCAGGTATCAGCTGTCGACGGTTTCATCCAGTCGGGAGCTTAAATCTCACGATAGTGAAGTCACTATGGTGACGTTCAAGCTCCCGATTGGATGAAACTCTCGTTACATTGCGATTTTCGCACGTCTACCCTCGGCAGGTATCAGCTGTCGACGGTTTCATCCAGTCGGGAGCTTAAATCTCACGATAGTGAAGTCACTATGGTGACGTTCAAGCTCCCGATTGGATGAAACTCTCGTTACATTGCGATTTTCGCACGTCTACCCTCGGCAGGTATCAGCTGTCGACGGTTTCATCCAGTCGGGAGCTTAAATCTCACGATAGTGAAGTCACTATGGTGACGTTCAAGCTCCCGATTGGATGAAACTCTCGTTACATTGCGATTTTCGCACGTCTACCCTCGGCAGGTATCAGCTGTCGACGGTTTCATCCAGTCGGGAGCTTAAATCTCACGATAGTGAAGTCACTATGGTGACGTTCAAGCTCCCGATTGGATGAAACTCTCGTTACATTGCGATTTTCGCACGTCTGCCCTCGGCAGGTATCAGCTGTCGACGGTTTCATCCAGTCGGGAGCTTAAATCTCACGATAGTGACGTCACTATGGTGACGTTCAAGCTCCCGAGTGGATGAAACGCTCGTTACATTGCGATTTTCGCACGTCTGCCCTCGGCAGGTATCAGCTGTCGACGGTTTCATCCAGTCGGGAGCTTAAATCTCACGATAGTGAAGTCACTATGGTGACGTTCAAGCTCCCGAGTGGATGAAACGCTCGTTACATTGCGATTTTCGCACGTCTGCCCTCGGCAGGTATCAGCTGTCGACGGTTTCATCCAGTCGGGAGCTTAAATCTCACGATAGTGAAGTCACTATGGTGACGTTCAAGCTCCCGATTGGATGAAACTCTCGTTACATTGCGATTTTCGCACGTCTACCCTCGGCAGGTATCAGCTGTTGACGGTTTCATCCAGTCGGGAGCTTGAACATCACCACAGTGACGTCACTATCATGAGATTGCGATTTTTGCAAGTCTGCCCTCGGCAGGTATCAGCTGTTGACCGTTTCATCCAATCAGGATATTGAATTTCACGATAGTGACGTCACAATGTTGACGTTCGAGCTCCCGGTAGGATGAAACCGTCAACAGCTGAAACCTGCCAGGGGCAGAGTTGCGAAAATCGCAATGTAACGAGCGTGTGGCTACGGTGGCGGGCGGTGGTTGCAGAACCCGCTGGGGCAGATCAACATGCGCGACGCGCGCGTGGAGGAGGTGGAGCACGTGAGCGACTCGGACTCGGAGGAGCGCGACGCGGAGGGCGGCGCCGGCGGCGAGCTCACCGTCGGCATCTTCCCCTCGCACCAGGGCCCCACCTACCTGCTCATGCCCTCCAAGCAGGACAAGGTACGGCGCTCTTCTTCTTCCTCTTCTTCCTCCTCTTCTTCTTCTTCTTCTTCTTCTTCTTCTTCTTCTTCTTCTTCTTCTTCCTCTTCTTCTTTTTCCTCTTCTTCTTCTTCCTCTTCTTCTTCTTCTTCTTCTTCTTCTTCTTCTTCTCTCCGCGGTGGGAAAGAGGGGGCGTGCAACAGAAGTCGTGTTGGAACACGAGCTGCAGCTTGTGACAAAAGAAAAAGTAAATTGCGTGTGGGTGTGGGTGTCGTGTGTGTGTGTGGTGTGGTGTGTGGGAGGGGCGTGGGTGTGGAAGGGGTAGGGGTGGGAGTGTGTGGGGGTTTCGGCGTGGGTGTGTGGCTGGGGGTGAGTGTGGGGGTGGGTGAGTGGGTTCGTTTGTGTGTGTATACGAGCTGCAGCTTGTGACAAAAGAAAACGTAAATTGCTTGTGGATGTCGTGTGTGTGTGTGTGTGTGTGGGAGGGGCGTAGGGGTCGGAGTGTGTGGGAGTTTCGGCGTTGGTGTGTGGCTTGGGGTGAGTGTGTGCGTATGTGTGTGGCTGGGGGTGGGTGAGTGGGTTCGTTTGTGTGTGTGTACAGGTATGTGTGTATACGAGCTGTAGCTTGTGACAAAAGAAAACGTAAATTGCGTGTGGATGTGGTGTGTGTGTGTGTGTGTGTGTGTGAGGGACGTGGGTGTGGAGGGGGTACGGGGTGGGAATGTGTGGGAGTTTCCGCGTGGGTGTGTGGCTGGGGTGAGTGTGTGCGTATGTGTGTGGTTGGGAGTGAGTGTGGGGGTGGGTGAGTGTGTACATTCGTGTGTGTGTATATATGAAAGCTTTATTTGAAAAAATATACAAATATAACACAAAAAATTATAAAATTTGCATTCCTACAAAAAAGTGTGATTCAGTAAATCCTATTTTTATACCAGACAGTTATATAACTCGTGTATGTAGTAAAGTAGAATACAAAGCGTGCAGATTACATATAATTATAATAAAGTAAAGCAAAATTCAGAACATATTTGAATAATATAAAGTAAATATATAGAAAGAATATCGCAATAGGAGGACAATAGTAGCAAGCACAAGTAACTGTAGAAAACAATGAGGCATTGTAGATAAATCACATCTTGTGCATACCCACCACATTCATAATGGATGCTGGAAGTGTTGACCCCTCCACATATTTCCCAACAATCTGTTTGCTACCGACATAAATGCAATTTTTAACTAGGCCCAGCCTAAATAGGACACCCTGCTCAGTGCGAAGAGACTTTTCTGGTGCTCAGTACTATATAATTGCCACCACTCTGTCACCTAACTGAAGAAGCAATTATGCCAGAAATATGTTTTGCAACAGTAAATGAATTCAAGCTATGACCTTTTTATTGAGTAAGCAATGTATTTTAGTAATTAAATTTGTTCAAAGTACTGTCACACCGACCATGAGACTCAGGTTCGTGTCCTGGTCAAGGTGACAATTCTTTTTTACAAATTTAATGTTTTGTACTATGTACGAAATGCAATTTGAACTGTATTTGCACTAAGTATGCCTGTAACAATTAATGTACCTCAGAGTAAACGACAGATTTATGTTTCCTCTTTTATTATTAAGTATTAGAGTTGACAATTTATCTGTGTTGTAACAGGGGTAACAAAACTAAGTTTATGAGAATCATCAGATCTTGAAACAGGCTCACACCCATGATGATGTTGATATTTCTTGAAGTCTTCCTCCTCTTATCAATACCACCACTGAAACTTCAGTTATAACTTCAGAAATAGAAAAATAGGCTTAAAAGTAAAAGGTAATTTATATAGAAATCTAAATTACTGCTTTTAATTTCAATTCAGGACACATGGCTCTATCACCTGACTGTGGTGTCTGGAGGAGGACCGAGTGCAGGGACACAATACGAGCAGTTGGTGCAGAAACTAATGGAAACAGATGGAGATCCAAGTAAGTAGATGAATACAATTTATAAAATTGTATTTTATTTATATATTATATTATAATATTAATTATAAATAATGGTGACTTATGAAACGTTTGGCATTTTGGACTGAATATTCAAAGTATGGAAGTGTACCTGCTGGAAGTAGTGGATTTTCAAAGGCGAAAAATTCATTTTCGTGAACTCATTTACCCACTTCTTGAATATATCATGCTAGAGCACTCCTAAGTGTCAAACCATTGGTTGCATCAGCAATTATTTTCTGTTAATATTACCAGCTGTGATGGCTTGGAGCCTGCATTACCATTGCTTCAGCAGCTAAACGGAAGGTCCTAGGATTTGTGTCCCGTCAGTGACAGATTATTTAGCTAGGTCAAATTTAGCCAGTAATTTATCAGTACATCAGCAGTTGATCAGTAGTTTACTGTGCCTTCTCCGATCAGTAATAGGTGAATGCCAGAGCAGTACCCTGAAATGAGCCATGCCAGCCTTTCTTTCATTATTCTTCTCCCTTCTCTCATACACATGCACCACACTAGCACATGTGTTGGGACTTAGATATTGTTCTGGTTGGGGTTATGCCGTACTGAGGGGGAGACACCAGGAGACGGATATCCCACTCAAGACGAAGTATTGGCCGGTACTGGACCTAATGTTCTCATAGGACTCCCCCTAAGAACATAGTAATTGACATTCCTGGAAACTAATAATCAATCTATCTATCCTATAAAAAATAGTGCATTTTCCGTATTAATCCCATTAGCTTCAGTGCAAACCAACAACCATTTACACCGGCTTCTCTCTTTGATTTAACTATATGCATGTGGCAGCAAAGCTTGGTTTCAGAAAAGATTCAATCCATTGGAAGCCATGAAAACGTACTGACAGTGCAACTCTTTAATTTTTTTCTCTCATATTTTTTTTTTTTTTCTTTTTGGAGCTTTTTCCATCTTCAGAGGATATAAATTTTGACTATCTGCACCAAATACCCATAATGTCGCTCATTGGAACTCGTATTAACTGTTACACTAGACACTTACACACTTGCTGGCTCCTCAGTTTGTGGTCAGTGTACTCACAAGGCCTTCCGTAACAACACACATACATGAAAGACAAGGGACAAACAGCCTAGCACATGGTGGGTCTCAAGCCTATGACTCTTCAGACTGAGACGCTGAGTCAGCACACGCTCTAGACTACTCGGCCCTCCAGATCGGCTGTACAACTCTTTAATGATCTCAGATAAATCAACACTTGCTTATGTGATTTGTTATGAATATATGTTAATTGATGTTATAATTTTTACAAATTTTATCAAAGAAAAAAACAGAAAGGTTTTGAACACATGTTCTCAATTGAGGACAGGGGATATTAATGGGTAAAGGTTGAGATGTAAATCTGGTCGGGCTGCTTGTCCCATGTCACAGATTTGAGAAGCCCAGAGAAACTTTTCGAAGTCATTCTGCAACTGGTGCACTAAAAATATTCTTCAGTTATTTGAAAAGTTCATTTTAGATGGTGTCATAGAACCAATAGATGAGGGAACTCTAACATTATTGCCAGTTCATGAAAACCTGCTCTTTTATGGGTTCAGTTAAAATGTATTTACCTAACTCTCTTCAGTTTGATGAAGGGGACCAATCAGTGATGACATATTTTTTCTTAATGCATAGAGCAAATGAAATCCAGTATTTCATGTAATTCTTCTGGTCACTTACTCAATTTAAAATCGATATTTATGCTACCATGTCACAAAACTGATGGTGTTGAATTTGAAACAATCTTGAGAAGTTTGTTATGATGGATCGCTTTGGGGAGGGGAGGTTAATTCTAGTGTGTTTGTTCCAGGTTGTGTGCTATGGAGGCATCCCCATCTATTACACAGCAAGGAAAGCATTGCATCCCCTCTCACTACCCTTTCATCTGAAGCACTCCAAGCAGAAGCTATAAAACTTTTCAAGGTATGTCATTATCATTATGATTATCATAAAATCTTTCACTGTGATTATTTTCATCATTGTGTCGTTTTGCTTAAATGTATGTTTAATGTTTGTTAAAAGAATGTTTTTAAAAGGGATTTTATTGTTTTATGAATTTATGAAATTGTTGGGGATTACTCATCAAAATTGATAGTGCAAAATTAAACTCTTGCCTTACAAAGAATAAAACTTACAATATTAAGAAAATGTAGTGTTAGTTGTTTTTCTTTCATTATAAGATTGTATTATAAATTTTCCCCACCAAATTTGTCTTAGAAACACTTCCATTAAGAAACACTTTTTTTATCTGGAACAGGTGAGATTAGGTTGATCATGAACAAATTAGGCTTCTTTCAAAAAGTCATGCATTTGTTGAAAGAATGGCTCCTGCCAAGAGATGCCAATCAAAATAAATTTGTGAAAGCCTAAGTTGTGTTGCTCTATTTGCCCAATCCACAAATTAACTTCAATCATCCATTTCCTAACCCCCAAATCACTTTGAATTCAAATTACATGCTGTGAAAACCACCAAATTGTATTGCTAAAGATGACATTCTGATAGCACCACCTGCCATGATTTCATAGTGATCCAGTTGCTTATTAATTTTTATTGCCTTTGAAGTTGTCCTATTTGGAAAATCAATCCAAGCTGGACAGATAGGATTGGCTGAAGTTTTAATTAATTGTTCATGTCATTAGACACCTCATATGTATGAAATAGTCTCCAGAGCTTCCATTATTGCTTGCACGGGTTCAGAGATAGTTGATCCATAATCACCTACATTATTTTTCTAGCAAGATATTACTTATGCTTACTACTTATAAATGTTTTATGCCTCTTACATCCAAACCATCTTAATAAACAAGAAATCAAAAGAAGGAAAATTTCATGGAGGTGGAAAATTGCATTTTCATTCTATAAGCATAAATATTTGTTGAAAAATTAGTATAAATTAGATAGCTAAATACTGGTGCTGTGTGTACTAATGGCTCATTTAATGCTCTCTTTCTTGATATAGAAAATAGTGTCATAGGAGCTTAAATCGTATGGATTAAACACTGTCATAAGAGTTGAACATGTGTATCTCGAACATACTAGTATAGCAAGCAAACTTTAGAGACTTGCATTATTCTCAAATTCTATTCAAACACATTTCATTAACATTTTTTTCCTTCAGTTGAATGTGGGGGAAAGGAGGAGTTGCTCTCAAATTTGGGAGGGGGAAAAAATATAAACATATTTTATCTTCTGATTATTTAACAATTTGAATCAGCCAAAATGCGGCGGCGATGGTGTGACGGTTAGCGTACTGGACTGTTGTACCCAAGCTCGCGGGTTCAAACCCGATCGAAGCCGTGGATTTTTAGGACGATAAAATCCTTCGTATGCCTTCCTTCGGAGGGGAAGTAAAGCCGGCTGTCCCATGTTAGTAGATTTACTTCCATGTAAAAGATCCTCAAGCCTAAATGACGCCTCTGAGCTAAATTCAAAATCGCCTGTTTCTCGCCCTAGAAATACCTCCTTTCTCTGCTAGTTGATGAAAGGAGCGTAGCGAAATTTGCGTGGTCAGACGGAAGAGCGGGCCTGATGGCCCGAGTCTCGCCACGTAAAATAAGGCAAATTCAATTCAATTCAATTCAAAATGACTGACAGCATAATAACTTCATCTATAATTCCAATCTAACCACATCTATTCTCCTTTGCCTTCACATCCATCAATTTTATTTCCTTTCATCAAGTTCATGATACTCTGTTCGTATAAACAGGCAATCAAACTTTATCTTGTGGTAAACAGCCAAAATGAAAATGTAATTTTCTTGCATGTTGGAGATTGTATTGTAAAGTTTGAACAACTTGAGCAATATAAAAACCTGGGATGTTTTCAGTATTATTTCTTGTGGGTTAAGGATACGCTACCAAAAAAGATTTTTCAGATACTATATCTCCATAAACATGAAAAAATTAAAAACCTTCCTAGTTGCTATAAATCGTGTTTCTATCGGAATGACATCTTGCTTAAAACTCAAATTTAGTATAAAAGAAAT
The DNA here is from genome assembly GCA_038098605.1 of Gryllus longicercus. NCBI lineage: Eukaryota > Metazoa > Arthropoda > Insecta > Orthoptera > Gryllidae > Gryllus > Gryllus longicercus. The sequence continues at coordinate 402,487 of JAZDUA010000511.1, read as the reverse complement.
GAAGTTGGTTCTACTGTTTATTGTAATGAATTATTAATATGGAAGTTTCATTTTGTTCTGTCCTTTTTGATGAGTTACTTCCATTAATATAAAATGTAACTTTCTCTTGTAACAAAACTTCTGTGGGTTTGCAGTCGTGCCAGCTCTTCATCTCTGTGGCCCTGGATAGTGCTGGTATTGACTACCATGTGGTGCTGGCTCAAAACGCGCTCCAGCAGTGTCTGGACATGCCCGAGTTGCAGTCGGAGCTGGTGTGTGCTCTCATAAAGCAGACGTCCCGTCACACGCACCAACGCCTGGGCGTGCAGGTAAAGCGCTCCTCCTCCTCAGGCGATTCAGCAACCGGTTCATCTGCACCGCTCCGGCGCAAGCACACCTCAGCAGGCCGACGTCTCGTAAGTGTGACATGACGGGCATGCTGCAGAATGTAAAATGGGGTGGGAGGCGCAATCTGATTCATGTGCGCAATCATAATACAGAAGATATGTCATGATAATATTGAATTGTGTTAATAAAAGTTTCTCCAGATGTGTTGCAATTAAGTAACTTGTTGGATTGTAATATACTGTTCCATTGTGCCATTGAAGTGGAAAATTGACAAGTAAATAAAGCATCATTGAGTTGCTTACAATTCGGATTGACAGTTGCAGCACGATTAAAAGCTTTACACTATTAAAATTCAATGAGATCAGGTGATATCTTCTGTTAACATCTGATTTGTTTTGTTCAGGATTATTCTTTAAACAATTATTAATATCAGACCCTACTTCAGAAAATACTAGCATTGGATTATGTATTAATACGGACCCTTAATGCGATAACAAAGTAATTTTTAATTTCTTTTTTAAATTTTTAAATGTAATTCCAGTGTGTTTATTCTCCCTAGTAATAAAATATGTGGATGCATCATATGTAAAATATATAAATACATAGAAAGCATCGTCCATAATGATCTAGGGTTATTCTGTTCAAAAGTATGTAAACATTTTAAAGCTAAACCAGAAATTTAATTAAAAATTTTCTAAAAATAAAATCATGTAAATGAAATGGGATTTAACAGAGCTTTATTCATTCAAGAGAAATGTGTCCCTCTCACCATTCAAGACTTTAACCTGTTTTTCTCTAAAAGCTCTACTTAAATCACTTTCTTTATAAAATATTTTATGAATTGCAGTGCTAGAATGTAAGGGCCACATATCTGAAAATAAGATACAAGTTTTTGAAAAAACTTTAAAGACTTCAGTTTATTATAAAAATTGTTGAAGTAATGGCCCAAGAATTAAATTAATGTTTTTAAGTAACTTTGTTTATTAAATTGTTTCTTTAACTTGGGTTGATTGCTGTTGGTTGAATAATCTTGTTGAGGGCACATCATGTGTTGTGTTTGTGACAATTGCCATTATAGTATATTTTCTTTAATTTCAGAATGAGTTTAGGTATAATAAATAACAATAGCATTTGCAGTAAACAATTTTTTTCTGCTAAAACAGTGGGGGAGGAGGGAGAATAATAATAAAATGCATCCCATATTGAACTTGGGTGCAACTGGCTGAATTGGTTGTATGGCAGGAGATGGAACCTAATGACTTTTAAGTGTTTCACTGTTTTTTCTGATACTTTGGTGGAGTAACTTTTTTCATAATGTATGATTTTGTTATTTTACAAGTTTATAAGTTCAAACAAAAAATTAATCAAACCGCCGTAGGTTTTTTGTATTTGAAATTGTGGGGATTCTAGCGATCTACTGGTTATAAGTTGAGCATGATGTTTGCATGTTCTAAGACACTCCTTCTACTTAGCATTACCAACCTAACACAAACAACAGGGTGACAAGGATCAAAGGAGATACATGAAGTGAACGAAGTTATTATAAGACAGATTTATGCATATTTATTTCAGTTCTTAAGCCTAGCCGAATAAGATATGTGAATTTGGCTCACAGCCAAACTAGAAGAGAATGATATTATCTTATTCTACTCCCAAAATTACCTTGAAAAACATTTTTTTATAATTGTTTGTTGCTATAGTGACATTATCAAAAAATGTGTTTTTCACCCTTTTCTCACTTTTAACGCAATACCTCAGTGGATTTCAGATTTTTTTTAAATGTAATGTGATGAACTGATTTCTTTAGACATTTTTTGAAGATAAAAAATACTTTATTATCATATTTTTTATACTTAAGACCAATCTAAGGGACTATTTTCACTGAAAATTGTACTTGTTCTAATTTATTACTATTTTTTTTTTTTTTTAGAATTTCAGAGCGAATGCTTGATTTAGGAATAAAATGGCCATATTCATAGGATTCCTCATCGAAAAGTACATATATAAAACATTGCGTCCTTTGGAATCCTTCGCCCTTCCATTGGCGAAGAGTGGCAAAGCTAGTTCAGGCTGCAACAGGCAGATGTTAGGTCATAAAATAAAATAAAATATAAAATAAAATAAAATAAAATAAAATTAAATAAATAAAATTAAATAAATTAAATTAAATTAAATAAATAAAATTAAATTAAATAAATTAAATTAAATTAAATTAAAAATAAAAAAAAATAATAAATAAATTTAAAAAATAATAATAAAAAAAAGATTCATTGGGAAATAAGTGCTTCTTTGTTTACCCACACATGGTGTTCTTTTTATTTGTATTTCCACTTAAATTACAATTACACTACAAGTACACCAAAACAAAAAAAAAATTGATTTAAGACTTCCTTTCTAAGAATTTTCCAATTTTTTTCCAATTATTCCTAAATTAAGCATTTGTTCTGACATTCTTAGAAAAAATTGTAAACAAATAGAAAAAGTACTATTTTTACTGAAAATAGTTCCTTAGATTGGTTTTAAATATCAAAAATATGATAACGAAGTACTGTTTATCTTTTGAAAATGTCTAAAGAAAACAGTTTGTCACATTACACTTAAAAAGATTTATTGTGTTAAATGTAAGAAAAGGGTATAAAACTCATCTTTCGATATTATGCCACTATAGTAACATAAACTATAAAAATTTATTTTTCTTGGTTATTTAGGGAGTTGAATAAGATAATAGCATGCTCTTCTAGTTTGGCCATGGTCCAAACTCACCTGTCCTATTCCAGTATACCCTTTGTCTCTCATGCCTTCCACCATAGCCCAGAACAAATCACATCATGGACTCTGGTAATTGTGCCTTCATAAGAACTTGGCCAAGTCCATAGCCATGTCCTTATGGAGCCATTCCCCCTCCAATTGGGCCAGTCTTCTACAAAGGGGACACTAGCTCAATATTGTTTGTGCGAACTCCAGTTTTAGGCACCATGAAGTGAAGGGAGTGGTTCTCCACTGCATGAATGAAGTTATTGAGATCCAGCTGGTTATACTTTCTAAATTATGATGCCAGGTTCTACGTGTTCATAATCAATTACAATAATGTTCCAGATTTCCAGGTGAATGTCTCTTGTTTCCCTGAAAATCATTCCCACGGTACTTCTATAATACCACTACGATATTTCTGGCATCCGAACTTGTGCTTATCTATTGAGGTGATGTGATTTTCACCACCAAATTTCGGTTGCTTTGCTGTGGCACCAATTTACACCATCTAAGCACACTTCCATAAATGACTGAAACCAATATGAGTTTATGGAGTCTGCAACAGGCAATTCATTGCGTATTTTGCACTCACAAAACATTGCCGAGTCTCCCAAAACAATGATAGATCAGTACTAAGATATTGAACACAGGAAGGTGTGCAATAAAGAAAGAGCTAGAATGGCTGCCACTTTGAACCGTCTACCTCCATTTCCTTTTTTAGTTCTCTTACACGAAAATATTTCAAAGGATTCATTAGTAGTTCGAGCAATGAGCTTCATATCACAAAAAGGGTTCTGCAATTCTATTGGAACAAGATTTTGATAGCTAGTCAACAGTAGTGTGTTCTGTCAAAATAATTCCTGATAACTGCATTAAATTGAACTTTGGTATCTTCAAAACTCAAAACCAAAAAGTAAAACCACAAAACACACACATAGACAAACACTCAAGAATTGCACACTAGCCAGATAGAGCAGTGAGTGAATTGCACAGTAGGTATGGGCAATGTAAGTAGGGGAGTAATTCATGAACAAATGAACATTCCATTCCATTCTGCAGATCGCTAGAATACTTGAAATTACTCGTTCAGGATTAATAAAACCTTTTACTAACAATTTTCTTTCCCCCTTTTTTATTTTTTTTTTAACTATTTTTTATTTTTTTATTTTTGTATCCTACATTTATACCTTTTCTTCATAAAATGCTATTATTTTTGTTCTCTTAACAGTGGATTCAAAATTACCATTCTCCTGATATTTTGCTAATCAAATAATCATTCAACATTTAATTTTGAATTTAAAAATATATTTTAGGTATTTCCTACCCCCCAAGAGTAATATTATTTAATTTTCTCAGAGTTTAGTATTCTTTTCCATCATCAGTTACAATATGAAATTAATTACCAGGGCAGAAACAAGATGAAATAGATAACCAGAGCAGGGACTAAGTCAAAATTTGATCTGACGTATTTCAAAAGCTCACAGTAACATCAACACCTTTAGCAAGCAATCTTAACGCAGTTGATAGCAAAAAAACATACAAAAATGTTTACAGCAAAAGGCAATTTTAAATGAATCAGAAAATATTAGCTTTAAAATTATGAAATGTATTGATGTACATTTCAATCCATGTAAATGTAAAGAAAATGTGTGGGGAACTAAAAATGGATTGAATTTCCACATACTTCCCAACTTTGGATCTCTTCAATTATATTGAATGCAGTGGGAAGTCTCATTAAATTAAAAAGCAAAGGCCTGAACACAAATATGTTAAACACTAATTAACAACTAAAACAGATTATTATTTGCATCTCAATGTGTTAAGTATATCACATAAAACAAAATTTGAAATTTGCCTTTTCTGGACCATTGTACAATATGAAAGATTAACTCTTTGACTCTACATTTTAATGAAATCAAAATGTATTATTGTATTTACCATTAAATTCATATACATTTGCAGATACTTCGATAGATTTTTAGATATATGCAGTATGATCCTTTCAGTGAAATAAAACATTATGTAAGAGGACATTTTACATGGCTGTATAAGGATTTACAAGGGATGTACCTTGAACTAAAAATGGTAAGGCTCTTGCCATATTTATAACCCTACTTTCAAAAATGTCAAAGAATATTTATGCAACTGTTTGTTGGGGAGGTGGGCGATTGATACTGCCAGTAATTTTTTAAACTCATTAGGTTAATGGATTCCATCTGCTCAAAATCTGTATTTGTTTCGAAATATATTTGTGCAAATATATTGAAAGCGTAATATAGAAAGACAACTTATAATGTCAGTCTAATACAATCTTCATACAACAAAATAAGTATTTCAAAGAAAATTGTTTTATTTTTGTTCAATCTCAACACAATTGATATCTCTCTTCCATGAGGGTGCCAAATAGTATTTATTTAGTTTATTGATATATTCTAATCTTCCGCTTCCTTAGCTCCTCCATATATTATTTATGACTCTTTTCAAGTCTCCATTTTCTTGTTTTGTTTTTATTTTCTTCTGTTGAAATTGATTCTTAGAAATTAGAACACAAACCTACTAAATGTTGTTTCACATTGATGCAAGAGTTATTAGTTAGTGGCTTTATTCTTTTTTATGAGAGCAAATGGTGATGACTAATTGTAGTCACCAAGAGTCATCTTTTTGTCAAGAGATGTAGATCATCGTTTTCTAGTTGTCAGTGAGCAATATGACTTGTCAGTGTTTGCATGAACTGAAGAACATATTCTTTTCTTTTTCATATTGTCATTAAAAGAAAGTTTTTGTGATAAATATTTTGATAGGCTTTGAAATTTTCATTGCTTATGTGTTCCAATTAATGAAGGTTTTGTTTGATTTTACAGAATATTACGAAAGCCTACTTTTTTGTTTTCCAAAGAATTAACTTTCTTTCTCTTGTAATATTACATACTTCATTTGGTGAAATACATTCATATCCTGACTGAAAATTATGTATTTAATTCATTTGAGAGAGTAGAGTTAGATTTAGGCTTGTTAAATAGTGTGCTTATGAATATTGTGTTTGACATTACAACAGAAATGAAATATACAATTACCAAATACTGTTTCGGCAGTGAGTGCTTGGCAAGCGCGGTGTATAGTAGTCATGTAGGAAGAAACAGAAATAGATTTTGTATTTTTAGTCATTTTGCAAATAAAGTTTAGTGGTAGATGCCATGACTTGTGGGGAATTGTCTTCGTTTTCAGTTTCATTTTATATAGACTGCTGTAGTTCTAGTATATTTTATGTGGTTGTTTATTTGATTTAATTTTGCTTTATTTTCTAATATATATTTTTCTATTGGGAATATAGCTAGCTTTAAACTTGCAAAATGAATTAATCTATTATTAAAATAATAATACTTTGTGATAATCGGAAGACATTATAAATGATTTTTGTAGAAGAAGAGTATGAAATTTTTGTTGTTTCAATTATCAGTCGAAACCGGAAATAAAGTTCAAAATATTATGATTAGAATTTCCACTAAGTATTTTTTAATAATACAAATGTTCTTTTCTCCTTAATAAGTATCAGTTTTTACATTATATTATTATCATTTTGGTACAATCAAAATGAAAAAAAACTTCTAGTCTCTTTGATTCTCTGTTAGGTGCTTCCTCAAGTTAAGAAATGTATTCAGGAAGTAATCTTTAAAAATTTGGTTTTTGAACTTGAAAAATATGGACGGAGATATTTGAATCTGTATTTATCTTGTAGAAAGGAATTATGTTATTGCTCAATGTCAACTAAAACAGTCGTTTGTCTAGTTTGAGTGAGAATATATTCTCAATTTTTAGATTCTTTTTGGATGTCGTGTAAAACAATATACTTGCAGTTTTGTGTGAAAATATTAAAATAAGTTAGCATTAGTGTTAAGAATCCATAGGTACAACAACATTAATGCAGTGAATCTTAATTTTTGAAGCTGAAGAAAATGATTCAAGATTGTAAAGCAAATATGCTCAAAAGAATTTGTGAAGTTTTTAAATACAAGCCTGTATATACAGAAGTGTTTAAATGGCAATTTGTGATTGATTGTGAATTAAAGCATTTGAGGTGGTCTTTAGTGTAAAGTGGATGTAATTCAGGGAATAGGAGATCTTTGTTCAGTCTTTCTGTTCCATTCTTTCTCAATGTTATTGATAAAACGTCTTAAAATGATCTTGTGGGCGCTTTTGAGATTTGACCTGTCATGTCGAGTGTCTTGTTGCGACGCCCTGGTCTGAGGTGCTGCTTGTGTCAGTGAGTACGGGCATCCCATGGCCAATCTTTCTTTTTCTTGCCTTTCTTGTTTGGTGTTGTGCATGAAAAAGTTCGGTACTTTTACCATTAGAAGGTACCCTATGTTTTGTATATTGAAATTGTTTTTTGGTTTGTGATCTGAAATTATTTCATAATTTTTTAAAATACAATTAAAATTGTTTTTGTAACCAAATTTTGTTTTGAATTCCGCTATTGTTTGTTTTTTAAATGTATTTAGTATTAAAATTGTTGCTTATGGATTAGAAACAGTAAAACAAATAAATATGTGGGAAAAATTGAAATTGGTTATCGTTGAAACCAAAACAGAACTATAGCATTTATATGACAAATTCTAAAGAATGCCTTCCTTTTATTTTTCTAAATGTATCGTGTTTCATTAATATTTGCTACTATTTTCTTTATTAAACAATGTCAAAAAAAATTTTCTAGCTATATTTTGATAAAATGCTGTGCATTTTAGTTTTACAGTAGGTGTTCAAAATATCAGAATTGTAATTAATATTATTTGTTGAATTTAGTAAAAACACAGAGTATGCTTTTGAAGAAATGAATGTTTAATCTGTGCATGAATTTTTTTGTCAATATTGCATCTCTGATAAGTTTTGTGTGGTAGATTGGAAATGTGTTGTGTTGCTTGTGTACTAGATTGTCATATGTATGTGATGTGAAATGTTGCTTTTTAGTGGATTTCCCTCTTGTTAATAGGAGTTGTTTTTCTTGTGTCCATATTCAGGTACTCTCACTTGATTGCTCAGTAAGTTGGTTGTTAAAAAAATAATTATTAGTCAGCCAAAACTGGTTCTCATATGTTTAAGAGAAAGTTTGTTTTCATACACGTTGTTGCAAACTTATTTTTTTATCTCACTTTGTGGAAATGACTTTTTGCTCGTAAATAATTTTTTCAATTGTGATTTTCAAATAGTAAACTAAATAATTTAAGGGGAAGTCAGAGAAGATGTCCTTTGTATCTCAAATACATCTTTGTTTTTTAACTTGGGATTTTTGGAAAAATTATGGAAGAGTAAAGAGGTTTCCTATTTCCAAATGCACTTTTGAAGCTAATGATTGCATATGTAGTCTTTGTGATAGTACCTGAGCTATAGAGAATTATTTTCTGTTGTATTGATTGTAGGAAGAAATGGTGACAAGAGTTGTGTTGATGTTTGTTGTTCATGGTATAGTTTGTCTCTGTCGTTGTTTGTGAGGTAGGGTGTTGTCTCATTTCGTTTTGTAGTGTTTGTTTCTTGGTTAATTTGTTTATTTGTGATTGGCTCATAGGGGCAGAGTAGTTCCAAACAACAAGACTTTGTTTTCATAGTTTCATTTCATCTAAGTTTACGTGACATTATGCACAAATGTATCCATTTCAATCACTGAACTTCAGAAATGATATTTTGAGATGTATTTCAGGTCATACAATTCTGTTTAAAATATTATTTATCTTGAGGTTTGGTGATCTCCGTTGGCACACCATGAGAGGGGAGGGGGGCCCTCATGGGGCTTCATGCCCCCCTCCCTACCCCCTAAAACTGATAACAACATTCAAAAATATAGTTTCTACTAATTTTGCATAGCAATGAAAATCATTCAATTGTGTTTGAACTATAAATCAAAACATAAAAATTAATTTTAAATTCTGCAGAAATGAAAAATTCTTTATTAGGTTATTACATTATTCTATACATCAAGTCGGTTGGACACTTACTCTCCAACACACACATACACTAAAGAAAATCCTGGTGGTACAACTGGAGATATCAAGTATAAAACTCACTATAGAATTGAGGAATGTTTTATATATCCATACTCAATTTTTGCCATATTTTTCTTACTCACACATTTGTGCATTGTGCCATGTTTTATTTTTTTTGTGCGTTCTTTTTCAATCATCTTGTTGCTTTTCAACATTTTTATATTTCTGCTTCATTATTTCGTGCATTTCATACCATTTGGTTTCAAACACTTCAGAAGTGCGTTCTCATTTTACGTTTCATTTCTCTACTGTATGTTATGGAAAATGTCCAAATGCAAACTTCAAAGCTTAAATTTCACATGCAAAAACTTGTGCACTGTTCCTTCTACTCCAAATATCGTTAGTCCATAAATGATAATAATAAAAAAATTAAAATGGTAGAATTCGAGTGTTTGAAAAAATCATTAATTGTGATTATCGAAAAAATAGGATCTGACATTTTTGGGAAATATTACATAGTGTTTCTGCTATTTGAACAAGGGGAGATATAGGTATTCATTTTGTGACATAATACAAAATAAATTTCATTTAATAGTAAATGCAATTTGAATTACAAAAGAAAAAAAATATATTTCCAAAGACACAAATTCTTCAATGTGAAAAACAGTGTGGGTGAACAGTTGAGCGGGTGAAGGCCGTACGTGATGCACCAACTCCGTGGACACCATAACCTCTTTCACCGCCGCATAACCTCACCCCACCTCCGGGCGCACGATATTAATATCCACCCTTGACACTTCACGGTCAAGGCGCTGGCGTCTTGAACCGCTACAGACGTCATCTCGTCTCGTGCACCCGAAACCTCGGCCGGATGTCATGTAGGGTTGGCAGGATGGCGGATTTTGATGACGTAAAACATCGCCAAAAACTATCAATAAAATGCTCTTAAAATGCTTTAAAAAATGCCGTAAAAGCAAAGAAAAATGCCGTAAAAAATTTGATCAAAATCACTTGAGATGAACAACTCAATTTATTGGATATGTTACTGATGTACTTAAAGCTTCATTCTATTATTCGAGTGAACTCAGCTTGCAAACGTTTGGTTTGGTCTGTCCTTTATCAGGAAATCTGTCTTTGGTTATGCCGAAATCGGCCAAACTGACAATGGCGCTGTTGTTTTTCAATCATCTTGTTGCTCGCGTCAAAAGAACCTTAGAGTACATACTCACAACGGCTGACCTAACAATTTCTGAGAAGAAAACAAATAGGCTACTGAGTGGAGTGGGAGTGTACTATGGAGAACATTTGTTGCATCTCGTAAATATTATTTGAAGCATGAACCATTAAAATTATATTAAAATCGATGACATCAAAGAAAAATTCTTTAAAAATGACCGAAAAAGTTAAAAAAAGACTTATTAGTCGAACTCGACGAAAAATGCTATAAAATGCCACATAAAAATGGGTAATTTCCTTTTGTCATGACATAAAATAGTAAATAGCTATGTTCCAAAGTGTCTATACTAAAAGGCATTATTCTAAAGTGAAAAGAAAAAAAAAGTCATTTCATTAAAACCCGCCCTCTAGTTATGAGCCCTTGACAGCGGAGCATGCATTGAATGCGGTAAATTCCAAAGGGAAAGGGGCCGGACACTTTATCGAGGGAGCAGATAAACGCGTCTGCAATGCGACGTCCCACCTCCGAAGGGAGAACCTTGTTACGTATAGGCACAGAGAACCGCGAATAGAGTAGAAAGGAGCATTCCGTCCCACCGCACAAGGGAAAACTCCCCTCGAGCCCCACGACCAGAAAGGAACGTGCCATTAGGGCGCATGCGTGTCAGCGCGGGCGCGGGGGCTGTGGTGGGTGGGTGGGTGACGTGGGCTCCGTCGTGGGCTGTGCAGCAGCTGCTGCTGTGCGCCACGCAGTCCCTCTTCGCCTGCGACGCCTCCAGTTCTTCGTCGTCCAGTGCCTCTGCGCCCGCCGCCTCGGGGGCGGGCGGCGGTGGCGGTGGCAGCGGCGGCGGCGGGGTGCCAGCTGGCGGCGGCGGTGGTGGCTTGTCCGCCCCCGGCGGCGCCGCCGCCGCCGCCGCCTCCGCGCCCTCCGCCTCCTCCGCCGCCTCCGCCGCGTCCGCCGCCTCCGACCACCACCACCACCAGCAGGCGACGGCGGCGGCGGTGGCGGCGGCGACGGCGGCGTCGGCGTCGGCGGCGTCTGCGGGGTCGACGGCGGCGGCGACGGCGGGGCCCGGCGGCGCGCACGGCTCCCCAACCGCCCACGCGCAGGTAGGAGTCGCTCCCCTCCCCTCTCCCTTTCCCTCCACCGCCCCAACACCCTCCACCCCCCACCGCCACCAACCAGCGGCCGATCCTCCGGTTCAAGTAGTTGGTTCACGCGAGGTTGAAAGCTTGGGGATAACAGTCCGGAAGACGTGAAGGTAGCCCAACTTCTTAAGTTAAGCAGCTCGAGACTTTGCAGGTCGCTGGATGGGTGACTGTCTGAGAAACCCGGATTCTAACGGCGCCGAGCCTCTGGCCGGTAGGGATGAGAAGGCAATGACTGAATTGACGTATGACTGACAATGTTCAAGGAAAATTACTACACGTTCGACAGAAAAATTAATGAATAAACAAGGAAACAAAGAATAAAAAGCAAACAATGGATAAATAAATAAATCTTAAGTGCTGCCATTCTTTCGAGAGTGAATTAGGAGTTGCCTAATAAACTAGCCGGGTTGAAAGAGAACCTTCCCCATAACGTTCCTTTGTTTAGGGCTTGCCGAGCGTCTTAATTTAAACATTGAAATTAATAACAAAACTTCCCAACACTAAGGATGTTTTAAAGCAAGAGTTAATAAACGTCTTTATTTGCATATAAGAAAACTTAATTAAAACTCGAACAAATTAACAAGACTGTTATGCAACGAAATCTTGTCCAACTTATTTTACATCCGTGATCACTTTGCTCTGAAATTGCTCTGTTCCTTTTATTGATATCTGAATATTGTTATAGTTTTTTTTTATTGCGGTACTTTTTTTCGTTCAGAAATAGAACACTGACTACAAAACGTGACTTCAGTAAATCGACGTTATACATATCGATGATTTAAAAAAACATCGATGTTCTGACAAAACGATTGACTTCGAGATCTCATCTCGAACACATTGCCAACTACGCACTATTCGAACAAAATAAGGACCGCGAGTTCCCACCTTCTGGACTTGTTTTCTTCACCATGCTTCACCGATGAGTGGATCTGGGATTTTTAGACGAATGCCTGTTTGACTTTATCGACCTAGGCACGCCGTGTCAGTAACGTACAAATAAAGGAAACGACACGTCATTCTGATTCGCGGGGCAATCGTCAAGAAGGAAAGAAGCCGACTTCGTTGAAAACCGCTCGACAGAGCAGCGAGACGTGTCAAATGGACCGTTTGGGTGCTGTAATTGAGAGTTTTATTCATCGCGTACACGAAAAAAAAGAACAGTTGCAGTATACCAGATCCATAATACTGCAATAAGGGTACTTGTTACAGTATCGTGGATGTGGTATACTGCAACTGTTCCTTTTTTCGAGCCAAGCCATTTCGTTAATTGGAGGATCCCGCTTCCCACCTCTTGTTGCTAGCTCTTGATACTTGTCCACGTGACAACTGAAAGCGTAGTGTGGAGTTCTCTGCATTCTTCTGAACACGCTGAAGGTCAGGACTGAAACGTAGACAGATCTCTTTAATTTTTGTGCATTTTATACATTTATTGATTATAATATGTCGTCCCGTTCGAGTGCTGGGCTGAAAACAGGTTTTTTGCCGCAAACACGCATTCTCTCCCGTAACATCATCATGAAATGGTCGATAATTAATTCCCATTACTCAGGTGTTTGTGCTGCTCCACTGTACGCTAGCAAATTCTTCGCGATGCTTTTTTGAAAGGCCATTTCTGACTCCATTTGATGGATAAGAATTAGAAATCGCTAGAATAGAAATATATTGGAGAAAAGCTCTGTCGAAATACTGGCCCATGATATCGAATAAATTATATTTGGGCGTTGTTTACACGAAATTTCGAAAGATGGGAATAAAGTTAATGAATATTTAAATGAATTAACTGTTATCTGTAGATAACTATACTTATGACAAAATATGGCTTGTTTCAAAGATGTGAATTTATTCAAATTGCGTTATAAACTACGAATATCATGAGGATGTTAGTTGTGAAGACACAGAAATCATGATTTGAATCTGAGATAAACAGTCGTAAGTTCATTTTAATTAAAATTTGGATAATGACTTATTACGATGATTACTCGTGTCTCTTTACGTAGTCCATCGGTTATAGTCTAGTCTATTTATTTATCAATAAATTCTGAAAAGCATATCTCTTCTTGTTTAGTGTTAAATTGTGACTTGTACATTTCATTTATTCCAAATTGCGGGAAAAAGTAGACATTGTGACCTTTACGTCTGGGTTGTTGGTGTAACCCAAACTCACGCTTAATTACAAAAAATCCGTACAGATCCGTGAGAACACCACAACATATATGCAGAGCGCAACGTTCTTCCCTCTTTTCATCCTCCTCCTTCTTCTCCTCTTTTTCTTCCTCTCGATCGTCTCTTTCCATCGTCTGTCTTTGCATCTTGCATCCGGCTTTCTGTTTCTGGTGGCTGTTTACTCGTAGTCTTTTCCTCAGCAACCCTCCACTTGAACGCACTATAGCACTTCTTTAGGCACTGTGGTTTCGTGTTTCTTTCTTTCTAATGCTTTTTTTCTTTCTTTCTTTCTTTCCTTCCTCCCCCTTTTTTTTTCTCTCCCCCGTCGAGCCTTCGTTTATTGTGTCTTAGTTGCCGCCTCGAATCATCTGAGAAGTGTGTTTTTTTTTTTTGGATGTGCCGCATTTTGGATCTTCTGGCACATTCATTGGATCCGTAATAAGCTCAGCGTTGGTGATCGGATCAAGAAAATACAGCGAAAGTTGTGTTATAAATGTTGTAGGAGAAACTGGAGCTTTAGTGACGTGGAACTTGTTAGGCGGAATGAATGCGATTAATCGAGGTTTATTAGCACCCTTTTCATATTTTCATGGAATTCGCATCAAACTTGTAGGAAATAAAATTTCCCATTAAAAATGTATTAATCCATTGCTTTTCTTTGGACAAACTTCAGAACGACGTGGCGCGGGGAGGGGTGACAGTGCATTTGTGCTAAGGATGGAGTGGTTTGTATTATATAATAAACGCAATTAACATAATACTTTATAACGGTCAATCAGTAAAGGAGTTCTGATATAAGTAAAACATTGCGAAATATGCACGTGAAAATGTATTTCATTTTTTATAATTACTATCTCTTGTGTTTCCATTATATATTTAATATTTTCATTTTCATGTTGTTGTTGTTTTTTTTTTCTTGAAAATTGTGTTTTCTGATTGTTGACGTCCCAGGGAAACTTACTTCCTGGACGCGACTCGTGCAAAATTGCGGTGCATTATATTTACAGACACACGCCGAAAATATTTCAGGCATTATTTTCCTCATCTTTTGTAGGTATGTATTATTATTATTGTTAAAATCATTAAATTAGTGTTGCATTTATTGGCTCCACGCCACACCGGCCGTTGACATATTGATGGAAAAATAACCCGCAAAACATATTTTGTGTGTAAGTAAATAAATCATGTTTTGCCAGATTATTTATTTTGTTAGCCTGTGATGAATATTTTGGGAAATTAATGAGTATTGATCTCAGGTGATGTCTAATCACTTCGCGTGGAATGAAAGAGTTCCAGAATGTTTGTGACGCTGAGTTAGGGAGAGGGAAAAAAATAATTGTAAGTTTCTGTTCAGAATATTGGAAGAACAGGTTTTAAGTGACCCCACGAATGACATTTCTTCGGATTCAATTTGAGCATTTTGGAAAGTTTCAGTTAAGACGTCTTTAATCGCTTTAAGATTGCCAAGAAAGTTTTTAAATAGTTGTTATAGAGTAATATAAAGTGAATACTTAGCAATTGATTTCAATTGATGCTAGGCATTCGTTGTTTGACTTAATCTTTCGTATGAGTAAGAAAGGAAATGTCTGCGTCAAATTTAGTAAATTTTTTTCTCTGTGTCATTTGCTTTTTGTGTCACTGTTATCTCATGTTAGCTTCGCTGTTGGTTTGCCTTCCTCTGTCATTTGTGTTTGCCTTGGTGAAAGAACTTGATTGTTGCTGCTGTGGGGTGCATGGTCAGACATAGTCTTTCCAACTCTCGATCATCGCCGTCGATTTTTTCGAGATTTGCCTGCGCTGGAATATCAAGATCCGCTGGTCTTGTGTTGCACTTTGAACTTTTTATTTGTTTCGCTGTATTCGAGCAGTGGTTGTTAGTCACTACTACTAGATGGTGACTGTGGAGGTGACAGCTGTAACTTCGCATTATTCGGAATTTAGCCGCTTTTTTTTGTTGCATTATGTGGTGGTAGTGGTGGTGATAATTGTTGTCATGGTGCTGGTGGTTGTAGCGGCCTGGTAGCTGTGTAGCGTAAGTAGATGTTGTACCTACCATTGTGCTTGTAAGAGTGTGTATTGCTTTGGTGTTGGGAATGAATAAGGTTTCTAAGCATTAATAACATGAAGTCTGTAAAGTGTGCTTAAGGTGTAAAATGTATCTCCATGTCCTATAGTAGTTCACTAAGAAAATGTGACTTCTAATGCAATTCCCTTCTCCCTAGTAGTTTCAGCATGCCCCACCTAACTTTATAAGGTTATAAGGCCATGAACGCTAACATTGTTTGTACGCCTGATTTAAAAAAATAAAATAAAAAAAAATGGAATGATCTGCATCCACTAGTAGCCGATATTTCGGGTATTTGCACATAATTTAGAATGAGTCCCACGATATGGTCACAAAAAACTAGATGGAAGAAATAGTTCTATAAAGTACGGTCGCTGTCATGCATATTAGAGGACACTTCCAGTTCTATCAATATTACTCTTAAGAATGTCGATTAAAAAATAGCTGTTGTGCAAAAATGTTGACGAATTCACGTCTAGTACTTGGAGGAAAAGACGAAAAAAGAATGCTGTATAAAAATCCAAGTTTATTTATTTATTTATTTATGTAAAAACAGTGTGTGACGTGCTATGGGCTGAAGTTAATTTGAAGTTACGATTATCATGAAGTTCCTTCTATTACATTATGAAGTTAACATTCCATTCAGCTTGACAACGCTGTAGGAACGTCGGGCTCCATTTATGGACATTCGGAGTAAACCCTCTGTAGCAAGTACTTAAGACGACTTTCGCCATAACGCGATCAAAATTTAGATCTCGGCCAGGAAGCAGTAATATAGATATAAATAATAATGTAATCGGATATGTTGATTTTTTATAATAAGGTAAGCGATGCAAATGTGGCCTGGTAGCGGCTATGTTGTTAGCTGAAAATATTTACCAGTATTAGCATGGTGTCTGAAAGAGTGTAAGAAGTGCATTAACCTCCTACTAGGCTTGTTGACTCGCGCATTCGCACTTAGGAGCCTCCACGGTCCAGAACGTGCTGAAGGCGCTCTGTAGGCCTTATAACTTCTCTCCAGATAATTTTATCATTAGTGACACACAAAGGGAGATTTAGTATTTTAGCAGTATACGTCAACGTTTAGGGCATTTAACGAGCAATCTAATCAGATTAATGCCGTTAAATTTGTTCAATGTTTTACCAACGCGGGAGAGATTTCATAACATGTTTTTACGGTCAAGGTCAAGATGGCCAAGATTGTAGAACTAACTATTAAAGACAAAGAAACCTTCATTTGTCCTCAATGTTAAACTGATTAAATGATTTTTGAAAGTTTTCAAGCAGTTACTGTTGTTTTCAATTTTGTATAATAAACGCATTACAAAAATACTGAATTTTCTGTGAGTAACTCAGCAATGCTTGCGTTACTGAAATCATGTCAGGCCGTATTTTAGTGAAATTAGACTGAAAGAGGGTAATATATTAGTATAGCTAGCCCTAATTACGTGATCATGCTATAAGAAATCAGTTAATCTGGCAATGGCCATAAAACCTGCATGACCATAAAACCTAGACATATTGCTTTCATAATACAATATTTTTGAAAAAAACAACAAAATATTTGACAATGGACGAACGCCGCCGTGGCTGGTCATACGAAGTCGGCAGTGTTTGGTTGTCTCCGTTCGTAGAATCGATCCATTGTCGTGACAGTTTGTGCAATGTCGGCTTATTTGTAGAAACCGGCATTCTTCGTCCATTGTTGTATTCGTTGGAACGAAGTTGGCAATGCCGTCTCCGTTCGCAAAAGTGAAGTTGCGCGCGGCGATGGCGTAACGGTTAGCATATCGGACTGTTGACGGGTTCAAACCCGATCGAAGCCGAGGATTTTTAAGGGCGAAAAAATCCTTCCTTCGGAGGGGAAGTAAAGCCGGCTGTCCTATGTTAGTAGATTTATTTGCATGTAAAAGATCCTTAAGCCCAAATGACGCCTCTGAGCTAAATTCAAAATCGCCTGTTTCTCGCCCAAGAAATACCTCCTTCCTCTGCTAGTTGGTGAAAGGAGCGTAGCGAAATTTGCGTGGTCAGACGGAAGAGCAGGCCTCATGGCCACGTAAAATAAGGCATTAATTGAATTGAACTCAAAAGTCAGTAGTATTCGGACATTGCCGTCTCAATTCTTTACGAATTCGGCGGTGTCCGGCCATTGCCGTCTTTCTCCGTCGGAAGTCGGCAGTGGTCGGCTCGTCAGAGATCGCGCGCCTAAGAAAGACGCGGCGCAGGGCCAGACGTCGTCGACGGGCAGCGGCGTCGGTGGAGGCGGCGGCGGCGGGGGCGGAGGCGGCGGTGGCAGCAGCGGCGGGGGAGGCGGCGGCGGGGGCCTTTTGGACTGCAAGACCAACCCGCCGGCCTTCGTGTTCGTGCAGGGCTGGCAACTGCTGGCGCTGGCCGTCAGCCTCTTCGTGCCCCGCAACAGCCGCCTGCTGTGGTTCCTCAAGCTGCACCTGCACCGCAACGCCGATTCCAAGTGAGTACTTCAGCCCCACCCCCCGCGGTTTCAGGTAGACGGTAGATGAGGTGGATTAGTCGGCGATGGTGTAACGGTTAGCGTACCGGACTGTTGTACCCAAGTTCGCGGGTTCAAACCCGATCGAAGCCGTGGATTTTTAAGGGCAAAAAAATCCCTCGTACGCCTTCCTTCGGAGGGGAAGTAAAGCCGGCTGTCCCATGTTTATAGATTTACTTGCATGTAAAAGATCCTCAAGCCTAAATGACGCCTCTGAGCTAAATTCAAACCGCCTGTTTCTCGCCCAAGAAATACCTCTTTCCTCTGCTAGTTGGTGAAAGGAGCGTAGCGAAATTTGCGTGGTAAGACGGAAGAGCGGGCCTCATGGCCCGAGTCTAGCCACGTAAAATAAGGCAAATTCAATTCAATTAGTGATTGAGGGTATGGTGGATTAGTGATATAAAAACTTCGATCGTGTCTGATGCCTTGTGGTACTCCCCGTTCCTGTGAGTAATGACTATAGCAGTTGACGTGCCGTGTGTGAATGCATGAATGAACGGTGCGCAGGACGGAGTGCGGCAAGTACGCGGCGTACTGCGGGCGCGCGCTGGAGCGCACGCTGGCGAACGGCCCGCGCGAGGCGCGCCCCAGCCGCATGGAGGCGCTGTCGCTGCTGCTGAAGAACCCGTTCCACCACTCGCTGCCGCACTCGATCCCGGTGCACCTGCCGTCGGGCGCGTACCACGTGGTGGGCTTCGACGGCTCGTCCACGGTGGACGAGGTGCTGGCGGCGCTGGGCGGCGAGCTGGGCTGCCGCGACGCCGCCGCCTCGGGCTTCGCGCTCGCCTCCGACGACCCCATCGAGCGCGACCTCGAGCACTTCGTCGACCCGCAGGCCAAGGTCAGCCCCCCTCTCAGCGCCACCACCACCATCATCACCACTTTTACCTCTACCACTACTAATACCGCGTCCCCCACCACCGCCGCTGCTTCCACCACCACCACCCATACCGCCACCATCACCATTGGCATCACCAGCACCTCCTCCACCACCAACACTCGCAGCTCCGCAACTACCACCCATCTGCAGAAACACCGTCATCAACCAACCCAACAATCATCACCACCATCCCAGTTCTTACCACCACTTCCACGACCACCATCTACATCACTACCATCCTCACTACCACCACCACACGCCCCAATAATACCACCGCCACCACAACCATCACAACCACTTTCACTACCGTCATCACCACCTCCCATCACTACCACCACGTTTCCCGCCATCACCACCATCCACTGCCTTACGTTCCCTCCACTACCGCCACACCACCTGTTCCACCGCCTCCGCCAGCAGCACCACCACAACCTACACCACCGCCAGACCACCCACAATATCATCACTTCCAGCAGCATCACCACAACTACCATCATCAACACACCACTCCCCGCCACCGCACTACTACACCCACCGTCTCCATCACCACCATCACTATCCCTCCACTACGTACTGCGCCACTACAACCATCATACAACCAACCCCACCGCCATCACCACCAATATCAACACACCCACCGCCATCCAACCACTACCTAACATACTACTAACACAATAAATGTAATGAATGCATGGGTATGTGTGTTACAGTAAATTTCACGGAACATATCAGTGAATAAACTGACAACTCAGCTTATATACACTTAATCAATTATCTCAAAGCCAAGTTGAAGCCAGAATAATCTGTCAACTCGACTTATGATTTATGATTTTCTATAATTTACATTATGTTCGTAAATGCTTTTGTTCCTTACTCCGCTACAGAAGGACTTTAACTATTTGGTGATACAGAAATAAAGAAGAAAAAAAACACATACATAAGTAATACACTTCCCACATGGCTGCCAGCGAGAAGTGGCTGCGACAGGCTTGCGCAGCATAAAACAAGAAGTGACAACCTCACATCTGGCCTCCTTTTCCATTTAACTTTTTGATTTATTATATGTAATTTATTTTTCTTTTTAGTAAATAAAACACTAGTAGAAAAATGAAATTATAAACCTAATGGTACAATAATCAAATACGATTGATTTATTATGGTCCATTTACATGTCAGATGGTTTCGAGAGCTTTTTGTTTTCAAATGTCGTGTATTATTTCTTTATGGTATCAGCTTTAAAAAGGGAAAGAGGAGGAATTGATGGTATTCGCTGAAATATTATTTTTGATTACTCAAAGCAGGGTTGTCCAACTGGCGGCACGCGGTGCCATTTATTGTGGCCCCCGAAAGGTTATTAGAAAGAAGTGAAAGTCTCTTGCAAATATATCGCGTGAGAAAATAACACTTAGCGCACGCGCTCTGTCGGAGTCAACACACCCTTAATGAAAGAGGTTTGTTGTGTTTAGGTAGTGTTCAATAAGATCACTTTTTTTTGTTATTTAAGGTCGCATCAATTTCTGGGTCATTAGCGACCACTATTACTTGTATCGGTATGGTAACTGTGAGGATGACACGATATGACGATAATAGGAGGTGCGAAAGGACGAACACAATACAACCATGCTCGAGGCAGGACTCGAACCCGCGATCCTTCGGTCCGAGATCGCTACGGCACTACTGCCTTAGCGATCTCGGCCACCGGATCGGCAATAAAATCACTTGTTAAATACATAACATATTAAATATGATTAGAAACAATTTTAATATTAGCGTCATTTGATACATTGCCTTGTAAATAATGACTATAATTAACTTCTTATGGTGAAAAGTTAATTGAAAATTTTATGAATTATAGATTAAGCTTACCTTTAAGAATTTTCCATCCCTCCTTCCTGATTAACAATGTGGGGAAGACAGGTGTAGATCGTCCGAATAATGTATGAATGGCCCGCGACCCTCGAAGCCACAGATGTAGAGTTACGAGGCGCCCTCGGACACTTCCTGCGCGTGTTGCAGCTGTACGACGTGATCTCCAAGTGGGAGACGGGGCTGCGCGAGGCGCGACGAAGCGTGCGCGGTGGTGAATGAGGGAATGGGTTTTGAGTGGGTGTTGAGTGAGTGAGTGAGTGGTTGTTGAATGAGTGATTGGGTGTTGAGACAGTGAATGAGTATTGAGTGAGGGAATGGGGTGGTGAGTGAGCTAATGGGTTGTGAGAGTGAATGGGTGTTGAGTGAGTGATTGGATGTTGAGTGAGTAATTGGGTGTTGAGAGAATGAATGGGTGTTGAGTGAATGAATGGGTGTTGAGTGTATGAATGGGTGTCGTGTGAGAGAATGAGAGTCGTGTGAGAGAATGAGTGTCGAATGTGAGTGATAGAGCGTTGAGTGAATGGGTGATTGAGTGATAAATTATTTTCATAGGTAATACCGCGAGTGCTTCGGAAACTGTCGATAAATTTTGTGCGCGTGGCGTTGCAGCTGTGCGACGTGATCTCCAAGTGGGAGACGGCGCTGCGCGAGAAGGGCAGCGGCAAGTTCGAGAACTCGCGCTGCATCCAGCTGACGTTCAAGAACCGGCTGTACTGGCGGGCGGGCGCGCGCACCGAGACGGAGCGCGAGCGGCTGCTGCTGGCGTACCAGACCAACCACCAGGCGCTGCTCGGCCGCTTCCCGCTCACGCGCGACCTGGCGCTCGAGCTGGCGGCGCTCATGGCGCAGGTCGGTGACACGCCCCTTCTCCACCCCCTCTCTCTCTCTCACACACACACACTCTCTCCTCTCTCTCTCCTCTCTCTCTCTCCTCACTCTCCTCTCTCTCTCGTCGCCACTCCGTTTTCTCTCCCCTCTTCTCCGTCTCTATTCCCACTCTCCTCACTTCTACCCTTCCTTATTCCCTCCTCCTCTCTCCCCTAACTAATCTAATCCCTCTCTCTTCGTCTCTCCTCTCTCCCTCCATTACTCTCTGCCCTGCATCTATCCCCTCTCTCATCTCTCACCTCCACGCGACTCTCCCATCACTCCTCTTATTCTCCACCCCTCTCTGTCTCCTCCACTTTTCTATTCCCTCTTCTCTCCCCACCATTACTCCTCTATTCCCTCTCTTCCACCCATCCTCTCTCCTATATTCCCTCCATTATTCGTACATTCCTTCGTCCTCTCTCCCCTAAATTACTCTAATCCCTCTTTTCTCGTCCCTTCTCTCCCCTATTCCCCTCTCTCCTCCCCACCACTTTCCTCACGTTCCTCCACTCCATTCCTCAACATCTCTATTCCCTTTATTTCTCTCTCCCCTTCACTCTTCTATTCCTTCTTCCGCCTCCATTCATCTATTCCAATCTCCTTGTCTCCACTATATTTCCTCTCTCCTCGTCTCCCTTCCCCTCTATTTAGTCTCTCGTCTCTTCCTCTTCTCTATTTTCTCTCTGATCCTCTTTCCCCTTCACTCCTCCTAGGTGCCCTCTCTCTTCCAGTTCCCCTATTTTTATCTCCTCATCAAGCCTCCCCTTTCTCTCATTTTTCCTCCTCCCTATGTCTCCCCCATTTTTTCTTCCCCTTCCTTTTTCCTATTCTCCTCCACCTCTCCTTGTCGTTATCTTTTACTCGTGCCCTGCTCTTTTATATCTGTATCCCCCTGCATTTTCTCTCCTTTTAACATGCTAGTTTAAATATTGTAGTTAATTCTATTTTCTTTGTGCAACTTCACTCTGTGCTCTCTGGTGTTCGTTGATGATTATGTATGTTAATTTGCTCTGGTTTGTTACAATTTTTAAGTCTTCCAAAATCAGTCAAATTCAAAAATATTTCATCAGCAATTTTACGTTCCTTCAAACAGCGCGTCCTAAATTGAATGTGGGGCCTGCCGTGAGGACGTTAGGCAACCAGTGTCCCGCAAACACTCGAGAGTCGAGCGGATTGCATACCTACACTTCTTCAGGCGCTCTTTCTCTTGTCGCAACGCAGTCGTAGTGAAATTTTAAATGTATCGTTTGACCAAAATACTCATAAACCATACATAGATATTGAACCATTGAAACAAATAAGCACACATAGTGGCTCAATCAGCATTTTTCTATAGGGTATGCATGTTTGTTTATTCATATTTTCGTCGACCTTTCGAGACGCAGAATTTGATTTCACCTTCAGTAGCTGTAATTGTATATTGAAAGCCGTAATTGATTACAAACAAAATTAACACTTTTTCTAATTAAAAAAATATGTTCTTAATGTAAATTTCCCGAAGTTTTTTTTCGAAACGTTTTTAGGACAGTCATTGAACTTACATTATACGTATCATATTAGTGTTTGTCTCACGGTTAATTCACTTCTTCGGAAGTTATTTGGCAACTGGAGATTTTTGACAGACCAATACACAAAAGGATGAGAAGACGTGATACTTAGGTTTTTATTTCTTGGCGCGTTAGGGCCTGACTTTACGATGGCTTTATCGGTCGTGCCGCTAGATGTCGCATGATCGCCAGCACTGATCGATACGGTCGCAATCATGCGACATCTAGCGGCACGATCCAGAAAGACGCGAAATTCCGTGAGATCGCGAAGGCAGGCTCTCACGCGCCAACAAATAAAAACCTAAGTGTAAGATGAGAAAAGCTCTTCCTCGAAGAGCTTTTCATGGATAACAAGTATCTAAAAAGTAATAAAAAGAAGACCTTCAAGCAGTCTTTTTCTACAGCAATGTGTACATTTGAATAATTTTGTGTGTTGGTCCGTCATAAAAATTCCTGTCCTGTCCTATGACTTGACAGCCCGCTAAGGGCCTGGGCCAAACTCACGGCCATGAGATAAGGGGTTCGTGTGGTTAGCATCACCGTATATACTAATCTTCATAACGTTAGAGTGGGCTTTCTCATCGTCAACACAGCACAATAGATACTGGGACATTTGTAAGGAAAGCGCACAGTTATAATTTGCCTCAACCTGGAATCGAACCCCGGGGGTTGTGCCGTAGAAAGCTAGCGCGCTAACCAACGAGCCACCCGAGAGGATAAAAAAAGTGCGACTGCCCAAATATCTTCCGACGTAGTGTATCGATTTGACAAACTTCGGCTCGTGCGTGATCTGCTCTGTTCGAGTGACGCCGCGTCGAAGGCTGTGTTGCCGACGTTTCGACCATCTTGTCGTGGTCTTCCTCAGGGCTGATATGAGGAAGACCACGACAAGATGGTCGAAACGTCGGCAACACAGTCTTTGACGCGGCGTCACCCGAACAGTGCAGATCACGCACATGACTCCGGCCGCGGAAGCCTACGACTTCATTAAACTTCGGCACGTTCGTTTCGCGCACTTGACGGCGGTGGTTGTGGGTGCAGATCGACATGGGCGAGTTCAACTCGGAGAAGGCGCGGGGCAGCGGCGGCGGCAGCGGCTCGGGCCAACACCTGCAGCACCACGTGCTGACGGCGCTCGACCGCTTCTACCCGTACCGCTACCGCGACGGGCTCTCCTCCGACGACCTCAAGTGAGTGGCCGCGCCCAGCCGACGACGCGTGCGGGGTGGTGAATGAGGGAATGGGATTTAAGTGGGTGTTGAGTGAGAGAATGGGTGGTTAGTGTGCGAATGGCTTGAGTGAGTGATTAGGTGGTGAGAGTGAATGGGTGTTAGTGAGTGAATGGGTGTTGAGTGAGTGAGTGAGTGGGTGTTGAGTGAGTGAATGGGTGTTGAGTGAGAGAATAGGTGGTGAGTGAGTGTTGAGTAACTCGAGTGAGGGAATGAGTGTCGAATGTGAGTGATAGATCATTGAGTGAATGGGTGATTGAGTGTTAAATTATTTTCATAGGTAATACCGCGAGAGCTTTGGAAATTGTCGATAAATCCCCGGCTCGCGAAGCAAGGAAGGGATTTATCGAAGAATTTCCAAAGTACGAGTGGTATTTAATAGGACTATCCCACGAGTGAAATTAAGTCCAACAGTTCCAAACTGCACCACATATTGTATGTAACTGTGATGTATATGACTGTGTGTATACCACCTCCTAAGATAGATGAGTCACAGTTTATGAGTGGCCAATAGAGAGAATCGGTAAGGAAAATCATAGAAAAAGCGATAAACTTTTTGAAATACATCGCCCTCATGGGAGCATTTCTTATGCATTAATAAACACTATTGGTTTTAATTTCACGAGTGGAATGGTCAGAGTGATTTAAAAAACTTTTTCTTATTTGATCGTATTTTGATCTTTGCTCACTTTGGCCTCCAATAGTGTTGAATTTATTGATAGCTAAAAGCTTCTTTGTTTGTACATAACATTCGAAAGATTGCTCGCGGTTCATGGGTACTGCTCCGGCATTCGCATAACATTGATCAGACAAACCTCTCAGAAGGGCTGGCCGCTAGAATTCTTCTCCGGCGAGCGGTTGAATTTAACCTAGGCTTATACTCAGTTTCGAAGACCCGACACCATTGATGCGTCCGTCCCTATCTATACATAGGGAGGAAAGAAAGAAAGAAAGAAAGAAAGAAAGAGGGAAATGGTACTCAGATGTAGTCGAACAAATGCGAGTCAAGAGGATGCGTCATTATGAAAATTTAGTGCCCACTTTGCTGCCACTGTTCGGAACTACTTGCATTTCGAATTAAACATTGTGCAAAACCTCTTTCTGGACTGGACCCAGTTTTGGGTGACATGATTACTGTAATCTACGCTCTACAAATCGTCTCCACAGCCGGGGGCAGCGCGGGAAGTGAGATTGAGAACCGAGTGAATGTGAGTGATGGTGAGTGGGTGTTGAGTAAGAGTAATAGTGAGTGTTGAGTGAGCGAATGGGTCAGAGTAATAGTGAGTGTTGAGTGAGCGAATGAGGAAGAGTAATAGTGAATGTTGAGTGAGAATGATAGTGAGTTAGGAGTGAAAATGATAGTGAGGAGTGAGCGTAATAGTGAGTGTTAAATGAGAGAATGAGAGTAATAGTGAGTGTAGAGTGAGCGAGTGAGAGTTATAGTGAGTGTTGAGTGAGCGAGTGAGAATGACAGTGAGCGAGCGCAGTTGAGAGCCTGAGTGTTGAGCGTGCGCGCGCGCGCGCGGTGCGCAGGGCGCTGCAGGAGCGCCTGGCGGAGAAGTGGGCGGCGCTGCGCGGGCGGTCGCTGCTGGACTGCGTACGCATCTACCTGACGTGCGCTCGCAAGTGGGCCTTCTTCGGCGCGGGCCTCTTCCAGGCGCGCCTCAAGGCCGCGCCCGACGCCCTCGCGCAGCTCGTCGACGGCACCGGCGCCGGCTGCCAGGTACGCCGCCCCCGCTCCTTCTCCAGTGCGTTACCATTCTCTTCCTCTTTACCCTCCACCTTCTTCTTCTTCTTCTTCTGGCTAAATGCCTCTTCGTTGTTCTCTTCCTTTTCCACCTCTTATTCTCCAGTGCATTCTCATCTTTCTTTTTACCCTCCACCTTCTTCTGACTAAATGCCTCCTCTTCCTCTTCTTTATTCTCTTTCTTCTCCTCCGCTTCTCCTCCAGTGCATTCTCATTCTCTTCCTGGTCCTCTTCCTCTTTACTCTCCGCTTTCTTCTGTTCGCATGCCTCTTCTCTCTCTTCCTTCTCGTCCTAAACATTCTTATACTCCTCTTTCTTTTTTTACCCTTCTTCCCCTGGACCTATTTACCCTTCACCTTCTTCTAACTATTTAGAACTTCCTCTTCGTCTTTATTAGACTTTTTTGTCTCTACACATATTTCTCCTCCTCCTCTTCTTCGTCCTCCTCCTCCTGATCATTAACATTCTCTTCCCCTTTGGTACCTTCCTCTCCACTTTCTGGTCCTCTGCTTCTTCCTCCTGAACTACCTCCTCCTTGCCCTCTTCTTTCCGCCTGTTTCTCTTCCGCTGCTGTGCCGCCGACTCTCTTGCTTTCCTTCTTTCTGTTCCTCTTCCTCCTCCTGTGCATTCGTATCCCTTTCTCTTTGATCTCTTGCTTCTCCTGTTCCTGTTCCTCCGCCTGTACGTGCTGTGCCTCCGACTCCCGCGCTCGTCCTCCTTCTGTGCATTCGTATCTCTTTCTCTTTGATCGCCTCTTCCTCCTCGTCCGCTCGTCCTCCTGTACTTTCTCAAGCTCTTCCCCTTTTGTTGCCTTTTTCTCCACCTTCTGATCGTCTGCTTCTTCCTTATCAACTACCTCCTTCTTGCTGTCCCCTTTCTCCTGACCACGAGCGTCTTCCTCTTTTTCATTCATTTTCTTTTCTTCTTTGTTGTCTTCTCATGTGCGTTGTAATTCCACTCCTCTTTGTTTTCTCCTACTTCTCCTGTCTTCCTCTTCCTATTTTTCATTCATTTTCTTTTCTTCTTTGTTTTCTATCTTCTCTCGTGCGTTGCCATTCCACTTCTCGTTTTTTTCTCCTCCTTCTCCTGACATCTACGTCTTCCTCTGTGTATTTTACCACGTCTTCATTCGCTCTTTCTTCGTTGTTTTCTTGTTGCTTCTCCTGTGCATTCGAATCTATTTCCCTTTGTTCTTCTCTTGTTTCTCCTCCTGCTTCTACTACTCCGCCTATGCCCGCTGTGCCTCCGCCTCCCGTGCTTGTCCTTCGTGTGTCTTTCTCTTTTTTCTCCTCCGCCTCTGCGTGGCCCGCCCCCTAGCAAGTGCGTGCGTGCGTGTGGCAGGTGTGGCTGGCGGTGGCGGAGGACGCGGTGACGCTGCTGGACCTGGCGGCGATGCAGCCGCTGGCGCGCTACCCGTACGGCGCCGTGGTGACGTTCGGCGGCTGCCAGGAGGACTTCATGCTCGTGGTGGGCGCGGGCGGGGGCGGGGGCGGGGCCGAGTGTTCGACGGCGTCGTCGTCGCTGCCGGCGCCGGGCCAGGCCCCCCACAAGCTGCTCTTCGCCCTCAGCCGCCCCAAGATCCTCGAGCTGACGCTGCTCATCGCCGACTACATGAACGCCATGGGCCACACGCTGCCCGGCACCCCGCAGATGGGCTCGCTCACCCGCAACGGCTCTCACCGCTCGCTGCGCCAGCGCGCGGGCGGCGGCGGCGGCGGCGGCCCGGGCGGCGGAGGCGGCGGCGGCGGCGGGCCCGGCACGGCGGGCCACACCACCGCCTCCACGCTCTCCTCGGCCGGCGTCGCCACGTTCCCCTACCACCACCACCACCACCACCCCCAGCACCACCACGCGTCCACCACCACCGCCACCACGCAGACGCCGCCCCCGCAGCCGCAGCCGCAGCCCGACCTGCTCAAGTCGCTCGCGCCGGACAACCACGTGATGCACGCGGGCGCGGGCGTGGGCGGGTCGGCCGCCGCGGCGGCGGCCACGGCGCTGCACCGCGCCGACTCCAAGAAGCGCGCGCACCTCGACAGCGGGGTGGCGTGATGACGAACGCGCGGGCTGCCGCCCGCCGCCGCCGCCACGCCCCCGCCGCCGCCGCCGCCGCCGGCGCCCCAGCCGGCCCCGCCCGCCGCCCACGCGACGTACCCGCCGCGCGCCTCCCACCACCACCACCTCCACCGCGAGACGCAGTGCTAGAGGCAGCTCCCGAACACGTGCAAGAGGAGGAGGAAGATTTCGAGCCGCCTTCGAGATACCCCTCCGGGGGCGGTGTGCAATGGAAGTCCCTGCGAAAAGGTTGCACCGGACCCAAACTGTCAAGAAATTTCTCGGTAGTCCTTGCGAGAAATATTGCCCGGGCCTCGAAATTTCTCGTTGCTCCCTGCGAGAGAAATATTGCCCGGACCCGTAAACTTCAAGAAATTTCTCGTTAGTCCCTGCGAGAAATATTGCCCGGACCCGTAAACTTCAAGAAATTTCTCGTTAGTCCCTGCGAGAAATATTGCCCGGACCCATAAACTTCAAGAAATTTCTCGTCCTCCAAAAAGTCCCGGGGGGGGGGAGGATTGTCCGGTCTCCCCAAAACTCCAGAGGTTTTCTCTCAAAGGAAAAGTTCTTACAAGACTTTTTCTATTTCGATATTTCCGAGACTTGTGATCTGATTTCCGGAGATTTCTCGAAGTGCGGTATATTCGGGAGCTACTTCTCTTGAATGGCCTGGGAGAACTCACTTGAAGGACTGTTCAGTCTTTGAGTGTCTTCTCTGTAGCCCCTGAAACGGCTTCTCTCAAAGAGAGTACCTACTTCTTAGAGAATTCGTAAAATTTCTTAGGATGAGTAATTTTTAAGGTTTCCGAATACATTGTCGTGAGAATACTCAGCATGTCCTGAAAATATATTATGTTATCTCATTCTTTCGCAGTGTCAGTAACGTAAAAGGCGAAGGAAAAAATATGGTGTCTCTGTAAACAGAAATTTACAAAGTCTTGAAACAAATAATCAGAATAATTTGCTGTGAACCAATATCACATTTTTCTGCCTGTTTCAGGGTCAATATTAAAATTGAATTTTGAATTCTCATGATATCTCGAGTTTTCCTCAAAAGAAGTTTTGCGATCTCTACTTCATATGAAAAGAAATCCATCAGACCTTGGTTTCCAGAAGACAATTCTTATAGTGTTTCAATATCTCGTTGAGACATAATGCTAAACTCATCTCTTTAGGGAGATTGCCTCAAACCTAAAACTAAACCAAATTCAAGAAGGTAGTTATGAATAATCGAGATTTCGTGAGAATGAAGAACTTGAAACTTTCATGACAGACTAAGACCCTTCTAGAATATAAATACAAATTTTCTGCTAGGAAAACTTAGAATGTACTCTACCTTGAACAAATCATAGTAAATGAATCACCATTATATATCTATTGTGTCATTATTCCAAATAATTTAGAATAGAAAGTATTAATTTCAAGTGGTTTCTGGAATAAGTCTTCATTATATTTCCTGGTGGGTATAACACATCTGTCCAACCATGAAATAGAAAGCTCGTGCCAAGTTTTGAGTTTTCTTGAGTTGTTGCAATTCTTTACCTTGCCTTGAGTGTTACTCTGTGCCATCCAGTAAATCAATTGCTGAGGATTGCTGCAAATGGAAATTTATATATTCCTGAACTTTGACTAGAGGTATCCAATTTTTAGATAGTATGTGTAATTACAACACTACAAAAATTCTTCTGAACTCATTGTATCTATGTTATTACTTTTCAATAGTATTCTGTTTTGGAAGTCTAATATTGTGGGAACAAGTATCAATTTCAATCAACCTGATAAAAAAAAAAAAGAATCGTTTCAAAGATTATACAATGTTATCGTCATTATCGTTTTGAGGAAAACATAATTGGAAAAACTGTTGCCACTCACCGATCAGAACATTGGCTGGGGAAAGTTGACAGTGAAGCTCGTCACCAGATATAGCTTTTAATACATTTCCATTAATTTATAATTATTATTAATCAATATATTAAATGAACATTTTAAATTGAATTTATCATTTTTTATTAATATGTGTTTAAACTTTTAGATAATTTTGAAAATTCAAAAAAGCTCAAACTATGGGAGGGAGGAGAGGAGCTTGCTGCCCCATCCTCCTTCACTCCTGCCCAATCAATGCTCACATTCCTACTATCTTAAAAAATGTCAGATGTGATATTATTCTGTTCTTTTCTTTAGTCAATAATTTTGCTGGATGGATTATACTGACAATATTAAGTAATGGAATTAATGAATATTTGGAATTTGTCATTGACAGATGTGAATGGACATCTTTGATTTTCATAATTATATTACATTTCAATCATTATTACTGAAAATCAACAAACCCCTAGACTACTAAACGGACATCAAAACTTTTGATTTTAGTTGCTGTACATTGTTCCTGCAGCTGTAGCTTCCAAATTCTATGTGATGCAATTCTCTTGAAAGCATGTATTCATATGACATGCCTGGCAGTGATTCAAATAAGTGATAAATGCCCAAAGTATAAGATTTCTAATGTTCACGATTGAGCGTGACTGGATTTTTCTCTCCAGGCATGCTGTTTTTTCAGTCAGTAGAATTACTGTTGTAGAAATTCTTGAGAAAATTAGTTACCTGTTTAGAGATACTTCAACTTTTTCTTGAATTTGCTGTTCAGTTGTGCAATCAGAACTAATTTTTTAGTATTAATTTTTCTATTTACTCCATGACAATGTTCCTAATTTTAATGAGAATTATCATTTTTATTTAAATGATTAGTTTTAAAAGACAGCTTTCTTATCAGTTTTACTTTGGATTGAAAGATTATTTAATGATTTCTAATTTTTTAGTTCACTATGAAATTTGTTCATTTTGCACTGTATCAAGCAGGTATCATCTTAAGTATATTGTGGTAGCTCTTTTCGATACATCTGTAGTTTTATAAACTGTAGAATGGTCCATTTTGCAGTTGCACTATTGTTTGTGCAAAGCTTTTACATGATGATATTGAAAGATATCTTTAAGTTATCTTATTGGTATATCTCAGGATTACAAATTATTGTTGTGTACTGTTAATGCAATTTTACGGGATATATGGATGTACAAGTATACCACAGAAAACTAGATTTCTACAGTGGTTATATCAATTGTTAATCATTTTATAACTCCATTTTGTATAATATTAGTGATTTACACAAAGGACACCGGCCTTTAACTTGTTCAGTTTCTGATAACTACTGATCATACTTTTTGTACGGAATTCAGAGCGATCCTCTTCAACTCTCGCCTGAAAATACCACAATCAAAAATTACACTTGTATGAATTCATTACCATCTTTGGTACCAGTATCTAGATCACTGAGACCGATTGTTCAGCAATGAGAGTTTGTCTCGTTGTGTACTCTGTGAACTGTCTTTATCTTCATTACTATCAGACTGGCTTGGGTTATCAGAAACTGATTAGCCTTTAAACTGAAACAGCAATAGTTTTATTGCACATTAAAAGTGTGTACAGTGGGGTTCTTTGAAGTGTGGCAGCTCCAGTTGGATCAAGAGACTGGCCAGTGTTTCTAAAATACTGTACTTTCTTAAATATAAGGTCCTCTCTCTCCCAAAGAAATATTTAGAGAGGGGTTAATACAATGCAAGTTCTTGAAATACAATTTTAATAAAACTTAAGTATTATAACAATCCTATATATTAATACTTTATCTTACTTTGAAACAATAATGTGTTTCTTCTATCAATCCACATCTACAAATTTTTCTTTACTTGCTCTTTATCTTCATTTTCACGCGCGTCACCAATGTCTTCAGAGCAGAATGCCAGCTTGCTTTTCTAAGAGGGGTTCATTGATACACAATATCTTGTCGTTGTTGTTATTATTATTATTATTATTATTATTATTATTATTTTACATTTGTCACAAAGTTAGGGGATTTTCTGAGAAAATTCAGTAGTAATTTAGTTGCTAAAGTGGCAGACACATAGCTTGTCTATATTAATAAAATTGAAGTGTCTGTGAATTCAAAATAACTTCCTTTTTATAACCTCATATGCTCATTTAGAAAATATAATCGACTCAATTGTTTTTACAATTTTTGTGTCTGTTTAAGGACATGTGAAAGATACACCTTGCTGGGCAAAATTTAGGCTACATTTTTTTCTTCAAATTTTTCTTTTCTTTTATATAAAGAAGAATATTTGTTTGTTTTTTCATGCAAATGTACATTTTTATTCCAATCTTAATGAATTTTGTGCACATGTCCTTCAAAATAAGCAAAAAGTTATGTCTACATGTCTACTTGCCCTATCTCGTAGAGCAAAGTTTAAGTGTACATTCTTTCAGGTTTTTCTGCACATTAAAAAACAAAATAAGGAATATTTATGGAAGAACATTAAATATTTTTTAAAGTCCATAAAATTTCCTACTAAATGGTTTTGAATTCATTCCAATTGTGCCATTACACTTCGTGTAATTTTGGATCAAAATTGTTATTGGAAATTGCATCTGTTTACAGTTGTCTATAGCAACAATGATTTTAGCAACCACAATGGGGTGTAGCCCAGCAAGGAGAGCACAGCTAAGGTGGGTAAAGGAGGGTTGAGTACCTAGATGGGTCTGGGCAAGGTGAGATGGGATGGGATATGGAAAGTTCAGGGAAAAGTAGAGCAGGAATTAAGAAATCATAGAATTACTTGCCAAACATCTTTATTACCATTTGTTTTGAGATTCTGTTTTCCTGTAAATTAACATGATTTTTCGAATGGCTTTTACTATCTCCATTTCACTTCAAAACCCATCCAACCAAAGTATTTATTTTAATCCTATTAAAATATCAAATACATCATTTTTCAATGTCCTGTAATCTATTGTTTGATGTTATGCACCAAACAATTACATCAGAGCAATTGTCTGAACCTTGGAAAGAGAAAATCCAAATTCAGCATAATTTTGGTTCTACGTTAAGAGATGTTTTTAATTGCTAGTCTTCCTTGCATCACAGCTGTTGCTGCCAAATCAAGAAACTGAGATATTCTCTGTGTTAAATATTTTAAAAAATGCAACAATTCTTCTTCTTATTTTAACTTGGAAGTTGGTAAGTGATATGTGTTTATAATTAAAACAAACTTTGTTGAGTGTACTTTAGTGTGAATTTGACATTAAAATTAATGTGAAAAGAAATCAAATGAAGAAAGGACTTTATATTAAAATGTTTTGTGTATTTATAATCTGTAACAAAATGGAAAAGTGTATTGAATTTCTAATATATAAGTAGTCAGGTAAAACCAAAGTGTTGGCTAAGATTGGGACGTAGAACATGGAAGTGAATTATTTAGACTGAAGTGTGAGAATGTGAGTTACAAGCATAGAGGAAAGAGGTTTCTTCTAAGGTTTCAGGCATTTTGATAGCACAGAAGATGCAGCCTATCTTGAACTGTGGATGATTTTGGAGACATGATCTTGTCTGTGCCTATAATTTGATATTATTAAAGTGATATTACAAAGACATTATTGAATATTGTAGCCTTTTCTCAAGAACATAATGCGGCCTCAACTCTCTATTGGGACATGTATTCAAACAACGCTGATTCTTGTGCCATTATATTGACACTCATAATCTAGTGTGGTTATATAAATAGCCAGTCATGTAAGGTGGACTTACTTCCATAGGTAATATAATAGCAAATATTTTGAGCAAGAAAATAGTAACCAAAGATAAAGAGTCATAGTTATTAGGTAAAATAAGTAAGTTTGTGTCAACATGTTTAAAGAATATTGTTCTCTTCTGAAGTACATTAATATGTTTGGCATTTGTTAATAAGCTTGTAAGCTGATTCTTTTTTGTAAAATTTGTGCAGGTTTGTGAATATCTTTTAGTAACTAATACAACAATATTCAGATATTGTCTGAATATTGGTAAAAGGTTCCTAAATGAACAAACACAAAAGTTTTTGAGTTATAACATTTAAATCCTATCATTTGATGAAGTGAAATTATTATGAAAGATCTGTAAAGTATTTCTATAAATCTTTCCAACATTTGTTGTTTATTTTCCTGTTGATTTCTTCTCAAGGGTGCTTTAATTTCAAGCATGATTTGTCATAATTTTATTTGGTTACAAATATGGATGTGCAAAGTTTTATTTGAATGTTTTCATCTTTTAGTAGAAAAGAAAATATGTGTACTATTTTCTAAATTATGAAAATGTTGAAATTAAAAAATAAAACAATATATTATGTTCATCAGTTCTCATTCTTGATTTTTCATAGCAAAATGCCAAACATATTGGTGTTGAAAATGAGGAAGGAAGGCTTAGAGTTATATGTATGGCTCAGTCAGCCACAGTAAGTCCCACTTATAGGCAATAAAGCTTCAGAGTTTATTGATTTTGTCATGCATTTATTTGTTTATTTTGTCAACCTTTTTATTTCCTTCTTGTCCAAGACTATAGCAATAAAAGCAAATACAAGTAACATCGATTCACAAGAAAAGTGATATTCTGAAATTCTTATTTTGCTGGAGAAGTTTCAATCTGAGAGGGAATCAGTATTTTGAAGCTAAAAGTAAAGTGTTTTGCACTATGAATCAACTGTCTGGTAAACTATCTTAATTAACATTTTATTAGTAAAAACATACTACTTCCTAGACGAAGGGTATAGCAGAATCAGATAGGTGAAATTGGCACACTACCAAACTAGAAGAGGATGGTATCTTATTCTAGTCTCAAAATAACCTAGAAAAACAAATTTTTATTGTTGTTTATATTACCAAGGAGATGTAATATTGAAAAATGTGTTTTTCACCCGTTTCTCACTTTTGATGCTGTATCTCAGTGAAATTTAGATTTTTTAATATGTGATGTAACAAAGTGTATTCTTTAGATAATTTTCTAAGATATACACTGATTTCTATGATATTTTTGATACTTAAGACTTAGGGACTATTTTCACTAAATATCTTACTTTTTTTAAAAAATGTACAAGTTTTTTTTGTTTTGTTTTTTTATTTTTTTTTATTTCAAGGCGAATGCTTGGTTTATGAATAAAATGACTATTTTCAGTGGATTCCTCGTCAAAAAATGCATCAATAATCGATTGATAGATTCAATCTCATGGTATGGTTCACTTCTTTTTCAGACTTAAAATCACAATTCCTTTTTTTTTTTGTGCTTAATAAACTGTCATAAATTTCTGTGATGTTTAACTCACAATTTTCTTTTTGGCTGAAATGTAGTATACGGTACAACCTGAGGAAGTCGTTTAAACCGGCACTTCGCGCCGTTCCGGCTAAGCAGTGAGAATTCTGGAGGTTTTCTTGAAAAGTGATGTCTTGTAAAAGTGAATTGGTAATTATGCGGTGGATAGACTCAAGGATGTTTATAGCAAACGCAAAGGCCGAAGGCCCGAGCCTCGCCGTGACTTGGATCCGGGCGAGCGAAGCGAGAAAATTTGCCTTTGAAAGTAAATTGGCGTTACAATGCGGCGGGGACAAAGCATATGAAGGGCGAACCATGAAAATCGCCTATCCATAAGTTTTATTCATTTCTATTAGAGCACGTACAGTAATTAGGTCTTATAAGCCCTGCCCTGCGCTTCTCTAAGAGTGTACTATTAGTGCTTGCTTAATTCCGATGATTGTTTTATATGCGTGTAGTGAAAACATTCATTTGAAGTTTTGTCGAGGTCCACAAGAGCTGTGTACCTAATTATGGAGGAATGTGGGTGTACAGTGAAGAATGAAGATGTGTCTTGTTAGGTTTGGTTTGTGTTTTACCTGTACCAATATTTTCGTTATCAGCAGTGATTTGGTGAAATTTTCACGTCAGCGACTTGGGTCACGTAGATTTCTCAAGAATAAAAAACCTTTTTAAAAATATTTTTGTGACTATCACGAAAAGCGAAAAGTTAACTGACAAAGAATATTGAATAACTGCTTCAAATATTTTCAAGGAAGTGTTGTGAATTGTTCCACGAAATCTCTCGATAATATTGAATAAATCGTACTGAAAATTTATTTTCAACATCAATTGCACTTTTTTATTTTTGATATTGTGTTGGTACATTGGAAGTTACCTTTATTCATTTTTGTTTTGGTATAAATTAGTTTGATTCGCTACTATATACTTGACTTTATCCTCTAGTTTCGACTGTATCCTAACCGTTGTACACAATTTTGCATAATTATCCTTTCGAAATATATACTTTTGATTTGTAACTCTGTTCCTTAAATGTTTATCACAAGCATGCGAAAGTTCTCCGTATAAATGTGTATATTCATCACCCGCTCGTATCCACCTTGTGTATAATATTTCATCACCTTCAGTCTATTGTATGCTTATTCCAACATTTTTCCGCCACCTTCCTTCATCATTGAATAACCTCCTGACCTCAACACAGTCGCCATTCGTGGTTTTCTAAATGAGGAAGGCAGCAAATTCTGAAGCAAGGACAGTCGGTCTGGAGCGGGGGGGGGGGTGCGGCACAACATCGCTATAATGTTAACGTTACATCCTTATAGTATTTGGCTTACCTTTATTTGTTTGTAAATGAAGTCAGCTGTCCTCTTGTTCTGTTCTGCAAAGTAGTCTGAGTTGACGAGTGCATTATAGTTCGGTGACGACAATAACTTGTTTTCAATGGCACGCATCGCCTACGCACACAATCTATTTTCTTTCAATATGTTATGAATGAAGCGTCGCTAGCCGAATTGTTTAACTAGGCTCCGTGAAGTCACAGAGGTTAAGCAATTCCAGACATTCCGCGCTTGTGTACGGGCGACCGTGTGGGAACCCCCGGAGTCTAACGGCGCTGAGCATTTGGGCGAAGGGGGAAAAAGGCAATGACTGACAACAAGTGATAATATTAAAAGATGATTACCCTATGACACGTTTGGCGCTCTTAAGTGGTTATAATAGAACGTTGTTACAAATTAACATAACATTCTTCACTCATTTGAAAATAGAAAAGCAACGTTCTGTTTCGTCAGTGGTCATCGGGATGGCTGTTATTATCTTCAGGAGCTTGGCACTTTCTGGGAAGGCTTTAGTTAAATTGTTCTCGTAAATGAAGTTCAGTAAAATTAACGCTTCTTCAAAATCTGCTACACGATTATCGGTTTTGTTTATACGTTGCTTGAAGACACTATCCAGTTAAACCTTGTGACTAAGCAGCCCGCGAAAAATTGCATGGTTGCTAGAATTTTCCGTTTCGTCATGTATCTTCTTAAGGTCAGTTCGAACTTTGCCCAAAACTTTATGAAGTCTATTAGCTTTTCGAGAATATACAGATTCTTTGAACCCTTGTTGTTGCTTTTTTTGTATATGTGAGCGGTGATCAGTATCTATCTGGTATCTAATTTCCACTTTAATAAATTCAGTGAAACCATGTAAGTATTTTTCACAAGAGTTGTGCTCTGTGAAGTTTTCACAAGAGTTGTGCTTCTGTGTATATACGAAGTAATATACGTAGTATAGGGAAAGTTATGTAATTCTGCTCGATTTTTTTTAAAATGTACATGACCTTAATGAAAGAACTAATTATGGACAACAAATTTAATCTGAAGGGAAAACCTATATCTTCAATTTTGTAGTAGTAGGAAGACGCCAAAAAGTTCATACTTTTGAAATTTTCGAAAATTCAGAATTAAGCGTGCAAAATTGCGCCTATGCCACTTTTATAAGTGTATGCTATTTTATCACAAGAAATTGAAAGAAAAAAATTGGAGCCGCTTTTGAGAAAATTTTGAAAATGTCCGGGGGTTTCATACAAAGTGCCCCCAAATTTTAAAGAAAGATTTTAAAAATTGCAGAGTTTCGACTCGAGCCAGATGGATTGGGGTTTCGTCAATTTGGAAAAAATCCTACATATGGTTTAGGCGCTTGTGATGTTAACAGACGAACAGACAGGCAGACGGACAGACAGAGAGACGTTTTGAAAATAACCACTTTTTTGGTGTCGGGGAACGCCAAAACGTGAATTTCCGTTGAAATCTTCAAATCGGTTTTCCGCGGCATTACATAACTTTCTCTATACTACATATATTACCCCGCAAGGAAACTAAAAAGTAGTTTTTGCTCAATGCTGGTCGCTGAGCTGGATGGTAATTTTATCTGGTGAGCGTGCCCTTCTTGGGACCCAAGGCACCACTCTTGAAGGTTACCTGGTTACAGCCTTCGTCCGCCTGTAAATGCTGTGAATGCATGACGACACGCCTGCTTTTATACCCTCTGAAGAGCTTCAAATCCATTACGGCCAGGTTCATATCCCCCACCTCCCTTGAAATGATATGATCGTTGCATAATATAACTCAGAAATCCATTATTAATAAAGAAACACATTTATAATGTTTTTCATGCATTTATTATGTTTATTTCTTTCAGAAGGCTATTTCCATAGGGGAGGCTCTGCCTTACAATCTTTAATGACTAGCCGTGCCAGCCTTATCATGTATATTTAGTCCTTGTTTCATGAAAAACCCTACATCCGTGTACTATGTCATTCCAGTCTTTTTCTCCCATTTCACAAAATGTACATTTTCTTTACACTATTCAATTAATATTAGCCTGCTTTAGCTGCTTTCTATGAAGCAGACCTTGCTAATCTTTAAATAAGTAATTTAAACCCTATTTTTGAAGAAGTGTAAGATGTAGGGAATTAAATGAAATTACTTTAGATTTTAGTGGGTGCAATTTAAAGTTTTGCAAGTGGAAGTAATTTTTTTTCAGGTGATGTACAGAAACTTATACATAGCAATGGTATGTAATGTTTTGGTTTAATGAATGTTTGAAGGGCATGTACTTTTATGCTTAATTTTTATTTCTAATGCTTTTTCTTTTATGCTTTTTTTTTAGTGTTCTAATTAACTGTTCTGTGTAATTTTTTAGTATTGTAATTCACAAGTTTGAATTCTAGGATATGTTTATTCATTTCAAAGAGTCTTAGTGCATTTATTTGAAAGCAAGTTGTGCATCACCCTCCAATGTCTCAAGTGTCTATATATTAAATTCTTTAATTGCCATTTGCTATCTACCTTAAATGTCTGCTAAGAATGTTTTTTCTTTTGAAAGTTTCCCAGTCATGTAGAGATTCACTGGTGTTGCAATGTGCTTCTTTAGCTTAAAGATTCTTAAATCTATTTGTCTTCATAACTGAAGACAAGTCTCCATATAGAAAAAAAAAAGTGAATTCATCAGGGGCTCAGTATTTGAATGTTTAAAATGAAGTTAGTGTTAATGCCATTGCCTTATATTCCAAAGTTCCTTTCTGAAGTTTATCCAAAAGGATAAGTTGCAAGTGATTTCTCCTGCCTGGAAAGTTTTTTAGTTTCCTTCGCATCTAAGTTTAAGTCAAATCTTGCAATGAACCTTTTAAGCTTAACCTAATAGAAAGTAAGGGAAATAAAGAACAAGTGGGTAAGTAAGCTTTATTAGATTGGAAAGTGAATTTATACTAAGGAGGGGGTAGAAATGAAGAGGTAAGAGTGAAAACCAGAAACTTTATTGGTGAAGGGTACAGGCCCAGGCCAGCCATGCCATGTCTGTATTCTCCTTAAGCCCCTTTAGCTTAACACAAAAATCGATCAACTGTTCTGCCGTCACAAGGAAAAATGCAGTATCTACACAAACCCAAGTTTTGAGAAAAATGAAGTTAACTTAGACAAGCTATCCTGATGGTGAACATAACAATAATTATATAACTGTATGTTTATTTGAAATTGATTTTTAAATACAATTTTATAAAAATTATAACATTTTTTTTTTCATTCTAGCAATAAAATAAAATGTTTTGGCTAAGCATTATTTGCATCATTCTATCTATTATGCTTATTAAAAGTGCAGTAATCTTAGGATAGGAATGGATACTGAATTGTCATAAGCAATGCTAATATAACATTGATTAGTTCGAGACTAAAATGCAGTAATGACTAAATCATACATACTAAAACTCAATTTAAGTTTAAGATGATTTACTTGATTTTACAAAACTTCTAGGTGAAAATATTATGGTTCACAAACTTGACTGAGTTATAAAATGTCACATGCTTTTCTACTCATACACACGTAAGTTCAGCCAAAAAGCTTTCCGGTTTTCTGGAATAACTTGGCCATGTTCTTTACGTATTTTAACTCTCTTGGCTTTGGAGAACTCAGAAAGCTTTGGTAATGATAGTGGTACTGGGAACTTTCCAATGTCAATAACACAGTCTTTTGAATTAAAACATTTCAAGGATTCATCAAAAACTTAAATCTTGTGTGAAACATTTTTAAAATCAAACTTGACTTTCCATGACACACTGACAGATAAATGCTCATCTTTCAATATATGTCATATATTAAAATTTACTATTGTTATTCTGCGGTCTGAAATTCTTTCAGAGCATTGTAATTCACATAGATCTTTGTCACAAGGTGGCAAAACTAAATGTTTTTAATGTTGGTGGCGAAACTAAAGAGTTTTAATGTCGCTTAATATGGAGCTTTATTAATTTCAGATATGGTTATTTGGTACTTTTGACGAGAAATAAACTGGCACTTTTATAATATGTCCTTACAACACAGACTTTCAATATGGTACTTGAAATCAAGGGAACCAGATAATTCTAGCTCATTTCTTTGAGAGAATGCAGTGTCTGCTTAGAAC
Source organism: Gryllus longicercus (assembly GCA_038098605.1). Lineage (NCBI taxonomy): Eukaryota > Metazoa > Arthropoda > Insecta > Orthoptera > Gryllidae > Gryllus > Gryllus longicercus. The sequence goes on along the minus strand of JAZDUA010000511.1, from coordinate 361,563 downwards.
TTAAGAGAAATGCAGTAAATGACTTAGATATTGTGTTTTTAATAAAGGAGCTCTATTCACTGCGTTCTTTCTTAGTACACAACTCTAATAAGTTGTAGATACTGTGTTTCTAATACATATAACTTCTGTACCATTACAGATTCGATATTCTAACTAGTAGAAAGAGCTGATTTTTCCGAATGCAGTGATATGCATATCTCAATATGCAATTTTTTGGCACATACTGCGTCTTTCTTATTGAGGGCAGTGTTGCCTTTGGGGATGTGGCTTTCGCGGCGAGACCAAGACCAGAGAGAATTACACGAGACTTACAGGAAGAGGGGGAGTCTGAGATGGTGACAAGAAGCGATGGTGAGGAGCAACTGCAGTATGTGACGTCATGACGGATGCAGGAAGAAACAATATTAACAATCAGAATGGAAGATTTTTCCATTGATCCATCGGAATGGAACTTCTACACATTGCAATTCCAAGGCATCGCTTCACAGCGCCACAAATTATTGCAGTGAGTTCACCGACCCTGCACATACAACTGCGGATGTGTATTGGTACCGATGGGTGTCGCAGAGCATAAGTGTAAATAGTTTATTTACATATTTGTATTCTGTTATTCTATAGTTTTCTGCGATATAAATTTACATGCAAAGTTAAGTAACGGTAAATAGTATCAACATGTCTTCCTTATTTCTAAAATCCAATGAATTAGTATATGAATATATTATAGTGACGGTTTCAATCACTCATTCTCTTTCCTTGTATTTAAAATTTTTTAAATTGCTGTCTTGTTCTTACTGCCATTAGACAACAAGCTGGGTTCTTGTTAAGTTTGAAAATGACCTTTGTTAGTACTTTTCTTCTATACCAAATTCTTATTCTTCATTTGAATTATTGATATTTTGGAATTTCAATCATTGGAAGAAAAGTTCCTTTCTGATGAATCAATGGAAAATCTTTCATCCTGTTCGTCAATATCGTCGTTCTATTGTCCTTCTAGCTCGGCGGTGGGAACGTGAAAAATCCTGAGGTCAGTAGGAACGTTGGGTCTAATAGACCCGATTGTTATTAGAGCCTATTTAATACACTAATTAATTACAAAAATTGTTTATTATAAAGTAAAAGTTGCAAATAAATCATACATCTCATATCAAGCACAAAATATTTCCCAATTTTTTAAAATTCTCTAACTATTGACAAAAAATAAAATTGATAGTGAACAAATATCAAACAAAGAAAAGAAATCATAGCATTAAGTTAATAACAGCAATATTAACAAAATATGTCTGCATGACTAAAACAAATATAATGAAAGCATTTTTTATAGTAATGTTTTATGATATGTTTTATGGAAGCATTTTTTACGATAATTTGTATGACCGTTTTGATTTTCTTAACCGAGAAAGTGTTTTGTGTCTTAACAAAATTTAAAATATTATGCATTTCTTAACTCTAAAATATCGAGCTTCAGATTCGGATTCAGTGAGTGAAATAGATAGAGAAACATGTTAAAAGTTATTGGGCCTGACAACTGTTGTGTCTTTTGTGTATGTGTGTTTTGTGCCTGTGTTATTAGCATTATAGGTATCACAGGTTCTGTATTGTTCAAAATTTTTTTGGAGCAATTGTTATACTAGTCCAAACAATTTTTATACAAACCTTTTTCACACTCATTCTGTATTGCAGACAGCTATTCATAACTTTGCCTTCTCAAGTTCTCCTTCCATTCTCACACATGGAGCCCAATTTCTTCTCTCTCATTTTGGATCAAAAATCTAATGGGCATGTGGCAGTGATGCAGAAGAATGGGGGTTAACACCCTCTCTTAAAAGTTTTTGAAATGAATAAATTTTTATTTTGACCAATAATTTAATGTAGCACGTTAATAAGAGGAAAATATTTAATGGAATATATAATTAATGTTTCAAATTAACTTTCGACAATTTGCTCATAAATTACTAATATCTACACTGATATAAAAAATCTGAAATTGCGCTTTGTGGTCATTAAGATTTGATATCAATTTTGGAAAATACAATTTTGGAAATACAAAACAATGGAAATTTCCAATTGTTAATAAGTTTTTGAGTTGAGTTTCTGCCGAAGATAATATTTTGAAGGAAACCTGCTTCAATCTCAAATTGCATAGAAAGGGGCACACATGATTCTAAAAATACAAAAAGGGTTAAAAGAGATTTGAGAAGCTCATCCCCAAAAGAGAAAATCACCTCATTACATGTTTTTCAGTTCATAATGATGTAGTATATTTTGGTTTCTATGAGATATGAAGTACATTTTGCCACCAAATGTATTGGATTTGATACTCTTTGAAAGAAAACTCTTTTAAGGGAACAATAAAAGTACACCGAACACTGACTTTTCAAATTTGTTTTTTTCATCACCCATATTCAACTTAAAAATAAATTCAATTTAAACTATTATCTTTATTGTATTATTGTCTGTAGATGTGTTGGAAAGGATCGACCAGTTAAACAGACACACAGGGAAGATTATTAATGTATGAGTATATTGACAAACACATTAGTTAACAAATTAACAAGTCACAAATTCTTAGTCTATGATTACAATGTGTCACAATGCAAAATAGGCCCCTTAGGATAAAAAATAATAAATTAAAACACATAAAAATTGTTTGACTAAAAGTTAGTGTATATATTAATTTAATAAAAGTACATAAACATGAATAAATGTTTCAGGTTAGTATATTGAAGATCCTTTACAAAAATACAAGCATTAATAGAAGAATATGGACTTCATGGTTCAAATGTCAGATGTTATGAATACTTTGTGTTCTAAACCATCTAGTGGTGTACGAAATTTTGAAGACTTAAAATAAGATAAAACTTTTTAAAACCTTAATTTGTCCACTTGTATACTTGTGGACCTTGCTTACATATATACTGTCCTATCCTTCTTACATGAAGACTGCCCTATCCTTCACATTAGTTGGTCACATACACTAGTCAAACCTTTTACTGAAAAAAAAAAACAAAAACAAAAACAAAAAAAAAAAAAAAACACTCTTGTGATGATTAAAAAGTTGAAAAATGTTGTATGTAAAAAAAACTACAATATTTGTAATGGCAAATATGACAAATTATCTTCCTATGGTTCCTAAAACTTCTCTGTTTCTCTTAGTTTTTGATTCTAATTAGTATTCTGTTTCACTTTATTATTTTCCCTGCATTTGAAATGTTTAAGCAATAAAATGTTCATATGATATGAAAGCAAATTTTATACAAACCATATTTCTGATTTTTTCTTTTAACAAAAATATTTAGTGAATATAATAGATATTTTTACAGAGATCAATTTTAAACCAGTAGTATAAATTTGGTAAAGGCTACAATATTTTGGTAAGACATAACATCAGAAATGGATATACTTAACAAAGTAGAATTTGATTTGATTTATTTTGTCAAAAACAGTAAACACTGTTTGACTTTTGGGGGAGGGAGTATAATCTGTGCATGTTTTCTTGATCTCCAGAATATCTGTTTTAACCATAATTAGGTGTATGATGAATAAAAATACCAAATGCACCAAGAAAGTAATGTTTGAAATCTAGACCTTTTCGCTCCCTAATTATTGAAAACTAATTTGCATTGGAGAATGAAGTATAGATTGGATTTTATAGTATTGCTAACAAAATATTAATTTTTAATAGTCATTTAATTTTCCTGGCTCTATTCCTATCAACTCTGGCAAAAGGATAGCTCTCAACAAATTAAGTGCATAGTGAAACTACATTTATGACCAGAAAAATAGGTATGTGTCCCCCTGGAAACTTGGAGAGGTACTCCATAGTCCTATGTAATAAAATATTTTATTTCCCTAAATATAAATTATTTTAAGATATTCTGAAATTTCCATTTTTAAACTGACAATTTTTGGGGAAGTGATACATGACATTTGGTGAAGAGGCTCCCTCAAACCATCTGGAAACCCTCCAAATGAATCATTACAAAACTATTGTATTTACATGATGGCCACTTTCTGGATTAAAAAAAAATAATAATAAAAAATAAAATTAAAATAAAAAAAAATCACATTAGGTAGGTCTGATTTTATGAAGAGAAAATTAATATTTTTTAAAGAATTACCTAAGATACATTGTAATCAGTGCTTGATTTATAAACTGGTGCCGTAGTGCTAATTAATTAATGATTAATTTAATAGAAGTACTTATGTATGTAAAATAATTTAATAATTATTCACGAGGTACTCCATTCTGTTGCGTTCCAGCAGAAATAAAGCCCTGACTCTAATGCATTCTTTCTCTCAGATATTCTCAACCGTCATTTGCACAAATGAAGCTCAGGATCTCAATAATTTTGTAGTCAAAATTATTACATTTGGTGCTTAAAAATTATTGCATTAGGAATGTCAGATTTTATGGTCCTTAATGCATTCAAAGTGACCTTTATGTGACAAAGATAATGCCTCGATACATCATACATTCGTCCTTTGTCTTTGATCACGTGACGAATGCGACTGACTACCGAGCTTTCTTCCGACCAGTACACAGCCTTAAAGCGTCAGTAGGCTGTTTTCAAGTGCAGTGTGGAGAGCAAGATGTATCCAGAGAAACAGTTTTCCCATCATATTGTACGTTATTTTTCTTTTTTCTTAATTTAAAGAATGATAAATAATGTTTTTACTAGGAATGTTTCGTGGTTTTTTGGTCATCCGATAACAAAATGTTTCTTGGTTCGCCAACGTTTCGTAACTTTAGTGTTCCCTCATCAGTGCTTACTAAAGTTCAATAATTTCCTGTCATCCAACACCTGATGCCAAAACGAAATGTTAGCGAAGTAAGAAACTTCTTTTATTGAGTGACCAAAAATACCATGAAACATTCCTAGTATTAATAATGTGGTGGTGTATTCAAGAGATAATATTTTTCACTTGTCTTTTGTAAGACAGGACCTAGTGGATGCACGAAACTTTTGATTGTTCTTGTCACAGGCCACAGAAAGAAACTCCTCACGTGTGCGAACCTTTTCGAAAATATTAAGTACATACACGAAGATGTTTGATGCATATCAATTTTTTTAAAAAAGGAACAAAAATAGTGTCGCTACTTTTACATTTGAAATGTAAAGGTTGAAATATGTTTCATGTTTGAGACTCATCATTCACGTAATACTTTTGGATGAACAACTAAGTGTGATTTGATGGGGCACTTCATGATAAAAATATTAATAGTTTCTAGGATTCTATATCCCTGCATGTCAACAGTTACGAAGCGATTCAATTTTTCAATGAATCGGTTCGTAACTGTTGACACGCAGGGTTCAGTCAAGATCACCTAGCATTACAGTTCCCTACTCTCCCTGCCATAGGTGTCTTTTGTTTACCACTGCGCTAGACAAATAGGATCAAAGTGAAATGATGTTCTAATTTATTTTAAATAATATTCCACGTACAAAATTACTGATAATAAAACAATTTAAAACTGACAAGCATAAAATAATATTAAGTGCAATTTTAAAGTACAGAATCGAACGAAACATTCACTAGAACGATTCTCAAAGATTAATTACCAATACTTTTTTTGTAAACAGAGTATGTTACTTGGACAATCCAACCAAATATAATCCCATTATGTCTCAGTTGACGCATCACTATGTATTTCTGAAATGGGGCCAAGGCTACGAACTTTAGCATTCGAAATTCGCCAATATTTGGAAAATGGTTTGCGTCCATTTTTGGTTCAGACAGCTAGGCAATGTACTATTTGTTGACTGCAATTTATACTTTGTTCTATAACACTGTGAGATACTTGATGAACGCACACCTTTTTATATTTTTCGATTTACGAGTATTTGCTGAACTAATATATATATATATATATATATATATATATATATATATATATATATATATATATATATAGCGTTCACATGTTATTTTTGAAAATACAGAGTTCAACGATAATGGGACCTGCTCCATTTTTATAAGCGAACCATGGCTCTATTAAGGAAAAAAAAAATCAAAAAATTGGGACCTTTTTGAAAATACAATTGTTTAAAAATTCCCTTGTCGCAAAATTAGGGGAAAACTACTCAAACTATATTACGGACGGATGGAGGGACGGACGGATTATTGGAGGGACGGATGAATGGAGGGACGGACGGATAGACGGACAGATAGACGGACAGATAGATGGACAGATAGATGGACAGATAGATGGAGGGACGGTCGGACGGACGGACGGACGGATGGAGGGAGGGAGGGAGGGACAGACCGACGGACGGCCCGACGGACGCATAATTTCTATTGGAAAAGCACCATTTCACACTCAAAATATAATGCACCACACAGCCCGCGTCCCTCCCCCGCGGTCACCAGCGCACGCATGGAGACGCTCTGCATTACGCATCAGAATAGATGGCGCCAAAAAAGAAGGTAGGGCAACATTACCATACTAAACGTCTCAAATACCATGCTCTCATCGTTCACAAATGCGTTTTAGCGGTAAACACTGAGAACGTAATGTGAATTAATAGGATGGTTATAGGCCCCACGTAACTCTCAACGTCAATGGGTTAGTACGTATTGACAATCAACCACCGGTACGTCACAAATGATGGTTATTGTCACAATGTATAAATCGATCGTCACAACTTTAAGAAACGTAACCATAAGTTTATGGTTGAGGGAGAGATGATCATATTTTCAATGTGACATTTACATACACGTTCACAAAGAATGAGAGTCAGGAGTAGAGGTCAGTAGGCTAGGTGCGGTGCCCCTTGAAAGAGATCATTGTGGGAATACAACACTGTCTCATCCCAAATTGTAATAAGCACTATTCTCAGAGCTTTGATGACACGCCTGGAAATAATAATAGCAAACACCCAATTTGATTAAAAGCGATTTAATCCCATAATATGTTTTACATTCTTTTTATTCATAAGGTTAAAAATGTTTCTTAATACATTAATAGTACACTACTACTTCGTTATTATCTATGGGTGAAAAAAAAATTATCAGCACAATGCGCAGTGATGAGCTCTTTCGGAATTTGTCTGACCAGCGTATTCCTAAGGAGGCGTGACACTTGGGAAAACTGTGACCTGACATTTGCTTAATCTTCGGAGGGAGAGCACACGACTAGTTACATGAAAAACAGAAGTACATCTAAGAACGTTACTTTACTACTACGTTTCAAGTCAATATTTGTCTCGAGGTTTTATTTATTTATTTACGTCAAAAATAATTAAAAACTGTGTGTTACGTGCTACGGGGAGAAGTTAATTTGAAGTTACTTTGAAGTTCATGTTCAGAAGCAAAACTAGGGGCCATCTCAGCATTTGCTGGAGGATCAGGGAAACTGGACGAAAACCTTATCGAGATGGAAGTCATTGACCCAGAAGCTGAAGTACAATACTTGTTACAGGTTCTTTAGAATTATACAATCCAAATAGTATATACACATTCAATGTCTTTGTTAAAATTAATATTACTTTTCTTTTGGATGCTTGGCATAGTCTCTAATTGTATAGAAACAGTTGTGTAGCAAAAAAGATTTTACTTGGGACCTAAACTTTTGCATAGAATTTAATCGTTTTACTAATGTCGTATGTCATCTGGCAAGGTGTTAAAGCATGTACATGGATTATATGTGAATGTTTTGTAGTGAGCTGTTGATACTCTCACCTGGCGAATGTGATTACTATGTCGAGTGTTGTAGTTATGGTGAACGACGTTTGCTGAAAATAAATTCCCGCCCTTAAGTCATTTTTGACAAATACTACTAATTCATATGTGAAGAGACAAGGTAATGGTAAAATACCTAGATTAATAAAGAGATGCTTACAAGAATGATGTAGGTGGGATTTGCTTATTATTCGTACAATTATTTTTTGTAATCAAAGTCTGGAAGCTATAAGATATATTCCCTGAGAACTCAGAATATGATGCCGAAACTCAGGCGGGAATGAACATTCGCGAAATATACACAACGAGCAGTGTGAAGGCTGTCTGAATTTGAAAGAATTCTGTAAGCGTAACGTAAAGAACTTAATTTAATGTTCAATTCATTTAAATGAACGTTCCATGTAGGATTTGACTGAATTAAAAGACCTAAGACGTTGGTTGTAAAAAGAGTGTTTTAACGAATGTTTTATGTATTACATGACAATAAATTGTCTATAATCAAAATGGGATAATTTCCAAAGTATAAAACATTTTCTGTTACATAACTGTTTCTAATTTCTATGGAATTAGAGGCTATACTGACCATCGACAAGAAAAATATTTATTTGCAGAATTGCCTGTGCCGCAGCTAAAAAACGTAAATTGCGTACTCAACACAATCATGTTAGATGCTGGAAGTGTTGTCCCCCTTCACTTCGGCAGCTTCACAATCGGCAGCTAAAAAACGTAAATTGCGTACTCAACACAATCATGTTAGATGCTGGAAGTGTTGTCCCCCTTCACTTGTTTCTCAGCGATCTGACCAACATAAAATGGACTGTGAGAGATGGATCAGGGCAAATACTGATGTCACTGCAGTCTCTCTGACCATGAGGTCCTAGGTTCGAGTACCGATGGTGGCAGGATTTTCGACAAAAGCCTGCTAGGACGAGTTCAGTTCCTTGTCGGAGAAGATTTCTAGCTGTCGGGTGTTCTGATAGGTAGTTTTCCGTGGTTTCTCCGATCAACACCAGGCGAATGCTGGAGCAGTACACTAACAAATGGGAAACGGACCGCGCACGATCTCTTCTCCTTCCTTGTCCTATTCCCAGCCCCCCCCCCACACACACTAACATGCACTACAGTACCACACATGCCGGGAGACCAGTCGGGAGCTTACAGCTTGTCCCGGCTGGGGCGGTGCCGCGCTGGTGGGAGATACCTGGGTGGGGACAATCACAAGCCGCGTTAGTCGGTGCCAGATCTCCCCATCCAGTGGGTTAAGACCATCGCCAACTTCCGCGGAAAAAGTGCACTACACTTACGGGACACATGGCCCTATTCGTTGGCGCGCCCGCAATCACTAACAACCAATCAACATTAAATGTAATTTATAATAGGAGGTCCTGATAGACTTTCCTGGCGCACTGCATTAGTTTACATTTGTATTGCATAATTTAAAAAATAACTTAATCTATAACCAGTAATGAGCTTCAGCTTCCGGATCAATGCCCCCCCATCTAGATTAGTTTCCTCATCGAGTTTCCCTGATCCATTGAGCAAATGTTTGAGATGGCCGCTTATTTTGCTACTGAACAGCAAAAAAGCTTGATTCTCTCCACGATTTGTTGAGCTCTCCTTTTGACATGCAGGCTAGTGGTTGTGATTTTAGAAGGACCTCCAAATTAATTTTTTTCAAACATTTTCACAAAATTTCTGAATTCGGGTACAACATTGTTTCACGCGTATTCCCTAAAGTAATATTCGGATTGAACTCTGGTTTGCTCCATTAAATTCCTCGTCACGAGCTCTACTTACATACGTAGTTTCAGAAATGGGGGACTAAATTAGTTTTTTTTTCAATTTTTGCACCAAAATAGTGAATTCGAGAACAATTTTAATTACACGTGTATTTCCTAAACTAATAGTCGTATTGAACATTGGTTTACTCCATTGAATTTCTCGTTAAGAGCTCTACTTACATACAACGTTTCAGAGATGGGCGACAAAATTAGTTCTTTTTTCAATTATTTCAACAAATTACTGAATTCGATAACAATTTTTATTACACGTGTATTTCCTAAATTAATAGTCGGATTGAACTCTGGTTTGCTTCATTAAATTCCTCGTCAAAAGCTCTATCTTCATACGTAGTTTCAGAGACATGCGAGGAAATTAGGTTTTTTTCAATTTTTTAAACAAATTATTACACGTTTATTTCCTAAACTAATAGTCGGATTTAACTCTAATTTGCTCTATTAAATTAACCGTCAAGAGCTCTACTCATATACGAAGTTTCAGAAATGGGCGACTAAATTAGGTTTTTTTTTCAATTTTTGCACCAAAGTAGTGAATTCGAGAACAATTTTAATTACACGTGTATTTCCTAAACTAAAAGTCGGATTGAACTCCGGTGTGCTCCATTAAATTCCTCCTCAACAACTCTACGTACGTACGTACGTACGAAGTACGTACGTACATTCGTAGTTTCAGAAGCATGCGACGAAATTAGTTTTTTTTCACCAAATTACTGAATTCGATATTGGGGGTGATTTCAGATAGAATCTACAACATTAGGCTTTTTTCCATTTTTTGCCCCAAATTCGTGTTTTGAGCTTCATTTGTTTTCAGGCGTTTAATTTCGAAACTAATAGTCGGATTACCGTCTGGTTTGCACCATTGAATTTCTCGTGGAGAGTTGTACCTGTATACGTGATTTCAGATAGATTGTACGAAATTAAGTTTTTTCCCATTTTTTGCCCCAATTCTGGCTTTTGGGATTCATTTCTTTTCAAGCGTTTAATTTCGAAAGTAATAGTCGGATTGACGTCTAGTTTGCACCCTTGAATTTCTCGTGGAGAGTTGTACCTGTATACGTGATTTCAGATCGATTGTACGAAATTAAGTTTTTTCCCATTTTTTGCCCCAATTTCGGGTTTTGGCCTTCATTTCTTTTCAAGCGTTTAATTTCGAAACTAAGTGTCGGATTGACGTCTAGTTTGCACCATTGAATTTCTCGTGGAGAGTTGTACCTGTATACGTGATTTCAGATCGATTGTACGAAATTAAGTTTTTCCCAATTTTTTGCCCCAATTTCGGGTTTTGGGCTTCATTTGTTTTCAAGCGTGTAATTTCGAAACTAAGAGTCGGATTGACGTCTAGTTTGCACCATTGAAATTCTCGTGGAGAGTTGTACCTGTATACGTGATTTCAGATCGATTGTACGAATTTAAGTTTTTTCCCATTTTTGTCCCCAATTTTGGGTTTTGGCCTTCATTTCTTTTCAAGCGTTTAATTTCGAAACTAAGAGTCGGATTGACGTGTACTTTGCACCATTGAATTTCTCGTGGATATTTGTAACTGTATACGTGATTTCAGATCGATTGTACGAAATTAAGTTTTTTCCCATTTTTTGCCCCAATTTCGGGTTTGGGACTTCATTTCTTTTCAAGCGTTTAATTTCGAAACTAAAAGTCGGATTGACATCTAGTTTGCACCATTGAAATTCTCGTGGAGAGTTGTACCTGTATACGTGATTTCAGATCGATTGTACGAATTTAAGTTTTTTTCCCATTTTTGTCCCCAATTTTGGGTTTTGGCCTTCATTTCTTTTCAAGCGTTTAATTTCGAAACTAAGTGTCGGATTGACGTCTAGTTTGCACCATTGAATTTCTCGTGGAGAGTTGTACCTGTATACGTGATTTCAGAACGAATGTACAAAATTAAGTTTTTTCCTATTTTTTGCCCCAATTTCGGGTTTTGGGCTTCATTTATTTAAAGCGTGTAATTCCGAAACTAAGATTCGGATTGACGTCTAGTTTGCACCATTGTATTTCTCGTGGAGAGTTGTACCTGTATACGTGATTTCAGATCGATTGTACGAAATTAAGTTTTTCCCAATTTTTTGCCCCAATTTCGGGTTTTGGGCTTCATTTGTTTTCAAGCGTGTAATTTCGAAACTAAGAGTCGGATTGACGTCTAGTTTGCACCATTGAAATTCTCGTGGAGAGTTGTACCTGTATACGTGATTTCAGATCGATTGCACGAATTTAAGTTTTTTCCCATTTTTGTCTCCAATTTTGGGTTTTGGCCTTCATTTCTTTTCAAGCGTTTAATTTCGAAACTAAGAGTCGGATTGACGTGTACTTTGCACCATTGAATTTCTCGTGGATATTTGTAACTGTATACGTGATTTCAGATCGATTGTACGAAATTAAGTTTTTTCCCATTTTTTGCCCCAATTTCGGGTTTTGGACTTCATTTCTTTTCAAGCGTTTAATTTCGAAACTAAAAGTCGGATTGACATCTAGTTTGCACCATTGAATTTCTCGTGGAGAGTTGTACCTGTGTACGTGATTTTAGATCGATTGTAGGAAATTAAGTTTTTTCCCATTTTTTGCCTCAATTTCGGGTTTTGGGCTACATTTGTTTTCAAGCGTTTATTTCGAAACTAAGAGTCGGATTGACGTCTAGTTTGCACCATTGAATTTCTCGTGGAGAGTTGTACCTGTATACGTGATTTAAGATCGATTGTACGAAATAAAGTTTTTCTTAATTTTTGCCCCAATTTCGGGTTTTGGGCTTCATTTCTTTTCCAGCGTTTAATTTCGAAACTAATAGTCGGATTGACGTCTAGTTTGCACCATTGAATTTCTCGTGGAGAGTTGTCCCTGTATACGCGATTTCAGATCGATTGTACGAAATTAAGTTTTTTCCCATTTTTTGCCCCAATTTCGGGTTTTGGCCTTCATTTCTTTTCAAGCGTTTAATTTCGAAACTAAGAGTCGGATTTTCGTCTAGTTTGCACCATTGAATTTCTCGTGGAGAGTTGTGCTTTTATACGTGATTTCAGATAGATTGTACGAAATTAATTTTTTTCCCATTTTTTGCCCCAATTTCGGGTTTTGGGCTTCATTACTTTCTAGCGTTTAATTTGGAAACTAAGAGTCGCATTGACGTCTAGTTTTCACCATTGAATTTCTCGTGGAGAGTTGTACCTGTAACGAGATTTAAGATCGATTGTACGAAATTAAGTTATTTCCAATTTTTTGCCCCAATTTTGGCTTTTGGGATTCATTTCTTTTCAAGCGTTTAATTTCGAAAGTAATAGTCGGATTGACGTCTAGTTTGCACCCTTGAATTTCTCGTGGAGAGTTGTACCTGTATACGTGATTTCAGATCGATTGTACAAAATTAAGTTTTTTCCCATTTTTTGCCCCAAATTCGGGTTTTGGGCTTCATTTCTTTTCAAGCGTTTAATTTCGAAAATAAGAGTCGGATTGACGTGTAGTTTGCACCATTGAATTTCTCGTGGAGAGTTGTACCTGTATACGTGATTTCAGATCGATTGTACGAAATTGTTTTTCTTAATTTTGGCCCCAATTTCGGGTTTTGGGCTTCATTTCTTTTCAAGCGTTTAATTTCGAAACTAATAGTCGGATTGACGTCTAGTTTGCACCATTGAATTTCTCGTGGAGAGTTGTACCTGTATACGTGATTTCAGATCGATTGTACGAAATTAAGTTTTTCTTAATTTTGGCCCCAATTTCGGTTTTTGGCCTTCATTTCTTTTCAAGCGTTTAATTTCGAAACTAAAAGTCGGATTCACGTCTAGTTTTGCACCATTGAATTTCTCGTGAAGAGTTGTGCCTTTATACGTGATTTCAGATCGATTGTACGAAATTAATTTTTTTCCCATTATTTGCCCCAATTTCAGGTTTTGGGCTTCATTTCTTTTCAAGCGTTCAATTTCGAAACTAAGAGTCGCATTGACGTCTAGTTTTCACCATTGAATTTCTCGTGGAGAGTTGTACCTGTATACGTGATTTCGGATCGATTGTACGAAATTAGGTTTTTTCCCATTTTTTGCCCCAATTTCGGGTTTTGGGCTTCATTTCTTTTCAAGCGTTTAATTTCGAAACTAAGAGTCGCATTGACGTCTAGTTTGCACCATTGAATTTCTCGTGGAGAGTTGTACCTTTATACGTGATTTCAAATCGATTGTACGAAATTAAGTTTTTTCCCATTATTTGCCCCAATTTCGGGTTTTGGGCTCCATTTCTTTTCAAGCGTTTAATTTCGAAACTAATAGTCGGATTGACGTCTAGTTTGCACCATTGAATTTCTCGTGGAGAGTTGTACCTGTATACGTGATTTAAGATCGATTGTACGAAATTAAGTTTTTCTTAATTTTTCCCCAATTTCGGGTTTTGGGCTTCATTTCTTTTCAAGCGTTTAATTTCGAAACTAATAGTCGGATTGACGTCTAGTTTGCACCATTGAATTTCTCGTGGAGAGTTGTACCTGAATACGTGATTTAAGACCGATTGTACGAAATTAAGTTTTTTTCCCATTTTTGGCTCCAATTTCGGGTCTGGGGCTTTATTTCTTTTCAAGGGTTTAATTTCGAAACTAATAGTCGGATTGACGTCTAGTGTGCACCATTGAATTTCTCGTGGAGAGTTGTACCTGTATACGTGATTTCAGATCGATTGTACGAAATTAAGTTTTTTCCCATTTTTTGCCCCAATTTCGGGTTTTGGGCTTCATTTTTTTCAAGCGTTTTATTTCGAAACTAATAGTCGGATATACGTCTAGTTTGCACCACTGAATTTCTCGTGGAGCGTTGTACCTGTATACGTGTTTTCAGATCGATTGTACGAAATTAATTTTTTCCCCATTTTTGGCCCTAATTTCGAGTTTTGGGCTTCATTTCTTTTCGATCGTTTAATTTCGAAACTAAGAGTCGGATTGACATCTAGTTTGTACCATTGAATTTCTCGTGGAGAGTTCACCTGTATACGTGATTTCAGATCGATTGTACGAAATTAAGTTTTTCTTAATTTTTGCCCCAATTTCGGGTTTTGGGCTTCATTTCTTTTCAAGCGTTTAATTTCGAAACTAATAGTCGGATTGACGTCTAGTTTGCACCATTGAATTTCTCGTGGAGGGTTGTACCTGAATACGTGATTTAAGATCGATTGTACGAAATTAAGTTTTTTTCCCATTTTTGGCTCCAATTTCGGGTCTGGGGCTTCATTTCTTTTCAAGCGTTTAATTTCGAAACTAATAGTCGGATTGACGTCTAGTGTGCACCATTGAATTTCTCGTGGAGAGTTGTACCTGTATACGTGATTTCAGATCGATTGTACGAAATTAAGTTTTTTCCCATTTTTTGCCCCAATTTCGGGTTTTGGGCTTCATTTTTTTCAAGCGTTTTATTTCGAAACTAATAGTCGGATATACGTCTAGTTTGCACCATTGAATTTCTCGTGGAGCGTTGTACCTGTATACATGTTTTCAGATCGATTGTACGAAATTAATTTTTTTCCCATTTTTGGCCCTAATTTCGAGTTTTGGGCTTCATTTCTTTTCGAGCGTTTAATTTCGAAACTAAGAGTCGGATTGACATCTAGTTTGTACCATTGAATTTCTCGTGGAGAGTTCACCTGTATACGTGATTTCAGATCGATTGTACGAAATTATTTTTTTTTCCCATTTTTGCCCCAATTTCGGGTTTTGGGCTTCATTTCTTTTCAAGCGTTTAATTTCGAAACTAATAGTCGGATTGACGTCTAGTTTGCACCATTGAATTTCTCGTGGAGAGTTGTATCGCATATTCATGTTTAGGCGTTCCTTTTTCTCTGTGTGCGCTTGCGGATTGCTCTGATACGCGGAGCGGCGTGATTGGCAATTCTTTTGCTACTATTCTTTGCCGTTTCGTTTCTTTTCTTACAACATTCCTACTTTCTAATGAAGAAATAAAAATATTAGAATCTCGCATTGCATTACAATATGATTAAGGAGCAACCTACTTACTTCTAGTCACGCAGTTGAGATCTTCTGTTGACAGGAAGGAAGTAACAAAACTTGTTTCTTGAACTTACTTTCTACCCTCCCTATTTCGCAATAATTCAGTTACCCAGTGTATGTCCTGGTGTTTTGCTCGTTGTATCCGTTATATTCTTGTCATCAAATAACTGTCAATCCACTGTATTTTTCATTAATTTCAATTAAATATTATTATTTTGAGTTAATTATTGAGTTAATTTACAATTCCTTGCTATTGTTGCGGCACACTAAAGTACCAGATCTGCAAGAAAGAACCTGAAAAAGAATCCTACCTAGCAGGGGCAACGCGATGAAACAAAACAATATAAACAAACTTACAATAATGTCACACAAAAACGTAAGAATGTAACAGACACGACGACGATGCGCGTTTGTGCACACTGAGTGGAATGTTGTGACTGCCCCACGGAGGGCTGAGCCCACCCCGAACTCCGCGCACAGACTTTGGTACTCCGGGTGATTGCGTCTACCCTGTGACACCGTAGGACAGTCGGGAGGGCGCGGTGGCCGCCAACACATACACACACGTAAGCTTCCCCGGCTCGAATCCATAAATTCTCGGCTATCCGGGAGACGCCGCGTCGTTGGCTGGGGTGCCTCCGTCACTGCCCTGAAGAAGCCTGCGACATGTCAGGCAAAACGTCGGTACCCCAGCCAACGACGCGGCGTCTCCCGGATAGCCGAGAATTTAACACATGCGCAGTTCATGGGCCCGCAGCCCACGCTCGTACCTCTGCGAGGGGCACCGTGTTTGGATGGAAGTTTGTACGCGATTGGCATTTGGATCAGTTTGTTAACAACAATATTTTCTGAAAACGATTTTGACGTTCGGATGCTTTAAGATCTGTCAATTGCGTACTTGTTCCAGTCGAAGTAAAAGGTCCGGCACCCCACTCGGTCGTTACTCATCGCACCCCTCACTATCCAATAACCATTTCTGCACCGTTTGGAGTACAGCGACGATCTGAAAAAAAGAGAGGAAGTATGATTCAAAATGTAATTATGAGGGACGCCTCCAACTTGTATCTCAATATTAATAGTAATTAATGCAATTAGTTTATAATGTTAAGCTTTATCGCATGATTACATGTTTTGAAAACAAGCGACGTTACGAGCGAGTTTTCAAATATTTACGAATGCAATAAAGCAACATTATAAACGAGTTGTATACGCCATTTTTTGTATAACAGCTTTATAAATTTACAAGAGAATGAAACTTAATTTTGCGAAACAAATTTCTTGTGACGTCTTGGGTATTTGACATCTGTGCAAGATAACTGTGGTCGGTTGTTCCGTTTACCACTACCTCCTAATGATTCTTTCACTGCCATCGGCTAAATGTGTGATGACGCAATCATTCGTTCCATAAGATCTGATAAATCATCATTTGTGCCGTAAAATGCTCGATTATGAACGACTTCTTGCAATAGAAAAGGTCGTTTATAATGGTAGTGTACAAAAAAATGTTTTATTAGTGCTTTGATAGTTTATAGTAAAAAATAATACATAATGTAGTCACTCGGTTCGTCAATTTCGGACATACAAAGTGGGATGAAAAAATAACAATTAATATTTTCATTTTTATTTCATTAAATAGTTGAAATTAAAATAGTAATCTGAGTAAACAAAAAATGTAATCCTCTAAAAAGTATCAAAACCAGTTCCTTAATTGACATTATATTGCATACATTTACATGAGAATAGATTTTTAAGTCATCCATCTATAAAATATAATTTTTATACACTACGCAGGGAATTTTATTTTGAATAGAAGTTTACTAGCTTTCTTTGAAAATCTGCTAGTGCCGCTATCAAATATGCGTGTGAGTATATAACCTACAGAATTTCAGTTATATTAGGTTGATATAAAATAAATGCTTATATATTCAAAAATAAATATTATACTCATCGTGAAGAAACTATTTGTTAATAATTAAAGCATAATAAGTAAATTTTCATTTTCTTTAGTTGTTTAGCTGTTGATATATATATATATATATATATATATATATATATATATATATATATATAATTTATTGTAGATAATTTTTCCATTTTTGTAAGCAAAAAAAGGAAAAGTAGTAGAAATAATAGTTTGTAATTATTTGATTTTTGGAAAGCGAGACAAGCCCTCTTATCCCGTTCGAGGTCCCAAGGTCACCGCTTGTCGAGGGGAGTAAGGGAACACGCCTTTGCGCCGCAACCCCTTTCATTTTATTGTATTACTAGCAGACCTGGCCACGCGTTGCTGTGGTTTTCTTGTTCTTGGTTTAATTATTTGTTACTATTGGTATTATTAAGGAAGGGATTGATAAAGAATGATGAAAAGTACTAATTAAATTTCAACGGTTAGTAAATGTTTAATTTTTATTGATTTAATGAATGAGTTAGATAATACTAATTTTTAAAACTGAAGTTATAATTATTTTATAATTATTTTGCCTAATTTAATTTTTAATAATCATTACTTTTATTTAATTAAGAAATGAACTAATGACACTAAAAATGTCTTACCGGTACCACCAGGTGCGCCTAAGAAAAAAAACCACCCTGTTTTGCATCAACAGTCAACATGATTCGATTGTAAATAATTATTTGTTCAGCTGTCAATAATGGCTCATTATTTGCAATGAGTGTAGCTAAGTCAACGTCGTCATATTGTTTTTCTCGTTGTATATCAGTGTTCATTAAATCAGTTGCTGGACGATCACGCGAAGGCATGCCATAGTGGTTGAATGAAAAGTTTGAAATTAAAATTCATAAATCTTCTAGTAGTAGCAACGCTTCATTGTACATCTCTGATGTAAAATCTTTAGTCGGACATTGTTCTGTTTGTCTCACTCGGTTCAAAATATCTATAGTCATGTAATTTTTATATTTTTCCCACAATGCTATTGATTGTGTTGGATAACATGTTGTCATCCTCAAGCAGTTGTAGCTCGCGACAAGCTTCTTGATAGGTATCATATACTCGACCATTAACTGTTCGCAAAAACTCAAAAGATGTTGGTCCAGGAACATTTACCAATAAAAACGCAAAAAAAGCACTCGCGTTGTATTGAATGCACTGTGTAGAGTCGTCCCAATGTTTTAGATTTGAATATGCCTGCGATTGACGGATGTGGTACTTCACGTTTACGTGGGTCCCATCTTTTACCTGATTTGTTCCATATAAAATAGCGTGGAACATCGTTATATAGTAATGTTTTGGCAAATTGGCCGAAAAGTGAAGCTTTTGGCATAAGGCAAAAAATTCAGTGAGTGTAGTTTTCGGTGATTCTAAAGCTATTTGGATAACATTTTCTTCAGTGAAATATACACGCTGACCATTTTCAAGATGCACTGCAAGATGCTGTACAGGTGGATCTAGATCGTGGATGGAAAAACTAAAAATACGCTAGATAGCTTCGTTACTGCTGATGTATCTGCCCATTTGATATTGTGTTATTTCATCATTTTTACTAATATCTCGCACTTCAAACATAGCCAAATCACAGCCTTTATGTACGTATTTACAAATGTATTTAATGGATTTGACGGAATTGCAAAACACAACATTAATATGGGCCTTAAACGTTTTTGAAAGCAATGGCGAATAAGGAACCACCCACTGATTATCAATTTCTAGTTGATTAAAATTTGATGTTCGCATTGCCACCGTTATCGGAGTTTCTACGTCGATACAGTGGATAACCGTCAATATCCGTAATTGTATAATTAATACATTCTTTCGGAAAACGTTTCTTACATTTGCCATTTTCCATGCATGGTGAGGTCATGTTAAAACTACCACATGGTCCATGGATCATGTGACTGGTAACAATTTCAAACTATTCTGGGTCGATTGATGGATCCGGAATTTCAGCGGAAATGATTAGATCAATTTCTTGCGGGTGTATTTTAGTTTTCAGCCAAATCAAAATGTGAGCATGCGGCAAATCTCTTTTTTGCCATTCAACCGAATACAACCAACAAATTGTCGTACCAAAAACCGAAAACATCACGATAAATTCAATCAAGGACTTTAATTTTCGTTTAAACACACGTGCAACGATATCATGACAATGTATTGATTGTTGGCCTGGTAACAGCAAGGTTTGTATTTCCTCCCAATTTGGATTACATGTAAATGTAATAAATAAAACGGGACGGCCATAATGACGTACGTAAGTCATCGCATCTTGGATGTACTCTTGCAGGTTCCGTGGACTGCCAATGTAGCTAGAGGGTAAAATAAATGCATTGCAATGAGAACTTTAGTATCTAACGCGAGTATCGCATCGATACAGGCAGTGTCTAGTTGCTGAGTCGTAGACCAAACCGTCAATGCTAACTGGATCACGGCCTACCAGCCCGGATAATTTTTCGTAAATTGACTCGAGCCGTGAAAGTCTGCGATGGTATGTAATTAATATATTTTTGCGCAATTAATGAAAAAAAATATTTATTTATAGTCGCTCTATAACAGTTCAGGTCAACTCATTATGTTTACATCAGTACATTACCAACAATTTCAACGTTATCAAATCATTTTCACATATTTTCCAAATTGTATTAGAGAATTATTAATATTTTTGTTACGTGGCACCAATTTGACCTAATGTATAGTCTTCAATTTTCTCATTGTCATTTCAAACATATTGTCATGAATTTAAAAAAAAGTCTTCTGTCAATTTTTGTCTCACATTTCATTTGTCTCGAAATAATTTGTCTTATAAATATTTCTCAGTGACAGTTACATACGGTGGAGGTTATTCTTTTTATGAAATATTTAATATGAACAAATTAAATGTGTTATGTTATTGAAAATAACTGCAGGTATAGTACTTAATATAAACAAGCAGTTATAATAGGGTTAAAAACACCCTTGGCAACTTCCACACTAGGCCACACGGAAGCGCCACTGAGCTTATCTGATGCCATGCGACCGCCAACACAGAGTGCGGTGACTCATGAATAGGGCCCGGATGTTAATGACCTAAAAATGTTAGAAATATGCAAGCATTTATGACCTAAAAATATGAAAATATGGGTCATAAATATGACTTAAATATTGTTAGTTGCATTTTCGAAACCTTCAAAATCTTTCCGATCTTTCAATAGCCATTATATTGAAAATGTACTCTTAAAATATATGTCATTCACACTTCACCCCTTCTCCGTTGACACACGTGGTGACAATTCTACCAGCTTGGCACATAACCTGACAAAATTAAACTAACACTTCCTTAGCCACTGGTGCTTTCTACGCTTTCTATATTGTTTTCCCTATCAATTCACACGTATGGGAAAGACAGACGACACTGAGATACACCAATTATAAGAAAATAGATAAATTAGGAGATGCGAAAAATATCTTTGAGACGACTGCAAGCAAGTATGCGAAAGTGGAATAAAAAAGATAAAAATATAACAAAAAGTACAAAATTTCTTGGAAAAATATGACCATAATGCGAACAAATTACGAAAAATGATCAAAGATTTAAAAAAGCCAAAAATATGACTGTGTATGACGCGTGAAAATTCCATTATTTTAGTCACTGTAGATAAAATCGTGCTTAACTTACATTTGCCAAGGAAATAACACGAAGAAAAACCGGTGGGGCTAAAACAGCACGTACTTTCACACAAAATTACGCGAAAAGTTACGTAACTTTCTACTTTGTAAGCGGTAGCGATAAAGTAAAGCAATATGACATGACATAAACATCTGGGCCCTACTCATGAATATTTCCTTCCCCAGGCAGGAGCTGGTCGGTGTCTTCGGGCGAAGGAACTCGATGCTTGCGGGTGGCGCTGCTGAGTTGCTTCTTGTGCCTTACTGATGTGAGATTCTGTGCCCTGAAGGTAAGTGAATGATTTACAATAGCACATTATGCACCATACACTCGTGTGTGGATAACGACACAAGCTCGATCCTCGCTCTATCGTTATCTACACACGAGTGTATTAATACCCGTTACTTCGAGATTCATACGGCATAGGGTAACTTTTATGAGTTAAGTTTATCTCAAAGATTAATTGTCAATACTTGGTTTGTAATACAGTATACTTCTTAAACAATACTACCGAATCTAATTTCATTGTCTCCGTTCACGCTTCACTGTGTGTTTCCAAAATAGGGACAAGACGGACTGACCGACGGACGGACGGGCGGACGGGCGGACGGACGGACGGACGGGCGGGCGGGCGGGCGGGCGGACGGACGGACGGACGGACGGACGGACGGACGGACCGACCGACCGACCGACCGTGGAGATGCTAAAGCTATACGCTAACAAATGGGCAATGGTCTGCATACGGTACCCTTCAGTCTTCGTAAAGACTTTCTTTCTCTCTGTGTCTAGCTCGCACTGACACTTAGATACACGTGTGTAGTGGTCAGTTGGGAGCTTAGTCCGATTTGGAGTGGTGCCCCTTGGAAGAGATTATTGAAGGGAGAAGCGAAGAGATGAGCAGATTTCACGTTCCTCCGGGGATAGAACATCGCCTCATCCCGAATGGAAATAAGCGCTGTTGTCAGGGGTTTGATGACGCGCTTAGAGGCAGTAACATAAACACTCGATTTGATTAAAAGCAACTCAATCTCAAAACGCATTTCATATTTTTATTTTATTATAAGGTTAAAAATGCTTGTTAATCGTCAATAGTACGCCACTACCTCGTTATCATCTAGGGCTGAAAAGGAATTATCTACACGAGGGTGCTGTGATGAGCCCTTTCGGAAGTTGAGTGACCGTCGTATTACAGCTAGGAAGACGCGGCGCGCGGGAGAACCGTGCCACTTGACATTTACTTAGTCTTTGAGGAGAGGGCACACGGCAAGTTAAGTGAGAAACCGATGTACATCTAAGAACGCTGCTTTACCACACATTGAAAGATATTAAACAGTTAAAATCTGTACACAAATTTCGGTTTAAAGTAAAATCTTCTGTGGTTGTATTTATGTATACTGCCTGAAGTCATATTTTGGGAATTTTCCCATTTTGATTATAGTTTATTGACCTGCATTACTTAAAACATTCGTTAAAGACAATCTTCTTACAACCAACGTTTCGACAAATATTGATTAATAACAGTTTATTGTCGTGACATATCAATATTTGTCGAAACGTTTGTTGTAAAAAGAGTGATTCTCTGCTCAACAGTAGGCGTATGCCGGGGCAGTCCTCTAACAAACGGGCCACGGACCGCACGCAAACTTGCCTTCGTCCTGCACTTACTCTAACATTCGGTACACTACCACACATGTCGGAAGACCTGTTGGGAGCTTGTCCCGGCAGCGGCGGTGCCCTGCTGGTGTGAGATACCTAGTTAGGAAAAAGCCCGCTAGTCGACGGTAGGTCGGCACCGGATCTCGCCACACAGCGAGGGAAGAACACAACCTACTCCCGAAGAAACGACATGCAATACACTGACGGGATTACTGACCCTAGTAGCTGACGCGCCACGAATAAACATAAAATACAATTTTTTGTAGGTCTTGATTGGGCTCGGAGCGGAGAGACTTTACTAACGCACTGCACTAGTTTACATTTGTATTGTATAATTAAAAAAAATTAAGTCTGTAACAAGTAATACTTCAGCTTCTGGGTCAATCTCCCCTATCTCGATTTTTTTTTTTTTTTATCGAGTTTCCCTGATCCATTGAGCAAATGTTGAGATAGCCGCTTGTTTTGTTTCTGGACATAACAGAAAGTTGGATGTGTCCTCGTTTTGTTAAGCTCTTCTTCTGTCTTTGCTAGTAGTAGTAGTAAAGGTAGAGCCAGGGGTAGGGGATACCGTTTGCCTAGCAATACAAACAATCAAATATGCAGTTCTTTTACAGATGCAAATAAGATTTTGTAATATGGAAGCTAAAAAGTCGTTTTCGAATATTGTTAATATTCCTTTTTTGATTTTTTTTAATTGAACTATTTGTAAATAATACTAGCGGTTCCCGACAGATGTCCTGCTCTCTCTCTCTGCTGAAGCGCAATGTAGTGGAGTTACAAGAAAATTAGCAGCACATAAATCTCCTGAGTGCAAAAAACTTCACATAGATGAGATTCACTTACATTGATATTGGTCACATGTGTCTGATTTCATTGATCTGGTACATACCAATATCCATTTTTATTTCTAGAGATATAGGGAAGTGCTTCTGGAGTTCAAGAAAACATGCGCAATGGTACTGCTCCGCCAAACATCACATACAGTTATGTATACTTATATAAATACAGTTTTTACAAAATGTACCACTTTCAAAGTGAATCCATATGCCGTCTTCCAAGTGACCTGGCGGTTCGGCAAAGCACTCGTTAGGAGTATATTTATAGAGCCCTCCTTCCCCAGTAGGCCTATGGCTCTAACCTGTAATTAGAAATAGTATAATTAAATAAATGCAGCCTTTGATAACTATGATGGAACTGTAATTAGAAATCTTATTAATAAAGAGTGGCAGCCTTCTTTGAATTTAATGGAATTGTATTTGAAAACAATATAATTAAAAAATAGGAGCCTTCGATGAATATGCTGGAACTGTTATTAGAAAAAATATAATTAAAAGGTTGCAGCCTTCAATAAATATGATTAAAATATCATTGGAAATAGAATAATAAGGAAGAATAGCCTTCTGAAATTGCCGCAAATATATTTAAAAAAAATATAATTAACAAGTTACAGCCTTTGATAAATATGCAGACATTGTAATTAGAAGTATTCCATAAAAAAGTGGTAGCCTTCAATGAATATGATATAACTATAATTAGAAATAATATTATTAAAAATAGGAGACTTTGCTGGAACTGTTTTGAAAAAAATATAAATAAAAGTTTGCAGCCTTCCTATAATATGCTGTAACTGTAACTGGAAATAAATTAATTATATAGAGACAGTCTTGGATGAATATACTCGAACTATAATAGGAAAAAATATAATTAAAAAATACAGTCGTTGAAGAATCTGCTGGAACTGTATTTAGAAAAAATACAATCAAAAAGTTGCAGCATTCCATGAATATGCTAGAACTAAAAGTTGAAGAAATATAATTTAAAAAAAAAGAGCCAATAAAAGCCAAGATAAGCTGGTACTGTAATTAAAAATAATAAAATTTAAAGTTGCAGCATTCGATGAATATGATGGAACTGTAATTGAAAATGATATAATTAAAAAGTAGAAGCTTTAATAAATCTGCTGGAACTGTATTAAAAAAAAAAAAATAATAATTGTTGCAGCCTTCCATTAATTATGCTGGAACTGTAATTGGAAATATTATAATTATAAAGAGGCAGCCATCCATGAGTATACTGGAATTGCAATTGGTTATAATAAAATTATAAAGTAGAAGCCTTTGATGAATCTGTTGAAACTGTATTTAGAAAAAAATATAAATAAAAGGTTGCAGCCTTCCACGAATATGCTAGAAGTGAAATCTGAAATAATATAATTAAACAGAAGCAGCCATCGATGAATAAGCTGGATCTAAAATTAAAAAAACAAAAATTTAAGCTTAAAGCATTTGATGAATATGGTGGAACTGTAATTGTAAATTTTATAATTAAAAAGAAGAAGCCTTCGATGAATCTGCTGGAACTGTATTAAGAAAAACTATAATTAAAACGTTACAGGTAACCATGAATATGCTGAAACTGAAATTTGAAATATTATCATTAAATAGATGCAGCATTCGATGTATCTGATGGAACTGTAATTAGAAATATTATAATTTAAAGTAGCAGCCTATGATGATCATGGTAGAACTGTAATTTGAAATAACGCAATCGAAAAGATACAGCCTTCAATGAATCTGATGAAAGTGTAATTAATAATAATATAGTTAAACAGAAGCAGCCTTCAATGTATAAGATGGACCTGTAATTAAAAATAATATAATTTAAAGTTGCAGCATCAGATGAGTATGTAGGAACTGTAATTTGAAATATTTTAATTAAAAAGTTGCAGCCGTCAATGCATTTTCTGGAACTGTCAAAAGAAATACTGTAATTAAATAGATGCAGCCTCACATGAATCTGCTGGAACTGTAATTAGAAATAATGTAATTAAAAAGATGCAGCCTTTGATAAACAAGATGGATCTGTAAGTAGAAATAATATAATTTAAAGTTGCTGTTTTCGATGAATATGGTGCAACTGTAATTGAAAATAATAAATTTACAAAATAGAACTCTCCGGATAATCTGCTGGAACTGTTTTAAGGAAAATAAAAATAAAAATATTGCAGCCTTCCTTGAATATACTGAAATTGAAATTGGAAATATAAAAATTAAATAGTAGCAGCCTTAGTTGAATAAGCTGGAAATGTAATTAGAAATTAATAATGTTGCAGCTTTCGATGAATATGGTGAAACTGTAATTGAAAATAATGTAATTAAAAAGTAGAAACCTGCGATGGATATGCTAGAACTGTATTAAGAAAAAATATAATTAAAATGTTGCAGCCCTTCGTGAATATGCTAAAACTGAAATTAGACATAATATAATTAAACAGAAGCAGCCTTCAATGTATAAGATGGACCTGTAATTACAAATAATCTAATTTAAAGTTTCAGCATCAAATGAATATGTAGGAACTGTAATTTGAAATATTTTAATTAAATAGCTGCAGCATCCCATGAATCTGCTGGAACTGTAATTATAAATAATGTAATTGAAAAGATGCAGCCCTTGATGAATAGATGGAACTGTAATTAGAAATAATATAATTTAAAGTTGCAGCCTTCGATGAATATGGTGCAACTGTAATTGAAAATAATATATTTACAAAATAGAAGTCTTTGGATAATCTGCTGGAACTGTTTTAAGAAAAATTATAATTAAAATTTGCAGCCTTCCATGAATATGCTTAAACTGTAATTGGAAATATAAAAATTAAATAGTAGCAGCCTTTGGTGAATAAGCTGGAACTGTAAATAGAAATATTATAATTTAATGTAGCAGCTTTCGATGAATATGATGGATCTGTGATTAAAAATATATTAATTAAAAAGCAGTCTTCAATGGAAATCTGGAACTGTAATTGGGAATAATGTTATTAGAAAGTAGAAAAATTAATTATACTTACACCTGTAAATAGAAAAAAATATAATTAAAAAGTGGTAGGATTCGGTAAATTGTTGGTACTATAATATAAAATAACATAATTAAAAAGTAGAAGGCTTTGATGAATCTGCTTGAACTGTATATATAAAAAATATAATTAAAATGTTGAAGCATTCCATGAATATGCTGGAACTGTAATTTGAAAATATTATAATGAATGAATTGCAGCCTTCGATGAATGTGATGGAACTGTAATTAGATATATTACAATTAAAATGTGCAGCCTTTGATGAGTATGATGGAAGTTTAATTAGAAAAATTATATTTTTTAAGTTGCAGTCTTCGAAGGCCATGTTGTAACTGAAATTAGAAATATATTTAAAATCAATAGTTGCAGCCTTCGATGATAATGATTGAACTGTAATTAGATATATTGTAATTAAAGAGTGGCAGCGTTCTATGAATATGAGAGAACTGTAAATAGATGAAAGGTATACTGTTTGTCACAAGAAATGAAAACAAATAATGTAAATAATATTACTCATACCTGGAAACCATGAAAGAAATGGGTAAATTATACAAATTATATAATTAAAGAGTTGCATCCTTGGATTAATATGATAAAATTGTAAATAGAAGAACGGACTATACTTATTAACTAGGAAATATTAAAAAAATGAATTGTTGGGGGTTTGTGGCGGCGTCTGTGACTGGCGGTGGCGGCGGTGCCGTTGGCAGTGGCGTTGGCGGTGGCGGCGGGGGTGGCGGCGGATGCGGAGGCGGCGGTGGCGGCGGCGTGTTATGGGTTTGGGGGAAACTCTATGATTCAATTCTACGAAAGTGAGTACATATTTTGGAAGAAACCGATGAAACAGAGAGCTTTAAGTTTCTGTCAAACAATGTCATCTGCATAATGCATGAGGATAGTGAAATTTCTTTTATTTTAATTACTATAACTTATATTATTTTAATTCTATTACTAATATTATTTTAATTCTATTACTAATATTATTTTAATACTATAACTAATATTACTTTAATTACTATACTACTAATTACTTCTTCTTCTTTAATGGATCATTTATAATTAGTTTTTTACAACAATTTCAGTTTGATAATGAGGTGTTAAAGATAATTTAGTTTAGAAGTGGCGAAAGGGTGATATTTTGAGCGTTGAGATCTTTTTAAAATGATAATGCCCTCAAATATGGAGTTAGGCATCAACGTCTTGAGACCCAAAAGGTGATAGTCATTAAGTGCGCCAAGCACATGATCCGTCACGTCTTCTGAGCCGATCATTAGGACCACCGAGGATACGAACTACCTAGAACAAAAAGATTTCGAGGAACAAGATGTATTGCTTTGCTTACGAGAGTATTAACCACTCAGAGTGAAAAGAAAGAGACAATAATTATAAATAATCACTGCTTGATTACCTTTTTTCTGAGAAGAAATGTGCTCATAGGCCGATATGTTTTGAAATGTTGAGTTATAGATGTATTGGATTATGATTTAATGTATATTAATTTTATTATCCTTGTAATTACGTGTAAGGATATTAGTATTTTATTGAATTTCCTGCAAACATGTGAACTTTAATTAATATCATTGTTTAACAAAAGATTTGATGTGTTTAGTTTTTGGAGTTGAAAACATTACATTTCAAGAACATTGCAATGGTAGGTAATTTTAGTTAGAATGTTTGACACGGGTGTAATTTTTATTTGAGTAATGTTTTTACGTATATTTTGTTACTTATTATTGTTAGGTTTATTTTCAAGTATTAAAAATATGAACGGCCTTGCATGGGATACTCAACAACAACCTTTTTTCTCTTATATAGATGTCAGATAAAGATAATAATAGCGATGTTTACGTTGTTACTTCTTCAGAACTCTCTTTGAACGGTGGGGCATGGCCTTTTTATCTTGTTAGTTCCATTCCTTTGCCCATGTCCAGATTTCATTCTCTAGTCCTCAGCAATAAATGGTCTCACCTTCTGTAGTAGCCCTTTGTGACGAAAGTTGTGGGTGCTATATCCCACATTCATGTTTTGGCGTTCCTTTTTCTCTCCATGCGCTGGCGGATTGCTCTGATATACACAGCGACATAATTTGTGTATTCTTTTGCCACTTTTCTGTAACGTTTCATTGCTTTTCTTTTAACATTCCTTCCTTCTAATAAAGAAATAAGAATATTAGAATCTTGCATTACATTGCAATACGATTAAAGACAAAATACTTACTTTTAGACGCGCAGTTGATGAGATCTTCTGTTCAAATGAAGGCAACACTTCTTTCTTGAACTTATATTCTACCCTCCCAATCGCGCAATAATTGCCAGTGTGTGCCCAGTGTGTATTTGCTCGTTGTGTCCGTTACATTCTTTACAACAAGGAACCGTCAATCTACTGTATTTTTCGTTCATTACAATGCAATACTATAATTTGATTGAGTTAATTGACAATTCCTTGCTATTGTTGCGGCACTCTAAGGTGCCAGAGCTGCAAGAAAGAACCTGAAAAAGAATCCTACCTAATCAGGGCAACGCGAAGAAACAAAGTAATGGAGCAAAACATACAATAAATAAGACACACAAAAGCAAAAGAATGTGACAGACACAACGAGGATGCGCATTTGTGCACACTGAGTGGGGTGGTGTGACTGCCCTACGGAGATCTAAGCCCACCCAACCTCCGCGAACCGCCTTGGTGCTTCGGGTGAATGCGTCTTCCCTGTGACACCGTAGGGCAGTCGCGAGGGCGCGGTGGCCGCCAACACATACGCAGCGCGTAGGCCCGCAGCCCACGCACGTACGTCTGCGAGGGGCACCGCCTTCGAAGGAACAAAGCAGGCCATTGGCATTGGTGCGTAATTACTGAAAGTGATATGGGCGTTCGGATGCTTAAGATATGTCAACCGCATACTTGTTCCAATTGAAGTAAAAGGTCCGGCACCCCACTCAGTCATTACTTACCGCACCCCTCTCTCTCCAATGAAACACCGACACCAGTTTCCCACCGTTTGGAGTACAGCGACGATCTGAAAAAAATGAGAGAAAGTTTGATTAAAAAGATGTGATAATGCAGGACGCCTCCGGGTTCTATTTCAATATTAAAATATTTTATTAGTGCTTTGATAGTTCATAATAAAAACAAATTATATCTTATACAATTTCTCGGTTTGTCCATTTTTGGGCATGCAAAGTTAGATGAAATATCAATTAAAATTGTTATAATTTTTGTTTCATTACAGACAATTATTTAATTGTCAACTTTCCGAATACTTTACGTTGAAACGGTTTATGAAAATTCTGAAAGGGGAGTGCAGTAATTGACTGTTATCACTAGTATGGACGTAGGTGTTTCGAAGTCGTAAAAAAATAAAATTCTATCCAGATTAACGTAGAGGGAACCGAACAAGAATTGTCAGTCACTTTGTAAAGAGAGAAATCGAATTAACCGTTTTCTATCGCACCTCACTCAAACGCATTTAATTGCGTAAAATTACATATATTTTGTTGTTTATTACTGTTAGGTTTATTTTCATGTTTTAGAAATAGGAATGCGCTTACTTGGGATACACGACAACAACGTTTCTTCTTTGAGATAGATGTTAGATAATGCTAATAATATATATGTTTACGTTGTTACTTATTCAGAACTCTTTGAACTGTGGGGTATGGCCCATTATTCTGTTAACTCCATCCCTTTGTCCATCAGTTGATTTTGTTTTGTATTTGAAGTTACATAAATGTAACTTCAAATTAACTTCTCCCCATAGTACGTCATACAGAGTTTTACTGTTTTTGACGTAAATAAATAAATAGCCCTCAGCAATAAATGGTCTCACCTTCAGTAGTAGTCCATTGTGACGAAAGTTGGGGGTGCTATATCCCACATTCATGTTTTGGCGTTCCTTTTTCTCTGCAAGCGCTGGCGGATTGCTCTGATATGCGGAGCGACATAATTTGTGATTCTTTTGCCACTTTTCTCTAACGTTTCATTGATTTTCTTTTAACATTTCTTCTTTCTAATAAAGAAATAAGAATATTAGAATCTTGAATTACATTGCAATATGATTAAAGGACAAAATACTTACTTTTAGACGCGCAGTTGATGAGATCTTCTGTACAAATGAAGGCAAAACTTCTTTCTTGAACTTAGATTCTACGCTCCCAATCGCGCAAAAATTGCCAATGTGTGCCCAGTGTGTGTTTTGCTCGTTGTGTCCGTTATATTCTTTACAACAAGGAACCGTCAATCTACTGTATTTTTCATTCATTACAATTCAATACTATAATTTGACAGAGTTAATTGACAATTCCTTGCTATTGTTGCGGCACCCTAATGTGCCAGACCTGCAAGAAAGAACCTGAAAAAGAATCCTACCTAACAGGGGCAACGCGAAGAAACAAAGTAATGGAGCAAAGCATACAATAAATAAGACACACAAAAGCATAAGAATGTAACAGACACAACGACAATGCGCGTTTGTGCACACTGAGTGGGGTGGTGTGACTGCCCTACGGAGAGCTAAGCCCACCCAACCTCCGCGAACCGCCTTGGTACTTCGGGTGAATGCGTCTTGCCTGTGACACCGTAGGGCAGTCGGGAGGGCGCGGTGGCCGCCAACACATACGCAGCGCGTAGGCCCGCAGCCCACGCACGTACGTCTGCGAGGGGCACCGCCTTCGATGGAACAAAGCAGGCCATTGGCATTGGTGGGTAATTACTGAAAATGATATGGGCGTTCGGATGCTTAAGATGTGTCAACCGCATACTTGTTCCAATCGAAGTAAAAGGTCCGGCACCCCACTCAGTCATTACTCACCGCACCCCTCTCTCTCCAATGAAACACCGACACCAGTTTCCCATTGTTTGGAGTACGGCGACGATCTGAAAAAATGGGAGAAAGTTTGATTAAAAAGGTGAGATAATGCAGGACCCCTCCGGGTTGTATTTCAATACAAAAATGTTTCATTAGTGCTTTGATAGTTCGCAATAAAAACAAATTATACCTTCCACACTCGCTTGGTTCGTGCAATTTTGGGCATGCAAAGTTCTGGATCTGCTAAAACAGTATTAAGAAAAAATATAAATAAAGTGTTGCAGCCCTTCATGAATATGCTGAAACTGAAATTAGACATAATATAATGAAACAGAAGACACCTTCAATGTATGAGAAGGAACTGAATAAAAACGTAATAAAATTTAAAGTTGCAGCATCAGATGAGTATGGAGGAACTGTAATTTAAAAAATTTTAATTAAAAAGTTGCAGCCTTCAACGCATTTGCTGGAACTGTCAAAAGATATATTGTAATTAAAGATATGCAGCCTCCCATGAATCTGCTAAAACTGTAATTAGAAATAATGTAATTAAAAAGATGCTGCCTTTGATGAACAAGATAGATCTGTAAGTAGAAATAATATAATTTAAAGTTGCAGCCTTGATGAAATGGTGCAACTGTAATTGAATTTAATATATTTACAAAATAGAAGACTTCGGATTATCTGCTGAAACTGTTTTAAGGAAAATTAAAATAAAAATATTGCAGCCTTCCTTGAATATACTGAAATTGAAATTGGAAATATAAAAATTAAATTTTAGCAGCCTTCCTTTAATATGCTGAAACTGTAAATGGAAATATAAAAATTAAATAGTACCAGCCTTTGATGAAGAAGCTGGAACTGTACATAGAAACTATATAATGTAATGTAGTTTTCGACGAATAAGGAGGAACTGTAATTGAAAATAATATAATTAAAAAGTAGACAACATTGATGCATCAGCTGGAACTGTATTAAGAAAAAAATTAATTAAAATGTTGCAGCTCTTCATAAATATGCTGAAACTGAAATTAGACATGATATAATCAAAAAGAGGCAGCCTTCAATGTATAAGATGGACCTTTAAATTAAAATTAATGTAATTTAAAGTTGCAGCATCAGTAGAGTCTGAAGGAACTGTAATTTGAAATATTTTAATTAAAAAGATGTAGCCTTTGATGAATAAGATGGAACTGTAATTAGAATTAATATAATTTAAATTTGATACCTTCAATGAATATGGTGAAACTGAAATTGAAAATAATATAATTAAAATGTGCAGACCTTCAATTGATCTCCTCGAACTGTATTAAGAAAAAATATAATAAAAATGTTGCAGCCCTTCATGAATATGTTGAAACGGAAATTAGATATAATATATTTAAACAGAAGCATCCTGTATAAAGTAGTGGACTTGTATTTAATAATTATATAATTAAAAGTTGCAGCTTCAGGTGGATATGAAGGAACTGTAATTTGAAATGTTTTAATTAAAAAGTTGCAGCCTTCAATGCATTTGCTGGAATTGTCAAAAGAAATATTGTAATTAAATAGATGAAGCCTCCGATGAATCTGTTGAAACTGTAATTAGAAATAACTTAGTTAAAAAGATGCAGCTTTTGAAGAACGAGACGGATCTGTAATTAGAAATAATATAATTTAAATTTGCAACCTTCGATGAATATGGTGAAACTGTAATTGAAAATATTATAATTAAAAATAAAAAACTGGATCTGCTGGATCTGCTGGATCTGTATTAAGAAAAAATATCATTAAAATGTTGCAGCCCTTCATGAATATTCTGAACTTGAAATAAGATGTAATATAATTAAATAGAAGCAGCTTTCAGTGTATAACGTGGACCTGCAAATAAAAATAATATAATTTAAAGTTGCAGCTTCAGATGGGTATGAAGGAACTGTAATTTGAAACATTATAATTAAAAAGTTGCAGCCTTCAATGCATTTCCTGGAACTGTCAAAAGATATATTGTAATTAAATAGATGCAGCCTCCCATGAATCTGTTGAAACAGTAATTAGAAATAATTTAGTTAAAAAGATGCAGCCTTTGAAGAGCAAGTGCGATCTGCAATTAGAAATAATGTAAATTAAATTAGCAACCTTCGATGAATATGGTGAAACTGTAATTGAAAATAATATAATTCAAAGTAAAAAACCTTCGATGGATCTGCTGGATCTGTTTTAAGAAAAAATATCATTAAAGTGTTGCAGCCCTTCATGAATATTCTGAAACTGAAATAAGTTGTAATATAACTAAATAGAAGCTGATTTCAGTGTATAACGTGGACCTGCAAATAAAAATAATATAATTTAAAGTTGCAGCTTCAGATGGGTATGAAGGAACTGTAATTTGAAACATTATAATTAAAAAGTTGCAGCCTTCAATGCAGTTTCCTGGAACTCTCAAAAGAAATATTGTAATTAAATAGATGTAGCCTCCGATGAATCTGCTGAAACTGTAATTAGAAATAACTTAGTTAAAAAGATGCAGCCTTTTATGAACAAGATGGATCTGTAATTAGAAATAATATAATTTATATTTGCAACCTTCGATGAATATGTTGAAATTGTAATTGAAAATAATATAATGAAAAAGAAGAAAACTTGGATTGATCTTCTGGAACTGTATTCAGAAAAAATATAATAAAAATGTTGCAGCCCATCCTGAATATGCTGAAACTGAAATTAAATGTAATATAATTGAACAGAAGCAGCTTTCAATGTATAAGGTGGACCTGTAAATAAAAATAATATAATTAAAAGTCGTAGCTTCAGGTTGATATGAAGGAACTGTGATTTGAAATGCTATAATTAAAAAATTGCAGCCTTCAATGCATTTGCTAGAACATTCAAATGAAATATTGTAATTAAATAGATGCAGCCTCCCATGAATCTGTTGAAACTGTAATTAGAAATAACTTAGTTAAAAAGATGCAGCCTGTGAAGAACAAGATGGATCTGCTATTCGAAATAATATAATTTAAATTTGCAACCTTCGATGAATATGGTGAAACTGTAATTGAAAATAGTATAATTAAAAGAAAAAACTTGGATGGATCTGCTGGAAATGTCTTAAGGAAAATTAAATTTAAAATGTTGCAGCCCTTCATGAATATACTGATATTGAAATTAAAAATATAAAAATTAAATTTTAGCAGCCTTCCATTAATATGCTGAAACTGTAAATGGAAATATAAAAATTAAATATTAGACGCACTTGATAAATAAGCTGGATCTGTAATTGGAAATATAAAAATTGAATAGTAGCAGCCTTTGATGAAGAAGCTGGAACTGTACATATAAACTATATAAATCAATGTTGTAGTTTTCACCGAATAGGGTGGAACTGTAATTGAAAATAATATAGTTAAAAAGTAGACAACCTTGTTGCATTAACTGAAACTGTATTAAGAAAAAAAGTAATTAAAATTTTGCAGCCCTTCATAAATATGCTGAAACTGAAATTAGACATAATATAATTAAAAAGAAGCAGCCTCCAATGTATGAGATGGACCTGTAATTGAAAATAATATAATTTAAAGTTGCAGCATCAGATGAATATGAAGGAACTGTAATTTGAAAATTTTTAATTAACAAGTTGCAGCCTTCAATGCATTTCCTGGAACTGTCAAAAGATATATTGTAATTAAATAGATGTAGCCTCCGATGAATCTGCTGAAATTGTAATTAGAAAAAACTTAGTTAAAAAGATGTAGCCTTTGATGAACAAGAGGATCTGTAATTAGAAATAATATAATTTAAATTTGCAACCTTCGATGAATATGGTGAAACTGTAATTGAAAATATTATAATGAAAAAGAAGAAATCTTCGATGGATCTGCAGGAAATGTATTAAGAAAAATTAGAATTAAAATGTTGCAGCACTTCATAAATATGCTGAAACTGAAATTAGATGTAATATAATTAAGTAGAAGCCGCTTTCTGTGTATAACGTAGACCTGCAAATAATAATAATATAATTTAAAGTTGCAGCCCAGATGGGTATGAAGAAACTGTAATTTGAAATATTATAATTAAAAAGTTGCAGCCTTCAATGCATGTGCTGGAACTGTCAAAAGAAATATTGTAATTAAATAGATGCAGCCTCCGATGAATCTGCTGAAAATGTAATTAGAAATAACTTAGTTAAAAAGATGCAGCCTTTGGTGAACAAGATGGATCTGTAATTAGAAATAATATAATTTATATTTGCAACTTTCGATGAATATGTTGAAACTGTAATTGAAAATAATATAATGAAAAAGAAGTTAACTTGGATTGATCTTCTGGAACTGTATTCAGAAAAAATATAATAAAAATGTTGCAGCCCATCCTGAATATGCTGAAACTGAAATTAAATGTAATATAATTGAACAGAAGGAGCTTTCAATGTATAAGATGGACCTGTAAATAAAAATAATGTAATTAAAAGTTGCAGCTTCAGGTGGATATGAAGGAACTGTAATTTGATATGTTTCAATTAAAAAGTTGCAGCCTTCAATGCATTTGCTGGGACTGTCAAAAGAAATATTGTAATTAAATAGATGCAGCCTCCCCTGAATCTGTTGAAACTGTAATTAGAAATAATTATGTTAAAAAGATTCAGCCTTTGAAGAACAAGAGGGAACTGCTTTTAGAAATAATATAATTTAAATTTGCAACCTTCGATGAATATGGTGAAACTGTAAATGAAAATAATATAATTAAAAGTAAAAAAACTTCGATGGATCTGCTGGATCTGTATTAAGAAAAATATCATTAAAATGTTGCAGCCCTTCATGAATATGCTGAAACTGAAATGAGATATAATATAATTAAACAGAAGCAGACTTCACTGTATAAGATGGACCTGCAATTAAATATAATATAATTGAAAGTTGCAGCATCAGATGAGTATGATGGAACTGTAATTTGAAATGTTTTAATTAAAAAGTTGAAGCCTTCAATGCATTTGCTAGAACTGTCAAAAGAAATATTGTAATTAAATAGATGTAGCCTCCGATGAATCTGTTGAAATTGTAATTAGAAATAATTTAGTTAAAAAAATGCAGCCTTTGAAATACAAGATGGATCTGCTATTCGAAATAATATAATTTAAATTTGCAACCTTCGATGAATATGGTGAAACTGTAATTGAAAATAGTATAATTAAAAGAAAAAACTTGGATAGATCTGCTGGAACTGTTTGAAGGAAAATTAAATTTAAAATGTTGCAGCCCTTAATGAATATACTGTTATTGACTTTGGAAATATAAAAATTAAATTTTAGCAGCCTTCCATTAATATGCTGAAACTGTAAATAAAAATATAAAAATTAAATATTAGACGCACTTGATAAATAAGCTGGAACTGTAATTGGAAATATAAAAATTGAATAGTAGCAGCCTTTGATGAAGAAGCTGGAACTGTACATATAAACTATATAAATTAATGTTGTAGTTTTCACTGAATAAGGTGGAACTGTAATTGAAAATAATAAAATTAAAAAGTAGACAACATTGTTGCATTAGCTGGAACTGTATTAAGAAAAAAAGTAATTAAAATGTTGCAGCCCATCATAAATATGCTGAAACTGAAATTAGACATAATATAATCAAAACAAGCAGCCTTCAATGTATGAGATGGACCTGTTATTGAAAATAATATAATTTAAAGTTGCAGCATCAGATGAGTATGAAGGAACTGTAATTTGAAAATTTTTAATTAAAAAGTTGTAACCTTCAATAGAAAGAAATATTGTAATTAAATAGATGTAGCCTCCGATGGCTCTGCTTAAACTGTAATTAGAAATAACTTAGTTAAAGAGATGCAGCCTTTGATGAACAAGATGGATCTGTAATTAGAAATATTATAATTTAAATTTGCAACCTTCGATGAATATGGTGAAACTGTAATTGAAAATAATATAATGAAAAAGAAGAAATCTTCGATGGATCTGCAGGAACTGTATTAAGAAAAAATAGAATTAAAATGTTGCAGCCCTTCCTGAATATGCTGAAACTGAAATTAGATGTAATATAATTGAACAGAAGCAGCTTTCAATGTATAAGGTGGACCTGTAAATAAAAATAATATAATTAAAAGTTGCAGCTTCAGGTGGATATGAAGGAACTGTAATTTGAAATGTTTTAATTAAAAAGTTGCAGCCTTCAATGCATTTCCTGGAACTGTCAAAAGATATATTATAATTAAATAGATGCAGCCACCCATGAATCTGTCGAAACTGTAATTAGAAATAACTTTGTTAAAAAGATGCAACCTTTGAAGAACAAGATGGATCTGCTATTCGAAATAATATAATTTAAATTTGCAACCTTCGATGAATATGGTGAGACTGTAATTGAAAATAATATATTGAAAAAGAAGAAAACTTGGAGTGATCTTCTGGAACTGTATTCAGAAAAAATATAATTAAAATGTTGCAGCCCATCCTGAATATGCTGAAACTGAAATGAGATGTAATATAATTGAACAGAAGCAGCTTTCAATGTATAAGGTGTACCTGTAAATAAAAATAATATAATTAAAAGTTGCAGCTTCAGGTGGATATGAAGGAACTGTAATTTGAAATGTTTTAATTAAAATGTTGCAACCCTTCATTAATATGCTGAAATTGAAATTAGATATAATATAATTAAATAGAAGCAGCATTCATTGTATAACGTGGACCTGCAAATAAAAATAATATAATTTAATGTTGCAGATTCAGAGGGGGTGTGTAGGAACTGTAATTTGAAATATTATAATTAAAAAGTTGCAGCCTTCAATGCATTTGCTGGAACTGTCAAAAGAAATATTGTAGTTAAATAGATGCAGCCTCCCATGAATCTGTTGAAACTGTAATTAGAAATAATTTATTAAAAAAGATGCAGCCTTTGAAGAACAAGAGGGATCTGCAATTAGAAATAATATAATTTAAATTCGCAACCTTCAATGAATATGGTGAAACTGTAATTGAAAATAATATAATAAAAAAGAAGAAAACTTGGATGGATCTGCTGGAATTGTATAAAGAAAAAATATAATTAAAATGTTGCAGCCCTTCATTAATATTCTGAAACTGAAATTAGATGTAATATAATTAAATAGAAGCCGCTTTCTGTGTATAACGTGGACCTGCAAATACTAATAATATAATTTAAAGTTGCAGCTTCAGATGGGTATGAAAGAACTGTAATTTGAAATATTATAATTAAAAAGTTGCAGCCTTAAATGCATGTGCTGGAACTGTCAAAAGAAATATTGTAATTAAATTGATGCAGCCTCCGATGAATCTGCTGAAAATGTAATTAGAAATAACTTAGTTAAAAAGATGCAGCCTTTGATGAACAAGATGGATCTGTAATTAGAAATAATATAATTTATATTTGCAACTTTCGATGAATATGTTGAAATTGTAATTGAAAATAATATAATGAAAAAGAAGAAAACTTGGATTGATCTTCTGGAACTGTATTCAGAAAAAATATAATAAAAATGTTGCAGCCCATCCTGAATATGCTGAAACTGAAATTAAATGTAATATAATTGAACAGAAGGAGCTTTCAATGTATAAGATGGACCTGTAAATAAAAATAATGTAATTAAAAGTTGCAGCTTCAGGTGGATATGAAGGAACTGTAATTTGATGTTTTAATTAAAAAGTTGCAGCCTTCAATGCATTTGCTGGGACTGTCAAAAGAAATATTGTAATTAAATAGATGCAGCCTCCCATGAATCTGTTGAAACTGTAATTAGAAATAATTATGTTAAAAAGATTCAGCCTTTGAAGAACAAGAGGGAACTGCAATTAGAAATAATATAATTTAAATTTGCAACCTTCGATGAATATGGTGAAACTGTAAATGAAAATAATATAATTAAAAGTAAAAAACCTTCGATGGATCTGCTGGATCTGTATTAAGAAAAAATATCATTAAAATGTTGCAGCCCTTCATGAATATGCTGAAACTGAAATGAGATATAATATAATTAAACAGAAGCAGACTTCACTGTATAAGATGGACCTGCAATTAAATATAATATAATTGAAAGTTGCAGCATCAGATGAGTATGATGGAACAGTAATTTGAAATGTTTTAATTAAAAAGTTGCAGCCTTCAATGCATTTGCTGGAACTGTCAAAAGAAATTTTGTAATTAAATAGATGCAGCCTCTGATGAATCTGCTGAAATTGTAATTAGAAAAAACTTAGAAAGATGTAGCCTTTGATGAACAAGATGGATCTGTAATTAGAAACAATATAATTTAAATTTGAAACCTTCGATGTATATGGTGAAACTGTAATTGAAAATAATATAATTAAAAGTAAAAAACCTTCGATGGATCTGCTGGATCTGTATTAAGAAAAAATAAAATTAAAATGTTGCAGCCCTTCACGAATATGCTGAAATTGAAATTAGACATAATATAATGAAACAAAAGACACCTTCAATGTATGAGATACACCTGAATATAAAAATAATATAATTTAAAGTTGCAGCATTACATAAGTATTGAGGAACTTTAATTTAAAAAGTTTTAATTAAAAAGTTGCATCGTTCAATGCATTCGCTGGAACTGTCAAAAGAAATATTGTAATTAAAGTAATGCAGCTTCCCATAAATCTGCTGGAAGTAAATTAGAAATAGTTAAATTTAAAGTTGCAGCTTTCGATGAATATGGTGCAACTGTAATTGAAAATAATATATTTACAAAATAGAAGACTTCGCAATATCTGCTGGACATGTTGTAAGAAAAATTAATATTAAATTATTGCAGCCTTCCATGAATATGCTGAAACTGTAATAGGATATATAAAAATTTATTAGTAGCAGCTTTTGATGAATAGGCTGGAACTGTAAATTGAAATTATATAATTTAATGTTGCAGCTTTCGATGAATATTGTGGAACTTTAACTGAAAATAATATAATTAAAACGTAGTAACCATTTGATAGATCTGCTGGAACTTTATTAAGAAAACGTATAATTAAAATGATGCAGCTCTTTATAATATGCTGAAAATGAAATTAGACATAATATAATTAAACAGAAGCCGCCTTCAATGTATAAGTAGGACCTGTAATTAAAAATAATATAATTTAAAGTTGCAGCAACAGATGAGTATGGAGGAACTGTAATTTGAAATATTTTAATTAAAAAGTTGCAGACATCAATGCATATCTGGATCTGTCAATAGAAATATTGTAATTAAATATATGCAGCTTCCCATGAATCTGCTGGAACTGTAATTAGAAATAATGTGATTAAAAAGATGCAGCTGTTGATGAATAAGATAGATCTGTAATTAGAAATAATATAATTTAAATTTGCCACCGATGAATTTGCTGAAACTGTGATTGAAAATAAAATAATTAAAAAGTAGAAACTTTCGACGGATCTGCTGGAACTGCATTAAGAAAAAATAAAATTAAAATGTTGCAGCCCTTCATGAATATGCTGAAACTGAAATTAGATGTAATATAATTAAACAGAAGCAGCTTTCAATGTATAAGGTGGACCTGTAATTAAAAATAATATAATTTAAAGTTGCAGCATCAGATGTGTTTGGAGGAACTGAAATTTGAAATATTTTAATTAAAAAGTTTCAGCCTTCAATGCATTTTCTGGAACTGTCAAAAGAAATATTGTAATTAAATAGATGCAGCCTTCCATGAATCAGCTGGAACTGTAATTATAAATAACTTAGTTAAAAAATGCAGCCTTTGATTAATAAGATGGAACTGTAATTAGAAAAATATATTTAAAAAGTTGCTGATAGTGCAACTATAATTGAAAATCATATAACTAAAATTAGAATCCTTTGATGAATCTAATGGAACTGTAATAGGAAAATATAAAATTAAATGTTGCCGCTAACCATGAATAAGCTGAAACTGTAATTAAAAATATAAAATTTAAATAGTAGTAGCCTTTGTTGAATAAGCTGGAATTGTAATTGGATATATAAAACTTAAATAGTAGCAGCTTTTGGTGAATAAACTGGAACTGTTATTAGAAATTATATAATTTTATGTTGCAGCTTTCGATGCATATGGTGGAACTGTAATTGAAAGTAATATAATTAAAAAGTGAAGCCTTCGATGAATCTGCTGGAACTGTAATAGGAAAAATTGAAATAAAATGTTGCAGCTAACCATGAATAAGCTGAAATTGTAATTGAAAATAATATAATGAATAATTAGAAACCTTTGATGTATCTGCAGGAACTGAGTTAGGAAAAAATCTAATTAAAATGTTTCAGCTCTTCATCAATATGCTGAAACTGAAAATAGATTTAATTTAATTAAACAGAAGCAGCTTTCAATGTATAAGGTGGACCTGTAATTAAAAATAATATATTTTAAAGTTGCAGCATCAGATGGGTATGGAGGAACTGTAATTTGAAATATTTTAATTAAAGTTGCTTCTTTCAATGCATTTACTGGAACTGTCAATAGAAATATTGTAATTAAATAGATGCAGCCTTTGATGAATAAGATGGAACTGTAATTAGAAATAATATAACTAAAAAGTGTCTGCCATCGATGATTATAGTGCAACTGTAATTGAAAATAATATAAATATAATGTAAAAGCCTTCGATGAATCTGCTGGAACTGTAATAGGAAAAAAACACATAAAATGTTATAGCTAACCATGATTATGCTGAACCTGTAATTTGAAATATTAAAATTAAATAGTAGAAGCATTTGATGGATATGCTGGAACTGTTATTGATAATATAAAAATGAAATAGTAAAAGCCTTTGTTGAATAAGATGGAACTGTAATTAGAAATAATGAAAATTAAAAGTTTCTGCCTTCTTTGAATATAGTGCAACTGTAATTAAAATAATATAAATAAAAAGTAAAAACCTTCGATGAATCTGCTGGTACTGTAATAGGACAAAATAAAATAAAATGTTGCAGCTAACCATGAATATGTTCAAACTGTAATTGGAAATATAAAAATTAAATAGTAGCAGCCTTTGATGAATAATCTGGAATTGTAATTAGAAATTAGATAATTTAATGTTGCAGCTTTTGATGACTATGGCGGAAC
This sequence comes from Gryllus longicercus, assembly GCA_038098605.1. Classification (NCBI taxonomy): domain Eukaryota; kingdom Metazoa; phylum Arthropoda; class Insecta; order Orthoptera; family Gryllidae; genus Gryllus; species Gryllus longicercus. The sequence goes on along the minus strand of JAZDUA010000511.1, from coordinate 319,120 downwards.
TGTAATTGAAAATAATATAATGAATAAGTAGAAACCTTCGATGTATCAGCAGGAACTGAGTTAAGAAAAAATAGAATTAAAATGTTGCTGCCCTTCATGTGTATGCTGAAACTGAAATTAGACATAATATAATTAAACAGAAGAAGCCTTCAATGTATAAAATGGACCTGTAATTAAAAAGATTACAGTATAAAGTTGCAGCATCGGATAAGTATGGAGGAACTATGATTTGAAATATTGTAATTAAAAAGTTGCAGCCTTCAATGCATTTACTGGAACTGTCAAAAGAAATAATGTAATTAAATAGATGCAGTCTTTAATGAATAAGATGGAACTGTAATTAGAAATAATGTAATTAAAAAGTTGCTGTCTTTGCTGAATATAGTTCAACTGTAATTGAAAATAATATAATTAAAAAGTAGACGCCCTGATGAATCAGCTGGACTGTAATAGGAAAAAATAAAATAAAATGTTGCAGCTAACCATGGATATGCTGTATTTGTAATTGGAAATAATATATTATATAGAAGCAACCTTTTATGAATAAGCTGAAACTGTAATTGGAAATATAAAAATTAAATAGTAGCAGCCTTAGTTGAATAAGCTGGAACTGTAATTAGAAATTATATAATTTAATGTTGCAGGTTTCGATGAATATGGTGGAACTGTAATTGAAAATAATATTTAAAATAAGTAGAAATCTTCGATGGATCTGCAGGAACTGAGTTAAGAAAAACTATAATTAAAATGTTGCTGCCCTTCATGAATATGCTGAAACTGAAATTAGACATAATATAATTAAACAGAAGAAGCCTTCAATGTATAAGATGGACCTGTAATTAAAAAGATTATAATATAACGTTGCTGCATCAGATGAGTATGGAGGAATTGTAATTTGAAATATTTTAATTAAAAAGTTGAAGCCTTCAGTGCATTTGCTGGAACTGTCAAAAGAAATATTTGAATTAAATAGATACAGTTTTTCATGAATCTGTTGGATCTGTAATTAAAAATAATAAAATTTAAAGTTGCAGATTTTGATGATTATGATGTAACTGTAATTGTAAATATATTAATTAAATGGAGATGACTTTAATGAGTCTGCTGGAACCTTCTTAATAAAATATGTAATTAAAAAATGCTGCCTTTCATGAATAAGATAGAACTCTTATTAGAAAGAATATAATTTAAAGTTGCAGCCTTTGATGAATATTATGAAACTGTAATTGAAAATAACATAATTAGAAAGTAGATGCCTGCGATGAATCTGCTGGAAGTAAATTAAGACAATATATCATTTTTACATTATTACATCAATTATAATTAAAGTGCGGCAGCGTTCTATGAATATGAGAGACCTGTAAATTGATGAATGGTATACTATTTGTCACAAGAAATGGAAACAAATAATGTAAATAATATTACTTGTACCTGCAAAACTATGAAAATAATGGGTAAATTATAAAAATTATATAATTAAATAGTTGCATCCTTGCATTAATATGATAAAATTTAAATAGAAGAACGTACTATACTTATTAACAAGGAAATATTAAAAAAATGAATTGTTGGGGGTTTGTGGCGGCGTCTGTGACTGGCGGTGGCGGCTGTGCCGTTGGCAGTGGCGTTGGCAGTGGTTGGGGGGGGTGGCGGCGGCGGCGGGGGTGGCGGCGGCGGCGGCGTTGGCGTGTTATGGGTTTTGGGGAAACTGTATGATTCAATTCTACGAAAGTTAGTACATATTTGGGAAGAAACCGATGAAACAGAGTGCTTTAAGTTTCTGTCGAACAATATCATCTGCATAATGCATGAGGATTGTGAAATTTCTTTTTTTGTAATTACTGTAACTTATATTATTTTAATTCTATTACTAATACTATTTTAATACTATAACTAATATTACTTTAATTACTATACTACTAATTACTTCTTCTTCTTTAATGGATCATTGATAATTAGTTTTTTACCACAATTTCACTTTGATAATGAGGTTTTTAGATGAGATTAGTTTAGAAGCGGCGAAAGGGTGATATTTTGAGCGTTTAGGTCTTTTTAAAATGATAAAGCCCTCAAATATGGCGTAAGGCTTCAACGTCTTGAGACCCAAAAGGTGATAGTCTTTAAGTGCGCCAAGCACATGATCCGTCACGTCTTCTGAGCCGATCATTAGGACCACCGAGGATACGAACTACCTAGAACAAAAAGATTTCGAGGAACATGATGTATTGCTTTGCTTACGAGAGTATTAACCACTCAGAGTGAAAAGAAAGAGACAATAATTATAAATAATCACTGCTTGATTACCTTTTTCCTGAGAAGAAATGTGCTCATAGGCCGATATGTTTTGAAATGTTGAGTAAAAGACGTATGGATAATGATTTAATGTATATTTATTGTATTATCCTTGTAATAAAGTGTAAGGATATTAGAATATTATTGAATTTCCTGCAAATATGTTAACTTTAATTAATATCATTGTTTAACAAGAGATTTGATTAGTTTAATTTTTGGAGTTGAAAACATTACATTTCGAGAACATTGCAATGGTAGGTAATTTTAGTTAGAATGTTTGAAACGGGTGTAATTTTTATTTGAGTAATATTTTTACGTATATTTTGTTACTTATTATTGTTAGGTTTATTTTCAAGTATTAAAAATATGAACGGCCTTGAATGGGATACACGACAACAACCTATTTTCTCTTATATTGATGTCAGATAAAGATAATAATAGAGATGTTTACGTTGTTACTTCTTCAGAACCCTCTTTGAACGTTGGGGCATGGCCTTTTTATCTTGTTAGTTCCATTCCTTTGCCCATGTCCTGATTTCATTCTCTAGTCCTCAGCAATAAATGGTCTCACCTTCTGTAGAAGTCCATTGTGACAAAAGTTGGGGGGTGCTATATCGCATATTCATGTTTAGCGTTCCTTCTCTGCATGCGCTGGCGGATTGCTCTGATATGCGGAGCGACATAATTTGTGTATTCTTTTGCCACTTTTCTGTAACGTTTCATTGCTTTTCTTGTAACATTCCTTCTTGGTAATAAAGAAATAAGAATATTAGAAACTTGCATTACATTGCAATACGATTAAAGACAAAATACTTACTTTTAGACGGGCAGTTGATGAGAACTTCTGTTCAAATGAAGGCAAAACTACTTTCTTGAACTTATATTCTTCCCTCCCAATCGCGCAATAATTGCCAGTGTGTGCCCTGTGTGTTTTACTCGTTGTGTCCGTTACATTCTTTACAGCAAGGAACCGTCAGTCTACTGTATTTTTCATTCATTACAATTCAATACTATAATTTGATTGAGTTAATTGACAATTCCTTGCTATTGTTGCGGCACCCTAATGTGCCAGACCTGCAAGAAAGAACCTGAAAAAGAATCCTACCTAACAGGGGCAACGCGAAGAAACTAAGTAATGGAGCAAAACATACAATAAATAAGACACACAAAAGCATAAGAATGTAACAGGCACAACGACAATGCGCGTTTGTGCACACTGAGTGGGGTGGTGTGACTGCCCTACGGAGAGCTAAGCCCACCCAACCTCCGCGAACCGCCTTGGTACTTCGGGTGAATGCGTCTTCCCTGTGACACCGTAGGGCAGTCGGGAGGGCGCGGTGGCCGCCAACACATGTGCAGCGCGTAGGCCCGCAGCCCACGAACGTACGTCTGCGAGGGGCGCCGCCTTCGATGGAACAAAGCAGGCCATTGGCATTGGTGCGTAATTACTGAAAATGATATGGGCGTTCGGATGCTTAAGATGTGTCAACCGCATACTTGTTCCAATCGAAGTAAAAGATCCGGCACCCCACTCAGTCATTACTCACCGCACCCCCCTCTCGCCAATGAAACACCGACACCAGTTTTCCACCATTTGGAGTATAGCGACGATCTGAAAAAATGAGAGAAAGTTTGATTAAAACAGATGTGATAATGCACGACCCCTCCGGGTTGTATTTCAATATAAAAATGTTTCATTAGTGCTTTGATAGTTCATAATAAAAACAAATTATACCTTCCACATTCGCTTGGTTCGTGCATTTTTGGGCATGCAAAGATCTGGATCTGCTGGAACTGTATTAAGAAAAAATATAACTAAAATGTTGCAGCCCTTCATGATTATGCTGAAACCGAAATTAGATGTAATATAATTAAACAGAAGCAGCTTTCAATGTATAAGGTGGACCTGTAATTAAAAATAATATAATTTAAAGTTGCAGCATCAGATGAGTATGTAGGAACTGTAAATTGAAATATTTTAATTAAAAAGTTGCGGCATTTAATGTATTTGCTGGACTGTCAAAAGAAATATTGTAATTAAATATGTGCAGCCCATGATGAATAAGATAGAACTGTAATTAGAAATAATATAATTAAAAAGTTGCTGTCTTCGATGAATATAGTTCAACTGTAATTGAAAATAATATAAATAAATGTAGATGCCTTGATTAATTTGCTGGAACTGTATTAGGAAAAAGTAAAATGAAATGTTGCAGCTAACCATGAATATTATGAACCTGTAATTGGAAATATAAAAATTAAATAGTAGCAACTTTGATGAATAAGCTGGAACTGTAATTAGACATAAAAAAATTAAATAGTAGCAGCCTTTGCTGAATAACCTGGAACTGTAATTAGAAATTATATAATTTATTGTTGCAGCTGTCTATGAATATGGTGGAACTGTAATTAAAAAAAAATAATAATAAAAAAAGTAGAAATTTTCGATGGATCTGCAAAAACTGAGTTAAGAAAAAATATAATTAAAAAGTTGCTGCCCATCATGAATATTGAGAAAGTGAAATTAGGCATAACATAATTAAACAGAAGAAGCCTTCATTGTATAAGATGGACCTGTAATTTAAAAGAATATAATAAAAAGTTGCAGCATCAGATGAGTATGGAGGAACTGTAATTTGAAATATTTAAATTAAAAGTTGCAGCAATCAATGTATTTGCTGGAACTGTCAAAAGAAATATTGTAATTAAATAGATGCAGCCTTCTTTGAATCTGCTGGAATTGTAATTAGAAATAATGTAATTAAATAGATGCAGTCTTTGATGAATAAGATGGAACTGTAATTAGAAATAATATAATTGAAAGGTTGATGCCTTCGATGAATATAGTGCAAATAATATTGAAAATAATATAATTAAAAAGTAGAAGCCTTCGATGAATCTGCTGGAACTGTAATAGGAAAAAATAAAATAAAATGTTGCAGCTAACCATCTATATGCTGAAACTGTAATTGGAAATATAAAAATTAAATAGTAGCAGCCTGTGGTGAATAAGTTGTAACTGTAATTAGAAATTATATAATTTAATGTTGCAGCTTTAATTGAATATGGTGGAACTGTAAATTAAAATAATATGAAAAAGAAGTAGAAATTTTCGATGGATCTGCAAAAATTAAGTTAAAAAAAAATAATTAAATAGTTGCTGCCCTTCGTGAATATTGTGAAAGTGAAATTAGGCATAATATAATTAAACAGAAGAAGCCTTCAATGTATAAGATCGATCTGTAATGAAAAGGAATATAATAAAAGTTGGAGAATCATATGAGTATGGAGGAACTGTAATTTGAAATATTTTAATTAAAAAGTTGCAGCCATCAATGCATTTGCTGGAACTGTCAATAGAAATATTGTAATTAAAGAGATGTAGCCTCCCTTGAATCTGCTGGAATTGTAATTAGAAATAACTTAGTTAAAAAGGTGCAGCCTTTGATGAATAAGATGGATCTGTAATTAGAAACAATATAATTAAAGGTTGCTGCCTTCGATGAATATAGTGCAACTGTAATTAAAATAATATAATTAAAAAGTAGAAACCTTTGATAAATCTGCTGGAACTGTAAAAGGAAAAAATAAACGAAAATGTTGCAGCTAACTATGAATATGTTGAAACTGTAATTGGAAATATAAAAATTAAATTGTAGCAGCCTTTGATGAATAAGCTGGAACTGTAATTAGAAATTATATAATTTAATGTTGCAGCTTTCGATGAATATGGTGGAACTGTAATTGAAAATAATATAATAAAAAAGTAGAAACTTTCGATGAATTTGCAGGAACTGAGTTAAGAAAAAATATAATTAAAATGTTCCTGCGCTTCATGAATATGCTTAAACTGAAATTAGCCATAATATAATTAAACAGAAGAAGCCTTCAATGTATAAAATGGACCTGTAATTAGAAAGATTATAATATAAAGTTGCAGCATGAGATAAGTATGGAAGAACTGTAATTTGAAATATTTTAATTAAAAAGTTAAGCCTTCAATGCATTTGCTGGAACTGTCAAAAGAAATATTGTAATTAAATAGATGCAGCCTGCCTTGAATCTGCTGGAATTGTAATTAGAAATAATGTAACTAAATAGATGGAGTCATTGATGAATAAGATGGAACTGTAATTAGAAATAATATAATTTAAAATTGCAACCTTCGATGAATATGGTGAAACTGTAATTGAAAATAATATAATTATAAAGAAGAAACCTTCGATGGATGTGCTGGAACTGTATTATGAAAAAATATAACTAAAATGTTGTTGCACTCTATGAATATGCTGAAACTGAAATAAGATGTAATATAACTGAACAGAAGCAGCTTTCTATGTAAAAGGTGGACCTGTAAATAAAAATAATATAATTAAAAGTTGCAGCTTCAGGTGGATATGAGGGAACTGTAATTTGAAATGTTTTAATTAAAAAGTTGCAGCCTTCAATGCATTTGCTGGAACTGTCAAAAGAAACATTGTAATTAAATAGATGCAGCCACCCATGAATCTGTTGAAACTGTAATTAGAAATAACTTAGTTAAAAAGATGCAGCCTTTGAAGAACAAGATGGATCTGCACTTAGAAATAACATAATTTAAATTTGCAACCTTCGATGAATATGGTGAAACTGTAATTGAAAATAATATAATGAAAAAGAAGAAAACTTGGATGGATCTGCTGAAACTGTATTATAAAAAAAATATAATTAAAATGTTGCAGCGCTCTATGAATATGCTGAAAATGAAATTAGATGTAAAATAATTGAAGAGAAGCAGCTTTCAAAGTATACGGTGGACCTGTAAAAAAAAATAATATAATGAAAAGTTGCAGCTTCAGATGGGTATGAAGGAACTGTAATTTGAAATGTTTTAATTAAAAAGTTGCAGCCTTCAATGCATTTGCTGGAACTTTAAAAAGATATATTGTAAATAAAGAGATGCAGCCTCCCATGATTCTGAGGACTGCAATTAGAAATCATGTAATTAAAAATATGCAGCCATTGATGAATAAGATGGATCTGTAATTAGAAATAATATAATTAAAACTGCAGCCATCGATGTATGTGATGAAACTGTAATTGAAAATAATATGATTTAAAAAAAACCTTCAATGGATCTGCTGGATCTGTTTTAAGAAAAAATATCATTAAAATGTTGCAGCCCTTCGTGAATATACTAAAACTGACATTAGACATAGTATAATTAAACAGAAGCAGCCTTCAATATATAAGATGGACCTGTAATTAAAATAATATAATTTAAAGTTGCAGCACCAGATGAGTATGTAGGAACTGTAATTTGATATATTTCAATTAAAATGTTGCGACTTTCAATGCATTTGCTGGAACTGTCAAAAGAAATATAGTAATTAAATAGATGCAGCCTTTGGTGAATAAGATGGAACTGTAATTAGAAATATTATAATTAAACGGTTGCTGCCTTCGATGAATATATTGCAACTGTAATTAAAGCAACATAATTAAAAACAAGAAACCTTCGATGAATATGGTGAACCTGTAATAGGAAAAAAAAATATAATATTGCTGCTAACCATGTATATGTTGAAACTGTAATTGGAAATATAAAAATTAAATAGTGGCAGCCATTAATGAATATGCTGGAACTGAAATAGGAAAAATAACATAAAATGATGCAGCTAACCATGTATATGTTGAAACTGTAACTGCAAATATAAAAATTAAACAGTAGCAGCCTTTGATGAATAAGCTGGAACTGTAATTAGAAATTATATAATTTAATGTTGCAGCTTTCGATGAATATAGGGCAACTGTGATTCAAAATAAAATATTTAAAAAGTAGAAGCCTTCGATGTATCTGCTGGAACTGTAATAGGGAAAAAAAAAATATGTTACAGCTAACCCTGAAAATGCTAAACCTGTATTTGGAAATATAAAAATTAAATAGTAGCAGCCTTTCATGAATATGCTGGAACTGTAATTCGAAATATAAAATTAAATAGTAGCAGCCTCTGGTGAATAAGATGGAACTGTAATTAGAAATAATATAACTAAAAAGTTGCTGCGTTTGATGAATATAGTGCAACTATAATTGAAAATACTTTAATTAATACGTAGAAGCCTTTGATGAATGTGCTGGAAATGTAATAGGAAAAAATAACATAAAATGTTGCAGCTAACCATAAATATGTTGAAACTGTAATTGAAAATATAAAAATTAAACAGTAGCAGCCTTTGATGAATAAGCAGGAACTGTGATTGGAAACATAAAAATTAAATAGTAGCAGCCTTTGATGAATATGCTGGAACTGTAATAGGAAAAAATAACATAAAATGATGCAGCTAACCACGTATATGTTGGAACTGTAATTGAAAATATAAAAATTAAATAGTTGCAACCTTTGATGAATAAGCAAGAACTGTAATTGGAAATATAAAAATTAAATAGTTGCAGCCCATGATGAATACGCAGGAACTGTAAATGGAAACATGAAAATTAAATAGTAACGGCCTTTGATAAATATGCTGGAACTGTCATAGGAAAGAATAACATATAACGATGAAGCTAACCATGTATATGTTGAAACTGTAATTGAAAATATAGAAATTAAATATTAGCAGCTTTTGATGAATAAGCAGGAACTGTAATTGGAAATATAAAAATTAAATAGTAGAAGCCTTTGATGAATATTCTGGAACTGTAATTGGAAAAATAAAAATTAAATAGTAGCAGCCTTTGATGAATGTTCTGGAACTGTAATTAGAAAAATAAAAAGTAAATAGTAGCAGCCTTTGATGAATAAGCTGGAACTGTAATAAGAAATTATGTAATTTAATGTTGCAGCTTGCGATTAAATGGTGGAACTGTAATTGAATATACTATAATGAATGAGTAGAAACCTTCGATGTATCTGCAGGAACTGAGTTAAGAAAAAGTATAATTAAAATGTTGCTGCCCTTCATGAATATGCTGAAACTGAAATTAGCCATAATATAATTAAACAGAAGAAGCCTTCAATGTATAAAATGGACCTGTAATTAAAAAGATTATAATATAAATTTCCAGCATCAGATAAGTATGGAGTAACTGTAATTTGAAATATTTTAATTAAAAAGTTGCAGCCTTCAATGCATATACTGGAACTGTCAAATGAAATATTGTAATTAAATAGATGCAGCCTCCCATGAATCTGTTGAAACTGTAATTAGAAATAATATAATTAAAAAGTTGCTGTCTTCAATGTATATATTTCAACTGTAATTGAAAATAATATAATTAAAAAGTAGAATCCTTGATGAATCTGCTAGAACTGTAATAGGAACAACTAAAATAGAATGTTGCATCTAACCATGAATATGCTGCATCTGTAATTGGCAATATGGAAATTAAATAGTAGCAGCCTTTGATGAATAAGCTGGAACTGTAATTAGAAATTATATAATTTAATGTTGCAGGTTTCGATGAATATGGTGGAACTGTAATTGAAAATAATATTAAAAAAAAGTAGAAATATTCGTTGGATCTGCAGGAACTTAGTTAAGAAAAACTATAATTAAAATATTGCTGCCCTTCATGAATATGCTGAAACTGAAATTAGACATAATATAATTAAACAGAAGAAGCCTTCAATGTATAAGATGGACCTGTAATTAAAAAGATTATAATATAAAGTTGCAGCATCAGATGAGTATGGAGGAACTGTAATTTGAAATATTTTAATTAAAAAGTTGCAGCCTTCAGTGCATTTGCTGGAACTGTCAAAAGAAATATTTTAATTAAATAGATGCAGCCTTTCATGAATCTGCTGGAACCTTCTTAATAAAATATGTAATTAAAAAATGCTGCCTTTCATGAATAAGATAGAACTCTTATTAGAAAGAATATAATTTAAAGTTGCAGCCTTCGATGAATATTATTAAACTGTAAATAAAATAATATAATTAGAAAGTAGATACCTTCGTTGAAACTGCTGGAAGTAAATTAAGACAAATTATTATTAAAATGTTTCAGCCTTCCAAGAATATGATTGAACTGTAATTAGATATATTATAATTAAAGTTTGGCAGCGTTCTATGAATATGAGAGAACTGTAAATTGATGAAAGGTACCCTATTTGTCACAAGAAATAAAACCAATAATGTATATGATATTACTTGTACCTGCAAAACCATGAAAATAATGGGTAAATTATACAAATTATATAATTAAAGAGTTGCATCCTTGCATTAATATGATAAAATTGTAAATAAAAGAACGTATGAACGAAATTGTAAATAAAAGAACGTTAATACTATACTTATTAACAAGGAAATATTAAAAAATGAATTGTTGGGGGTTTTTGACGGCGTCTGTGATTGGCGGTGGTGGCGGTGCCGTTGGCAGTGGCGTTGGCAGTGGCGGCGGAGGCGGCGGAGACGGAGGCGGCTGTGGCGGCGGCGTGTTATGGGTTTTGGGGAAACTCTATGATTCAATTCTACGAAAGTGAGTACATATTTTGGAAGAAACCGATGAAACAGAGAGCTTTAAGTTTCTGTCGAACAATATCATCTTCATAATGCATGAGGATTGTGAAATTTCTTTTATTTTAATTACTATAACTTATATTATTTTAATTCTATTGCTAATACTATTTTAATACTATAACTAATATTACTTTAATTACTATACTACTAATTACTTCTTCTTCTTTAATGGATCATTGATAATTAGTTTTTTACCACAATTTCACTTTGATAATGAGGTTTTTTGATGAGATTAGTTTAGAAGCTGCGAAAGGGTGATATTTTGAGCGTTGAGATCTTTTTAAAATGATAATGCCCTCAAATATGGCGTAAGGCTTCAACGTCTTGAGACCCAAAAGGTGATAGCCCTAAGTGCGCCAAGCACATGATCCGTCACGTCTTCTGAGCCGATCATTAGGACCACCGAGGATACGAACTACCTAGAACAAAAAGATTTCGAGGAACATGATGTATTGCTTTGCTTACGAGAGTATTAACCACTCAGAGTGAAAAGAAAGAGACAATAATTATAAATAATCACTGCTTGATTACCTTTTTCCTGAGAAGAAATGTGCTCATAGGCCGATATGTTTTGAAATGTTGAGTTATAGATGTATGGATTATGATTTAATGTATATTTATTTTATTATCCTTGTAATAACGTGTAAGGATTTAGAATTTTATTGAATTTCCTGCCAACATGTGAACTTTAATTAATATAATTGTTTAACAAGAGATTTGATTTGTTTAATTTTTGGAGTTGAAAACATTACATTTCGAGAACATTGCAATGGTAGGTAATTTTAGTGAGAATGTTTGAAACGGGTGTAATTTTTATTTGAGTAATGTTTTTACGTATATTTTGTTACTTATTATTGTTAGGTTTATTTTCAACATTAAAAGTATGAACGGTCTTGCATGGGATACACGACAACAACCTTTCTTCTCTTAGATAGATGTTAGATAAAGATAATAATAGAGACGTTTACGTTGTTACTTCTTTAGAACTCTCTTTGAACGGTGGGACTTGGCCTTTTATTCTGTCAGTTCCATTCCTTTGCCCATGTCGTGATTTCGTTCTCTAGTCCTCAGCAATAAATGGTCTCACCTTCTGATGTAGTCCATTGTGACGGAAGTTGGGGAGTGCTATATCGCATATTCATGTTTAGCGTTCCTCTTTCTCTGCATGTGCTGGGGAATTGCTCTGATATGCGCCATGATTTGTGATGCATTTGTCACTTTTCTCTAACGTTTCATTGCTTTTCTTTTAACATTCCTTCTTTCTAATAAAGAAATAAGAATATTAGAATCTTGCATTACATTGCAATATGATTAAAGGACAAAATACTTACTGTTAGACGCGCAGTTGATGAAATCTTCTGTTGAAATGAAGGCAAAACTACTTTCTTGAACTTATATTCTTCCCTCCCAATCGCGCAATAATTGCCAATGTGTGCCCGGTGTGTGTTTTGCTCGTTGTGTCCGTTACATTCTTTACAGCAAGGAACCGTCAATCTACTGTATTTTTCATTCATTACAATTCAATACTATAATTTGGTTGAGTTAATTGACAATTCCTTGCTATTGTTGCGGCACCCTAATGTGCCAGACCTGCAAGAAAGAACCTGAAAAAGAATCCTACCTAACAGGGGTAACGCGAAGAAACAAAGTAATGGAGCAAAACATACAATAAATAAGACACACAAAAGCATAAGAATGTAACAGGCACAACGACAATGCGCGTTTGTGCACACTGAGTGGGGTGGTGTGACTGCCCTACGGAGAGCTAAGCCCACCCAACCTCCGCGAACCGCCTTGGTACTTCGGGTGAATGCGTCTTCCCTGTGACACCGTAGGACAGTCGGGAGGGCGCGGTGGCCGCCAACACATACGCAGCGCGTAGGCCCGCAGCCTAGCACGTACGTCTGCGAGGGGCACCGCCTTGGATGGAACAAAGCAGGCCATTGGCATTGGTGGGTAATTACTGAAAATGATATGGGCGTTCGGATGCTTAAGATGTGTCAACCGCATACTTGTTCCAATCGAAGTAAAAGGTCCGGCACCCCACTCAGTCATTACTCACCGCACCCCTCTCTCTCTCCAATGAAACTCCGACACCAGTTTCCCACCATTTGGAGTACAGCGACGATCTGAATAAAAAAGGAGAAAAAGTATGATTTGAAAAGATGTGATAATTTGGGACGCCTCTAGCTTGTATTTCAATATAAAAATGTTTTATTAGTGCTTCGATAGTTCATAGTAAAAAATATAATACCTAATATAATCGCTCGGTTCGTGCACTTGGGATACAACGTGGGATGAAAAATCATCAATTAAAATTGTTTTAATTTTTGTTTCATTACATTAATCCACGTAAAATAGTAACTGAGTGAACAAAACTGTAATCCTTTAAAATGTATCAAAACCAGTTTTTAATTGGCATTATATTGTTTACGTTTACATGAATATAGGTTTTTAAGGTGTCCCTCTATAAAATATGATTATTTTAATACATCAGTATACAGTAGGCAGGAAATTTTAATTTGAAGACAAGCTCAGTAGCTTTCTGTCCCACTACCGAATATATCTGCGAGGAACGTACCAAAGCCATTTCTCCCCTTCTGCCCGTCGCGTGGCCCCAAGGTCACCGCTTCTCGAGGGGAGCAACGGGACACGCCGAAGCGCCGCGACCAGTTTCGTTTTATTTTATTATAGGCGACTTCGGTACACAATATGCACAGATTCTCCAAATGAATCGGGCAGCATGCTGCATAGGACTCACTGGATGTGCGACTGATTGAAAGCTGTTGCAAAAGCGACCGCAATATAAGCAACCCTCCAGGCATGGAAGAGTATATGGCTGCCTATCCATTAGAAAGTTCTTAAGAGTGAGGAGAATTTAATAGAAATACATTGCATATCAACCATTCGTATTTATGATGTTTTTACTGTGGAATTAGTTTTAGAAGCGGTGTAGGATATTAATGTTTTTTTCCATCATTAGAATAAAGTTATATCGATGCATTTTATTGAAGCTAACTGCTATTCTTGCTCAATTTCTACGAGGTATTATATTATCAAGGTCCGTGAAAAAGAGCGGCGGCTGGGGTGGGGTAGCTGGCTGCCCAGTTGAATGTTCATTCTCGCATGAAAGTCAGTCGCCCCAAGTTTACATTGGATTGTCGTTCCGAATGCTGCAGAAACAGCTTCTTGCGTAAATAAAGGAAGTTTGACGAAATTACGTTGGATAATTCCAATCTGGCATACTTTGCAAGTGGTTATGCATATTGTTCTTTGTTTTTCCTACAACAGTGCACGTACTGATTTAAAAGAAAATTTTCTCATAACGATTTTTCTTTAAAGTATTAAGAGCAAAGAACGCTTATAAAATAGGCGCAAGACCGGTTTTCATTGAACTGTCTGAATTTACGAAAATTGCAAAAATGACTAAGAAAGCGAGAAATAATGTTCTGTTGTAGCACCAGTTGTTTTAATAATTCGATCGAAACGGTAAAAGTAATCCAAAGATTTTCCTTATGCTATGTAAAACGAGAAGCAAACAAAATATATCACTTGATTAAAATGGCGTCTGCTAGGAACGTAAGGGTGTTGTGAATAGATGTAGGAGTGAAACCATTGCTGTCGCTCCACGAGACGTTTTTAATTGGTACTACTAAAAGTGGTTTTCAAAAATAAAGTACCTTTTCACTCGTTAGCATACGGTCAGATGGTGGAATACGCATGGTACGTACTATAAATGCGTGCAAATCGCAAAGTTGTTAACAAAAGTCGAAACGGTCAGTTAAAATAATTGAATGTCGATGATTCAAATAATGCAATTTGGAATAATTCATGTTTGTGTTTATGAAAACAGTCGATATAGAATCATACATTTCTGAGAGAGGAAATGAAGTCCCCAATTCACGAGGGAAAAATATTTTAATAATTCGAACACAGAATATCATAGAGAATGGTCAAAGTTTGAAATTACCAACCTGGAGCAGATGTCTCGGAGAGAATTGTTGAAGAAATCAATTTTCTGCTTGTCAGTAAAAGCAATTTCTTCACACAAGTATACAATAAACAAAATGATGACACTAAAAATATCAGAATAAGAGGTCTAAAACGTATTTTTATAAAGTTGAGCAAGACAACGAATGAAACACGTCCGACCGCGCGTTTGACCTGCCGCGAACTGCGCGGAGGGTGTCGAATGGCGGCAGAAGACCCGCGCCTTGGCCCACGCAATTGGTCGAATTCAATTGTCGAAATTGCGGACAGTTATAAAAAGTATTTCAAATTTCTCGAAATTTTCAGTGGATTTTCTTGTGTGTGCTTTTTGCTAAGTATGGACGATATTCTTAACTCGGATTTAAAATCGAGATGGAAATTTGCCTCCATTTTTCGAAAGCCATGAAATTTGCCATTGACTCGTCTTCATCCGCCCGCACAAAATAGATGACGTTATAATCGGAATTGAAGGGCTCGGACGTATATGCTATCCGAAATGTTTGATAAAAGTAAGATATTAAGATATTTAGATAATAATACTACAACCTGTAATATGTAATATAATCACAATGATTATTATATTTTGTTCTAGTATTGTGGTGCTGGCATTCCATATGACCTTGAACAGAAAGACACTAGTGCTTTACTCTATGGCGAGGAAAAACGGATTTCAAAATTGATATTTTTATTACTGGGGATGAATTTGATGCGGTATAGGATCATCTAAAGCGAAGCCTTGAATTGTATAAATGAAATATGAAGTAAATGTTGATATAACAAATATAAAAATATGGAAACACAAAAAATTGAAAATATGTTGTGAACATCTTGTAAGCATGTGAATGTTAACTAAGAGAATCATTGTACTTATAACGTGTCAATATGATATGGTTAATATTATAACTATGACCGTTATGCTTTTTCTTGAAACTACCCATAAAAAATTGAGGAGGAGGATTACGGTTTTTTGAAACTGGTATTGTGAAGTCTTGTATTTAAGAAAATGTAACAAAGTATGAACATATATTAGGCTTGTTTTTTGAAATGATGCATAGTTTGAAATAATGCAATACAATGAAGTGAACATTTGAACAATAATTTTTGTACAAATGAATCATAGTATTGTAATTTGTAGAATATAATTTTCGTTTGATTGAACTTGAGAACATTGTTTGCAATGTGTCGTGGTGCGTATAAATTCCTTCCTCGAAATCAAACTTTTCCTCCTTCGTTTAATTATGTGAAGAATATTTCTGTCCTTGATATTTCTCAGATAATATTACTTGTTGGTCTTACAGATTGTATTAATGTGTTGTGATGTACAGGCCATGTGAAGTGATTGTATTTCAGGAATATTTATGAATCATAAAATGAATTAAATGTCTATTTTTGAAATGTAGTCATGGATTTCATATTTATACAACGGGTTAGTAGATTATAAGTTAATTTTCTCGTGGAATGCTGTATGACGCTTCTATTCTTGTGTCCATGTCTTTACTCGAAACATCGCTAGGCTGCGAAGAGGACACGAGATGTGACTGCAAATTGCAGTCGGTAGCACCGAAGTTGTAGTGTTGGTAAACTTGCATCCTGAAACACAAAGATATAAATTCTTTCAAAAGATGAGAAAGAAAGGCAAGCTGTGAATAAACAGGTGGTTGTACAAAAAAAGCGCAGATTTTCTCGTACTTGTCTTGAGTGTAGGTTAAAATTACAGTTTCGCTCTACCCTGTTCCCAACTACTATCTATCTATCGGTGCCTAAAAGACCTACCAGGACCTCTCGCAGTATGTACTCCTATTTTGGAAACGTTCCTGGTGAAGAGAACATGGGTCTCGCTCCTGTATCCTTCAATTGGCTAATGATATATCTTAACCTCACCTCAATGCTTGTACCAATGTTCTCAATTACTCTCTCTCTCTCTCTCTCTCTCTCTCTCTCTCTCTCACACACACACACACACACACACACTGCACACACATTTGGCATAGGGTTGGAAACTGTAACTACGTAATAGGCTATAATGTGCGAGAAGAGGTAGCCTATAATATAATTGATGGAGAGAGTCGAAGAAAGTTTAAAGTTGAGCGATTTTCGGAAATTTAGAGGTTTCACTGAAAATCGGACCGTTGTTATAAATATTCTTTTGGAAGAAAATTGAGTACTGACGGTAAGGTCAGAAATTATCCTTACCTTGGTATGCAATATGGTGCGAATGTTAAGTGTTAAACATGATTCTCTTATTGTTGGATGAGAAATGACAATTGTTGCTGGCTGAAAACCGTTTATATATGAAAACCACACGTGGTTCGTTCAGTTAGGTTGGTGGTAGGTTATGTGTTAGTGAAGAAATTGAGACATAAATTTACGAAGCCATTACCAGTAATACGAGAAATTATGTGCTACTGTTGACTTGACGTTGCGACAATGTTCCGACAATGATTTGTTGTTTCTTTAATATATTTGTTTGAGATTAAACGACTAGGCAGTATACAATGATGTAACGTAGCTGTTAAATATTGCGAATGAAAACTCGATACAATTTGAAAATGCGAGATGTTACTTTGTGGATTGGTCTTGAGAAATGCTAACCATAAAACAATAAAAATTAGAAATTAAAAGTGTCAGGCAAAGATGAATGTATATATTGTGTGTAAACGGCAAAACTTGAAACGTGACATGCCGTATTTGAAATGAATTTATTTGCAATGAGATGATAGTATGTTCATTTGTTGATATATTTTTGAAATGAAAATGAGAAAATGATGTCTTTGATTGTTAATTCTAAAACAATGTTTTTGATGGGAGACACTAGGTTTGGACAAAATGACACGAGTGAATGTCAGTTGTAAGTCTATCTTACTGGCAAATGCCTTTGACTTTTAATGTGCGGATTTGAGAAGAAGGAAAGTTGTTTACAGGAACTATAACAAGGGCCAGTTTTAACGATGATTGTGACTATTGCGAGATTAGAGTACAGAAATTAATGAATTTTATATTACCTATGAATATTTTTTTTTTAAAAAAAAGCGCAAATAAGCAATTGGACACATGACGGTAGTGAAAGATTGTGAGGTAGGTGGTTGGAGTAAGTAATGCAACCCTCCTAACATGTGTGCGAAGTTGGTAGTGTATAAAAACCGCTTAAAAGCAGTGGTAATGCGTGACATAACAAAACCTTTTCTCCTCTTAGTGTTGTTACTCAACAATGACTTATATGTTTAAGAAAGTGCAATTTTTAGCTAATTTTTACAGAAAATTTGAGTTTTAGAGAAAATTGATTTGAAATCAATTGATGCATTATTGCTAAGAAACGCAATCTACATATGAATGGGTGAAAACCAGAACGGGATGAGTGTTATCTTATAAATTCTGTGAAAAGTATTTATTTAATTCAATATGACTAAGTCTGTGATGCTTTGTTTCTTCATTTCACCGCGGCATTTCCATTGTTCATGAAAACCACGAAATTACATTGCAACTGAAATATAGCGTAAAATAAACACGCTCTCTCAGAATTTATAAAAGTTACTTATACTGTTCTGGTTTTCACCCAGTCATATGTAAAAATGGATGTTGGTTTGCCTGAGATCGATAAACTACGACACCAGTGGTCCAATGTGAATGAAACTTGGCATATCTTTGTTTCTTTTCATGGAGAATGTTTTTAAGCTGTTCATTTTGTTGTAACTCGGAACAAGCGCTGCAGCGCAAGATGGCGCTTCAGTTAAATGCAATTCCGTATCCACGTGGGCTCCATTGTTGCTGGGCGTTGCCGTGTGCCTTGGAGCGGGGGCGGGCAGGGCAGGATGAGCGAGCGGCAAAATTCGGTCGAGCAGGCGTAATTCTGCTAGTGACGCATGAAAATCGTTCGTAATATACGTATTAATGACGTGAGAAATATTTCAAGAAATGACTTTTGTGTAATTCAATATAGTGTAAGCGAAATAAAATGTCATTCGTGCTCGGACCTCTGACAAAACATTATAGATAATGGTTATGAGAGAAAACCCAAAGGCATGCTTCGTTGAATAATATGTGAAAACTTTATTAGGATTCCAGCTTATTTTCACTGAAATTTGAATTTGAATTGTTGAAAGCAATTACAAATATATTGTTTAATGTTGCAGAAAATTGGAATCTGTAGAAGAGTGGTATATTTGTATTTTTCACTTGACTGCATAAAAAATAATTTAAGAAGGTACAACCAACAAGTGTGATTATTTCCGTTTTATATATTTCAAATTTTCACGGCGCTGAATCTGTGTTGAGGGGTCGTCCATAAATTACGTAACGCGAAACACGAGCGGAGGGGGTGTGGGACAGCGTTACAATGCTTAACGTAGGGGTAGGAGGCGTTAGCTTAATGTTATGTAACACTATTTTTTTAATTTGCTGAAATAATTATTTTTTTAGTCTTATACTTTAACATAAAAATATTAACTAATATTTTTTGAAAAATGAAAGAAAGTGGTTATACGTAAGTTATTACAACAAATGGATATATGGTTCTTTATTTTTTATTTAATCAGTTAAGATGAAAATACTGAAAACTTTACTATATTTTATAATTCACTAAAATTGGCGCAGTAGATTCTCCCCAAGCGAGATCCACATGGGCGAGTGAATGGCTTTGTTATTAAACATTTTTACGTGTTTGCGTTGTTCCTTCACTTACAAATTGTGCCGTATCTAATTGTTAGGTATAGTAAACTAATTCTGACTTTCAATATCACAAATGTTTACAAAATACTAAACACAAATAAAATAAATTAAATTGCAGAAAAAACAATTTGTATTAATTTTACGTATTGTAAATGGCGGAGGGGTGTTGCCGCGAGCGGTACGTAATTATTTAGGGGGAGTTAAAGCGTGCGTTATGGGCGCGTTGCAGAGGGCAGAGAGGGTATTCAAAAAACGCAAAATTAGTGTTACGAAATTTATGGGCGACCGCTGAGAAATTTCCAACATACTAGTATAAAACTCGTCCAACCCCGCCGGCCGATATGATTCATTTACAGCTCTTGGTGTTGTTCTGACTAGTTGCTGGCGTTTGAAATGCTAGATGAATATTACCGATTTTGTATGAGAGTAATTTTAGACCCCCAACTCTGATAAGTTGATGTCAAATTTGTCGGAACTCATGAGCGTGCGAATAGCGTGGTTTCCCTGGATGGGAAAAGGGGACCAAAATTTGAGCAAATGAAGTAATTTTGTTGGAGTGAAATACTTAGCTCCCCGGTAGTTACATCGCGGTGGAGTTTTTCGCTCACGGTTTAGCATACACGTTTGGTAGAGAACTGTCGTAAGCTGCGCGTCTTCTTCTTTCAACCGTAACCGCTCAGCCTGCGTGTTGGACGAAGAACTCGGCCAGTCAGCCAGGGTCTGATTGGCGTACATTTGTCATTTTTTCCTATCGTATAATGCACAATTGAAAAGGACTATACACTTTCTGTTAATTGGGAAGGAAAATTAACTCTATTTGTGACGGTCATGAATTGCAAATAACGAAAGTGAATGTTTAAGACAAGTGGATAGAAAGTGAGTTCCTATTGTGATATATTGATTTTTTCTTCTTTTTGGAACATAAGTGAATATCCAGCCATATTAATTTTTTGTCCCAGATTCACGTTTTTGTCTATTCAATAGATTTGTTGTGGCGCACTTGATAATTTATTTTCGTTAGTGATTTGCTGTACGTGCACCACGAACAATAACGAAAATTTGACTTTGTTTCTTTAGGTTGCATACGTGTTCCTGCATCGCGAGCCGCCGCCTTTCGTGTCAGGGCGAGAGGATGTAGAGAGCGTCTGCTACAGCAGCAACAGCAGCAGCAACAGCAGTAGCAACAGCAACAACAACAACAACAGCAACAACAGCCTGCTGAGCTACATGCGCGAGGGTAAGTGATTATTTTCTAGGGGTTTGCAATAGAGTTGTGTTTCAATCACTGAAATATGTGCATTACGGTATATTATAAAATTGCAGCCCTTGAGAGTAGATAATGGTTATTATGTGTTACGAGCAAGGAAATGGAAATAATAAGGCTCTCGGTGGCTCGTTGGTTAGCGTGCTTGCTTTCCACGGCGCAACCCCGGGTTTGTATCCCGGCCGGGGCAAAAATAACTGTACGCTTTCCTTACTAATGTCTCAGTATGTATTGCTGTGTGACGATGAGAAAGCACACCCAAAGGTTATGAAGACTAAAATAAACGGTGGCGGGATGTCTTCGTGCTGACCACACGAACCCCTTATCCCATGGCCGAGAGGCTGGGCCCTCGCTCGTATTGGGGGCCCATATTGGGGCCCCCAATATTGGCCCATATTGGGCTGTCGAGACAAAGGACAGGAATGGAAAGAATTCTATAAATGAGGTGATGGACTTGAATATATGCATACTTATTACATAACAAGTTACTGCATACATTACTATGTTGTATTGCATAACGTCGGGAGTTGCTTGACAACCTCTGGCAGAAATGAAGATGGTAATTTGTCAATTTTGCTTCTTGGGTGGCCTAGGAAATCCTTCAGTAGTTGGCGCCCAAGACTAATATTCTTTGATTGGACACTCGTTATTGTCCAAGTAATTGGCAGTCAGTTTGGTTGTTAGTTGCGTCGTTCGCCAGCTGAAGGTATATTTGATCTCATTGGGAAAGAAATTGTATTTGGGTGTAAGTTCTCGTGGAATTTAGCCAGAGTTGTTTTACGAGTCATGTCACAAGCATTACAGCCACGATTGTGTTTAGTAACCTTTTATAAACGAGTCTACAGTCCGGTTTGAACCTGCGAACTTTTGTTTTTGACGACAGCGCGTTAACGCATATACGACAGGGTACATGAAATTGAGTGTAGAATGATAATAAAAATGAATGTAGAATCAAAGTAATAAAGTTGTATCCTTCAAGGCAAATGAAGATATTTGTTTAAATTGAAATGAGAGGGAAATGTATGTTTGAATATGCTGAAAAAATCTATCCATCTATCGATAAATGAAGAACGTTGTGATGCCTAATCGCGGCAAGGTGATGTTTGTATTGTCTAGTACCATTTTTATTTCTACACATGTAGTAAAGTACTTTATTGTTTACGTGCGATAGGTTGGTGTTCCTCTTTTGCCTCTTTCGTTCGAGATTTCCACAAAGAAGTCTGGCTACTTGCGAATTTTTTTGTCTCTTTGTCCAAGTTTGCTTTTCATCCGTCTGTAAGTCGTATAGCATGTGTGTACTTTTGTAGTTTGTTTTAAAGTGTCGTTAGCAATAGTTTGCACGTGTTGTGCTAAGTTACCATTTTCTCCGCTTATAGTTTATTTGAAGTTGTGATGATTGTAAAATGTGACGAAACCTCTTAATTGTTTCCAAATGCGAGTAATTGTTCCTTTGCGTGGTCTTCCTAACTTGGTCTCTCTTGTAGCATATTTAATTTTGCATGATCATCACTCTGTTACTGCAGTATATCTAGCGTTTTTCTTGTGTGTGCAGAAAACCCACAATATCCCATTTTGTAATTTGCATCATCATTTCCATTTATTCGTTATTCCTCACGCTGGCCAACCGGTTTAGGTTGCTCAGGGTTTAGGTTGCACTGATTTGACTACAGCGCGTCCAACCGGGAGGTCGCAGGGTTCGAGTCCCGATGAAGACAGGAAGACAGGGAGGTTCATGTTCCGCGACTTATGTATGTGGATTTGAAGTTCACAGCCAATTTGCACAAGGGATGCAAGTCTAAGCATTCCACGCCCAATCTCGCCCTACTCACTGAGAACTGGTGTCAGATTTTCGATGTGGGTTGCGCCGTGAAGCTGAGGGTGCGGTTGGCTTTTACATTATTCCACCAGGAACCTGGACTACGTACACAATCGTGCCCGCCTCCACCACCCTCCCGTTTGTGGTAGAAATTGGGGATGCGCCATTGATGTCGATGTTTAAACATCGGTGTATTGACATTTTTTAACATCTATTTTTTTCTTTTTCCGATGTTTTGATTCTGAATGAAAAATTTCCACAATCCCATTTCTGTAAAAGTTGAAATTTGAAATAATAACTTATGGTAACAGTTGATATTTTAGAACTAAGGAACGCTGTTTGTACTACATTCATCAACCAAAGTCTGTCGCTCGAGATGACTGCCATGCCCTTGTAATTCCTCTTTCTTCATAACCATTTCGCACATTGAGATGTGGTCAAGAAATAGGCTGTGGGTGTACGGTCTGTCCCCTTCTTCTCATACCCTTATCTGCTAATTGATAAACACGGACACTGTGAAATTGAATTTGAATGCACACGAATGTAATGTTAGTAAAGCAGTGTAAAAACATGGATGGAATTTAGTCGATGTATGTTTTAATTTTGAACATCGATGTTTGCTAATGTTTTGTTATTGGTGTCGCATCTCTAGTAGAAATGTGCAAGCCCGCGTGTCGGCTTGCAGATTTCGGCGCCGGATGTCACTGTCGAGAGGGGGGAAATTGACTGCCATCTCCCTCGACAAAAACACGCTCTAAACTGAATGTTATTAATGACCTTAACAGTTGATCCTCCCGGAAATACCAACCAATGAATTAATGAATAAATCAAACAGGCAATCAATGTCCCCAAAATTCCTAAAAGTGATTCTGATATCTTTGTTTCTTGTATTATTCTGTGACTTTCTTTTCTCCCTGACGATGATGATATTATTATTATTATTATTATTATTATTATTATTATTATTATTATTATTATTATTATTATTATTATTGAGTCACGTACAATTACAATCATGTATGACTAGAGAGGGAGAGGAAGTACAATCGCATACATCTTCTCGAGTGCAGTGAGTGAAATTACATTTATTTTCCTGAGTCCTCCCAAGTCTACCAGCAATTTGAGAAAAGTGTTTGTTGAATTTTGTGGCTGTTTCATGAGGGTTTGTTATTCTTCTGTGTTCATGGACTAGTTGAATATTTTGTGTTTTGTTATTTGCTGGTAATGTCTTTTTTATAATATTCCACATAGCTTTTGTTTAATTTTTGTATTTTTTATATAGTCATCATTTGTTTGACTTTTATTATAACTTTTATGAGTATGGGTGAATATGGCTTATAGTAGTTGACTATTTGATGATTGATGACAAGTGATGTTTTGTGAGGTGTCTTTTTCTTTCACAAGGAATTTTAATACCTTTTGGTATTCATTCTTTGTTGTTTTGTGATACTGTAGTGGATGTGAGATGTTGAAATGTGTTTGATTGTATTAAAGAAGGTGTCAAACTGTAGGTTGATGTCAGATATTTCATATACCCCTGACCATGATTCATTAGTTACCATGAGATGATATTGTTCAATTTTTTTTTTCATTATACTTTGTGGTATCCTTTATTAGGTTTGCTTTTGGTGAGGTGGAATTTATTTGAAGAGTAACTACTTGAGCCTTGTGGTGATTGTTGTACATGTGTTTTGTTTTGTCTAAAAGGATTTGGTCTATTGCTGTTTGGGAGTTGTTTGACTGCCTGGTTGGTGCATTGATTATTGCATCTAAATTATAGGAGTGTAGTAAGTTTATTAGTTTGATTGTGTGTTTTTCATGAGTAATACTAGCTGTAGGTAGGAAGTTAATGTTTATATCGCCACAGATTATGATAGAATAATGAGCCTGCTTTGTTAATTTATCCAAAATTAATTGTAAGGATTTAATGAATATTTGAAGGTTTGCATCAGGTGATTGATAGATGCTTAGGAGGAAGATGTTGAACTTTGGAATTTCTACAATTGTACATTTTATGTGTGAGTTGCATGTTATTTGTTTGAATTCATTTATTGGTTGGAATTGCAGTTGTTGGCCAGATATATGCATGTGCCTTGATACATATGATTGATATTTGTGTGTTTGGCTGTATAACAGAAGTAAGCAGGCGAGTGGAAAGGTGGTATTTGTGTCATTTTTATTTGATCCTCTGCAAGCCAGTGTTGAGTTATACAGATTGCATTAGGGTGTTTTATGTGGCATGTTAGCACAATTTCTATTTAGTGTATTTTGTTTTTTAAGGATTGAATGTTGTGATCTTAAAGGTGGTGTGTTTTTGAGTGGTGACTGGAGTAGAAGTGATTGTTTGCTACAAGTGCATGTATTGAATAAGTTTTGGAACAGCATGCAGGTTATAGGAAATGGTTTGGAGGGTTTTGAGAGAGAGAGATTTGGGAGATTGGAGGGTTGGTGGCTGAGACACCATAGGTGTGAGTGGGAGTGACATGAGTAGGGGATGAGGCTGTGTTAGGAAGCATAGGAGAAGGGGCTGGTGTGGAGGGAGTAAGGACTGATGTGGAGGGAGCAGGGAATTGGTGTAGGTATAGAGAGTGCAGGAGGTGGTGATAGCAGTGAAGGAGCCTCTAGGATGTGTGTGGCTAGCTTGCATCCTAGTGCATGTTTGCCAACTTGCCTCAGGTGGAGACCATGCAGGATGAATAGTCTGTGAGTTATGTTGTTCTTTCTCTTTGTTGTCTTGTCGTTTTTCGACTTGTGTACTCCATTTTCCTCCTTTTATTTTTCATTTCATATTTGACCCTTGTGTCAAAGTGCATAATTATTTCATATTAATTATCCATATATTTTGAAAATTGTACTATAAAAGATACAGTTGATTGTATTCATACAACTGATTGAAAGTTGTTGAAGTTATGCTTCCTTTATTACTTGCTTTCCTAACTTTATGTTGTTTACAAATGTCATAACATGTTTCCTGCCACGCATTTTCTTGCTTTACTACACCTTGATATGGGAGCGATTTTATCTGTAGTATGTGTGAGTGCCAATGGTAGTTGACACACTACTCCAGGAACATAGAAACTTGTCCCAATATTTATTGAAAAGTATAAAGAGTTTTATTTATTTATAAAAATGAATGAGGTGAAATGGATTGAAGTGAACTTTTTACATCTGCTAACACTATAATAAATCATTTGTCAGTAATCTTGACTGTACAATGTTTACTGTATGAAATTACACAAGTTTCTCGTCATGCAATGAAATAAACTTTTTTGTTCACTTCCCATATTCAGTGCAGATCTGTGTCCTTGGATGCTGAAATGTTCCATTTCCAACTAAGTAGAATAGTATTGTGTATCATCACTGATGTACTGCCATGTTAGGTCCTATGGTACATGTCCATATTCTTCTTCCCTCTGACATGTTGTCCACTTACTTTGTGTTAGTTTGCTCTGTACTTTGTGCATGTTATTTCATTACATAATTTGTAAAAAAATGTGACCTACTTGTTTGTTTTCTTATCCCCATTGGTGTTTTCCAGAGTTTTTTGTTTTTATTTGTACAAGCCACAATTGGGTTTGTGTAGAGTTATGAATGTTTTGAAGTATGTCCTGTCTTTCTTTGTAAGTCTTTGTTTTTGTGTTAAAATTTTCTTCACATTACAGTCTTTGTCTGTAAGCAAGATATGCCTTTGATTGTGTATTCTCTTTTTGTAAACAAATATTGTTTTGTGAATGCTTTGTAGCCTATCTATATTTCTATTGTCCCCGACATCATGTTGCTATGCCCCCCATTCCATGTAGAACCTCCTCACATGTTATAGCTCGAGGTGTATTGCTAGCCTTGTCTGTTACTGATTTTGCTTTATTCCCATGATGTAGTTTGGTTTACTGTTTTGGAAGCTGAAACACCATGTTTGTAATGTATTTTTACTTGATAAATAGAGGCTTTTGATAAAATTAAATTAAACAGTCACTTGAATACTGCCTGTAAAAATGTAAAGATGAAAAATTATTGAAAAATTTACATAGATCATCTTTCCTCGTACATGCTCCATCACGTCAATAAATTTGTTTTTATATTTGTCTACTTTTGCAACCTCTCGTGTTATCTTGGGTCTTGTAATCTTGGCTGGCCACATTCTAATGCTTTCTGTGAAAGTATTAAAAATTGGTTAGCATTAAATGTCTTGATTATCTGCAACACCTGTTTCATGATTAGGTTTTGAAATATTTACTGTATTGAGAGGAAAAGTGATGGGTTTTGCAATTGTTTGAAGCTATAGTGTGGTGAATTTCTCCAAAATACGATTTTAGATGTGAATGAACATTTGTCAAGTTGACAGTGTGTGTAATGTATGTGTGTTTGAATTTGAGTGAAGGATGTCATTGACATGTGAGTGATGTAATTCCAGTTGTATGTTTTGAATAAGGATAATAAGACATGTATAAAATGGAGAAAAAAGTGTTTTTTTTTACAATAATGTATGAAAACCTGAAACGTTTTTGGAGAAAGAAAATAAGAGTTGTATCACTTGGCCTGTAAGGGATTTATTGCAAGAAATAGAGTAGGTAGGTCTTTGGATTGATGATTGTGGTATTTATTCTGCATTTAATGAGAGTGGTATTGTAGAAATGGATTGAAATGTTTTGGTGTAGGATTATTATTGTATTCCTGCTATAACATATAAGTAGTTGACAATGTTTTGAAAGATATGATTTCATTGATAATTTGTAAATAATTTAATAGTATATGATGCAAAGTCATATGTCAATAGGAAATTGGTGTTATAAATGTAGAGAGTAATGGGAAGTGGAAATGAGAGGATTACTGTATCTATATATTTGTGAATTGATGTTGAGTCTCTGTCAGCAATGTAGTTTGAAATGAGAAACTGAAGTGCAAACCTGTGATTAAAAAAAAAGTGTGTAGGTTTTGCAAAAGCAAATACGAGGGACATTGGTCTGTGAGATTGTGGATGCTGATGCTTTGTTGAACAGAGGCTTAACTTAAGTTTGATGAGAGTTTGCGTCTTGGAAAGATGCTTGTTAGTTTGTGATGGAGTAGGTAGTTAAAGATAAGTGTGAGTGGTTGTAATGTGTAGTTATGTTGCAGTATGTTTAATGAGGGAGTGATTGTTATAATGAAGTCATGAAGAGATTTATGTAGATAGTATTTACATTTGATGCTGTGTGAGTATTAATTGACTATAAAAAAAAAAGAAAGTTGTAGTTGAGTTTTTTTTTTTTTTTTTGTGTGTGTATTTTTATTCTGGTTATAGAGTATTTTTCATTTTATTGCACATTAGTTGAATTGAATTTTGAGCATTGGGTATGTGTTTCTCATGAGTGAGCAGTTTGTCTTGTTTAATTAGTTTGATGATAATTTGTTTGTAGTGTTGTAGTAGTAGTGATGCAATAAAATGAGAAGTATGCTGTGTGGTTGATAAAGATTGTGCTGAATGTACTGTACAAGTGCGAATTGTACAGGTGCAATGTTTTATTTTTATTTTGGTGAGTTTTGAGGGTACTTTTGTTTAGATATTGAGGTAGGTTGATTTATTTGTTTGTA
Organism: Gryllus longicercus; assembly: GCA_038098605.1. Lineage (NCBI taxonomy): Eukaryota > Metazoa > Arthropoda > Insecta > Orthoptera > Gryllidae > Gryllus > Gryllus longicercus. Next base: position 291,023 of record JAZDUA010000511.1, on the reverse strand, counting down.
AGAGGAAAGATGTGCTATCTAAATGTTTGAATAATTTTTCATGTTTGCATTTTCATGGAGAGTATTGAAGTGACTGTTTATTGTAATTTTATAGAGTGTGTGTGTGTGTGTGTTTATGAAGTTTAACCAAAATTATTTGAACATGTGTGGAACATATAAGTTGAGATGGGGGACATAAAAAACATGTTTGTGGCCTTTCACAACAACTGACACACATGTCTCAGGAAGCTTAACTTTTGAGATTGATTTGCAAGTTATAGTGTGGGTTGAAGTGATTTCTGTTTGAACAATGCTTTTTTTTAATCCTGTGAAGTTTACACAGAGGCCAGTACATAAACCACAGAAGCAACGTCTGTTTGTAATGAAAGGCAGCAAATGTTTGTAGGTATGACTGTGTATGAAAGTATTTCTTGTAGGAATAAGGTGTATATAAAAATTGTAAGTTATTTATTTTGATGATTGCTATCATCATTATCATGATCATTATTTGTGAGGTTTAGATGTGTCTTGTCACCTGTGCAGTAGATCAGGTGGTTATTCCTCCAGGTGATTGTGTTGCCTCTGTCTGTGGTGTGTATAACTTGCTGTCTTGTTGCTGTACATTGGGTCCTAAGTGCTAGGTTTGGTTGTGTTTTTTTTGTTTGTTTTCACAATTCATGTTTTCATGTTTCTGTGATAATTGTTGATAATTTTTCCTTTTGTATATTGTCAGTATGTTTCTCTTAGTGTGTAAATGAAATGAGTATTGGTCTGTCTTTTCTGTATGTTTATGCATTCTAATTTGATGCATAAATGTGACATCAGTGCATGGAAATTGTTGTTATGCTATGCAGTATAGTTTGATGTACAAAGAATGTGAAGAGAATGTTGAAGAGTTTGATGAAATGTGAATATGATGTTGTCAAATAATTTTGGAGCTGATAATAGGCGGGTTATTCCTCTGTAGTTACTGCAACATAATATTGTGTTGGTTTTTTTGTTTATGTTTATAACCATATGTCGTTGTATGAATATAAGTTATGTGCATAAAATGTTGAATAGGTGTACTATGAGGTTGTGCGTGATATTGAATGAGGTGTGGTTTGTTTGTCTGTTCCAGGCTTTTGGTATTTTTTGCTGCTGTAGGGACATTTTGAATTGTGTTTGTTGAAGTGGATTGAAATGTAAATGTGAAGGATTATTTTGCTGTTTCATGCTGAGGATTGTTTCGTCTTTGTTTCATGGTTGTTTATATTTATTTTCCTGTGAGAGTAATGTGAAATTTGTTGTTATTCATGTATTGTTGAAATCTATGTTTGATTTGTGATGTCCATTTGAATATTCCTGAAGATTTGAAATAAAAAAAAAAAAAAAAAAAACCATTATAAAACCATAGATACAAAATTTTTTTTTAAAGAATGCTAGTCATATGTTTGAATGAATGAATTGAGAGTTGTGAATCAGTTATTTTGACATTTCATAGCTAACAGATGTTATGAGAGATGGCATTTGGGTATCTTTATTATTTTTGGTAGATGTCAGTGTTAAATGTACAGTGAAAGTGTTGAATAGAGCAGTTGAAAATATTTATTGTTATTTATAATGGAATAAGTTATGCTGGGTTTCTAAGGCTCTGTATGTATGTAGAACATGAGGAAGCACCCATTTTCATTTGTCTTTTCTCATTTATCTTTTGCTTTGATTGTGTTTGGTGTTGCAACAGTCATTTTTAGTGCTGTGTTCCACATTTTCTGTCTCTCTCTGCCCCTCCCCCTGCTTCACTTAGGAGTTGTAGTAATTGCACATTTGATTTGTTACTTCAGTATCTATTATGTCAATTTTACTTGTCGTTATTGTGTAAGTAATGTGGTTAGTAAATGAGAAAGGAATATAGTATTTGTAAAGTGTATGTATATCCTTTTGTTGAATATACACATGACCAATTGAAAACATAATTTGTTGGTGTAGTGACTGAAAACACAAAGATGTGCATTGAGTGTGAGTAAGTTGTGAATATGTGTGTTATACATAAATTTCCTCTGCTTCGATCTGTTTGTGTACACTTTGACATTAACAGTGTACTTGTTTTTCTTGTCTTTGAGTGTTGAGCTTACAATTTGGGTGTAGTTTGATAAAGAAAGAAGTAAAAGATGTAGGTTTTATGTTGGGAGTTTGAATATAGTGTTGTATGATTTTTGAAAATGTTTGTAATGTTGTTTGAGTGTTTTAATATTTACTTATCAGTACGAGTATGAAGTTTGTATTTTGAAAATGTTGTGTTTAGTTATGAGTGCAGCTGTAGTTTTGTTGAGCAACATTCCACATTGTGTTGTTTAATTGAGCAGATAGTGGGTACTGTGGAAGGCAGGGCATTTTATGACTTTGTTGACAAAATGTGTATATTTTGTATTGTGTTATGAGAGTTGAGAACCATTTAGTATGGATTTGTCTTTGAGAAGAAATGTTTATTTATTCCTTTCATTATCTAGTTTTGGAATGTAGTACTACATAAATTGACTATAAGAAAAATGGGAAGGATGTATTGTAGAGAAAGCGTTATGCGTTTTAAAAAAGTGAAGGTGTTAATGTCTTGTTTATGACTCAAGTCTGATTGTTATGATAGTTTAATTTTCCTCTGGATGTGAGTTGTAGAGAATTGTTTTTTTGAATTGTAATTGTCAGGCAATATTTGTGGTAGTTACTTAGTATTGCAGGTGTTCCTGCTGTTGCCACTTGTTTGGAGGTTTTTTAATGTCTCAGTTCCCTGCTGGATTATATTTCCATATTAGTTTTGGTAACTGTTGTTGTTCATTCTTTGACAGTTATGTTGCCATAATGTTTGAGAGTTTTCTATTTGCTCTGGTATGTAAGTCTTTAGTTTTGTAGCTTCTTTGTAATGTCTGTTTGTCAGTGTTTCCTTTCTTGTTTCTCCTGCAAGGTGTGTCAGGAACGTCATATGTTCTGCTTGTATTTTTTGTTTGTCTCTCTCTGTTTTGTTATTTTTGTGTCAGAAATACTTAGCTATAGGTCTAGTGATTATATTGTGAATTTTTAGTTTTGTTTGGCATTAATGTCACTGAAAAAGTATAATTGATAAAAGATTAATTGTTCTAGAGATTGCATTTGTACTTTTGTAATTCCTTGTGGGCAAGGTTAAAAGCACTAATGATATTTCAAAGATATGAAAATTTGTTGATATGTTCCACTATTTCTCCATTTATCGTAATGAAGCCTTTTTTTTTTTTTTTTTTTGCATTGCAGAGCCATAACTTTTGATTTTTGAACTGATAGTTTGATGGAATATTTCTGGTTGTCTTTTGTCAGGCTGAAAAGTGCTCTTAGTAGCTTGTCTTTAAAATTTTTTTTTGATTAATTGATTGTGTATAAAATTGTAGTGAATTTTTTTTTTCTGATTTGGATTTTCTTACTCCAGTTTGTGAGTAGGTGGCTGATATATGTTGAAGAGAGTAGGTGACACATCCCTATGTTAGGCTGCTGCTGGTTATGTTATGTTATGTTATGTGTGATATGAAAGTAGAATAGTTTGATTTCAGAATGTTGATAATGTATGAGTATGGTGTTGAAATAGTTTTTGCTTTCACTTGAAATGTGTATTTATATTTCAATTTCAAAGAATTGATGTTTTATTTGTATGTTCACAGATGAAATGTGTAAAGGAGGAAGTGTTGCAAAAGTCTGGTTTTTTGGTTTCAAGAGAAGAAATGTTGTGGAATGTGAATTTTTGTAATTGTTTTTAAGATATTGAAATGTAATGAGTAAAATACTTGAGTATGTAAATAGTTTGGGAATTTAATAAATTGTATAAATTGTAGAATGTTTAATTCTTATATGATCGTCATTAACCAACTTGAACATCCTTTAAGATGTGTGTAATGATCCTTTATGCCAAAATTAGTTTAGTTTTATTAATTGGTATTCCTAAGTTTGTTTCAGGGTTTTCCCAAGTTCATTGTCTCTGTCTGGTTTTCATTTTGTTTAATGATCTCCTTTCCTTTCCTTTAATGAAGTAAGTGTTATCATTGCTTAATAACCTTTTTTCTTAAGCTTCCATGTTCCTAAGTTTACATTTGATCCAACGATAGCCTCAAGTAACCAAATTAAGTACCCCGAACTTACCATTTCTTAGTATGTGCAAATTTAACCTTTCTTAAAAGTAAGTTTTCTTCAGAGTTCTAGTTCTGTGCAAAGTTGTCTTTAAAGTTTTCATTGGTTTGATCCCTTAATTGCTTATGTAAATCATATCATATCATACCATAGCTTAGTGTCTATATTCATGTTGGTCAAGTTTCAAAGTTTGTTCTAGTGTTTCAAAGTTTTCCTTCAAAGTTTTTTCCTTCAAAGTTTTTTCCTTCAAAGTTTTTTCCTTCAAAGTTTTATCCTTCGGAGCTCTCCTTCAAAGTTCTCCAAGTTTTCCCGTTGAATGTTTTCATTCGAAGTTACCTGTGAAGTTCCCTTCAAATTCAAAGCTTACCCTCAATGCATTCTTAGCTTGGCTAAGTGTCTTAACCTTCTAACTGAACTTATCCTGAAAGGAAGCAAGGTAAATGAAGCGCAAGTGTAATTGGAAGTAAGCTCTTTATTAATAGAAGTAGAGGTAGTTGCAGCGCAGCCCAGCTTTCAAAGTCCAAGTTTCCCCTCAAAGTACTCTGACTTAAAATAGCCTTCTAACTTAACTTATCCTAAAAGGAAGGTAAATGAAACAAGGGAGTGATTGCAAGTAACTTTATTGCCAATGAACTACAGAGAGAGGGGTGCTGCTGGCCTAGCCAGCCGTGCCGTGTCTGTGTGCTGTGTGCTCCTTTCGCTCCTTTGCTTCCTTTGCTCCGACGCTCCACGCTCTCACGGATTTCCTATATGCCACAGCCCCTGGCCAGGGCAGGGGGGGGGGGAAGCTCCGGCTGTTCCTATACAACAACTCCTTCGACAGGATCTGCACCTGAAACAATACAAGTCAAAAAATTAACATCTACATTTATTCTATTTTATTTTTAAATTTTAAACAAGGGGGAAAAGGAAACTTATTAAGGAAAAATATGAACATTTGACAAGGAAAGATGGAGGAAATGCTGAGGAACATTTCAAACTAGGGAAAGGTTAAAAGGGAAAAAAACAATGAGATGGAAGTCAAGGGTAGGAATTGGAATCCTACCTCTATGGAAAGACATGGAATAAAATGGGAAACCAAGCTCTGTCAAATATGACAGTCTACAAACTTGGTTGGAGAAGGAAAAACAGCATGTACTGAAGGATGGACATTTGCAGAGGAAGAGGAACACTACATTTTAGTTACACACATTACTCCAAAATACCTAGCAAAAAAAAACAAGCACATAAAATTGTAGAACAAATATTACAGAAAAATAAAGACAAGGAGGGAACAATCATTTCTAACTTTTACTTTGACAAACAATATACAATTCAGGACAAATGGGAACACCATGAAAAAAAAAGTACAATATCCAAGTCAAGAGAATGGAAGCAGTACACAAACAATTATAGGAAAATGGACATTAAACAAGGAAAGGAAAAAACGTAAGGATATTTAGGTTTAAGGACACTTCTAGAAACATTTTCAACAAATACACTATAATGAATGTAAAAAAATCTTTAAATATTTTCAAGATAAACAATATCCAGGGAGAGGATAGAGTAAGTACAGGACTTCACAACATTCTATTTCAATTTATTATAATTTATTGTAAGAAGAAAATAAAGGCAACAGGATTATACAGAAAATCAAAGCTTAAAGGTAAGGAAAAGCTACTAGAAAATAATCAAGAATTCAATCCTACAAATGAAATCTTTAAAACTAATTTTCATACAAACTAAATCATTTCTTTCACTGAAGGGAAATAAATAGTTGAGAAAAATTTACACTATTTCAGACTCAATTACCATTTACAGGCAATAATCCTCAAGTGAAATCAATAATCCATTTAAGCAATTTAAAATAAATTAAGGAAACACAATGTAACTAAGGAAAAAGGACAAATAGGAAGAGCAAATATTATAAAAAAGAAATCTCAGAACATTACCTTTTTCTCCTTCCTCACAATCTTGGGTTCCCAACTACTAAATAAATCCTTTTCATTTCAAATATTCAATATTTAGTATAAACTGAACATATCTGACCATTAATAGATTAAATAGGGGTTATCTCTACAAATATTATGAAACAATGATCTTTCAAATTATCTACAATTTCAGAAATATAAAATGAGAATAAATATAACATCCTTTACAATTAAAAAAATTTGAGAATAGTATTTATCTTTCAATCTTATAACTTTCAATATTTCAGTAAAAACCTTCACAATTCAGAAATACTATTTAGAAATTGAAGAGGAAACAACTCAGGAAAAGGAGGCCATTACTCATCATTTCTGTACAATAACACAAATAGCACAAAGTAACAAATTTATCATGAAAAAATTACAACAATTCTTATTCATTTTCATTACAAACAATTCTGCATTTGGGAAACTAATTCAAAATCTTTCAAATAAATACTTATTTCCATTTACCTTCACTTATCACAAATTGATATTTTCAAATCATCTCTCCCCTCAGTCACAATATCCATGGCATAATTCCACATACCTAACTACTCATCACTTTGCAACAAACTCACTGCAATTAAATTTATTCATCCCACTTATCCTACATGTATATTCCACAAATTTACACATACTATATTATATTCACTGCTACTAATGCAACAATCATTTACAAAATGCACAAATTTCATTATCTTACTTGTACCATTACCCCCATTACCTGCTCTCAAATATTCATCACTACATGTACATCCACTTGTCAATTTAATTCTAAAATGGTGGCACATGGAGGCACATACACCTAAAAGCATTCACAATTTTCATTTCTAAAACCATTTTTTTCTATTCATTAATTATTTCCTCATATTTGGGTTAACAATATTTCAATATATGTAACAGTTTAAGTCAATTTAAATAGTACATCACTGCATCATTCATCTACAGGAGTAGTAAGGTAAGCAAAACTAATTCATCAAACTTCCATCACTAATTTTTCACAGTTAGTTACAATCCATTTCTCTGACAAACAAAACAAAAATCAAGTTAAACCTATAAAATTTTTAGGACACATAACCAAGTATTATCTACAAAATCATACTAAATCATACCCTATAATTTCATAGTTTTTGCAATAAACAATAAGTAACTGAAAATACTATTATTATCAATATATGATTTTTGGAATAAAATTTAAAAATTATTCAAATATGTAAATGAAAGAGCCATTTCATACCCCTTTCCAAAAAATTAAACAAATTCAATTGCTTCTCAATTACTTCAGTGATCATGGGAAAAACTTAGGTCAGTGGATTAAAAACTGCTGAAATTTTCATTTTTTAACATACTTACAACAGTTTTTCCTTCTTCAAGAAACATTTCCATGCTCAAGTGCATTTTCACTGATACAGATTATGATTTTACTGGAGAAAAAACTGAGGGAAGTAGTAAAAATTTAACTGCTATAAGTCCTATCTACCCCTTCTACATTTTCAAATTATGCAAACCCTTTTCAACTCATCACTGCAAATTTACATATTCTAAGACTCCCAACTTTCATATTTTTGACCACACATGATCCCCTTTCCACCCTCTTTTTGCCTAAAAAAAAAAAAAAAAACAAACAAACAAACAAACAAACAAACAAACAACAACAAAACAACAAATTCCTCAAGCATTACAGCACAAGTGTGTGCAGTGACATAACTATCATGTAAGTGGATTCTACAGTACATTAAGCCTTTCAATACATAAACTTAACAAGTAGGCACCTTCCCACTCATTCCTTATGCCATCATCTTCAAGATGTGTGTTCTCAGTTATGCACAGCCATCATTCACAGTTCAACGTTTTATAGCTTTAATGCACTAAGGGCCTCACTATACAAACTCCTAAGCCACAAATTCTAAAATACAACACAAATGCAATACAAACTATTTCCACTCAAGCTCACATTGCACCCTTGCACCCCCCCCCAAATATTTTCAAATACTTATCTTTACAATACTACATTTTTTTCACTTCCCCCATCAATACTTTCAGCAATTTAATCATTCACTATAAATCTACAATTCATTGTTGATGTTGTAAAATTTTATATTACCTTCCAACATAAGAGCCATTTCCATTTATTTCATGAAATTACTAACATGGATTCAAATATTTAGAAACTATACATTTTTGCTCCCATTTTTGCTTAGCAAAGCAGTGAGCTATTTCAAATTTACTTCACATCACTTTCTTCAATTACAAAATAAAATTAATAGAAAATACATTTTCCACCACTGAGGATGTCAACCACACACATGCACAAAACATTTGGCCCCTCAATGCCAACTGCACCACAGCCTACCAGCCCAGAAAATTCATCTTCTATTGCCTCCAACTGTGAAAACCTACAATGCTATACAAAAATTAATATTTGCATCTGCAATCTCTTCTTGAAAAACTTTCAATATGTGGAAACTTGTAAGATGATTGAGAATGAGTTTCCACAATTTGTTAAAGTCCACTTTGCAAACCTCAAATAATTTACTTCACATTTAACATTGTGAAAAAAATTATTAGGGACCCCTACAAACTTATTTTGCAATATCAACAACCTTTGTTAACAAAAACAAATTGTCAGTAGCAACACAACCATGCATGACATGAGCAAGCCTCCACTGTACTGATTTAAATAGAATCCAGAGTGCTTTCACACAAAGTTTACAATGTGTTCCATATTAATCTTACACATTCAATAAAGATATAAATTTTCCATTTCTTATCATTTACAACTATTCACTTTCATTTCTTTATGTTATTAAAGAAAAATATTTGGTTAATATTTTCAGGTTTTACTGTAACATTCAATGTCATTTCAGCAACTTCTACAAAATTTTCAAAAATCAATTTTACGTAAAAGTAAACAAATACTCCATTTCCCCTATGCAACGCAACATAACGCTACCTCAAACACCCTTCCTTATCGTTACGTAATTTATGTGGTGACGGTGGAGAGTGCGAGGTTGAAGAGAAAGCTGGGATAAACGCGATAGGTGGAGACAGTACAAGCGAGGGCGGATTTACAGCGGTGACGAGGACGGGGTGGGGTGGGAAACGAGGTGAGGCGAGGCGGGGCGGGGCGGGGCGGGGCGGGGCGGGGCGGGGCGGGGCGGGGCGCACATCGTGCGGGGACGAATGCAGAGACGGACGTGACGGCGGGGGCGGGGGTGAAAGGGGTGACTGGGGGGTGGGGTGGAGGCGGACACGGGACGTGAGTATGGGACCGAAGGGAGGTGCATATGTGGTTGCCAAGTGACCACTATTCGAGAGGACAGTCCGTCGTTTTCACATTATGTTCATTTTTACACAAAACAATAATGGACTTCTATTGCAACGCTTCTTGATGAAATGGTACAAAATCTAGTGCTGTTCACTCAAAGAGAATGAAGATACCAGAATTACGTTTTCGAAAGTTATGTGACTGATGGAATATTCATACAACTATTTTCCGAAAACATTTATCATGTTCAATTATTTCAATTTTACAAGACATTTATTAAAAGTACATCCTACACTATTCTTAACTAGCATTTACCTACTTCAGTCGACTCCGGTTATAGTGATCTGGAAACAAACGTTACGTTCACTCCACTCTACTCTACCACACGATGCCAAAATTGTGCAGGAATTATATTCAATGATTTTATTAATATATGTAGGTACTCACAAAATAGCACAACAGCACAAATGGAAAATTTCAATATCTTCATTTTTTTAAAAAAATTAATAATTTGCAATTCTTTGCTTCGTACATTTTTCATTACTTTCTCTACATTACTATATCTCTACATCTTTCTCCAGGATTCGTCCTCTCGACATACTTGATTCTGCATTGTCCACGGTCTCCTATCGTAATACAGCCTTAGCATCATTCATTGCCTCGTGCACTGTTGGAAGCCCTACTCTTCAAAGTTCCTATTAGTCTCCTAATAATTACATACTTTCGGTAGCGGCAAGACGCAAACGGCTAATTAAACTATCGCTTTTCCACACGGCACGATGGCTGTCGGGACGTTGTGGCAGTCGCACGGTTCTGGTTGTCAAACTACTATACAACGCACTGTAACCCGCGCAATATCACTTAACATCAAACACTGCTGTAAGGTCATCAGTAAGGTCTCCATTCCAGGTCCGCTACCTTTACCTCAGCGGACTCCACAATTATGGCGTTTGGCCGATCTTTTTTTCGAACGGCTTGCTCATGGAATTTGTGACAATGTGTCGATCTACTCTTTTCAGGTGGGAATTCATTTTCAGGTCGCATTTTGTAACCAACTTTCACAATAACCGAGGTCTCTTACGCTTCTTTGTAATGAAAATGAAACGGGACCAGTAACTGCAGTTAAAAGAGGACTCACTATATCCTAGTACACATTTTTTATATTTTCATTTTTTCTTAGTATGTTGCACACTCAATGTTTCATTTGAGGTTCAATGAGCCTCAATATGTACAGCGCGAATTTGTCAAATCTAAGATTTCGTTGTATTATAAATAAAAAGGTTAGTATAATTTATACCAATTTCTTCAAATAAAATGTTATTTCATATTATAATATATTTTACGTCTGAATTTCAAGTAAAATTTTAAAGGGATTATTTTCATTCATATTAAAACATTGACTTGACAGATTTTTCTTGGAAGCAGACCTGGCAGCCGTCGGTGCGGAGCAAAATTCCTATGAAGTCTAGGGAAGAGGCAGATGAAGCCGTCGGGTGTTGGTGCGTGCGCGGAGACTGAGGCGAAGGCGGAGTAGATGGCGGAGGCGGGTGTGTGTGTGGGGGAGCGGGGACCGATGCGATGGCGTACCAAGGGTCACCACGGGTCACCACACGGGTCAAGTCACAAGGTGCAGGCGGAACCGAAGCGGGGGACGGAAGCAGGGTCTGCTGCGAGTGGATACGAAGGTAGTCACATATACAATCACAATCGTGTATGACGAGTCAATATGATGCCTTGGGTGGAAAGAGCGAAGATACATTACTCTTCAGGAGCAAACAAGGAGCCATCTCAGCATTTGCTCAAAGGACCAGTGAAACTGAACAAAACCTGACCGACACTTGTTACAGTTAGATTAAGATATTATACAGTAGATAAATATCTGTCAATAATTACATTTCAAGATGTTATTTTCATGCTACTACTTATAATAATAATAATAATAATAATAATAATAATAATAATAATAATAATGGAACAATACATAACAATTATGTTTGCAACTACATCAAATTTAACAATAGTACTACATTCTATATTTAAAACTTCAAATGGTGACGAGGCAAGTTTGGTGTGTGTGTGTGTGTGTGTGTGTGTGTGTGTGTATGTATGTGTGTCATTCTCCTATTTCACAGGATGCGATATGCCAGTTCTATTTTTCCTTCCTTCACCTCGAAACAGTTTACATGAAACAGAAAGTCTAATGCGATAAGAAATTCTTATTTATTTATATTTTTTAAGGGAAATGTAATTTGAATGTTCCTTTACACTGTAGAACATGTTAAGCAGGAAAGCTTTCAATTTACTTTTAAATGTATGAATTTGTTTATGTCTTTAATATCATTGCATAGTTTGTTGTAAAGTGTAATGCCCTCTATTAGGGTGCTTTTTTGATAAAGTCTACTTTCAGAGTGGGGAACATGTAGGTTATCCTTTTGACGGATGTTGTAGTTGTGAACATCAGAATTTAAAGTAAAAGTGTCTTGGTTTTCCATCAGAATTTCCTTTGTGAAGACAACTATTTCAAATATGTACATGCATGGTAGAGAAAGAATCCTTAGTTTAATAAACAAGGGTTTGCAAGACTCCAGCTTATGACTGCTGGTCATCGTTCGCAATATTCTTTTTTGGATAATAAATGTGCGAGTGCTTTCAGGGACATTTCCCCAGAATATTATTACAATGTACAAGTGAGAGCGTAGGCTTCCGCGACCGAAGTCAGTATTTAGTTGGCTGTTCGGTTGACGCCGCGTCCATGGCGAAGGTGCCGGTCGGCGTCATCCGAACAGCCAATTAAAGAGCGAAATACAACTTTAAGGCACAGACAGAAGTCAAGTCACATCAGAAGATTCAGACGGGCCGCAAGTTTCCACGTTTTCCTTCACCTGTGAATGGATTGGCCACTAATAACAGCGAACGAAGCAACATCTCTACGAGACACCACTTTCAAGAGACAGCTGTGAACACCTGGTGCATTCGTAAATATTAGTGGTACACCGCTTATGAGAATATTCGTGACATTTATCAACATTGGATAATGTATACAAGTTTCCACATCAATTTTCAACAGTGTGACATCAGAGATTGCAACTCGTTTTCTGAACATGGGAATCATAAGTGGCTATTATCAAATGCATTTTCTGATTTAATATGTTACTTCAATTACCAAACATTAACATGCTTTCTTTTTTCTCAAAATCAACATCAAATGCATTTTGACAAAGTAATGCAACTCAACATTATTAATATCAACTTACAACACTTTAAAATAGTACTTCCTAACTTCATTAATTTTAGCACCATAAATATCTTCTTCTGCACTTCATGGATTAGGCTTCAGCCTGTTCACTCTTCACAAGTTTTCCTTGCATCGTTTTCTGGATCTTCCCACGTCTTTCCTTCCAAGCGGTTCGTAGAGTAAAGCTAATTTAGGTAGTCTTGAGATATCCATCCTTTGCGTGTGTTGATATCAATTATCTCGATATTTATTTATTTTGCTTCCAATTTCTTCTGCATTTAATTTTTCTCTTATCTTCTCATTACGAATATCATCTCCTTTCGTGCAGCCTAGCGTTCTCCTCAAAAATTTCATTTCAGTGCACTGAATTCTGCTTAAAATTTTTTTGTTGGTACCGAATACAAGAGTTCGAAGAGCCATGGTCTTATAAAACTTTATTCTTGTGTCTTGTCTTGTCTGTTTTTTTAGTGTGTTATGTATAGTACCACAAATCCTTTGAAACTTTGCTAATTTAATGTTCATATCTTTATTGGTATCTTCATCGACTTGACAACCTAAGTAATTGAAATTGGAAATTTGCTCTAAGATTTTTTGTCCAAAATAATTTTTCATCTTAGTAAATGTTTTCCCCAAAATGCCATTACTTTTGTATTTTTTTCCATATTTAAACTTCGTATTTTTTACATAAATGATTTAAGTGGAATAATGCATATTGTAAATCATCATCTATTTCCCGGAATATCAAAGCATCGTCTGCGTAGAGTAAAATATTTAAAATATTGTCTTTAGATATCCTAATACCTTTGTAAATTATTTTATTCCAATTTTGGATAATGTTATCGATCTAAATATTAAAAAGTGTCGGTGATACTGGGCAGCCTTGCTGTACTCCCCTGTTTATCAATATTTTATCACTTTCATTTGTTCCTACTTTTATAACAATACTAGAATCTTTATACAAGCTCTTTATTGCCTCTACTAACTTTTGTGGATATCCACATTTTTTTATATTATAGACCAGAGTCTATTTACGTTATCGAAGGCTTTTACGAGATCTATGAAAGCTATGTATGTCTCTGTTGGTTGAACTCCTTCCTTTTTTCTATTATTTGTTGCAGTATAAATATGTTGTCTGTAATCGATCTCCCTTTTCTAAAACCATTCTGTTCTTCACCAAAAAGAATTTTTTTAGATACATTTTAATCTTTTATTTAGTATTCTAGCGTACAGCTTGTACACTGCATTTAAGGTACTGTTTCCTCTATAATTATTACAATCTTTTCGATCTCCTTTTTCAAATATGGATATTACTTTAGCAGTTTGCCATGATTCTGGTATATTATTAGTTTGCCAACAGTAATTTACAATGTGTTGTAGTCGCCAGTGCAGCAACATCCCGCCATATTTTAATAATTCTGCGTTTAGGTTGTCTGTTCAAACTGCTTTCCTATTTTTAAGCTCTTTCAAAGCCTCTTGGATATCAAATATTGTTATGGGATCGACTTCACTGCATACCACTTCACATGTTTCATGCTGTGCTTCATTTTCGTTATACCATAAATTTCTGTAGTGCTTAATCCAGTCTTTCTTATCAATTACATCTATTCTCGCCGAATCTTTTTCTTCTTTGTTAAGTTGTTTTAAGAATCTTATAAGCAAAATTCTGTCTTCCGTGTATATCATTTTCTATTTGCCTTATAAATGTATTCCATGCTTGTTGTTGAGCTTGTCGAATATAATTCTTTGCTAGGTAGCGCTTTTCCTTGTATCTTTCTTTACTCTCTTCAGTATTTTGTTGTAGGTGCTGAAGATAAGCTTTTCGTTTGTTTCTTACTAGGTTTTCAATCTCACTATTTCAAATTTTCAGACCTTTTTTACTTATTTTCTTCTTTCTGCCTATTACTTCTCTTGCTGCCCTTTCAATGCAGTTTTGCACATTATTCCATTCTATTTCTATATCATTCTCAGTTGGAATTTCTAAGAAGTAATTCTGCAGTCAGGTTTGATACAGCAATTTTATACTTTCTTCTTGCAGAAGATGTACTTTGTATACTTCTTCTGAGTTGTTCTTTTGTAGTCCTTCATCTTTTCCAGACATTGAATTTGCTAATTAATATAAAAAGATCAGAGCCTACATCACATCTCCGATAAACTTTGACATCTTTTATTTGTGATTTCAATTTTTCATTTATTAGGAAATAATCAATTATTGTTTTGTATCCTCTAGCACACAAAGCACCGCCAAGTACACCAGTTTTCATCCCGTTTTCTGAACAAAGTGTTAGAGATCTTTAAACTTTCGTGCTAGCATAAAGAATAAGTTCGTTTCCAATATTGTTTAGGGTATTTTCTCCAGATGTCCCAAGTATTCCCGGTATAGGTGTTTTACCTATTCACGCATTAAAGTCTCTTCCTACAATAAGATGGTCGTTTTTATTTATTTTGTCAATATGTTTCTGCAGTAGTTTATATAGATCTTGTGTTTCCTCCTTTTTGCCTTCTTCTGGAGCATACAGTCCTAATATTGTCAGATGGCCTATAGAAATATTAACTCTTAAAGATATCACTCTCTCATTAATAAAATTATAACTTTCAATTCTTGATTTCCAGCTTTTATGAACAAGGATGGCTATTCCTGCCCGCGCCCTTTCATTTTGCCATATACCACTATAAATCATTATGTATTCGTCCAGTTCTTTTGTCCCTTTCAATTTTTTCTTAGTTTCTGTGATGGCAATTTGTATTTTTCTCTCGAGCAAAATTTTCTTCAGTTCCATCTCCTTAGACCCTAATCCTCTTACATTCCAAGTTGCTATCCTTAATTCTTCCGCAAGTCCTTTATTCTTGTCCTTTTCGTGCGTTGGTCGTCTTCTGTTTTTGTCCGGCATTATCTTGCGAAGGTTGCGAGTATAAGTTTAACTCTGAAGAGGTTACCAGCCTCTCGCGAGGTTTGTGGTGTGATAGGGCTGCTATCTTATGGCCTTTCCACCTGCCATCATGCGTATTAACCTCGCATGAGGGGTTGCCTCTTCTACGGGCCCTCTTCTGGCGTTGTTGAGGTCCTCTTCTGGAGTACGTCTTCGTCTGACCCCTCTCCCTCGACTTGTCCGGCAAGGAAGGCCCTACCAGTAGCTACGCTGCCGCCGGCATAGCTCTCAGGGTCATTGAGGCACTCAAGCTCCACCACCAGCGTCGAGGTCATGTACTCTCTAGCAGGGACCCTACAAATTATTATAGAACTGATTGTGAAAGTACAGCAGCCGTGGTGTCAAAAAAAAGTCTATAAATGCAATAAAATCGGGTTCAAAGTTAACAACTATGAATTTTAATTTGGAATGATAACCAACTCATTGCATATCAACAGACGGGAAGCAAACCTAATCATGACATACGTATATGAAAAGACAATATTTACACGATAGTAAATGCTATTTCATTAACTTTAGGCTACAATAATCACCCATAAATGTGTAACAAATTATATGTATTTAGCTCCTGGACAGTCGAAAAAATTATCTTCAAGTTGCAGAACTCTACAGTTCTTTAATTGCAACCTTCATGAGGGAATGACGCAACATTCCTATTCATTTGTAACAGGGGCTACACTTGTGCTACATTCACATTATTTTATACAACTTTTTCCATGTGTCAACTGATTAATGATTATGTTCTCTATATTGTATTACTTCATGATCTGCGCTCACCCGCGCATGCACCACCACCCAACCTCCCACCCACCAACGCACGCACATTCCTACAAGTGTTTTCCATGTTTCGATGTTCAACACTTAACTGCAGGCGGCGGCGGCAAACGGAAATATATAGCGAAAAAGCGGCTTCCTTCCAGAACGTTGAACTTCACACACCCACACTATTCGTGTACATTTCTGTACATTTTAAATCAATAAATCAAATATCAAAGCCAAAACAATTCTCTAAACAAAATAAATGCATTAAATGCCATCAATTGAATCTTATTTCAGAAACCCGTCAAACGCCAAATTCCTCATTTCGAGAAAACTGAGAAAAAGTCTCCCAATTTCTCTGATTTCAAAATATTTTCATTTATTACTGCTGTCGGTAAAGGAAGGTTTTTTTCATATAAATATGCACTAAACGACGTGTCCATCCTCCTAGAACAATAATCCGCCGCTAATGCTTGAATTACATTCTCCCGTTTAACGGTTTTCTGAAATAAACAATTCAATTGTCATTGGTAATTTCAATAAGAAATTCGTACCATTGCGTTGCAACGACTTCCACAAACACTATTAGAATTCCTCTCAGACTCCTGTGACACCGGGCAGCGCTCGACAGCGCCCCCTGCCCGCCACCTTCTCCAAATCAAAATGGCCGACGTTTGCCGAGTTAACTCTACAGAATACGACTCCGTCCGTCCGTCCGTCCGTCCGTGCCGTCACTTAGTCCCAAGATCGGCGGAAGTCGTTGAAGGCGGGGACTTCTATCCTCCTGCAACAGTAAATTCGAAAGTAATACGACTACATTTTTGGGCGTTTCGTTTTAACTAAATATAAATACGTTTTAATTGACAGAGGTGGTGAGTAACCGACTAATATACTCGGCACTCACCTATGTACGTAGCTACATTAATAAACAAAAGCGATAGAAAATATTACATTAAGCAAATTATAATGCGATTATAGTACTCACGAGTGCACAAAAGCAGGAAGTTCACTTATGTACAAAGAATTGTGAAAATGTATGATTGTTTCGCAGGGTTAAGTTTTTTCAAGTTAGAAATTTCAAGTAGGTTTTGCTCTTAAATGTATCGCCAAAATTCACCCGCGTACAAAGAGCCTCGATATAAACTAGGGGAAATTTCAAATTATCTACAATTATTTTTCATTGATTAGAATTCACGATTAAGAGACCCACTAATCTTCGAATTAACGACTATTTAGAATTATCAATGTTTTAAATACGCAATTCCACTCTATGAAACGTACCAGCCTCTTCAAATACCGGAAGCAACTAAACAAAATATGAGACTTAAGATTCAATACCGCTTTATCCCATTTTCGTGTCTTCAGATTTTGGAAAAATTCACGGGACTACAAGTTCATTTCACTTTCATTCCTCCTGAAAGTCAGCTAGAAAACAGAGGGCGTCCCCTCAAGTATGTCAAGCTTCTGGAAACTACAAAACATTGGATTTTTTCTTATTATTACTTATGAGTCAAAGTTAGCTTCCCAAAACACGTTTTTCGTATAGTACGTCTCCATCACCAATTGGCCCAGGTTGTCAGGGCTATATGGGGTATTGCAACAGCACCTGGCCATACAATTTCCAGACTTCCCGTAGGCGAGTGATGCAACGTTTGCTATAAATTGTGCGAAGACGGAGGTCATGTACAGATCAAGACTTCTGGTAAAGGAAAGCTCATCAAAATAATTCAGCTTGCACATCATAGAATCATTCAGATCAGCTTCTCAACAAAGTAAGAACTGCGTCTGCAACTTTCTTCGTTATAAAGACGTGGCATGAAAGTATGTACTGGCAGGAAAGGACAGTCTAATATTTATAGAGGCTCCCAATCCGGAAATCAAATGTCGTAGAACAGTTAGTAAAATAACTCAAAGTCACAACCATCGTCACAATATGCCCAGAAACTAACTCCCTGCAAGTGCACTGTAAATGTGAAAAAGTAGGAAAAACAGATTTAATGCTGCATTCAATTTCAAACTGGGTTTCCCATTCACAATTAAAATGAACAGTATATTGGCTGATGATAAGTAACAACATAAGTGTCTCGAACCAGTCAAACCTCAAATGAAAAGTACATTGAAACGAATTGAACGCAGTGTACATAAAGTTCATTACACTACGTTACACAGTTCTTTCAAATTCAGTCAAGTCTTCGTGCGCCACCTAGCGTCAATTTTGCAAATGTACATTCTCGCCTGAGATAGAGCGATATGCAGTGTACGAATTCTGTGCAATATTCTGTGCAAATAAATCTCTTATTAGCCACACTTTAATATTGCAGGAAAAGGCGAATAATAAGCAAAAGCCGTCGGCATGATTCCTTGAACCGAAATGGAAACACTACTATAAATATATGAATAAGTCTGAGGCGGTAATTGCCAGTACTCAAATTATATATTCTCATTCATTCTGAAAATGTCACTCTTTAAATTAAAATTAGTGGTTATTAATCGAGAGACCCCTCGGGATTTGGAAGAGTTCACTCCGCGACGCCTTTACGTGAATGGAACTCAGCAGCTGCTAGAAGGAAAATAAATAAAGTCAAGACGCTTCGCTGGGCTCTTGCACCATTCTGGCAGGAGAAAGCGATAGCGTTGCATAGACATCGAAAATATTTAAAGAACAGCTCTGAAAACAGTAAAATTCAATGGGCTCTATCACAAAAAATATTCAAGCTACAGAGCTGAGAATAGCACACCAGACTGTATGGACTCTACTCGTTAATTTGAGTTTTAAATGAACTTTCTCGTCTAATAAAAACCATCTTGAAATTGCACATTTCTACACTGCTATTTGGACAAAACTAACGTTTATTGCGTACGTTTTGCTATTGAAAAACTAGCCTTCTAATCGAAAAATGGCTATCACCAGTGTATTCGCAATGAAATTTCGTGTTAGGGCCCTTGTTTTTGAAAAAAATCTGTCGAAAATCGATCCATCGATCGACGAAATATTACATTTTTAAACACATAAATGAAAACTGCATATCATAAAAACTAAGAAACATAAATCAATTCTACAAACACGGACGTGTGTCAAAATTATGGCGGTTTCAGAAAATTCCATCATTTGTCCCTCAAGCCCTCAAAGAACATTGAATTGAAAGCTTGCTTTTTTCAAATTCTCATCGCTCTGAAAGTAACAGTCAAATTAAATACCCTCTATCTCCTAACCTATTCAAGCTACATCACTGAAAAATACACACGACACTGCATGCACTCTATTCCACGATTTCAAACTTCAATCAAGTTTCTGGTTTAATAACGATCTGCTCGAAAATTGCACTATCTACACTGCTCTATGGACGAAATTGACGTTTATTGATTACGTTTTGCGATTTTCTGAAAAACAAAGCTTCAAATCGAAAATGGGACCCACCAGTGTACTCGCCATGAAAATTTGTACTAACAACCTTGTTTACAAATAATTCCGAGTTATGTAAAAACCCACAAAATTTCGTCTATCATTTTTGGAAAAACATGACGAAAATTTCGACGAAACATTACATATATTAACACAATATAGAAAACCGCACACTGCAGCTCAGGCCTTGTCCGGTTTGCTTTCAATTGATTTCCTCGTCGACTGTTGTATTCACATTAGTGACCAGACTTAAATCCGCCAGCTAATTTCCTAAAAACAAATGAAAAAATGGACGAAAATTCTGACAACTGCTGAAAAATTCGCCGCTCTGCTCTAAAATCCCATATGTGAGTACGCCTCTTGACTAGAAATTGAGGGACGCACACCAGACTTGCATCCCATTATTAGTTTAGTAAAAAGCGAAACATAAAATGGAAACAAATTAATGTTGTCTCTTCTCTCTGAAATCACATTTGTTAGTACAGCTCTCGACGAGAAATTCAATGGAGAAAACCAGACTTCAAGCCGACTATTACTTTAGGAAATACACGTTAAATAAGGATGTGCACCAATTCAGTAATTCAGTGAAAAAATGGAAAAAACTTAATTTATTCGATTTTGTCTGAAATCACGTATGTGAGTACAGCTCGCGTTGAGAAGTTCAACAAAAAAAAAACAGACTTCAATCCGACTATTACTTTAGGAAATACACGTTAAATAAAGTTTTGCTCGAGTTCGGAAATCTAGTGAAAAAAATGGAAAAAACATTACGTCGCTTTTGTCTGAAATCACGTATGTGAATACAGCTCGCGATGAGAAGTTCAATGAAGCAAACCAGACTTCTATCCGACTATTACTTTAACACGTTAAATAAAGTTGTGCTCGACTTCGGTAATTCAGTAAAAAAAAATGGAAAAAACCCTATTACGTCGCTTTTCTCTGGAATCACATATGTGAATACAGCTCGCGATGAGAAGTTCAATGAAGCAAATAGACTTCAATCCGACTATTACTTTAGGCAATACACGTTAAATAAAGTTGTGCTCGAGTTCGGTAATTCAGTGAAAAAAATTAATTTATTCGCTTCCCTTTTTTCTCACGTATGTGAGTACAGCTCTCGACGTGAAATGGAGCAAAGCAGATCTCAAATTGACTATTAGTTTAGGAAATACGCGAGAAATAAAATTGTGCCGTAATTCCGTAATTTAGTGAAAATCTATAATATAAAAATGAATCGCAAAATGTGTTGGTAAGCGCATAACTCAACAACGCCTGGACCAATTTGGGCAATTCTTTTTTTAAAATGTTCGTTGAAGTTCGAAGATGGTTTTTACGTCGAGAAAAATTCGAATTTGCCGGAAAAACCTAAAAACAGCCTTTTTCTTTTTCCCATACAAACGTTTTCTAACTAGAACGTACAGTCAATTTGAGCTTCATCACTCTAGCTATCTCTATCGATCTCTCACTATCTCACACTAGCTATCTCTCACTCAGCTAAAGCACTCATTGTTGTAGGTATGTTCGTAACGTCAAAGAGTCAATGTGCACTTTATTACCGTTATACAAAGTTCAAATTCAATCATATCTATCAAAACAGTGTGCGTGTGTGCGTTGGAGCACAGAATACATGGTTGGAGGATTTAATGTCGCGTTCCGAAACTATTATAATATAGATATGCCTCCTATTACACGAAGCAATTTAGGTAGAAGAACCCGAAATGCTACAAAGCAAGCTAATTACCGATCTAATCATGCTGCACAAGAACGTGACGACCGAAATGAACGTGAAAGAATTCTGATATCACGAACGCGTGAAGCGCGAGCGCTACATTCAACTAATAATCGCGAAAGTTTGAATCGAGCTGCTTTCAGTTACGATGTGTCAATTGACTACAGTAACTACCAATGTGTTGTTATTGGTTCTATGAACTCGGTTTGCTCATATTGTAAGGCATTGAAATTTAAAAACGAAGCTAATTGATTGTGTTGCGCAAGTGGTAAAGTGAAATTGATACCATTGGAACCACCACCAGAGCCATTGTACTCCTTCATTTCAGGAATAGGAACAGATTCCATACACTTTTTGACAAATATCCAACAATATAACAATTGCTTTCAAATGACTTCATTTGGGTCAACAAATGTAGTTCGGGAAAATTTTATGCCAACTTTCAAGGTATGTATTATAGCAGTTAAACATAATTATTTTATGTTCTGTCACCTAAGTTAAGATGTGTTACTAATCTTCAATTTCTTAATCATTAACATCATAATCATCACTTAGTCCCCATATTATTTGGTGATTCAGTTTTAGCGACTTTTTTATTATTTTGAAACCTAATATAATTATTTGATGATAGATATTAGTTACAACTAATTAGGAGACAATTTTAAAGAACAAATATTATTTAAGTTTGATCACTGACAATCCATAAATTTATACCCCACATTGCCTATTTATTTTATTTTTTTATTTTATTTTATTTTATTTTATTATTTTATTTTATTTTTTTATTTTTTTATTTTTTTATTTTATTTTTTTATTTTTTTATTTTATTTTTTAATTTTATTTTTTATTTTATTTTTTATTTTATTTTATTTTATTTTATAGTGTTTGGTACAAACATAATATTTTTTAAATTTACAGATATAAGACCAAATATATCACAGAGCAGGTTCACTGTTACCAGTGTCAGATAGCAACTACAAATTCCTGCAAATTTATTTTATGGGCAATTCATCACAAGAAACTAATCTGCGTTGTGCACATAACAATTTAGTAAAGAGGTCTATTGTAGAACAATTACAAACTTTATTTCATGAACACAATCAATTGATTATATTGTTTAAAACTGCCCTGGATCTGATGCCATCAGATAATCACAAAATTGTAATCAGAGCTCATAAAACACCTGCGGATCAACATGCAAGACGTTTTAATGCACCAACTATTGATGAAGTTGCTATCGTTGTAGTTGGAGAAAACTTGGAATTCCGTGAAATTGTTTTACATCGTCGGAATGATCAATTACAACGTATAAAGGAAACACACCGCTCATATGATGCACTGCAATATCCCATTATATTTTGGCAAGGTGAAGATGGCTATGATTTCTCAATAAAAATGATAAATCCCATTACAGGTAATTAAAATATTAGTTAATATCTCAGTCACTGTATTATCTATTTTAATTTTATATTTCAATGTTATTAAAACAAAATCTATTTACAGGTTCTGAAACTAACAAAAAGTCAGTTCATTGAACTATTATTCATACCGCCGGAAAATGAAGACAATCACGTATTGAAATGTCGGCGATTATATCACAAATATATTGTTGACATGTATGTTAAAATTGAAACGGAGAGATTAACATTCATCAGGTTGAATCAGACCAAACTCCGATCTGAAGAGTATATTCACTTTCGAGATGCGATTAATACTGATGGAAATGCACAGAATGTTCGTCGGATGACTATTCTTCCAGCAACATACATCGGAAGCCCTCGACATATGCACGAATATGCTCAAGATGCCATGTCGTATGTTCGTCATTATGGTACAGCAGATTTGTTCATCACATTTACATGCAATCCGCACTGGATAGAAATCAAGCAGGAGTTATTCCCTGGCCAATCACCCATTGATCGTCATGATATTACAGCCAAAGTCTTTAGACAAAAATTGAAATCTTTAATGGATTTCATAGTAAAACATTATGAGTTTGGTAAGACACGCTGCTGGATGTATTCTGTGGAGTGGCAGAAACGAGGATTGCCACATGCACACATTTTGATTTGGTTCGTTGAAAAGATAAGGCCAAATGAAGTTGATGCAGTGATATCAGCTGAAATCCCTAATGTACAAGTAGATTCTGGATTGCATGAGGTAGTTATTAAAAATATGATACATGGTCCCTGTGGAACTCAATCAAAATTCACCATGTATGATGGATGATAAATGTTCAAAACGATATCCACGGACATTAATATCGGAAACAATTACTGGTAATGACGGTTATCCACTGTATCGTCGACGATCGACAGCAGACAATGGAAGATCAACAATTGTCAAATTAAATCAACAAGATATTGAAATACATAATCGTTGGATTGTTCCATATTCACCCATTTTATCAAATACCTTCAAAGCACACATCAACGTTGAATCTTGCCATTCAGTGAAATCTATTAAATACATTTGCAAATATGTAACAAAAGGGAGTGATATGGCTGTGATTGGAATAGGTGCAGAGAATTCCAATGATGAAGTTATGCAATAACAAATGGGCCGCTATGTTAGTAGTAATAAAGCAGTATGGCGAATATTTTATTTTCCTATTCATGAGAGACACCCTTCCGTTGTTCACTTACCTGTGCATTTAGAAAATGGACAAAGAGTATTTTACAGCACAGAACGCAGTACAAAGAGCTGCTCAGCCACCATCTACTACATTAACCAGTTTTTTTCAGACATGCCAAAACGATGACTTTGCACAAA
This sequence comes from Gryllus longicercus, assembly GCA_038098605.1. Taxonomy (NCBI): domain Eukaryota; kingdom Metazoa; phylum Arthropoda; class Insecta; order Orthoptera; family Gryllidae; genus Gryllus; species Gryllus longicercus. Next base: position 266,877 of record JAZDUA010000511.1, on the reverse strand, counting down.
CATTGCTATATTCTGAAATGCCAAAATATTATACTTGCAATCAATCCTCAAGGAGATTTATACGACGGAAACAAGGAAAACAAGTTCCAGGATACCCAGATGTGTATTCCACAGATGCCATTGGTCGAATTTATTCAGTACATCCAAGCAATGATGAATGTTTTTATTTACGACTGCTATTAGTCAATGTACGTGGCCCAACATCATTCCAACATTTACGAACTGTTGATGGTGAATTGTGTGGATCTTACAGAGAAGCCTGTCAACGTTTGCAATTGCTAGAAAATGACGCTCATTGGGATCAAACTCTCAATGATGCTGTAATATCATCAAACGCTCATCAAATACGAACATTGTTTTCTATAATCATATCAACATGCTTCCCATCAAATCCAATTCATTTGTGGATCAAGTACAAAGATTATATGTGTGATGATATTTTGTATCAAATACGAAATAGAATGGGAAATCCAAATATACAAATCAGTGAAGAAATTTACAATGAAGCATTGATTTCAATTGAGGACATGTGCTTGATGATGTCAAACAAACTATTAATTCAATTTGGCCTGGTCGCGCCCAATCGTCCAATGCATGATGCTTTTAACCAAGAGTTGAATCGAGAAAAACTGTATGATCTCAACACTTTGAAAGAATTAATGCAAACAAATCTTGCACTGTTGAATTAACAGAAGTATGTATTTGATACTCTTATGAAAGTAACAAATGATGAAACTGGAGGGATTTACTTCTTAGATGCACCTGGTGGTACAGGAAAAACTTTTTTGATTTCATTAATATTAGCAACGATTCGCTCACAAAATAAAATTGCACTTGCACTCGCTTCGTCGGAAATCGCAGCAACTTTGCTTGAAGGTGGTCGAACACCACATTCAGCATTACAATTGCCATTAAATATGCCAAGCAATGAAACTCCGACCTGCAACATTTCGAAGGTCTTGCAGCAATGTAAATTAATTGTTTGGGATAAATGCACGATTGCACATAAAAAATCTTTGGAGGCTTTAGACAGAACCTTAAAAGATCTACGGAGCAATCATAACCAATTTTGTGGTGCAATGATTTTATTAGCAGGAGATTTTCGTCAAACATTGCCAGTGATTCCACGATCAACACCAGCTGATGAACTCAATGCATGTCTAAAGTCCTCCAATTTGTGGAAACATGTCAGAGTACTTTATTTACGCAAGAATATGCGTATCGAGTTGCAAAATGACCAATCTGGAAACATATTCTCTAAACAACTCCTTGACATTGGTAATGGCAAATTTCCTATAGACGTGTTGACTGGCTGCATTAACTTTCCTCAAAGTTTTTGTCAGTTAACTCGATCAAAAGATGAACTTATTCAGAAGGTGTTTCCAGATGTTTCTCCAAATTACAGAAACCATGATTGGTTGGGCGAACGAGCTATATTGGCTGCAAAAAACATAGATGTAAATGAATTAAATTTAAAAATTCAAGAACAAATTACAGGCGAATCGAGGATATATAAATCAGTTCATTTGGCTACTAACCAAGATTAAGTAGTGAACTATCCACCAGAATTTTTAAACTCGCTGGATTTACCAGGATTGCCACCTCACAATCTTCAATTAAAGGTTATATCGGTAGTTATAATGTTGCGAAATATCAACCAACCACGTCTTTGCAACGGCACACGGTTAGCGATAAAAAAATTACTAAACAACGTGATAGAAGCAACTATACAGAAAGGAAAGTATAAAGGAGAAGACGTTCTCATACCGCGCATCCCAATGATTCCGACTGATGTGCTGTTTAACTTTAAACGACTACAGTTTCCAGTTCGGCTTGCTTTTGCTATGACCATAAACAAGTCCCAGGGGCAATCATTAAGTGTTTGTGGTATTAATCTGGAAAACCCATGTTTCTCACATGGTCAATTGTATGTTGCCTGTTCCCGTGTTGGAAAACCATCAGATTTGTTTGTCTATGCGCCAGGTAATCAAACAAAAACATTGTATATCACAAAGCACTACAATGAAAATAAAACTGATTTTTGTTAATAATTATGATTCACATGATTAACAATAAAGCGATTACTTACTTTTAAATGCTTATATATGTTTTATTTAATTATATTTCTTATTCACAACGATCTATCACCAGGGTGACGGTTCTGTTCAGGAGATTTTTTGCCCAGGCTATAAAATATGTAGGAACAAAAAACTCACGATAAAATCCGCTAGTACACGATAAATAAACTTGTGCTCGAGTTCGGTAATCTAGTAAAAAATTGGACAAAACCTTATTACGTCGCTTTTGTCTGAAATCACGTATGTGAGTACAGCTCGAGATGAGAAGATGAATGGAGCAAACCAGACTTCAATCCGACTATTACTTTAGAAAATACACGATAAATAAAGTTGTGCTCGAGTTCGGTAATTCAGTGAAAAAATGAAAAATCTTAAATAATACTCTTACTCCGATATTACGTACGTTAGAACACTTGTTGACGAGAAATACAATGGACAAACCGCACTTCAATCTTATTATTAGTTTAGGAAATACGCGAGAAATATGATTGTGCCCGAATTGAGTAATTTAGGGAAAAAATTGAAAAAGACTTCATTTATTCGCTTCCCTTTTTTCTCACGTATGTGAGTACAGCTCTCGACGTGAAATGGAGCAAAACAGATCTCAATCTGACTATTAGTTTAGGAAATACGTGAGAAATAAAATTGTATCGGAATTCCGTAATTTAGTGAAAAATTTGAATAAATCTTAATTGAGTCGCCTCTCTCTGAAATGACGTATGTGTGTACACCTCTGGACGAGAAAATCAATGGAGCAAAGCAGATGCCATTCCGACGTTTAGTTTAGGAAATACGCAGGAAATAAAACTGTTGCTGAATTCAGGACAAAGGGTCTACAGGACAGATGGTCCCGGTCAGAGGCACTGCAGTGACATCAGCAGATGCCCTGAGCCTCCTCTCTCAGTAACGTCGCTCGTAACCTAGCTGTGTAGGTAGTGTGGAAAATGCTGCCCCCGTGGGGAGTGTAACCCTCTGACCTGCCGGTCAGAGGCACTGCAGTGACATCAGTCGATGCCCTGAGCCACCTCTCCCAGTAACTTCGCTCGTAACCTAGCTGTGTAGGTAGTGTGGAAAATGCTGCCACCGTGGGGAGTGTAACCCTAGGACCTCCCGGCCAGGGGCGCTGCAGTGACATCAGCTGATGCCCTGAGCCACCTCTCCCAGTAACTTCGCTCGTAACCTAGCTGTGTAGGTAGTGTGGAAAATGCTGCCACCGTGGGGAGTGTAACCCTAGGACCTCCTGGTCAGAGGCACTGCAGTGACATCAGCTGATGCCCTGAGCCACCTCTCCCAGTAACTTCGCTCGTAACCTAGCTGTGTAGGTAGTGTGGAAAAGCCTACTACCTGGGAGAGTGTAACCATAGGACCTCCCTGTCAGAGGGACTGCAGTGTCCTCAAATGATGCCCTGAAATACCTCTACCGGTAGTAGTTTTCAACCTCGCTTCATGTACTTATCACAAAGTTAACGTTCTTCCGAGTAATAAAAACTACTACTTATGGATGGCCATTCCCAGAAAGCGAAGAAATGTACAGTTTAATTCATCCTTTTGAAGTACAAAGCCTGTCGAACGACAATAATTTAAAACAAAAACTCTGTTACCACCTCATTGAAAGTGAAAGTTCGCAACCCTCGAGAACTCCTCTGCCGCCCTGAGGCAATGATGTGGCAGTACACGTTGAAAAAGATGTATAGGGGCTGTCCATAAATTACGTAAGACAGCTAGGGGGGGGTAGGAGTTCATCCATGTCTTACGGATTTTTACGATGGGGGGGGGGGGTACGGGTAGAAACGTAATCTTACGTAAGAAATTATTGAAATTAATTTTATTATTTCTTTCATTTATTCTCATAAAAATAAATATATTCTGTTTAAATTTCGCTCCATTTTGAAGAAACTTGTTTTTTTCAGTTTTCTTGTAATTTTAATGTTAATGCAGTCTAACTTGTAATTTTAATGTTTCTATCTCATAAATATAGTACTAAAAGTTTATTTTAGAACGTAACCAAAACATCTTGTATAAATGCACAACTTCAGTTGAGTATAGTTCTTGGTATTTTCTTGTTTACAATATGTCAACACTGTTGGCGAAGAAACGTTGATCTTTCGAACGCTAAGTACAGTATTGTTATTAAACTATAATTAGTTTATCAAAAATGGATAATTCGGAGCTCTATGCAAGATTTTATGATGCATATATTAAACGTCTCCCGTACAAAACCAAATCTAACCAACAAAGCGAGGCAAATGATGTTTGGAGATCGACGAAAAAAGAATTTACGGGGATTGAATTTCAAAATGCAATTGAAGAAAAAATCAAAATGCATGGAAAATTGAATCAACAGTTAAAATGTCATACAATTACATCTTTCTTTGCAACGGTAATGTATATCATATCTATTGTATAAAATATGAATTATAGTACTTGCATTATTAGTTATATTAATTGTATTTGTTATTATATGAAATTCATTGCAATTTCATTATTAAAATTGTTTTATTAGTAACAATTTAATTTTATGTACTATTTGTTATATATAAATCGCACAATAATTCATTTTGAAAATGCCTCTTTTTTATTATAAACTTAAAAATATAATTATTTTTTTAAAGTAGTATTACAAAAATTGTGTATCTTTATTTCTATAGAATCTTCTGTTAAAAATAGAATCAGTTAACTATTTGAATGTTAATTCACGGTTATTTTAATTGATAATTTTAATTACAAAAAAATATATGACTATACGCTAATAAATAAAATTATTACAATTTTAATAAATTAGCAAACACACATTCAAAGTGACTTTATATGATCAATATTCTTTTTAAGGCGCAACAAATTTATTTAATTGGTAAACTTATTTTTTACTATATATAAGAGGGATATGAACACATTTTATTCAGTTTAAAAGATTACTTGACTCAGAAAATGATAAATCAAATGAATTTTTAGAAATATTTTTAAATTGACAATGACCTATTCTTTAAGATGTATTGTTTAATAACTATATTTTGTTTCCGTTCATTTTATCAAATATTATATCATTTTTATATTAAATTTTCAGAAACATTAGTTCAGATGATTCTTCCAAAAGAACAGAAACTGCTGTTTCCAAAACTGCGAATAAGGAACAAAAAGTCTCCATCGAGTACATAGCCAATTCCCGTTGAAGATAAATCGCAAAAGTGTAATCAAGTACAATCTTATGACGCACCTGCTCAAGAAAAGTTAAAATCACAAATACAGTTAGTAGAATCTGAATTAAATCATGAATTATTAAGAAAAAAATGGTGGTTTTGCAAATGATGATTGCAAAACAAGAATTAAAAAACTGACAGATCAATTAGAGGGAAAAAAACTAAAAAAAGGAATATGATACAAATTATCAAAGGCAGTATAGACAATCCGTTAAGAGAAAAATGGAAGCAGGAACCCAAGATTGTACTCCATCTAAAAAACAAACAACAAGTGGTAGGCCACGATTAGAGGAAGAGCAACCAAAGTTACTTGATGCAATCGTACAAATTGCAATTTTTAGTAGAGCTGCGCATGAACGTGGACGCATGGAGGAAATTAAGAGTTGTAAAACTCTTTCAGATTTACATGAACTGTTGAAAAGAGATTTCCACCTTTCAAGAAGTTCCCTTTATTTGCGATTGTTACCTAAAAGAAACTCTACAACTGAGGGAAAAAGGCACGTTTCAACGGTGCCTGTTAAACTGTGCAGAGCGCAAAATGATCATCATAAAAGCCACATAGATGGAAAGTTTTGTACTTCAACTGTGCGTGATTTACAAATCTTAGCATCATTTTTACGCCCTGGACAAGTAGGATTCATATCCCAAGATGATAAAGCTCGCGTACCTATTGGTATCACAGCAGCACACCACCAAGCCCCAATTTTGATGCATATGCAATATCGAGTAAAACTTCCAGATCACGATTGGGTTATTGCTGAAAGGCATAAGTTGATACCATCTGTTTACGCTGGAATCGTTATCAAACCGGAAGGTTTAGGATCACCAGTCAGTATCGTATTCTGGACCCACTTATATCGCTGTAAGAAGTGGGAAACATTCATCATCGACTGCATCAACTCATGCCGCGGATTTTCAACGATTATTAGAACTCTATACTTTTTCTGAAATTCTAAGTGATGGTGAAAAAGTCAAGCCTGTTTTGATTTTTTGTGTTGACGGTGGTCCGGATGAAAATCCTAGGTAAATAATATAATTTTCTTTTTAGATTTTAGATCAAAAATGTAATACAAGAAGTAAATTTATGAATAATTTTGTTTTTATTTTTTTTTATTTTTAGGTATCCTAAAACTATATCAAATGCAATTCAACATTTCAAGAATCATGATCTAGACGGACTCTTTATTGTTACCAATGCGCCAGGTCGAAGTGCATTCAATCGCGTTGAGCGAAGAATGACACCATTAAGTGCACAATTATCTGGAGTTATATTGCCTCATGACTCATGTGGTTCTCACCTAAATAGCAAAGGAGAGACAGTTGATCCTGGACTTTAGAGAAAAAAAATCGCTAAAGCTGGTCAAATATTGAGTGACTTGTGGAGCGAATTAATCATAGATGGTTATCAAGTCACCGCTGAATATATTCAACCAAACAGTCAAGAACACGAAAAACATACCACCGATCCCGAACGGTACAGAAAACATGCTCGAGAGGCTCAGTACTTGCTTCAGGTAATTCATCTTTTCTAAAATTGTTAAAAGTAATAATTAAATAGTTTTTGAGATAAAAATGACTGGTCTTTCCTCTTACAATCGCTGTGATAAAAGTAATCATTGTCGCTGCAAAATACAAATCGCTCTTGAATTCTTGCAGTCAAAATTTCTCTTTTTACGTGACGAATATAGACTATTTGAAATATATTTTCATTTTTAACAAAATGTGTGACCATGCTTATATAACTATCATTATCTTGTTAGTATAATATTAAATATCGATTATTCAAAGTTAATATGATTTTATTTACAGGTGACAAAATGTACAAATTCAACATGTTGCAAACCGTATAGAAGCAATTTGCATCAAGTTTTAACATACCAATTTCTCCCGTCTCCTTTTCCAGTAAAATATGAAGCAAACAAAACTGGTAATTCCTAAAATTGGTGACGAACAGGGTGCCAAATTTTAGCCGTTATTCCAAAGGATGTCTTTAAACATGCAAATACCACAACAAAAGTATCAATGTATGCCGTATGATTATTATTGTCCGTCGGTGCAATCACAGGTAGAAGGAAGAGTGTGTTCGACTTGTCATCTGTACTTTGCGTCAAAAAAAAGTAGCAGCGTCACATTCGAAAGCTTTGGCCCACAATATTAGGCAAAAAAAGTAATAAAAAAAGGATAATAAAAAAAGGAGTAATGAATTTCTTTGTATAATTCAAAATGATGGTAATTCAGAAGATGTTGAGTGGCTGGAAAGCGATGAAATTAGCGAAAATACAGAAGATTTAAGTGCGGATAAGGAGGAGACTGCATCATTACCAATTATAAATTTTATTGAAAATTGGTTGACAAATCCTTGGAGTTCAGATTAGGGTCTGAATGTTATATTCTGACTAAACTGTGATTTATGAGTGAACTGTGATCTAAAATTTAACTGTGTTACTATGATTAAACTGTAATTCAAATTTTATAATAATTAAACTTGTTAACATGTTGCAATATATGATATACTTTCATTTAAAAAATTTGGAATCTTACGTAAGAAACCGGGGGGGAAAGGGGGGTCAAAAGGAAATTTACGGTATTTTATGTGGGGGGAGGGGGTATTGATTTTCACCGAAAATTGTCTTACGTAATTTATGGACAGCCCCATACCTGTACACTGCGTTGTATTTGATAATATTCGTATTGTTAATTATCTTTGTACTCATGTCACCAAGTTAAGTAACATTAGTTACGTCTTACATAAAATATCACGGGACCTCACTGAGATACTTTTAACTACAATCTGCGACAAATTAAAAACTATTCTTCCAAGACATCCTACATTTGTTCCATTAATGTTATACGATTCAATAATTTGTTCTATATTATTTTGTTAAGCATTACAGCTCATATTGCATTTTACGTAAAACAGTTGTCCTTAAACATTTTTCTGTCTTTAAAATAAAATACCAAATACAGATTGACAAAGTTAAGAGTTATTTGTCCCAACTTAGAAACTGGTTTCGTGTGTTTTCACTTTGCCAGTTGTTTTGAAGCAACTGGGAAATATTTTCTAAAATTATTTAGAATTGAAAGAACATTTTGGACGTATCTTTATTGTATAATTGTTGTACGGCATAATATTGATGCTCAAACGAATGAATATCAAGAGATGACAAATCACCACGAAAGTATTACTCTCAAAATAAAAAGGAAATGAAGAAACGTATTATGCAGCGTTTTACTCTGCCGTCTTCTTGAGGTGTGATTCCATTTTTTTGAACTCGCACAGAAAATTTCAAAGTCACCCCATTGGGTGAGTTCAAACACACTCCTTGTACAGATAGCGTCACAAAATCATCAATCACGTTACATATTCGTCCACAGAATCCGTGGTCTAAACCAAAATTTACATTGTTCTGTCCGTGGTACATTCTGGCACTAGGGACCTTCAAACCTGACAAAAGTAAAATTGTGTTTGGCCATGCCAGTGTGAAACTTTGCGTACGTATTGTAAAAATTACAAAGATGCAAAAGAACTTAATCTGGCATTGGTCCTCAGCCACATTACGAGTCTGCTGGGGGGTAGATAGTCAAAATATAATATTGATGTCAAACAGGGCAGACCAACGGAAAATTAAAGTTCGTTAATAAAGTTAATAACGAGCCACTTCCCCGAAGGTCGGCGCTGCTCAGTCCACGACGTGGAATTCAGAGCAGCGTGGTCATTTGGAGGCGAAACACCCTGAAAAACTAAGCATCTTGTGTTCTATTTCCTGTGTTCTTCAAGTACATTAAGACCTACAAATTTAACACTCCCTACATTTTCCGACCGTTCTCCAGTTGAACATTTTTACGTCAAACTCTTGTTTTATGTCGAACAAATGTTAAAGAGCCTTAATACGAGTATTTGTTCGGTATATTCCACTATTGGGACAAAATTATATGAATCCTGACATATACAATAAACTAACCAAAAAGCATGAATTTCAGCTCATTTATTGATCAACTAGATAAGCATTTCCAATGACTCAACGTGAATTAATGCTGAAATTTTGAAAATAAAGTATAGCCAGGTATCACCCAGGTCAGTCCGCCCCAATAGTAACACCTTTGTCGGATCAGCATAACGCAGGGTTACAGTCCACATACCCTACACACGTCGCGTTTACTGCTCGGACCCCATTCATTCATTTTCGATATTGTAAACATTAACTGGTTCATTTGTGAATTGGCCAGATGTGGATATTGTAACAGTAACATTCACTCACGCTTTTAGTTTTTAAATTATGCTCTTTTTGTAATTCGTTGCATTGTTAAAAAAGAAACAGTACAATTTTCGTAATATTAAAAAGTCAATTAAATTTATAAAATTTATTTTCTCTGGGGAAGGAGGAGAGGGTGCCCAATTGTAGATACCGAAAATCCAGGATCCGAGTCTTCCAGCTAATAATGCTATGTAACTGTTTACATTTCATTTTTTATTACTCAATCATAAGGTCAATGAATATAACGAAGTAATGAACCTTGCTTTTAATTATAGCTACTTCTGAAAATCGATTGTCACGAAGTGCAAATACCCTATCCACCCCTTACCAGCCAGGGACATTCTGTTATTCAGACTTGCTGTACAGATTGAGCAATGGAATAAAACATTCCAACAAGGAGAAGAAATGACACCTGTTATAAGCTAACAATTTTCCTTCGTGACAATTTTAATGTACAACAGCTTCTCATTATAATCCCCTACACACCTTCCTTCCCTCCTCCTTTCTCCATTTTGTGTGTGTGTGTGTGTGTGAGGGGGGTCTTCTGGCGCGCTGAAATATCTTGTACCTTTCTAATAAATTAGAATTACTTTTCTGACAGCAATGAAATGAAGCGCTGAAGACTAACTAGATAAGCCACGCCAATCATCTGCAACTCACACCGCCATTGATTTTTCCAGAGTTGCTTATGTTGATACTGCTCCCGAGACCTTCATATACTTTGAACCATGCCCTTCATATTTATGAGTAGCAAAAAAAATTTTTTATTACTCATTTCCCTAAACAGAAGCCTTAATACTCTCTAAAGCGCCATCAATAAACAAATCAGCACAGATCAAGGTTTTACAGGATGAGGTGACGTTCATATCTAAACAAATACGCGTGATCTTTGCAACTACCTTGTCTTCTACCAAGAAGTGCTTTCCGATCAAGCTATTCAATAACATGGATTCCTATTTTCATTCAAAGAACACAAAGGTGTATTATCGATCGAAATCGTTAAACAACTGCTAGGCATAAAGTACGTTAACATGCTTCTTTCAAAATCCACATGCTATCCATAAAGCACCACGTACAATCTCCGGCTGCCACTCGCATTTTGCGGAGGGCTGGTTCGGCCTTAGTGCGGGAACGGATTCACCACACCAGAACGGAACTAGCACACACGGAACGCACATTATACCACCTGCATCTGCGTCTTGCCTACATACTTAAAGGTGAAGACTGGAACACTCTGGATAACGTGTCCTCAAAACGCGCTGCTCAGCGACAGGAGAAGACCAAGACCAGGCAATCTAGAAAATTCGATAGTTTGGCCTCAAAACAACGACCGACACAACGCATCGGTACCTTGCCGAAGGCCATTGTCAACTTGAGCGAGGAATCTTTGGATAACGCCACAGAGTCTGTCCTTGCCAAAGGGCTCAATTTCGCGGCTGGACCCAAGGATATTCCTACTGTGGATATCGTGGCGGGCATAGAAAGTGCGCTTGTGGGAATACCGCAAGAACAAGCTGAGGACAGCCGTAGAAATACCGCCAGGATAGTCAAATACTCACGGGCCCCTCGCCACAACTTAGCTATGGAGGAGCGGTTGGCCCTGAAGACATTGCGAGCGAGACGTGATCTGGTCATTGTACCCGCTGACAAAGGCAATGCCATGGTTATCTTGACAGATTACCACAAGGTGGCTTGTATGCTTGCTGATGACTACGTACACGTTACTGGAACACAACCTGGTGAACAAGGTGAAAAATGAGACCGCCTCTCGGATCCGTAACTCAGAATGCATAGAGGCTACTAAAAAGCTGGCGTTGTGTCGTAACAACTCGTCGACGCCCAGATTTCACGGCCTACGGAAAGTGCACAAGACCGAAGTGCCCCTACGCCCCATCGTCAGCGCTATCAATTCTCCGACCCACGCTCTGGCGAAGCTCGTGGCCGACCACCTCGCACCACTGGCTAAAGACATGTGTCTGCTGCGAGGAACTCGTCACACTTCGTAGACATCAATCAACAACAAAGGCTCAACAGTGGTGACTTGTTAGTCAGCTTCGACGTGACTTCTCTGTTCACCGAAGTTGCAGTGAACGAGGCCGTGGAAGTGATTCGACAAAAAACTACAGGAACGGAGCCAGCCGATGGGCGTATATCGCGGCTTTCTGCCTAAACACCACTTTCTTTCAATACCAAGACCGGTCCTACGCACAAGTGGAGGGAGCGGCGATGGGCTCGCCCCCTATCATCCATCTCTGCCAATTTTTTCACGGAAGCATTTGAGACTGCAGCTCTACGGAACGCCCAATACAAACCGTCCCTCTGAATTCGGTATGTGGACGACATTTGTAATCTATCCGCACAGACCGGAACTACTTGAGGAATTCCTACTGTACCTGAACAGCATCCACCACAACATCAAGTTCACAATGGAGGCAAATGAACAACTGCCTACCTTTCTTGGACGTCCTCGTCAGCAAACGGGAAGATGGCACCTTGGGACTGTCTACCGTAAACCAACCCACACGGACAGATACCTCCACGCGGATTCGCATGACCATCCGGCTACAAAAATAGGTGTGTTGAAGACACTGTTCACAAGAGCTCTGAAGGTATGCGACGAGCGCTCTCTTCCTGAGGAACTCGAGCAGCTTGAACACACCTTTAGAGCTAACGGCTACTCCCGATCTGCTATCAAACGAGCGCTCGCCTGTGTCACGGGCCACTCTAAAGGGCACGGGGTTTCCGAAGTTCGCAACAACGACGAAGGCCTCCACTCTAATCCGGAGACAGAGGAGACGACCAGTCCTCGATTAGCCTTGCTTCCGTACGTCCGCAGCGTCACAGATCGCGTGGGAAAACTACTACAAAAGAACAACATCCGAACAGTTTCCACGGCTCCCGACAAACTGCACAAGACCCTGGTACGCATTAAACCACCGCTTTACCACCTCCGGTTGGCAGGCGTATACGAAGTTCCATGCAGCTGTGGCAAAACGTATGTCGGTGTGGACTTATCAAAAGATTATCTTCTATTGCTCCCACCAAGGCCCTAGTCCCTCGTGACATTTGTTTCATTGCAGGTTTTCGCTTAACATTCACACGGCTTCTATTTCATTTCCAAACTTAAATATTAATTGCGTACATAAGTATTAAAATAATATTTTGCATACATCAAACTTCTGTCGTGGACTTACAATAGTGTGTCCGTAACAACTTAACACTCAGATATTAATTCACGCCCAAGAAAAATGCACGTGTGTGTAATCTTTGTGTTTCTCCATCTCAAAATAAAATTAAACGCCGAACGAGTGATTTAACAGGGCCAATGATAATTGCGATGTTGAACTCTCTTTCCATTTTAATAACGGTAATAAGCGTAGATAAGACTTCATAAAAAACTTCAATAAAGCGGTTCAACTTATTTTCGATCCAAGGGAAATGCAAAACCTAAAGAAACCTCTACAAAATAAATATTTCCATGAAGTTCATTACATCTTCATTTCAACAAAATAAAACCTCCTACCTACATTAAACTAGGATCAAGTTGCACTGAAAACTATCAATTCAATAAGAAAACTTACAATCAAATCAGCAGTTTCAGCAAATATCCAAACTTGCGTAAGCCACGACCCTCTTGCGTTGTATCTTAGGCCATTTGCATCGCATTTATAATCCCAGCTTTTACAAAACAGCCATGATCTACAAATCGTGAAACAATTTTTCATTGAATAATTCATAATGTGCTGTAAACTATTCAACTGCCCCAAATATTGTAACATGTACTGCACGTGCCCACGTGCCACGAATTCATGAGTCCATGCATTTTCGAGAAAACTTTAGTGCTTTTGACATTACTACATTTCATTCAAATCATTTTAGTGGACAATAAATATTTCACAATGTTTACTTGACATAAAGAAAATATTATTTTCAAAGTATAGATTTGTCTAACAAACGTAACTAATAACTATAAAATGTAAAGTGTAATATAAATATCTAATATCCATATAAAATGTAACTCGCACAAACATTCAAAATATTCTTGAAAATAACTTAAAATTGCTTACCTAAACAGCCGCAACAACATTATACAACTGCATCGCTCCATATGACATAACCACAAGGAACCAACCAAAGTCTACCCAACGGTCTTGCTTCTCAACTGCAAATGAACAGACCCGCAGCGTAACATATCCTGAATACTTGCCTCAAAACGTCACATTCATTTCATTCGCGTTTGAATCATCACGTGACCCCAAATCGTCACGGATACGTCACACTCTCAGACGTTGCAAGCGCACATTTCTAGAAAGTTCTGGGAGAAAGATTTGTGGCGCTGTCACAGCTCGCTCGGAAACCGCGTGTACTTTTGATAAATATTTTGAAAGAAAATTTCAAAATTTTCGATGAGAACAAGACTACCTTTCTTGATGTTTTTTAAAAATTGATTTGAAGGTCCTTTCATTTTTTAGGCAGACATTAATGCACCTAATAAATGTTTATTAAATTCATAAAATTTTCAAACCTACGTTTCGAAATGTCATTGGCCTTCATCTTCAGGGTCTCATAAATATAAGTGAATTCAATATTAATGAAACAAATCTACAAGCTATAAATGACAAATTGTTTAAATTAATCTATGACATACCTTTTTTTAAATTTGTTCTTTATTTCAGACAATTATTTCATGGAATATTTTTAATTTAAACGTTCCAACTAAAACCGAGATGAAAAATAATTAAAATTACTTTACAAAATTGTAATTTCATTAAAATTTCATTAAATACGACATTTGACAGAAATTGCATCAAATAATAATTGAAATTCATAATTCACCTGAATAAAATATATGAAATATTTCATGTGAGTCTCAACTCATGTTTTTATATATTTCACTTTCATTTGTCATTCATATAAGAATATTTCATAAATAATAGAACGTTGTGAATATACTTTAGAGTGTTATTGTTACTTTTAACACCAATTTTAATGTTCGATAACAAAAATTTTAATAACCAATTTCAAGAGCATTTACAATTAATCCTAACTTGCTAAATAAATCAGACTAGCATTTTTATTCAGATTTCATATTTCATTTTTATTGTAACGTTGATGCAATTACCATTAGCGAATGTGGTTCAAGAAAATAAAATAAGTTTAACAAGCATGTATTATAGTAATTAACAAAACAAATCCATAAAGAGGAGTATAATTGCATGAGTGATTTGTTCGAGAAAACAAGCGACGATAGAAGCGAGGTTTCTTATTTACGAGTGAAATTATACGTTTTTATACACGTGTTACGTTCAGTACTGTTTCGCTTCCATTTAAGAATAATTTAAATTTCGAGAAACTCAAGCACAACGCCGATTTTAGTGGGCAATGCATTGTATACGTATGTTCACTATTGTGACTTACAGGATAAAGAAATATATCAAATGGAAGGCAAATGAACGTATTTCGGATGAAATATTAGAAGGTGAAAAAGCCATTAAAACATTTCTTCCCAGGAAAAGTTAAAAGAGGCATGAGAGGGAATACAACGTGTATAAACATTGGAAACTCACTTCTGTCACAGTTTTGCTGACGTACTTTTTAGAACGGACACTTTATACAACTGACGTTTACATTTTTTACATTTGTAATGCAAAGACCAAATGTTTTTCATGTAAATCATTTAATTTCTTCATGGTAAATGTCTCATGTTGTTCCATTATTTAGCCAGCTTAATGTATACTTCACCCATTTAGTCATAGTCATTCACTGTTTACATGTGCTTGATGTACGGTCTGTGATTTACATTTTGGTTCATTTTTCGTGGCCGCTTATAATATCTTGGCCACGTCTGTGTTATAGAGTCTTAATTAAACGATTATCATTATTTTCTGAGTTATGATTGGTAGTTATGGAGTTTAATTGCACGCATGCAATTGATATAGAGATAATCAACTATTTTTCATGAAATTAATGATCATATTTAGTTAACTAAACGAAAAACGAGGTAAATGGCGAGGAGACGAAAAGAGCTTCGGATTCTCATTTGCCCTATGTATTGTATTAAATATATTTACTTTCCATAACCACATTTTTAAAAGATTAAATTCAAGACATTTTATTTTCTTATTTCTGAATTTATACATTTTATTTTAGGTTTCTTAATTTTCGGTAATTCCATAAAACATTCCTTTATTATCACATTTTGCATTGCCGGAAACCAACGATCACTTATTATATTCACCAAAAATTAGCTAAATAAATGTATATTTATTTGATCGCATTTCGTTCCTACCTTATTTCTTGCCTGATCCTGTCTCTCTCTATTTCCACGTCTAATCATTTTCCAGAGATATGAGACATTCCCGTCCTTTTTAGACAAATGCCAGTTTTATTGTTTTGACGTACCCGAAATTAACTAACATAAATTTATACATTTGATTTTAGGTTTCTTAATTTTCGAAAAATTCCTTACCACATTTTGCATTGCAGGAAACCAACGTTCACTCATTATATTCATCAAAAATTATGTAAATACATGTATATTTATTTGATCGCATTTCGTTGAGTGTAATTGACACACGAATCGGCGTGTTATACAAAAAACACTTTTTTAAGGAAAAAAATCATTGATTGTTAAAAAGGAAAAGGATATTTGTGTTTCATTAATTTATTAGAAAACATTTCATTAACATAGTTCACAATACAGTCACTATGAAGTGTAGACCACTATAAAATCGGTTCCACTGAACATCAAACCATTCTCCTGCAAATGATATTTTTGAGATGTCATTTCTCTTATTTCATAAGTCTTCTTGAGTGATTTCTATATTCCTTGGAAACTTCACCAACTCACTACGCTTGAAGCAGTAAATTGCTCACTTTAATCAAGTCTCTAATTACGACGAAAAAAATTGAGAAGTCGGTTCATTGGTGATATCCCAGAATTGCTAACAAAACACAAAGTACATATTTTATTATTTTGACATAAAATTAATGTAACAGGACCATTACTTTACCAGGTCATTACAGAAGTAGAAGGCGGTATTCACAAATCATTTGTTTTTATTTTATGTTCTACCAAAGACATAACTTTGTTAACTGTAGGCTTCCTTAACCTCAAACGGGATTTGCAATCTTGTTCGTCAAGGATCTCAAAATATTCTGGCCGACACGCTGCCTGGTCAGACACTCTAAACCATCGAATAATTCGTCGTCTATCATCTCTATTACGTCGTCCATCATGGAAATACCACAGATATTCCTTGAAAATCACAGCAAATTATCACACAAATTCTGTTATTTTGGCGTTATCTACCAGATAAACATTTAACAGCCTCTCCAACCTCCACATTATTTACCGAATACTTTAACAACTGGATAGACTTATCAGGCACTCGTAAAACACAAACTTTCAACATATCACTAAGATAACTTCTAGAGATACTATCAGGCACCGGTGAAACAGGCCCTTAGGCTCCTCTTCTTTCCGCGACCTTCCCCATACTGCGAACTGAGTAACATTTTTGATTAGAGAAAGAAGTGTAGTAATATACATGCTTCCGAAATGAGATTTCTAAGAGCAGCAAAAGGCTGTAGCTTCAAAAGTGGCTTACCAATACCTACCTACTGGACTTATCTACGCAACCAAGGAGTAGTCTAGTCGCTAGTTCTACAGAGGTTAAGAATGAAGTACAGGGACGTAGGGGATTTTCCAGTAAATAAACATACCCCCCGTTTTTTTAAATTTCAAAACTGTTTTAAACACTCATTAATGTAATTTTTATTCACAACAATTACATTAGTAAAATAATACCTCGAATACAGTATGTATTTACCTCAAATCGTGGTGAATATTTTTAGAATTTATTATTTTTTAAAGGAAAGGGTACGTACGGCAGTTGGATCGACCACAAGCTGCGATGCCACGTCCTTGGGTTGTCATATCACACTGTGCTAAAAAAGTTCGCGTTCAGATTGTTAACACGTGTTACATCATAGGAATTGCAAATGGCATATGAATATGATATGTATCATTTTCCAATCAAGACAACAGTCTTAACACACAAAACAGTGATCATTACTTCCTGTAATGACATCAATTCAGTAAACTTGGGTGCCTCCAATAGTTGGATATTGGATTTCATTAATATATATGGCTGAAGATTGTGGCTAACAATGAAATCAATGCAAAGGTTTCATTGAAAATTAGAACATCATTTTGAAGAAGACAAAAGTGTTCTACAAGAAGAAAAACAGCTCTAACAAAAAAAAAAACTTGGAGTATCAACTCATTGTAATTTGTAAACTGATGAGAGTATAGAGAAACTTCTTTATAATGTCCTTACATATAACATTTTCCTCTATCTTACATCAATGTTTTCTGGTCCCGACCAAAAGCCCATATTCACAGTCACCTTCTTTATAGAGATTTTTCTATACAGAGTTCAGAATTCATGGTCACTTAAAATATATTATAAAGATGTTTCACTGTATTTCTAACAGAGCAAAATGTATAATATCTCTCAATATGTAATTTTATGTTAATTTGTTTCATAGTGCATTTTAATTACGAACATGCAAGGTAGTTTATTTGATATTCATGCATTAAATTGGTCCATGGCTATCCATTGAGATTGGCTTGCATATGAGCCATGAAACAATTACTAACTACCTAATCTGAAAAATCAAGGTATTTCTATGTAAGTGTGCAATGATTTCAGTTCAAATGAACTCTACTCAAAGATTTGATTTAACTTCATCACTTATCAACCATATATTAACATGCGAAGAGAAAACTTTTTACCCCTTTTTAAGCATATTGCATTCACAGAGGTGTACGAGATTTGGCATTGTTAAAGTTTATACGGAGAAGGATTGGACAAAGCAAATATTTATATGCAAACATGTTACTGATGCAAACACACTAGTGTACATTGTACATAACTCAGGAATACTGTGTTTTAGAGCCTTAAAACCTGATTTTTATGTCCCCTAAGGTTCAAGAGTTTTGTTTTCTATACCCTAATCCATACATTTTTATACATTATTCTAAGCTTAGTGTTTAAGAGAAAGATATTTCACTTCAAATTTGCATTTTATATGAGAAAATAATATTAGTAATAATGGTCATTAATAATAATAATAATAATAATAATAATATTCACACATGAACGAAAATAGTTTTTACAAAAGTTCATATGTGTTATTTGTTCACTTAACATATTACATATTAACAAAGGTTATTGGAGAGACTGTATTTGACTTCTGAAGGACTTTGCTCTGCCATGAAATAAATAAAAGAAAAGAAAACCAAATAAAATGAAAAAGAACTCACCTTGTCATCAATTGTATCAAACTTTGTGAGCACAATACCATCTATGAGATGCGGGCTTTCAGAAGACGAGTGGTCGGCCAGACTCTGGTTGAATTTCACCAACTGATCGACAGCTTCATTGCCCACAAGCGCCTCTCCCACAAACAGTACAAGGTCAGGCTGATTCACTTTGATGAGCTGCAACAGGTATAAGTGCTTGTACTTGAACAAATCTGATTCCCGCAACAAAGTCTTAAGTCTAAATACTTCAGCAAGAGTAGATGAAATCAAATCCAAGTGAATAATGGCTCTCTGATGAGCTATAGATCGCAATGTATATTCTCTTTGCTTTTCTTGCAGTTTATGCAAAATAAAATATGTTCTACAGTAGAATGCACAAGTTAATGAATCGCTAATGGCAGAACTATCATTGTGAATGAAAGTGTGATCAGGATAGGATGCTTTCAACTTTTAGAAATGTTATTGGTGCTGAGAAAAGGAGTAATGAGTGAAGAGATGCAGTTTTTGAATCGCAGTGGAATAAAGGAGTTTCCAGGGAGGATTTGGTTTGATTGATCGGTTAGTGATTACAGGTGTGCCAACTACGAAAGTCATTAGTCCCAGTACAGCAATGCAGGTTTTTTCTATGAGATGAGTCGATCTTCACCCAATGAAAATATGCAAATATGGTATGGTTTCCCATAATCGGAAACACTCA
Organism: Gryllus longicercus; assembly: GCA_038098605.1. Lineage (NCBI taxonomy): Eukaryota > Metazoa > Arthropoda > Insecta > Orthoptera > Gryllidae > Gryllus > Gryllus longicercus. The sequence goes on along the minus strand of JAZDUA010000511.1, from coordinate 247,318 downwards.
CTCCATGTCAAGAAAACAGCTGTTTTACAAAAATCCTGGGAGTATATCATTAATTGTCATATGAAGAAAGGCATTATGACAAGTCTTTTAACATCCACCAGAGGAAGGCTGGAGGTATGGTGAGGACCTACAAGATCCTCCAGAGGGATCCAGAATGTACCCCAATTTGAGACACTAATTTCACGGAGTCTCCAAATCAGAGACTTAAGAGAGCATTAGATTAAGCGATGGAAATGAGAAGAAAAAGCCATTTACACACAAATCAAGCCATAAGTGACTAAAATGCCCTCCCCACAAGCTGAGTCATCAAGGACATGACTTCTTGGCTGAGAGGTCAACGACGCGGCATCACCCGGACAGCCAAGAAGTCATGAACTCGAGCTGCGGAAGCCTACGTGTACATTATTAAGGACATTTTGAATTCATTTAAGAATAGTTTGGATCAATGTTTGTGGGGCCAAATGAATGAAGAAGCATGTAACACGATTGCTACGATGTGGCATTTTAGTGAGCTATAATGTGGATAGCTGCGATGGTGTGATAATTTATAAAATGGTAATTGATGATTTGATATATAATTGTGGGATATGTGTGTATCAGCTTGTTTTGCAGCCAGTTTTATTGCAATGAAAGGTTAATGTTACACACTAATGATCTGACAATTGTATTGGACCTTGATTTAGGCTGCTTCTCTGCTGCACACTCTAAGAGGGAAAATCATAATGCCTCCTAATCCATTCTGAAGTTCAGTGAGTGACCTAGTCCAAGCAGGAATGAGTTAGCTCCAAACAGCCCATCTATAACGCGCCAAGGCCAAATGTAGTTTAACAGGGTACCAGTACATAGTATCTTCTCACACTTACCAGGTATCACTGAGTTTGCACAAAAAAATGGAAGAGGAAGCCTACCCCGAAGGTCCCAGTGTCAAGGTAGCACGTGTGTATACAGTAGAGTAACAAAATGAGTGCGGGCCTGCCCTCAAAACTTTTATCCGGGCCCCCTTTATATTCGTGTTTAGAAAACACCAGTAGTGTTAGTACCTTAAATAATAAAAATGTTCTCTAAAAATAGGCCCTCTTTTACCTGGGACTGCCACATTGCAGGCCTCGCGGGTCCGAACGTTACTCCGCTGTGTGCATCTCCAAGGGACTTTAGATAACTCGACCAGTGGGGCAATGCCCCAGCTGCGAGAATCTCTACGATCCTGACTGGTCTATCCACGTGTGGTAGCATAGTGCATATGTGTGTGTGTGAAGTTGGAAAAATAAATAGGGCCTATGGCTCATTTGCTAGGGTCTTGCTCCTGCACATGCCTGGTTTTAATAGGAGAAACCATTGAAAACCACCAATCAGGGCAGTGGCTGCTAGAACGTTACTCCCGGCTGCAGTTGAATTCAATCTAGAGCGGTTGATTTTCGAAATGACCCATTTAGAAAATCCACCACAATAGGGACTCAAACCCTAGGACCTCCCGATCAGGGTGCAGTAGCAACAGTTGTTGCCCTGAGCCAAAACTCTGATCATGTTTGTGCTAGTAGTTGTACGGATTCAAATTATGCAACACTTAATCACCTTTGCAAGTGCTCGCATCAATGGTTCATTGTCTTGCATACGCCCAGCTGTATCTACCAAGACGATGTCGATCTTCTGATCTCTTGCAAATGAGATAGCTTCCATTGCAATGCCCGCTGCATCTTTGCCTAGAACAAACACAACACTCACGTTTTGTTGTTTTGCATTTAGATTTGCCCAAATTATACTCAGGAATTACTAAAATGAGCTTTTTTGTACATAAAGAAAGGTACCAATGATTCTGTTTAAGCCTGAATCTGCTAATTACCTTGCAAAAATATTTTACTTACTATACGCAATATTTTAATCTGAACTTAAAAGTAAAAGTATGCAGGTACAGATACAATATCAATCACTCCAAAATTTAGAAGATTACATTTTATTTCATTATTATTTGTAATGAAATGACTGATAAGGTTCATACAGTAGTAGGTTAGACATAGTGAAACTATTGAAATGTACAAACAGTAAAACATACAGAAAATAAGAAGCAGGCATGTGAAAATACTTAACATATGAAAACACAAAGGAAAAAGGTAGTATATTGATATAACCCTATATACAAAACTTACAAAAGAAAATACACAATATGAGAAACAGACCAGAGACGTGGAGGCAGCCAGGAGGGAAGGAGTGCAAACAAGAGAGTAAGAGCAGAAAGGGGAGAGACAGAGTGGCAGGGAGCAGGGCAGAGAGAAAGTGGGAGGGAGTACAAGAGTCAGAGAGAGAGAAACAGACAAGAGTGAAAGCGAGAGAGAAAAGGAAAAGACAAAGAAAAATCAGTTTTTGAGAAAACCATATTAACATTTTTCTTTTTAATTGTCAATTTCACTCAGAATTATGTAAAAACTATTCACAATATCAAAAAATTCTACCTGACAATATTGACAGATTTAATTTTGAAGAATAGTTTCCACTGAGAAAATTTCTTTAATAACTTAGAAGAAGCTAAGGAGCTAAAATTTCCTAGGTTTTAATGAAAATAGGACTTATTCATTTTCAAGTGCATTTCCTCTATTCAAGCAAAAAATTTAAACAAGAAATTTGGAACATTTTTGAGAAAATTTGGAAACTGTCTTAGGGGCTCTGCAGAACATTTCCCCTAAAATTAAAAGATTCACATAAGACAGATCAAATGGTAAATAAATATTTGGATAATGTGTGCCATTAGGCACTGGTGGTGTTCTCAGGGATGTTTTGGGGAAAAGAGAAAGAAAAAAGAGGGGGGAGGGGAAGAAGAAAAAACAACAACAAAAACACGCAACACATTACTTATAATATCAGGACCTCTAAAAAATACGATTTTCTGAAGGCTCGTTTTAAAACTTTCCTTGCACCAAGTATAAAATAATTGGATGGGGGAGTCGAGCAAAGTGGACTGGTTTGTGAAATAATGAAACTTCGACTCCTCCCAAACATTCCAACCATAGCCCATTAATTAGATTAATTAGATTAATTGACTTCGAAGGACCACCCAGACTCCTGTGAAGAGAAAACAGGTTATAACTACCCTTGCAGGTCTGGGACTGCAAGGATGGGGAGATGATAGGGTGCTTGTTACCATGAGACAATAGAATACAAAACATATAAGCGTATATTATAAATTAAAGATACATATTTGACCTATGATAAAGATACAACTTAACCTATGAACCAAGTTACAGATTTGACATGAAATTAATGCATGATGAGAACAATTTGCACACGTGGCGTTGTGCATTAGCTTGTTAAGTAGTAGCCAATTACACGTAGCATGAAAATAACACATATGAAAGCAATTAGCGCACGTGGCATTGTGCATTAGCTTGTTAAGTAGTAACTAATTACACGTAGCATGGAAATAACACATATGAAAGTAATTAGCGCACGTGGCATTGTGCATTAGCTTGTTAAGTAGTAACTAATTACACGTAGCATGGAAATAACACATATGAAAGCAATTAGCGCACGTGGCATTGTGCATTAGCTTGTTAAGTAGTAGCCAATTACACGTAGCATGGAAATAACACATATGAAAGCAATTAGCGCACGTGGCATTGTGCATTAGCTTGTTAAGTAGTAGCCAATTACACGTAGCATGGAAATAACACATATGAAAGCAATTAGCGCACGTGGCATTGTGCATTAGCTTGTTAAGTAGTAGCCAATTACACGTAGCATGGAAATAACACATATGAAAGCAATTAGCGCACGTGGCAATGAAAATACACATATGAACATGAGGGTTACAATGCACTGTTTGCCCACATGGCGTGAGCGTTAGTAAGTTGCACTAATGTTACCAGCACGAGCACTGAACGTGTGCGGCAGGCGCCAGTTACACGTATAGACGGCGAAGCACCATTGTAGAAAGGCGTCCATACCCATGGGTGCCTTATGCACGTCGCGGAGCAACGCGCAACGTGTCCGTTTAACTTGGACATTACACAAAAGGAAGAGTTACAAGCACGGGCACTGGAACATTGTGCGGCGCGTGGCACGTCCACCCGGCATGGGCATGAGACGAGCACTGTATAATACACGCCGCGTGGAGCGCGGCGCGGAGCACATGCGACCGGCATGAAGACCAGAGGAGAACTGATTTGGCCGTTAGGCGAAACCGTTGGCGAGGCACGCGTCCGTTGCCTCGTGCGTCAGAGAGAGGCTTCCAGAAGTTTCCCAGAAGGCTTTGCGTCGGCCGGAGCGCAGGCGGCGAGGCGGGAGTGGGGAAACCATTGGCCGCGTGGCGCAGCGCTGCAGCTTGCAGGCAGCAGTGGGGGCAGCCCCCACCCTCCGGCGACACGCCTCGGGGGGGGGGCGCTGGCGCGGCGGCCAGCGGGCGGCGCAGCGCTGGGAGCTGGTGCGCTCTGGTGGCCGAAGGAGGAATTAATACGAAGCATAACGGGCGGAGTGGCGGCGGGGAGGCCGGGTCCGCTCGCAGTCGTTGGGCGCTAGCGCGTCTTACAAGAAATGATTTCTGCATGCTGCGCAATATGACGCTGTAAGATTCTAGGAATCCCAAGGCGTGCAGCTGCGCGCCTCCTTGCGCCAGCTTGCATCCTTGTGGCGTAAGCGGAATTCCAAGAATTGAGACACTGGCGCACGTGGCTATCTGAAAAGCTTACACGAAGCATGATTGCGAGGAGTTGCACCATTGTTTTAGAACTTCAAAGAGTTGCACCATCGTGTAAGAGCTTCAAAAGATGTACGTCTTTATAAATGTATAAAAAATATAATTATAAGAATAAAAAATAGCTTGCTCTGACAATAATGTTAAAATAGATTAAATATTCAAACACTCACCATAGCCTTTCTCATATAACTGAACCATCTGCTGTCCACCATGCTTCTCTGGTGGATGCAGTGCATTCAGATGGCGTGTGCGAGTACGTAGCTGTTCCACTGCGCCCGCGCGGAACGTGTCACAGGCTGCGATCAGCACACGTAGCTTATTCTCAATGAGCCAAAAGCAGATCTGCAAAGCATACAAAAGGCCATTTAACAAATCATTGGGCTATGGAATCTCTCAAACCTTTAAGCCAAAAAACAATCATGGGAACATCGGAATTTGTTGTCATCAGAAAGTAATATTAAATTACTTTATTAAATTAATTACAAAAATAATGAAAGTCACCTGAACTATTAATAACATAGGCCGTTTGAAATTTCAAATGTAACAGTTTTTCATTCTTGTACTTTCAGAACTGATGAACTGCACTTTCAATGAAAATTACTTACAAACACTTTTAGAGCAGAAAACTACTCTGAATTGGTAACTTCTTATTAAAATTGCGACCTTATTTACAGACCTAGAATATTAATAACCTAGAAACAAAAAAATGTTTTTGTGATATTTATTCTGACATTATATCTTTTACAATTTTCCTTTATTAAATTTATTTCATTATATTCCAAACTTCTTGTCTAATATTAATCATTCAATAATATTTAGACACTCATTTTTCATTTTAAATACTTTTGTCCCTCTTGTTTGCCATTTTCATTAATGTCATCAGTGAGTTTTTTCTAATATTTCCTTCCTGGTATTTGCAGATGTCTGTAAATTGTTCCACCAATTGCGTGTTTGCTTTTTAATAAAAGTATAATAATTTGTTAGTGAATATTGTAAGATTTATCTAAGAATATTTCTTTTGTAAGTGTGTTCAAAGGAAAGAAAATCATGCAAGGAGAAGATGACAGTTGTACAGTACGTAACTTTTGAATAAATGTGACTAAATTTCTTTTTCATATTTCTTAGTCATATAATTATAGTACTTTGTTTTCTTTTGTAACATGGATGAAATACTTAAGCACTCTAAAGTGCTTATGGTTAGTTACTGACTTATAATTTGTCAATACGTTAATCAATGATTCAGAAACCCTAGATGATTAGTCATGTTTTTGGCTGTTTCTGATTTTTTTAAGGGTAAATAAAATGATTAATAAAATCTTGCATAGTCACATGTAGCTTAATTTTGTTGTGCTTCAGATGTCTACAGAATTCTAAACAATTCATGTTTATATTTTTATTAGTGAGTAGACTTAATATTTTTTTCTTTTCTACTTTCTCCTATATGTACATATATACAGAGTAACATACATTTAGAAAAAGTTGTGTAATACTGTAGGAAAATGATTTTGAGATTTCAATGGAAACATGTTTTGGGGGTCCCATGTTTATTTGCATTTTATTGCATCATACGAACCTATATTGTACTGTGGCAACCCAAACTATATCTGGCATTTGTGTGGCTGACTGACATCAGTCATAGCACTGGATTCATTCAACGCTTTAGTACAGGAAACCAAAAATGCCAAAGGTCCTTACGTTCTAGAAAAAATGTCTTACTTTTGCCAAATTGGTAGACTTCCCCACACCATTAACGCCGCAGAACGTCATTACGTAAGGCTTCTTTTTCTTGCGAGCCTCCAATGCATCGCGCAAAATGTCCACTCGCCTGCGAGGGGCCAGGATTTGCACCAGAGCATCCGTCAGCGTATTTTTCACAGTACTCGCAATAGTCTCGAAAGTGCCCAGCACCTGTAAATAATTATTGCCATCTTCAATAACATTTTTTGGCCTGAATTTTATCTGAGAAGACATGAAGTAAAATTCACACGGAATTTTTTGTCAAACCCTCAACTGTCAGTGCCTACAATTCCTAGAAAGATGGCACGGCATTTCTGCCGCCCTACAAGATACAATTGTAAAACATGTTCAGAGTTCTCTTGAGGGACATGTCATAACAGACCTACAAAGGAAACATAGTTGCCTATAACTCCCAAGTGATAAATACCGTAAGGAAAAACGCCCCCATCCCCCGGACACTGACTGCAGGCAGAGCAAGTGAGGCAAGGCCTGGCCTTAAAGCTGTGAGAGGGGAAGAAATGTCATCCATTCCCAGGTAGCTGAGTTCAGTACAGTCGCTGGCCCATTAAATTAGAAAATGACACGGGGATAAAAAGAACAGAATTTGTTGTGAAGTGATACAGAACTTGTTGAGACACTTTTCAATAGAATGGCCAGTTATCGCGAACTTTACTGTCTGAGTGCACTAAGAAGTTTACAGAAATTAAAAAATAAGGTTCACTTACTTTGCCTTCTAACTTTGTAGCCACAGAATCACACAACCTATAAGCAATATCAGCAGCAACATTTTTTGTGATCAAATGATCTTTCAGCTTATCCAGAGCAGGTTGCATATCCTCCCGTGGTAGGTTCTTGCTTCCAACTAAACCCCTATAAGAGAAGGCAACAAACTTGTGTCAATAAATGGAAATAGGTATCCTTTCATCACCGAACACCTCCAAAAAACCAAAATATATACATCAATTAACATGAATAAAACGAAAATAAGTAAATAAATAAATACAATAATGCTTTTAAAATAAAAAAATGTAATTTTCTTTTCAATCACTTACACAACTGGCTTTGACACTACTTTTCGCTTTTCATTACTACTTGAAGTTACTATCATTTAGATCTATAATGTCACTTTCGAGTGTTGTGTACTTTTTATAGAGTTCACATTTACACATGTTCAATTTCCTTATATATGTAAATGTCTTCCTACTCCAGGGGGAGGTATCAAGATGTGTTAGGATTTTTCCTGGTGTGAAAGAACTGAAAAAAATCCATATAAACTTAACTATGATGTAACGATGAGGAGGAGAGTAAATACCGTTTTGGAAAAAAACCCTTAAACATTTATTTTTCAAAATAAAATGTATTATTTCATGAAAGAGCATTTCTTAAATCAATTTTTCCACATAGCTGCCGCCATTGTTCACTGATTTGTCACAGCAAGAAACCTACTTTTCTATGCCCTCTTCATAAAACGACTTCACAAGGAAATAAATGTTCATTACTAATATGGAAAATAAAATATTTCTAGAAAAATTTGAATTGTTTTAGGATGATATAGCCTCTTTGAAACAACAACAAAAGAACTATAGTAGAAAAATATGTTCGTCAATCGTTCAAAAATAGGTGTGTCAATTAGACGAGATGATTTTATATACGTAATGTAACATATACATTGAACACTGAGCATTACTAGTTTATTTATTTCACAAACTGTTTAAATTTATACCAATGTAGGGGAGAAGAGGTAAGGGAGTATGCCAAATGATCTTTAGTGAAGGCGCTGCGAAAAATCTGACAAGATTAAACCTAGAAAGGATGCAAAATCACTGACGACGGGGGAAAAACAAGAAGCTGAGACTGACCAGTGGAAGATATTTTAATCCTATACCACTTCCTACCAAAATTAATCAAGAAGTGCAGCAAGCCAAAAGAAAACTCAGTGATCATCAGAATGGCCAAGGGGAAGGACGCATGCTGAGGTCCTCTGAGAAATCAGAAAGATCAACTGTTAAAACAGTGAACCAGAGATCGAATCCGTCAGAAAGACGAGCGCCTTCCATTATTGTTGCTCTTCATTTTTCTGATGACCTTTCTACTTCCGCCCGGAGTAGCTGGTATACTAATTACAATAGTTTATATATGCCAAACAGTCATCATTCCTATTTGTATTACAATAATGCAAATGAAGACCTCAAGGCATTCGCCTACTGCGCATAAATAAGTACCATAACAACACTGATTACACACATTTTAACATCCAAAGAGTATAGCATAATTATGGCGCTTGAAGGTGGTATTTCAGTACGCCACAACTAAAAATAATTGGGAGTAAATTTTACTCATTGCTAGTATTCCAAAGTTAACAATGAGTCTTGGGTAAAATTATAGAAGGGTCAGGTATATTACTGTAGGAAGGTACTAACTTGAAAAGAGAGAACATGCTTCGGCCTTTGGACTGAGATGCGGCTTGCCGTTGGGCTGCTGTTGTGTTCTTCGCAGATTCCTCATCTCCAGAATCAGTGTAGTCTGCATCAGAATCACTCTCAACCTCCATATCCTGAATGCCACCAACAATTTGACCCACCATCTGTACACATGGAAACAAAACTCTTACACAGACATTCAGACACTGAGTATTAATATCATCATCATCATTACCATCCTTTATAGATTGGTCTCCAAACCAGTTCTGAAGAGATTTGATGATCCTAATCTGGGGCATTAATTAATTGAATTATGTAACTTAAGTAGGAGATGCAACTGTTTTCAACATGCCATCTGACCATGAGTAAAAGAAACACTATGTCAAAAATACTACATGTATAAATTCCGTGGTGGTAGCCGATATCTTGTGGTAATCCATGGTATTGTACAGGAAATAATCTCCACAAAAGTTTAAATATTTTTATTAACAATTATCCAGAGTTAACTTTCGGGAAACATTTTTCCCCATCCTCAGTGGATCTCTAGCAAAATCGAGAAATGAAGCAAACATAAGTAGAACACAAAACGGGGGGGGGGGGGGTTACAGTGGATATAGTGGAAAAATAATTATCATATAAATACAAAAAAGAAGAAAAGAAAATAACTTACTGCTCAAGCAACGTGGATCTCCCATGAATGCTACAAATGGTCAAAAATATCAAACATGGTGGTACCAGCTAGATGGCAGCCATCTCTATGAATGGCAGAAGAGCAAGCCTAATAATGAAGGGAAAGTGAGTGGGGGAAGAGGAAGGGGTAGTCATAAAAGGACTACTCAAAAGAATGATTAGGGGATAGTTAATAAAATATTTAGAATGGGACTGCTTTTAATCAAGGATTGTTCATTCAAGACAGAAAAATTAGTGTTTTTGAAAAGTTTTAGAATTTCTAAGTTCTCCAAAATGTTCATTTTAGTGCCTTTGCTGACTAGGTGAACAATTTTAAAATTATACATATGCAATTATACAAAATTATACATTACACATTATACACCCCCCCCGTTTTGTGTTCTACTTATGTTTGCTTCATTTCTCCATTTTGCTAGAGATCCACTGAGGATGGGGAAAAATGTTTCCCGAAAGTTAACTCTGGATAATTGTTAATAAAAATATTTAAACTTTTGTGGAGATTATTTCCTGTACAATACTACATGTATGCCATATGAATGGTTTGGGATGGATGGCTAAACATTAAACATACACAAAGGTATGCGTAACTAAGAATCTCTTATGAATTGGCTTACTAACTAATCCATAAAGGAAGAAGATAAAAAACACAATATTTCTTTCCTACATCTACAAAATTGTCCTTTGAGAGTTCAATGTCCTGTGAGTTTTGTTAGCTCCCAAAGAAGAGGTTCTGTTAGGCTTGTGTGCGTGGTATGTATATGGCGCGCGTGCGCGCGCGCGCGCGCGCGCGCGTGCGTGCGTGCGTGCGTGCGTGCGTGCGTGCGTGCGCGCGCGCGCGCGCGTGTGTGTGTGTGTGTGTGTGTGGTAAGTGTAGTAGTGTGGGGGGGTATATATTTGTGGTGTGTGTCCTCATGCATCACATCAATCATATATCACATCAATACCCTAATCCTTCCACAATCTGTTGGCCTGACTGGTATCTGTGAATGAGATTTCTGTGCAATCTTTCTGTGTGTGAGAGTGCAATTGAGAATTTAGATCTCAACACCCAGAAAATTTGTACATTCACCAAGAGGGCTAGAGGCTACCATGTGGATAAATGCATTGGTTCGCAACCACATATTTGGGGAGCATTATTCTTGTAATGATAATTGTCTTCAAGACAACAGTAAGTACTGTGAGAGGCTCTGATAGGTCATTTAGGCACCAACAGATGTCAGTTAAGAGGTTTGGGCAAAACCTAAAAGGTAGCCTCAACCAAAGAGAATGGGAAACTAACTTATGTCAATCTGTGCTATTTTGTAACACCATTAAATCTTTTCTGTTGATTAGCATTATTTTTAATGTTTGTTTACAATTTACATATAATTTTGATTTTTCTCTATTATTTGCAATTAAATTAATTTGTGTGTATTTACACACTATTTACATGTAAATTAGTTTATTTTACCTACTATTGTTCATATATTTATTTATTATTGTATTCTGAAGAAGGAAATATGAAAATGACAAACTAAGGAGTTTTTGATAACGTGTTGTCACAACACTTTAGTAATTCAAAATTTTCAGCTCGGTGAAAGTGCTCACAAGATACTGTATTGAACAACACAGTATTTAATATTTTTTCACATTCTGACCAATTCAACTAGATATCCGACTATTAGGAAACTGTGTAGGGATGACACTTGACGTACAGTAGTATCCGGTTGCACTTCTGGAAACATGGCTCCATCTTCAGGCTTGTCCTTGGTGTAGTCGAGGGTCGCAAAATCCTTCGAGTTACCAGCCAGATCCCAAATACGCGGTTTCTTGCCGTTTTTAGAATAATTGTTGAAAGCCAGGAAAATTTTTGAGACAATGAGAATTAAATAGATAAATGGTGGGATATTTGTCTAAATGATGTGATGTTACCACAAAAATTGCAACAGCAACTATGCAAGGTTGCAGATTGTTTATCTTCCTTTGCGCTCACAGGATATCAGTGCCTAATGCTGTTATCACCGTTAGAGCCCAAAGTGATCTTGGAATCCAATGATTCTGTGATTAGATTCTTGAGTTTTGTCAGGGGATTGTGAAGTGGTGGTGGTGGTTTATTTTTATGTATGTTATAATAGAGGTGCAAGTACACTATTCGTGGTTAAGGTGCACCATCACTGTCCCCATCTGTGAAGGAGAATTTAGTCACAAGTTTTTGAAATCACATATTTAGTGGATAGTGCAGCATTGCTAGTGATGTATACCTACACTACCTCGAGGTAGTATGATTAAAAATGCGGCAATGGTAATGAAACTTGGACTATGATTGCAAAGTTGTTGTATTTTATAATGTGAAAAAAGGCACACTCTAATAGAAAAAAAATGTATTCCTTTTTTCTCACCATTTTTGCGTTTTAGTGTATGGAAAGAAAAAATATAATTGGAAAAATCATTTATAGCAGCGAGGCGATGCTATAGGTACTACCGTACTACTATAGGTACTAGGTACTACCGATGATACACTCATACTTATGTTTTATATATCTTATGGTACAATTCCAATGTTCATTTTAGTATCATGATACATTCACTAGAGAGGATATATAGTGGAAATGGAAGGTTGGGAATGATAACAAAACATGTATCTTTTCTTTAGTCTTTTATTTATCACTTTATTTGTTTGATTTAAATATTGTTGATTTAGTTTATTTTATGGCAAAATAAGGATACTGATAAAAGATGATAATGGTATGTTTGGTCAACTTCACATTGTTTTCGACAGAAAAGGCTCAGCTGATGACAGTAATTTACCATTAATATTTTCTATAAATGCTATTAACACTCCATGAGGACAGTCTAAGTTCTACCTTTTTAAAAACAGTTGGGGAAAAAAGGTGATAGAAAGAACCAAGATAAATTATATAATATTAAATGCTATTAGAAAACACTAGGAACTACATATCACAGAAATTAAGTTAGCATAATCTGCAAGAATATATTCACTTCTGCCATTCAATTCAGACTGTTCCTTTGTTGTCACTAGCCCCTTCACTTGTTTTTCCACTGTCACTGCTCAAGGCTTCCTGCTCTGTCATTAGTGCTGACAACATCACAACTACTCAAGCCCTTAAATTCTTGATCTTTATGTTTACATATATGGGGTGTCTGGGGAGGAGACAATGAAACTTCGAAAATAAGCTCAATTTCAAGCATATTTTGTCTCATAAACTCCTTTGAGATTTTGAATGGCTAAGCCGCAATAAGCACTCAAAAGTTGATTTGAAAAATGCTTTTCATGCGAAAATATGCATTTTATGAAACATACAAGCACTCCAGAAACATGTAAATTGTTTATTATTTACATAATTAAATTGTTTTAAAGAAAAGTTTTGTAGATGGTATTTTGTCAAACCAATTTTCGAGTGTTTATTGTGGCAAATGGCTCAAGCCATTTGAGATATCAAATGAGTTTATTCAACAAAATATGCTTAATATCGACTTAAGAAATTAGTTATGAAGTTTCCCTGAGCACCCTTTTTTTGACAACTGGATTTCTTATGCAAACACAATTTATTATTTGTTCCAGAGCAAAGGTGGTATTTTGGCGAAGGCTTGTGAGTATATGCATGATCTACGTACATCAAACCAACGGCTTGCTGAAAGCGCCAAGGACAAAGAGGCCCTAGCAATGGAGATGGAACTTCTGCGGCAACAAAATGAAGAATTGAAACGCGAGAATGCTGTACTGCGATCACAGTTGACTCAACAAGGCCTTCTGCCACCTTCACCTGAATTGCATGTGACGTAGTGGCACTACTGAGATGCAACTATTACTCACAACAGTCAAGTATCTGAGACAAGGGCAGACATTTCACGCGAAAATGTAGAAATAAGAGTAGTATCATTAACATAGATATGTGAAAGTTTTGCAAGCTTGACCAAAGTGGTTTTGCTTTCATGACAGTGATGTCAAAATATAATTTTTGTGGGAAAATATTCTAATATTACTCTCCTAATTGCTTTCTTGAACTTGAATCTCTTGGGTGTTTGTGCAAGTGTGGAATTTGCATTGACTAAATTTTTTAGTCTGTCAGAAATGTTTGCAACCTTAATTTGTTGAGATTAAATGAATGTTTATGGAATATCACTAGGAGTAATTTCCACCTGAAACACCAAAAGCTAATTCTAGCAATAGTCGTTGTGTGTGCTTCAAAATATTTTTAAAAAACAAGTGTTATTCTTTTTAGGTGTTATTTTCCTACAAGAATTTCTGGAACATTATTTAATTTTATCTTGTGTAATCATGTGTTACCCATGTTGTCAACAGAACATTTTAAAGTTTTTGAACTACTCGTGTCAAGTGGGCTCTATTGTTTGTGGACATGCTAAATTTTTAAACTCAGAATTCAAGATCCTTAAGGGATGTCTGCTGCTTTTATGTATATATATTGGGTTATTATTCTCCTCCGTAATTTGAATCCACCTCAATTATGTAACGGTACGCGTTTGGTCATCAAAAAGATCACCGGAAACATTCTTGAAGCAACCATTTTGGCTGGGAAGTTTAAAGGAAAAGTGGTCCTGCTGCCACGTATTCCGATGATACCATCAGATTCTACCATACCCTTCAAAAGGCTACAGTTTCCAATTCGTTTAGCTTTCGTCATTTCTATAAATAAATCTCAAGGTCAAACAATGTCCATTTGTGGTTTAGATTTGGAAAATCCATGTTTTTCTCATGGGCAACTATATGTTGCGTGTTCACGTGTTGGGAAACCGTCGAATCTATTTGTGTTAGCTAAAGACAGGTTAACCAAAAACATTGTGCACCGATTGGTGTTAAATTAAATTGAATTTGAAAGTATTTATAATTGAATAGTACTTATATTTGTTATACAAATTAAATGGAAATAATAAATCTGATAAATTTTTATTTTGTACCTATTGATTTCTGCTTAATATCAAGTGTAAGAACATTTTAATTAATTGTGTTCAACGTACTTCCCCTTCAAATCTCAATCCAGTGAATTTGTATACCAACATCAATATTTTCGTCTTTATTGGTAAATAATTTCATTGTACTAAAGGGTTATAGTAGTAGAAAGTCAAATAAGGAGATCACCATATTTTTTTACAAATACCATCTGTGTGAAAAAGCATAGTGGACTCCGTGACTGATGTTCTCTTATTGTTCCTCTTAGATTGTTTACTATAATGTAATATAACAAAAACTTTAGCCACAGCAACGCGTGGCCGGGTCAGCTAGTATATATATATAAATCTCGTGTCACAATGTTTGTCCTCAATGGACTCCTAAACCACTTAACCGATTATAATAAAATTCGCACACCATGTGCAGTTCGATCCAACTTGAAAGATAGGATAGTTTAAATCTCAAATTATAGTCGCAATTTTAATTTATTGCTAATTATTTGTCTGTTATTATTTGACAGTCACAATTATCTACAATTATTACAACAATCAGCTAGCTGACCCGGCCACGCGTTGCTGTGGCTAAAGTTTTTGTTATATTACATTATAGTAAACAATCTAAGAGGAACAATAAGAGAACATCAGTCACGGAGTCCACTATGCTTTTTCACACAGATGGTATTTGTAAAAAAATATGGTGATCTCCTTATTTGACTTTCTACTACTATAACCCTTTAGTACAATGAAATTATTTACGAACAAAGACGAAAATATTGATGTTGGTATACAAATTCACTGGATTGAGATTTGAAGGGGAAGTACGTTGAACACAATTAATTAAAATGTTCTTACACTTGATATTAAGCAGAAATCAATAGGTACAAAATAAAAATTTATCAGATTTATTATTTCCATTTAATTTTATAACAAATATAAGTATATTACAGTATAATACAGTAAATAACATGTGACGCTTAAACTCATGAATGAGGTAGGCAAGGCAGACAGTCTTAAACTTTTAAACATTAATATTTATTTTTTTGAATTATAAATACTTTCAATTTCAATTTAATTTAACACCAATCGGTGCACAATGTTTTTGGTTAACCTGTCTTTAGCTAACACAAATAGATTCGACGGTTTCCCAACACGTGAACACGCAACATATAGTTGCCCATGAGAAAAACATGGATTTTCCAAATCTAAACCACAAATGGACATTGTTTGACCTTGAGATTTATTTATAGACATGGCGAAAGCTAAACGAATTGGAAACTGTAGCCTTTTGAAGGGTATTGTAGAATCTGATGGTATCATCGTCAATTATTTGTCTGTTATTATTTGACAGTCACAATTATCTGTTAACTCCAAATGATTCTAACAGATGTCGACACCTTTCGACTGGGTTGAGTAAGTAATCAATAGATGGCGCTGCTATGGTAAAAAATCAGCTCCAAGAATCAGGACAGCAGAAGGTCATGCACAAGAATCTCAAGAACAGTGTAACGAACGTATTCAAGAGAATATCATAAGAACATTGTGACACGAGATTTATATATATTAAGATTATTTAACCTCCATTTAAAATTATTTTGCACTTATTATTTCAATGTGCTATGATAACATGTTTTTCAGTTCCTCTTTCTAATATTTAAACGATTATTATTATTTTCAGTCAAATGCCACCGAAAAAATCTAACCTCAACAACGCGAGCAGCAAAGGGTCACGACGCAAACGTGTTGAAAGAGCTCAGCAATTACCAGAACAAATCGAAACAAGAAATGCAGCTCAAAGAATCAGGACTGCAGAAAGTCGTACACAAGAATCTCAAGAACAGCGTGACGAACGTCTGCAACAGAATATTACGAGAACAAGAGCGGCACGAGAACGAAACATAGCTACAATACGAGGACTAGATCGACAAAGGCAACGGATCAGCCGCTCATTAACACGTGCATCATTCGTTCGGCTTGCCTTTGAATATGCACCAGATATTAACTACTCGGCGCAGTCAAAAATTGCTATCGGTGGAATGGATAAAGTATGTCAATATTGTCAGGCATTGAAATTTCGGAATGAAGCAGCCGGCATGTGCTGCGCATCAGGAAAAGTTGTGCTGTCACTTCTACCCGCTCCGCCGGAGCCTTTATTATCCCTTCTTACTGGCAATTCAGATGATTCCAAATTATTTTTGCGTAAGATACGCAAATTTAATTCTTGCTTCCAAATGACGTCATTTGGGGCAACTAAAATTTGCGATCGTGCATCCGATGGACGTAATTTTGAAACTACATTCAAAATTCAAGGCCAGGTGTACCATAAAATCGGATCACTGATGCCAATGCCTGATAACAATCCGAAATTTCTTCAAATTTATTTTATGGGCGATTGTGAAGAGCGCGTGACGACTCGGTGCCTGTATAATTTTATTGAACAAGCAGAGGAAAGAGCAATTGTGATATTATTGGAAAATTTTTTAGAAGATCACAATCAACTAATTCAATTGATCAAAAGAGTTTCGCCACGACTGCAAAATGACAATTATCAAATCGTCATAAAAGCCGACAAAGTACCATTAGGTGAACATGCTGGTAGATTCAACGCTCCAACTGTTGATGAGGTTGCTGTTATCATGGTTGGTGATCCAGTTGACAAAAGATCTATAAAAATTACACGGCGAGACAACACTGTCAGTACGATTTCGGATCTACACCGTTCATATGACGCACTACAATATCCATTGATATTTTGGCAAGGACAAGATGAATATCACCTTAATATCAAACAGTATGATCCAAATACCGGTAAATTTTACAATTATCTATTTACTTTCTTACTGTATGTATAGATTTTAATTTCGTATTGCATTTAATTTTTTATTTTTTTAGGTGATTACAGAAATAATAAAGTTAGCTCAATGAACTACTACGCACACCGAATAATGGTTAGACAACATCAAGACAATTATATCCTTCGATATCATCAGCTGTTCCATCAATACATTGTTGATATGTATGCTAAGGTCGAAAGCGAACGCTTGCGATTCCTTCGATTCAACCAGGCAAAACTACGATCGGAAGAATATATTCACTTACGAGATGCTGTTGCTGGAAACATCGATGGAAATTTAAATCCCATTGACATCGGTAATGTTTTCATTTTACCTTCAAGCTACATCGACAGTCCACGGAACATGCAGGAATACATACAAGATGCGATGACTTACGTACGTCATTACGGCCGACCGGATTTATTTATTACATTCACATGTAATCCGAATTGGGAAGAGATACAAACTTTACTATTGCCAGAACAACAAGCCATTCATCGTCATGATTTAACTGCACGTGTGTTTAAACAAAAATTGAAATCCTTAATTGATTTTATTGTTAAATATTCAATTTTTGGTATCACACGTTGTTGGCTGTATACGATAGAGTGGCAAAAGCGAGGTTTGCCTCATGCCCACATTTTGGTTTGGCTTAAAGATAGAATCCGTCCTGAAGAAATCGATCAAATAATTTCAGCCGAAATTCCAGACCCATTAATTGATCAAGAATTATTTGATATTGTCACCAAACACATGATCCATGGGCCATGCGGTGCTTTCAACATGACGTCACCGTGCATGGAAAATGGAAAATGTAAAAAAAAAATTCCCAAAGCCGTATACGAATGACACGATCACGGATATTGATGGTTATCCAATGTATCGCCGCAGAAGTACTGAGAATGGTGGCCACACATTTACAATGCGACTGCCGAACTTTCCAAATCAAGTTGAGTTTGATAATCAGTGGGTGGTACCATACTCACCACTACTTTCAAAAACTTACAAAGCTCATATCAATGTTGAGCTTTGCAGTTCTGTTAAATCAATTAAGTAAATTTGTAAATATGTAAACAAAGGCAGTGATTTGGCCATATTTGAAGTACAAAACATAAATAAAAATGACGAAATAGCACGATACCAAATGGGCAGATACATTAGCAGCAATGAAGCTATTTGGCATATTCTCAGCTTTCCCATCCACGAAAGAGATCCTGCTGTCCAACATCTGGCAATACATCTTGAAAACGGTCAACGTGTATACTTCACTGAAAAAAATGTTCTCCAAAGAGCGTTCGAAGCTCCGAAAACGACTAACTGAATTTTTTACATTGTGTCAAAAACCTGATGTTTTTGGCCAATTCGCGAAGACATTGGTGTTTGGTGATGTTCCACGTTATTTCACATGGAACAAATCCAGTAAAAAATGGGAGCCACGGAAACAAGGAAAACCACATCCTTCCATTACAGGCATATTCAAAGCTAAGACATTGGGGAGACTTTACACGGTACATCCAAAGCAACGTGAGTGCTTCTATTTACGTTTGTTATTGGTGAATGTTCCCGGACCAACGTCTTTTGAATTTTTACGAACAGTTAATGGTCGAGTATTCAATACATACCAGGATGCATGTCGTGAACTGCAATTGCTAGAAGACGATAACCATTGGGACTTAACGCTTGCTGATGCTGCGTTGACATCAACACCGAATAACATTCGTCAGTTGTTTGCAATTATTTTGACGACATGTTATCCCTCGCAAGCACAAACTTTGTGGGAAAAATATAAAAATTGTATGACAGAAGACATATTGCACCGAATTAGACAAACAAATCAATGGCAAAACATAGATTATACACCAGAGATGTACAATGAAGCATTGGTCTTCATCGAGGATTTATGTGTTCTTATTTCAAATTTACCACTTAATCATTATGGTATGCCATCACCTAATCGTCCAGCCACCTACTTAGTCAATACCGATTTACAACGAGAAAATCAATATGACCATGAAAGTTTAGCAACAATTATCATGAACAGTGAACCATTACTGACAGCAGAACAAAAAATTATTTATGATCGGATTATGCTGGCTGTTGCTGCTGAACAAGGCGGTTTTTTTTTCTTGGATGCACCCGGTGGAACCGGTAAGACATTTTTAATATCGTTGATTCTTGCCAAAATACGGTCGCAACAAAAAATCGCATTAGCAGTAGCATCGTCAGGCATTGCGGCTACTTTACTGGATGGTGGGCGAACAGCACATTCAACATTCAATGCGATTGGACGTTATAATAAACCAGATGCAATGTGTAACATCAAAAAGAATAGTGGAATAGCTGCAGTGTTGCGGAAGAGTTCTATAATAATTTGGGATGAGTGCACAATGGCACACAAATATTCACTTGAAGCATTAAACAGAACTATGCAAGATTTAAACAGCAATAATAAACTTTTCGGTGGTGCTATCTTACTTTTGTCTGGTGACTTCCGGCAGACCTTACCGGTTATACCTCGCTCTACTTTCGCGGATGAGATTAATGCATGTTTGAAACAATCATTCTTATGGCGAAGTGTTGAAACACTTCGATTGACCATAAATATGCGAGTACAATTGCAAAATGATCCATCAGCACAAATATTTTCCGAACAACTACTAGATATTGGGAACGGTAAAATAGAACTGCAACCAAATACGCAATGCATTAAACTACCAGACAATTTTTGCACTGTTGTTCAGGATAAAAATGAATTGATTCAGAGTATTTTCCCGGATATACAGAATAATTATTTGAATCATGAATGGCTTAGTCAACGGGCGATTTTGGCAGCCAAAAACGTTGATGTTGACGAAATTAACTTCCAGATACAACAGTTATTACCAGGCGATATGATGTCTTTTAAATCAATCGATACTGTTGTTGATGAAAATGAAAGTGTAAATTTTCCGATTGAATTTTTAAATTCATTAGATATCCCTGGAATGCCACCACATAATCTTCGATTAAAGATTGGTTCCCCTATTATTCTCCTCCGTAATTTGAATCCACCTCAATTATGTAACGGTACGCGTTTGGTCATCAAAAAGATCACCGGAAACATTCTTGAAGCAACCATTTTGGCTGGGAAGTTTAAAGGAAAAGTGGTCCTGCTGCCACGTATTCCGATGATACCATCAGATTCTACCATACCCTTCAAAAGGCTACAGTTTCCAATTCGTTTAGCTTTCGTCATTTCTATAAATAAATCTCAAGGTCAAACAATGTCCATTTGTGGTTTAGATTTGGAAAATCCATGTTTTTCTCATGGGCAACTATATGTTGCGTGTTCACGTGTTGGGAAACCGTCTAATCTATTTGTGTTAGCTAAAGACAGGTTAACCAAAAACATTGTGCACCGATTGGTGTTAAATTAAATTGAATTTGAAAGTATTTATAATTGAATAGTACTTATATTTGTTATAAAATTAAATGGAAATAATAAATCTGATAAATTTTTATTTTGTACCTATTGATTTCTGCTTAATATCAAGTGTAAGAACATTTTAATTAATTGTGTTCAACGTACTTCCCCTTCAAATCTCAATCCAGTGAATTTGTATACCAACATCAATATTTTCGTCTTTATTGGTAAATAATTTCATTGTACTAAAGGGTTATAGTAGTAGAAAGTCAAGTAAGGAGATCACCATATTTTTTTACAAATACCATCTGTGTGAAAAAGCATAGTGGACTCCGTGACTGATGTTCTCTTATTGTTCCTCTTAGATTGTTTACTATAATGTAATATAACAAAAACTTTAGCCACAGCAACGCGTGGCCGGGTCAGCTAGTATATATATATATATATATATATATATATATATATATATATATATATATATATATATATAATATTCATACACATATACATAAATATTTTGACAATTTATATAATTCTGTTTTGTTTGTGATAAAAGGGTTACTCAGTTTTGCCTTTTGGAGGCATTCCGTTGTTTTAACAATTTGACATATGTTAGATGTGTCACATGGCAAGTCTTTTGCATTTCAGGAAAGGACATCCAGCAACAGTTTTGATCATAATGCCTTGACATTGAAGTATAAACTGGATAATGAATTTGAATTAGTTTTTGTTGTTGCATATCAGAAAATACTGCAGTTTTCATATGTAGATAATTTTTTAAATGATATCCATTTGGAATTCCGTGACAAATATAAAAATGACTTGCAGAGTGGAAGGTATTTTCAGGTACTGTATTGAATTGTATTGCATTTGTGCTCTTAGTAAATATGTATAAGAATATTCCTCTAATGACATTGCCCATCTGGCTACTTTTCATTAAAATAAATACCAAAATGTTTGCAAACAGATCAATTTATGAAAACTTACAGCAGATTAGGCTCAAACAATTTTTTTTACCCAATTGACATAAAGAAAGGAAGATAGTGTATATATCACAAATGTATATAAATGAACCAATTATTTATCTACATTTCGGGAATTCAAATATGACAATTTCAATGGCACAAGTTTCAGAGATAAGTTCTACAATTTTTAACATGTGAGAAAAAACTGATTGTATGAACAGTGCAAAAGTAATCTCACATGCGTTACATTGAATGTTCTGACATCTCTTACAAACAATTTTTGAGTAACAGCACAAATTAGCAAGAAGATTCACAAGCATTACTACTGTGACTTTTTAAATTGCCTATCATTTTTAAGTTGATTAATGTAACATTCATGAATTAAACAGCATAACTATAAAGAAGTTAATTTAAACATTAAAAAAAAACCATTCAAATCATATTCTCACCATTAGCTACTGCAGGAAAAATCAATGTAAACATGCAAACATCAATAATGTTTAAACAATAACGGAAACTAAATGTAGTACAGTCTAGTAGCAAGGATCTTAATATATTCACAAGTATGAAAACTCTTAATACAAAAAAACTTTCATCAATCAGAAGTTTACAAATCATGCAGACCATAAGAATGTAATGCATATGCGAACAAAACTACACACACTGTTCTCACAAAAAACAACAACAACACACACTTCTCCACATTTGTAGCCTATGTGAAGCTACTGGCTCAAACTTGCTTACAGAAAACGTTTAACAATTGGAATGCCTATCCCACATCTCACAAACCAACTATTCACCAGATAAGGGTAATACACCTTGTATTCGTTTATATTCGATTTTCCTAATTGATTTACAATTTTGTTTCAATAACTGTACAAAATTAACTTCAAAACATCTTTTTATAATTATTACATTCTCCAGCGCCCAAACAAATATCTATGTACATATAACAAACATGCAAATTACAAAGCAATAAAGCACTCGTGTTTGTGTATGAAAGAAAGAACACCTATCAATAACATATAAATATACCACAAAGGCTCATTTGTATAATTTGAAACTTTTGAAAATGATCTATACATAGTCTTTCAAGACATCCAATCAGGCAATATTAGACTCATAAACATCATTACAGGCACTAATTCGGCTGATTTTCATGACTCTCCATTTCCTATTCAAAAAAGAATTCATCCTTACTCTAGATGATAATATTCATAATAAAAGATACCCCCTGTAACTTGCAGCACTTTAGCAAAGCTGACACTCAACATGACTATCAGCTCTCATTTTTTAAAAATAGTATTGTGGGAAAGGTGTCCTCGAATTATAAGTCTGGCACGTCGAATTAATTAACAACATGTATTTGGCACAACAAAATTACAATCTTACACTCTTGAAACACAAATCAGACACTCTCTCGTGGCTCGGCTCAAGACGGACTGTCCCTCCTCCCAAAACGCCTTCCTCCTCACTGCTCGCCCGTAACAGTGTTACCAACCGCGGCGCGTACTTCCTCTGAACTAACGGCAGGAAAACCCAAAAACTCTTCGGCATCCGATTCCCACACTCGGCCTTCCTGACCATCATCCGACTCGGATGATAGATAATCTTGTGGCCATGGCTGCATAAACTCTGCACAAGATGTAGTTGCTCTCGGTCCTTCGCAATCACCCTCTCGGCTATGTAATGGCTCTCGGCTTAACTTTCGAAACTATTTTTGAAAACGGTGAAGATAAGGACGGTGATGCTAGTGATGGCTGTTTGGCGGAAAGTCAAGACCTAGTAGTTGCGGCCCAGAGTCTAGCAATCGTTGAAGATCAGACAGCTGTGGGAGATTTGGTGCAAACACAAGGACTTCTCGACACTACAGATGAAGACGTTCGGTACCAGTTCCGCTCTCGAGAAGGTAGTGTGAGGTTATGGTAGTTATTTATAAACGATTATTGCGTAGCATGTATTTTTTACGTAGTGTTATGAAACAAAGCAATGGAAGTCAGATTCTTAGTAAAGAATAAATTATTTAAATTGATTGCTATGTGTAGGACAGAGCTGATGACAGCTGACTATGTGTATGACAGCAAATCGAGAGTACTGTTAGCAAGGAGGTTAAGAAGAAAGTAGAAGATATGGTTTCAAACTATGTACCGAAGAGGACAAAAACTACTGGTGTGAAAATGATTTCCGTGAAGGACGAACAACCTATATACAGCAATCCGCGAAGATTATCACCACAGGAGAAGGAAATAGTAGACAAACAACTTTCTACATGGATCGATGATGGAATTATAGAACAAAGTTCTTCCGAATATGCCAGTCAGGTGCTCGTCGTTAAGAAAAAGAATGGTACATCCAGAATTTGTATTGACTTCCGTAAGTTAAACAGGATCGTAGTGAAGGATCGCTATCCTTTACCACTCATCGATGATACACTGGACAGACTGCAAGACGCACGAGTATTTTGCACAATGATCTTAGAAATGGGTTTTTCCACGTTGACGTTGAGGAAGGTAGTAGAAAGTACACGTCATTTATCACACATGCAGGTCAATATCAGTTCAGAAAGGTTCCTTTTGGATTATGCAACAGTCCCGCAGTATTCCAGAGATTTATCAACACAGCATTTCGACCATTGATGGCACAGGGCGTCGCTTTGATTTATATGGACGACATAATTATTCCCGCAAAGGACGACGAAGAAGCTTTGGAGCGACTTAGGCAAGTTTTGGAGTTGTCCCAGGACTACGGATTGGATATTAATTTCGAAAAGTGTCAATTCATGAAAAGAGTCGTACAGTTCCTTGGATATACGATTCAATACGGACAAATTCAACGATCTTTGGAAAAGACGATAGCAGTTCAGAATTTTCCAGAACCTAAGACGAAGACAGGACTACACAGCTTCATTGGTTTAACGAGCTACTTCAGTAAGTTTATACCTGAGTACGCGTTGGTAGCTAAACCATTGAGTGACATGCTGAAGGAGGATCAAGAATTTCGATTTGAGGAGGATCAGCGAAAAGCATTTCAAAAATTGAAAGACCATCTAGCGTCCAGTCCGGTTTTGAACATATATAACCCGAAGTATGAAACGGAGTTGCACACGGACGCGAGCAAATTTGGCTACGGTGCAGTGCTTTTGCAGAAGTGCCCAGATGATGGCAAGCTCCACCCGGTGTCATATATGAGTAGAAAGACGACTGAACAAGAAGAAAAGTATAGCAGCTACGAGCTTGAGATACTAGCTGTTATGAACGCACTTAAAAAGTTTCGAGTATACCTTTTAGGTATTGATTTCAAAATTGTAACTGATTGTGCATCGTTCCAAAAGACAATGGATAAAAATGATATTTCGCCAGGAGTAGCCAGATGGGCAATGTCATTAGAGGAATATTCTTATACAATTGAGCATCGCGCTGGTTCGAGAATGAAGCACGCTGATGCACTGAGTCGATGTACTACTGTTCTTTTTGGTTTTGCCGACATTTTGGCCACGAAGATTAAAAAGGCTCAAGAAGAAGACGAAGGAACCATAGCAATCAAACAAATTCTGAAAGAAAAGCCGTATGATGATGTTGAGTTTCGAGACGGATTATTGTTTAAATTCAGCGATGGACGAGAAACTTTAGTGGTTCCACGAGGCATGCAGACGGAAATTATTAAAGCTGCTCACGAAAAAGGACATTACTCGTGCAAAAGGACAGAAGATATTAAGCAAGAGTTCCACATACCGAATTTGACAGACAAGGTGAAGCGAGTAATATCGAATTGCATACGATGTCTAGTTGTCAACAGGAAAGCTGGAAAGAAGGAAGGAGTTCTACATCCATTGTTTAAAGAGAGTCTACCCATTCATACGTATCATGTATATCATATTGGTCCTCTTTAATCTACGCATAAAGGATACAAGCACATACTTGTTGTGGTGGACAGTTTTTCAAAATATACTTGTCTTTATCCTGTAAAAACGACAAAATCGAATGAGGCGATCGCTAAATTAGAACTACAAAAGACAAACTTTGGAAACCCTTCCAAATTATCACCGACAGAGGGACTTCATTTACTTCGCAAGAATTTGAGGATTACTGCAGGAGCGAAGATATTAAACACGTGCTGATAACGACAGGTTTACCAAGAGCCAACGGCCAGGTTGAAAGAATGAATTCGACGATAGCAAACATCATAGCCAAGCTTTCTATCAGCGATCCCACGAAATGGTATAAGTTGGTACCTGATGTGCAGAGAGCTATGAATTCAACTTATCAACGGAGTATTGGCAGATCGCCATTTGAACTTTTGGTTGGCGTAAAGATGCGAAATAAGAAAGATATTCGAGTTTTAGATCTACTAAATGAAGAGCTGATAGCTATATTTGAAGACAGACGAGACGAATTTAGAGAAGATGCCAAAATGCAGATAGAGAAGGTGCAAAATGAAAACCGAGCGAGTTTTAATCGGCGCCGAACTGAGGCAACAAGGTACAATGAAGGGGATTTGGTTGCAATCAAACGTACTCAGTTTGGACCGGGTCTGAAGTTGAACCCAAAAAATCTTGGTCCATATCGAATAACCAAAGTCAAGGGAAACGACACCTACGATGTTAGCCGAGAGGGTGATTGCGAAGGACCGAGAGCAACTACGTCTTGTGCAGAGTTTATGCAGCCATGGCCACAAGATTATCTATCATCCGAGTCGGATGATGGTCAGGAAGGCCGAGTGTGGGAATCGGATGCCGAAGATTTTTTGGGTTTTCCTGCCGTTAGTTCAGAGGAAGTACGCGCCGCGGTTGGTAACACTGTTACGGGCGAGCAGTGAGGAGGAAGGCGTTTTGGGAGGAGGGACAGTCCGTCTTGAGCCGAGCCACGAGAGTGTGTACTATTTGTGTTTCAAGAGTGTAAGATTGTAATTTTGTTGTGCCAAATACATGTTGTTAATTAATTCGACGTGCCAGACTTATAATTCGAGGACACCTCTCCCACAATTTGGGGGCTCGTCCGCGATTACGTTGGATTTCGACGAGGATTGAGACGGATAGCGACGAGACGTCTGGAATTTTCCGGCCGCCATTATGAACAACAACCTTGAGAAAATACGACGCGCTGCACGACGACAATTTGTAATTTACGACGACAGTTCCAGATTGAAGCCATTTGTCAAGGTTGTTACGACGGTGGATTTTCAATTGACGACGTGGCGACATTCGACGTGGCGACGTGGTGTTATTCTAACCCTAATTATCGAGTGAATCAATCGACGACCATAATTGCCGGAATTCGAAAATAAGTGAGTAGAAATAAAACGAAAAAATTTCTGGACCTTGAGAAATTTGATTACACGATTCGACGCTTCTAGAAGGTAAAAAACTTTTTCACACATTATCGACGGTGTCCTATATTATCGACAGAGTTACTAAAAGTTTTAGAATTTTCCCGAGAGATGGCGACGTTGGGAGATATCGACAAAATAAATAAAAACAACCTCTGCGCCTGCGAAAGCAATTAAAACCTTGCACAAATTAATATTCGAAGATATCCCAAAAGATAGGAAGAATCGGAAAAGGTTAAAGGAATTCGCGGGATTCACATTTGAATTAGATTCAAAAGATTTTAAACTGAAAAAGGAATTTATAAATAATTCATTTACAGAGGCAGAATTGGGCACTATATGTAGTATTCTTTGTATCATTGACGGGACGAAAGAAGTAATGATCGATGATGTGTGCAATTATTTGTCGAATTTGGGAAACCTTCTGATAAAAATCGAACAAGACGAAGAGGAAGAGAACGATTACGACGAGATTTTTGATACAAAAAAATAAACTAAATGATAAGATGGATGAGACAAGGGATGCACTCAGGAAAGTATCGGCTGATTTACAGAAGAAGCTGAAAATTAAGAAGAAGAAAATAGAAGACAGTTCGGACGACGAGTTTGATTCGCGTTCTTCTGGTGTCAGAAGTAAGTGTCATTCGCGTTCTTCTGGTGTCAGAAGTAAGTGTCATTCGCGTTCTTCTGGTGTCAGAAGTGAGTGTCATTCGCGTTCTTTTGGTGTCAGAAGTGAGTGTCATTCGCGTTCTTCATCCTCGGTGCAGGATCGGCCGAAATTTTCATTGACTTTCCGCGATATTGAAGGCACTTTGAAGACGTATAATGGCAGTGACGGATATCCAGGAAAAAAATGGATTGAAGACTTCGAGGAGACAGCGACTTTGATGGATTGGAATTCCTTACAGAAGTTTATTTTTGCCAAGAAATCACTGGACGGCCTTGCAAAATTATTTATTCAGGGAGAAAAAGGAATAACATCGTGGTCCACGTTAAAAAAAGCTTTGAGAGAAGAGTTTGATGTAAAAGCAAGCACGGCAGATATTCATCGACTGTTAAACAACCGAAAGAAGAAACGAGAAGAATCTCTGCAAGAGTACTTTTTGGTGATGAGAGAAATTGCTAGCCGAGGTGACATCGAAGACGACGCATTGATCCAATATATTATTGATGGGATCGAAGATGATTCTGGAACAAAATTATTGTTGTATGGAGCTGATGATAATGCACATTTCAGGAAATAAATTTTTGCATAATTATACACAGTTACGCTTGTATATATTTGATTGGATTTTTATTCAAGTCGATAATGAATAAAATTACATTTATTATGCACTTCTTAGGAGATAATCTCACGTGTGAAAATTTGACATATGTTAGATGTGTCACATGGCAAGTCTTTTGCATTTCAGGAAAGGACATCCAGCAACAGTTTTGATCATAATGCCTTGACATTGAAGTATAAACTGGATAATGAATTTGAATTAGTTTTTGTTGTTGCATATCAGAAAATACTGCAGTTTTCATATGTAGATAATTTTTTAAATGATATCCATTTGGAATTCCGTGACAAATATAAAAATGACTTGCAGAGTGGAAGGTATTTTCAGGTACTGTATTGAATTGTATTGCATTTGTGCGTCGAATTAATTGACAACATGTATTTGGCACAACAAAATTACAATCTTACACTCTTGAAACAAATCGTACACTCTCTCGTGGCTCGGCTCAAGACGGACTGTCCCTCCTCCCAAAACGCCTTCCTCCTCACTGCTCGCCCGTAACAGTGTTACCAACCGCGGCGCGTACTTCCTCTGAACTAACGGCAGGAAAACCCAAAAACTATTCGGCATCCGATTCCTACACTCGGCCTTCCTGACCATCATCCGACTCGGATGATAGATAATCTTGTGGCCATGGCTGCATAAACTCTGCACAAGACGTAGTTGCTCTCGGTCCTTCGCAATCACCCTCTCGGCTAACATCGTAGGTGTCGTTTCCCTTGACTTTGGTTATTCGATATGGACCAAGATTTTTTGGTTTCAACTTCAGACCCGGTCCAAACTGAGTACGTTTGATTGCAACCAAATCCCCTTCATTGTACCTTGTTGCCTCAGTTCGGCGCCGATTAAAACTCGCTCGGTTTTCATTTTGCACCTTCTCTATCTGCATTTTGGCATCTTCTCTAAATTCGTCTCGTCTGTCTTCAAATATAGCTATCAGCTCTTCATTTAGTAGATCTAAAACTCGAATATCTGTCTTATTTCGCATCTTTACGCCAACCAAAAGTTCAAATGGCGATCTGCCAATACTCCGTTGATAAGTTGAATTCATAGCTCTCTGCACATCAGGTACCACCTTATACCATTTCGTGGGATCGCTGATAGAAAGCTTGGCTATGATGTTTGCTATCGTCGAATTCATTCTTTCAACCTGGCCGTTGGCTCTTGGTAAACCTGTCGTTATCA
This sequence comes from Gryllus longicercus, assembly GCA_038098605.1. Lineage (NCBI taxonomy): Eukaryota > Metazoa > Arthropoda > Insecta > Orthoptera > Gryllidae > Gryllus > Gryllus longicercus. Next base: position 217,887 of record JAZDUA010000511.1, on the reverse strand, counting down.
GCACGTGTTTAATATCTTCGCTCCTGCAGTAATCCTCAAATTCTTGCGAAGTAAATGAAGTCCCTCTGTCGGTGATAATTTGGAAGGGTTTCCAAAGTTTGTCTTTTGTAGTTCTAATTTAGCGATCGCCTCATTCGATTTTGTCGTTTTTACAGGATAAAGACAAGTATATTTTGAAAAACTGTCCACCACAACAAGTATGTGCTTGTATCCTTTATGCGTAGATTAAAGAGGACCAATATGATCTACATGATACGTATGAATGGGTAGACTCTCTTTAAACAATGGATGTAGAACTCCTTCCTTCTTTCCAGCTTTCCTGTTGACAACTAGACATCGTATGCAATTCGATATTACTCGCTTCACCTTGTCTGTCAAATTCGGTATGTAGAACTCTTGCTTAATATCTTCTGTCCTTTTGCACGAGTAATGTCCTTTTTCGTGAGCAGCTTTAATAATTTCCGTCTGCATGCCTCGTGGAACCACTAAAGTTTCTCGTCCATCGCTGAATTTAAACAATAATCCGTCTCGAAACTCAACATCATCATACGGCTTTTCTTTCAGAATTTGTTTGATTGCTATGGTTCCTTCGTCTTCTTCTTGAGCCTTTTTAATCTTCGTGGCCAAAATGTCGGCAAAACCAAAAAGAACAGTAGTACATCGACTCAGTGCATCAGCGTGCTTCATTCTCGAACCAGCGCGATGCTCAATTGTATAAGAATATTCCTCTAATGACATTGCCCATCTGGCTACTCTTGGCGAAATATCATTTTTATCCATTGTCTTTTGGAACGCTGCACAATCAGTTACAATTTTGAAATCAATACCTAAAAGGTATACTCGAAACTTTTTAAGTGCGTTCATAACAGCTAGTATCTCAAGCTCGTAGCTGCTATACTTTTCTTCTTGTTCAGTCGTCTTTCTACTCATATATGACACCGGGTGGAGCTTGCCATCATCTGGGCACTTCTGCAAAAGCACTGCACCGTAGCCAAATTTGCTCGCGTCCGTGTGCAACTCCGTTTCATACTTCGGGTTATATATGTTCAAAACCGGACTGGACGCTAGAAGGTCTTTCAATTTTTGAAATGCTTTTCGCTGATCCTCCTCAAATCGAAATTCTTGATCCTCCTTCAGCATGTCACTCAATGGTTTAGCTACCAACGCGTACTCAGGTATAAACTTACTGAAGTAGCTCGTTAAACCAATGAAGCTGTGTAGTCCTGTCTTCGTCTTAGGTTCTGGAAAATTCTGAACTGCTATCGTCTTTTCCAAAGATCGTTGAATTTGACCGTATTGAATCGTATATCCAAGGAACTGTACGACTCTTTTCATGAATTGACACTTTTCGAAATTAATATCCAATCCGTAGTCCTGGGACAACTCCAAAACTTGCCTAAGTCGCTCCAAAGCTTCTTCGTCGTCCTTTGCAGGAATACTTATGTCGTCTATATAAATCAAAGCGACGCCCTGTGCCATCAATGGTCGAAATGCTGTGTTGATAAATCTCTGGAATACTGCGGGACTGTTGCATAATCCAAAAGGAACCTTTCTGAACTGATATTGACCTGCATGTGTGATAAATGACTTGTACTTTCTACTACCTTCCTCAACGTCTACGTGGAAAAATCCATTTCTAAGATCCATCGTGCAAAATACTCGTGCGTCTTGCAGTCTGTCCAGTATATCATCGATGAGTGGTAAAGGATAGCGATCCTTCACTACTATCCTGTTTAACTTACGGAAGTCAATACAAATTCTGGATGTACCATTCTTTTTCTTAACGACGAGCACCTGACTGGCATATTCGGAAGAACTTAGTTCTATAATTCCATCGTCGATCCATGTAGAAAGTTGTTTGTCTACTATTTCCTTCTCCTGTGGTGATAATCTTCGCGGATTGCTGTATATAGGTTGTTCGTCCTTCACGGAAATCATTTTCACATCAGTAGTTTTTGTCCTCTTCGGTACATAATTTGAAACCATATCTTCTACTTTCTTCTTAACCTCCTTGCTAACAGTACTCTCGATTTGCTGTCATACACATAGTCAGCTGTCATCAGCTCTGTCCTACACATAGCAATCAATTTAAATAATTTATTCTTTACTAAGAATCTGACTTCCATTGCTTTGTTTCATAACACTACGTAAAAAAATACATGCTACGCAATAATCGTTTATAAATAACTACCATAACCTCACACTACCTTCTTGAGAGCGGAACTGGTACTGAACGTCTTCATCTGTAGTGTCGAGAAGTCCTTGTTTGCACCAAATCTGCCACAGCTTTCTTATCTTCAACGATTGCTAGACTCTGGGCCGAAACTATTGGTCTTGACTTTCCGCCAAACATGCATAACTAGCATCACCGTCCTTATCTTCACTGTTTTCAAAAATAGTTTCGAAAGTTAAGCCGAGAGCCATTACATAGCCGAGAGGGTGATTGCGAAGGACCGAGAGCAACTACATCTTGTGCAGAGTTTATGCAGCCATGGCCACAAGATTATCTATCATCCGAGTCGGATGATGGTCAGGAAGGCCGAGTGTGGGAATCGGATGCCGAAGAGTTTTTGGGTTTTCCTGCCGTTAGTTCAGAGGAAGTACGCGCCGCGGTTGGTAACACTGTTACGGGCGAGCAGTGAGGAGGAAGGCGTTTTGGGAGGAGGGACAGTCCGTCTTGAGCCGAGCCACGAGAGAGTGTCCGATTTGTGTTTCAAGAGTGTAAGAATGTAATTTTGTTGTGCCAAATACATGTTGTTAATTAATTCGACGTGCCAGACTTATAATTCGAGGACACCTTTCCCACAATACTATTTTTAAAAAATGAGAGCTGATAGTCATGTTGAGTGTCAGCTTTGCTAAAGTGCTGCAAGTTACAGGGGGTATCTTTTATTATGAATATTATCATCTAGAGTAAGGATGAATTCTTTTTTGAATAGGAAATGGAGAGTCATGAAAATCAGCCGAATTAGTGCCTGTAATGATGTTTATGAGTCTAATATTGCCTGATTGGATGTCTTGAAAGACTATGTATAGATCATTTTCAAAAGTTTCAAATTATACAAATGAGCCTTTGTGGTATATTTATATGTTATTGATAGGTGTTCTTTCTTTCATACACAAACACGAGTGTTTTATTGCTTTGTAATTTGCATGTTTGTTATATGTACATAGATATTTGTTTGGGCGCTGGAGAATGTAATAATTATAAAAAGATGTTTTGAAGTTAATTTTGTACAGTTATTGAAACAAAATTGTAAATCAATTAGGAAAATCGAATATAAACGAATACAAGGTGTATTACCCTTATCTGGTGAATAGTTGGTTTGTGAGATGTGGGATAGGCATTCCAATTGTTAAACGTTTTCTGTAAGCAAGTTTGAGCCAGTAGCTTCACATAGGCTACAAATGTGGAGAAATGTGTGTTGTTGTGTTTTGTGAGAACAGTGTGTGTAGATTTGTTCGCATATGCATTACGTTCTTATGGTCTGCATGATTGTAAACTTCTGATTGATGAAAGTTTTTTTGTATTAAGAGTTTTCATACTTGTGAATATATTAAGATCCTTGCTTCTTTCACATTCTGACCAATTCAACTAGATATCCGACTATTAGGAAACTGTAGGGATGACACTTGACGTACAGTAGTATCCGGTTGCACTTCTGGAAACATGGCTCCATCTTCAGGCTTGTCCTTGGTGTAGTCGAGGGTCGCAAAATCCTTCGAGTTACCAGCCAGATCCCAAACACGCGGTTTCTTGCCTTCCTTACTTGGCTTTGGGCTCTTTCTGCACAAAATATCCTGCATTAACAATTTTATTTTTTGAAATACTAGATTTTAACATATCTAGTAATGTTAGGAGTGTTATTACTGATGAGGCCAAAAGTTAAAAATAGAGGTAGAGCATAACAGAGCTGAGATTTCTAATTTGGATGAGGCAGGAATAACACTGTAATATTTCATGGTATGCTCGGCATTTTTATTGGTCACCATAAAATCTCACGGTTATCTGAAAATTTACATTACTGTGATAGTACAGAAATTAATTCTGTTGCTGCAGAATGATAGTACAATATTGTAGAATGTTACTCACGATATCTATTCAAACAATATTTGTTAACTGTGGTTTGAGAAAGATGGCCGTGAATAATTCTTCTGTATCTAAAGAAATTTTAGATGCACCTGCAAAAGCTACATGGGATTTAGTCCCGGAAAAATCAAAAGCACGATATGAAAAGTCGTATCAGATATTTAAAGTATAGCAAATATTGTTGATATTTATAATATAGCAAAGCTGAGATACACATTCACACTGTCAGGAAATATAATTATCTGAAAAGAGTTTCAATGCCTGAAAAGAGTTTCATTAGGTGGAATACCAGAAAATTTGTAAATTTAACTAATACACATTTTTCTAATTCACCTGTAACAATAATTATTACAAGAACTAATACGAGTTACTTGTATTCTGATTAGTTAGAATCTTTTTTTCTCTAAATAAACAGATGACTTGCAGAGAATTAATGGTTGTTTATTAACATTGCTATGGATGCATAAATTTCTTAACATACAGGTAGGTACAAGTGCACTTATTGAAATAATAACAAACTTATTAATAACAAACTTGTAGGGTAACAGGGGTTAAAGATGTAAGTGACCAATAAAAGTTAAAATCCCAATCTGTGATGTTCTAAGTTTGTCTAACAAAAGCTTTTATACAGTTATTGAAGCATGAATAAGTTTTTTATAACTTTCTTGCAGACAAAAGCTGATTGTTGATTAAATAATGCAACGGTTATCATCATAAAGGAAAATACTGATTTATAACAAATAATAAGCGTCCTATTTCACTTCTTTTACGACCACAAACTCATTTATTGGTTCAAACTTTTTGAGGGATGAAAGAAACAGTCTGCAGTGAAAAAACATAACCCTTTTCTCTTCATTCATGCAGTTTAATAATAAAAAAATAATAGTGCAATACTTCTTCGAGAACACAGGTGTTCTTTTGTGATCCACCATCTTGGTTCCGACATTAAACAGTTCATTATCATATTTTGAAATAAACAATTTCATTTAGCCTCCAAGTTCCCCACATCAAACAAGGCCAATAACACAAAATATGGAGGTCAAGTTAATGAATCTCTGATCATAGATAAGCTGTACTATCTTTAATGACCTAACAATTTAACCATTTAGGTTTTTATATTGCAATATTATACAGTTACGAATTTTGTGTTCAAGAAAAATAGTGCATGATACGTTACAGCTTCTACCCTGACAAAAAAGACCAGTGAACATTTTTGTTTTTACTGTGTTAAGACAGCTGCATCTTTAATAAAATAAACTCCCAGCACCCATAATAACAAAATCTAAAAAATATCAATGACCAAATTCTTTCTCAGCTTCACTTCTAAGGTTTGAGGAGATAAGATGTGAAGTACTTTCATGAATGTCTTCATTCTCACAGATAAGTTACTTTAACATGTTACGACTAAAATAAGATTCCTTCAATTATCGGGTAACGTTTTGTATCCACAAAACCTTACAAATTAATTAATATTCGCGCAACTTTTCTTGACCGATGACCTTGAACCCCCACCCTTGTGCAAGAAACAGTTGAAGGCAAAAGCTCGCAGCGGGCACTGATGACAACCTTCCAAGCGTTAAAACTTCGTTGGCGCGAAACAGAAGCTAGTCAAAGCCAGTTGCTTTCATAGTGCAGAACTCCTGTTCAAGTTTATTGTCAATATCGAAAGAAATGGCTGAGTCAGGTCCAGGTCCTTCAAGGGAGTCACCTATGACCTCGCCGCACAAGATGCAGGTTTGACTTTCATTTCACAGACGTTGGCATTACTTAAAATACTCTAGTGGCCGACTTCGTAACTAATATCCCCACTCCTCCCAAAATCGTCAATCCATCGGTCAAGAAAAGTTGCGCGAATATTACTTACTTTTTATCGGCTTTGGATTGAGGGCTTTTCCCAAACTTCTGTGCAAGACGCAAACGATTCTGCCGCAGGGTCTCTTCATCCAATTCTCCATTTGTTGTTATAACAGGAGCAATAACAGGCACTACCTCCTCAATTTTTATCTTTTCAGGTACTTTCACTACAAATAAAAGGATATGTTAAAGGTATATCAAATAGTAATATCAGACGTGAAAGGACAATTCAAATCTCGTAACTTCTCTTCCCAGATTAATTTTGTACATGCCAGTAATTGTAATTCTCTTGCTCTACTTATAGTCCCAAAAGCTGTAACATTCATGTCGGAAGATGATAATTTTTTAGAACAAATTGAGAGATAAGCAATTCCCTACCTCCTACTTCCATATGCACAGTTGTTTGAAAAGAATAGAAACAATATCTCAAACTTGCAAACATAAAACCATTTTTAAGTTTCTGAATAGTTAAAATAAAATTTTCATCATCACTATTGCACATCACTATCACTATTGGAATTATTTCCTTTATCACAAATTAAATTATAAAAAAAGATCAAAATATAAACATGAAGCTGATTTAATATCCTAAACTCTCTATTCTCCTCCTAACTTCACAATTATGTAAAATTATATGAGTTTTCAGACCAAACTTTTCATTTGGTTAAAAAAAGGGTGGTCTACTTCACCTATTTTATGTATAAGAACTGGTTATTGCTTTTTCAATTTGATTTAATGACATTTAACATACTTCCTACCACTTACGAATGCAAGTTTAGTGGTCATGGTAAGGTTTATGATGACATGATCACATTAAATTATATTTACTAGGCTATTTACAGCAATTAAATATACAATGGAACTGTTATTTCTTTCCCCAGCAAGTTTTAATTTGTTATAAGAAATATTGGTTACTTAGTCAGTGACATTATTGTAGCTTCGAGAACGTAGTTATTTTATTCCCTTGACAAGCAGAGGAAGCAAGCAAAACTCTGTATTAGGTTGCAAAGATTAAAACAAATTAAACCATCTTGACATACTAATACAACATATATATTACGCAAGTTTAAAAGAAGGTTGAAACTTCGCCGTTATATTAGTTACTAAGCTGTAGATTTCATGTGTTGAAGATCTTTGAACACTGAAATTGTTAATATTATTTTTCAAATGAGAACTATTCCTAGTACAGTAAAATATCATTGCATTTGTACTACTAGGCTGTCCGGGTGACGCCGCGTCCATGGCGAAGGTGCCGACGTTTCGGTCGCCATTCTGCGACCTTCCTCAGGGCGTATTGCGAAGGTCGAGGAAGGTCGCAGAATGGCGACCGAAACGTCGGCACCTTCGCCATGGACGCGGCGTCACCCGGACAGCCTAGTAAGTACTGACTCCGGCCGCGGAAGCCTACGCTCTCATCATTGCATTTCATGAAGTGAAACATGTTTAATTTATAAATCTTTGTTAGAACATGACATAATTTGAACAAAATTCTGTGAAGTTACTCACTCAATCAAAATACGTTTTGCAAATATGACATGTCTTAACTATAAGTTTTATTTGTTAACGTTTCATATCTTCATCATCATTTTTTTGTGTCACTAACAAAATGTAAAGACTGATTACATTTTGATAGTTCATCAAAAGGGCGCATTTTCACCCTTCAAAATCAAGGTCATCTACACCATTACCAAAATTATTTTAATTATTAATTTTCTATAGCATTACCATCAAAATAACAAACCTTGCAGTCAAGATAGGATTTCAAGAGAAATGACAATAGTTTTAAACATTGATTAAAAGACATCTTCTCGTTAATTACTTTTAACAATTTGAGAATTTTCATTCACTTAACCCTTAAGTGGTAAGACCAGTCTCTCAGAACCCACTTCTCTCTTCTCCCAGTTTTCTTTTGTTAATTGGACTATACTGGTTAGGTTTCAACTTCGAATACAAAGCTATGTATCATTCCAGTCTCTATTTAAAGTGATGACATTGTTCTGTTATTTTTTTTTAATCTACTTCATTGTTGCAAATTTGCCACGGCAGCTTCAGAAACCTGGATTACTGTACATGTAACTATATTTAACTTCAGAGTAAGACATTGTTTTCCCATGTGTTTCATATAATATTTCATTCTCTTAGTAAACAACCATGGTTATGATATGTTTACTTGATTTATTATTTAGTTTATTTGGAAATGTTGAAAGAGAATGAGCCTATGTATCTCGCCAAAGTCATAAATTGGTGAAGAACTGAATTGCTTGGAGTGTTTCAAGAAGTTGTGCAATGAAAAAGTGAAGAAATTATGATTACTATCTGTTGTGTCTAGTTATGTGCAATGCCCAAATTTATAATATTAATTGACAAAACATAATCTAAAACAAATATATGAAACTGAATTTCTCACCAGTTTCAAACATTCCTGTAACAACTCTGCTTTAAAAATTTAATTTCAATGTTAAAAAAAATTAGATTATGAAAATTTTGATTCAAATATATGTGTTATTAGTTATGTAAGAAGTAAATTCAATAAAAACAGTGAATAATGTGCAAATAAAGATGAAAAGTGTTACGGGGTCTGAGAGACAGATGTTACCTATAAGATGACAAAATTTGTGTTACCACTTAAGGGTTAAACTATTATAAATACTTTAAAAATCAAGTCATCGTTGAATTTAAATTAAGAGAGCATGTCGTGTGCTCTTATAAAGCCAAAAAGACAACCTGAAAATCTGCAGCATTCACCAGGAGATGAACCTGGGACCAGGCACACAGCTATAGATGTAAATAATATCAACTAGCAATTTTGCGTGGCATGATACTCGAATCAAAAATGACTGAGTAAGACAATTTATTTAGAATTTCCTGCATTTTGAATCTTGTAAATCCACTCTATACTGCAAATCTACGTGTGTTATCTTAGTGTTGTTATTTGTACCTTCACCATTGACCATGCTTCCTCCAGCTTTCTTCTTAGCCTTTCCTGAAATCATCAAAAGAAGTCAACATCACAAAAAATATCAAATGATTACATTGCAATATATAATTACTCTATTGTTTTCTTATCATACAGATAAAATCAGGTTTTTCTGAGGTGTAGGGAAAAATATTTTTAACGGACAAGGGATACGATTGAAAGGTATACAACAGTAACAACAGGAACAAAGTGGGATGAAAAGCCATAAGACGTCTTGTAAGAAATATTTTCACGTCCTATGTAGAGTTCAAGTTCCATGAGGCCGTCTCTTCCATCTGACAACGTAAATTTCACTACACTCCTTTTACCATCTAGTGGAGAAAGAAGGCATCATTTGGGTCATGAAACAATAAAAGTCCCATAAATGTCCATTGCTTCAATCAGGGTGCAAATGCCGGTGGGGCTGCTGTCAAGGGGTGTTCAGTGTTTAACATCTATGGGAAAAAGCTAAATGAAAATTAACCCCTCTAATACAAAACGCCATAGAAAGATGATAGTTTTATATGAATTTTAAGACATAATCAATACTAAATCCTGAAAGTGTGCTTTAGCTGAAAAGAGAATTACTCCAAGGCCTGCAGCCAACAGACTCATGATTAAAAAGTTAGAAAATCACCCATTATGATGTACAGGCAACATCAGGAGCACAAATGCAACCTACAAAACAAGTTCCGCTGTAACAGGTGTTGTCATTGTGTTTTACTAAGAAACAATGTACCTTAAAAGCAGGTTTTTGTTACATTTTTAGCCTTGATCTACAAAATGAGATCCTTTTGGATGACTTATTACATTTTTGAAGAGTGCCACTTTAGAAGCAAGGATTGTGAAAGGCGTTCAAAGTTGGGTCAAAGTATTAAGTTATTTTCATATAAGTCTAATTAGTTTTTAATAAAAATAAGGTGTAATTCTTTAATTCTGATAGCTTTTTTAAAACTGGTTACAGGTTCTCTCTTCAAGGTTAATATTCTTTAACTCTTGCAGGTTCCTGAAAACCTGTAACCAATTTTAAAAAGGTTGTGACATACCTGTTGATTGATTAATGTTTCAACATGATCAGGTTTTCTATACCAATGACAATTTTTTTATGAAAATGCTTACTAGTGGTTCATAATGTAATGTCAATAAACCTGGATACTAGAGTTTTTTACAAGACCCCAAATAGGGTCAAAACATCATAATTGTATAACAAGAAATAAATTGTTATAAAAAAATACCGAGTCTGTTTATTAGGGTCAAGAAACCATCACAACAAAATAATTATGATAATAGACAATTATATATTCATTATAATTAGCATATTAGCCAGACAGTTTGGATAAAATGCACATTCTCGACAGCTTGAAAATGCATAGTTCAAAAATTGTAAAATGTCAAAAAGTTGGCTTTTGTGTTCACAAAAAGCATTTTTGAAAAATTGAACAATCTGGTGAAAACTGATTTTTTTGAAAAATTCATTCCAGATCTCTAAAGCAAACTTTCTGATATTTTACCATTACTGATCTCCATAATTTTATAAGAAAGTTGGGAAAGAAAAAAGTCTGTGGTACAAGGAAATCTCTGAATTTAAAATTTCATTATTTTCATTTAGTCTGAAAATAACTGATTACTTGTAAACACTGACAGTTTTTAATTTTTCCTAATCCTTCTAAGAGGCCTATAATGAATTTACTCTGTACCCGGTGAGATCAGAGATTTCAGCACAGGTAGCTGCTCCTTAACCCATTTGTGAATCTTGATGTCTCTCAGATGTCATGATGGAGAATGGCTTTGTGGCCATCCATAAATTATGTAATGCAAAAGAATGTGTGTGTGTGTGTGTGTGTGTGTGTGTGTGTGTGTGTGTGTGTGTGTGTGTGTGTGTGTGTGTGTCTGCACCAGTGTGACATAGTGTTACGCTGAGTTACATAGGGGTAAAGGGGTGTGTGTGTAATGTAACATGGATTTTTTTTTTACATTTTTTATGGTTTGTTGAAATACTTCCTTTTTATGACACATTAAAACATGGTAATATTATCTTATTACTTTGTTTTTAAACAAAATTATTTTCATTTATTAGCCTCTTTGCCAACTTAATACATGCTTGGCAATATGAAAACTACACCCTAAAAGTATTAGTTTCAAAGTCACCATTTCATTTTCTCAGCATACTCTGCATGTGTGCAGAAGAATGGTGGAAGTATCATTTCTGTTCAAATACCTGATTAAAAAAATTTTGCATTTGCTGTGTGGAACCAGTTCCCGATGACAGAAGTAAAAAGGGTAATAACTTCACTGAAAAAGAAAAAAAGACGCTGGACCCAATAACATACACAACGAACAGATCCAAAAAAACAGATATAATTCTGCTACCAAGATGGGCCAAACTTCTAAACAAGTGTGTGGAACTAGAAACTATCCCCGAGAAATGGAGGCACTTGATCATCAAAGTCCTATACAAAGGAAAAGGCGACCTCAAGGGCAAGAACAAATATATGAGGATGGCTCTGGAATGCAACCCCTTCAAAATACTAACAAAATTACTTACTGACAGAGTGAAAGCACAAGTTGACACTGCTCTTCCTGACCCTCAGTTCAATCTTAGAAGTAGGAGATCCACAATTGCAACCATCTCGCTATTACTGAGACACACAAGAAGCACAAAGGAAGAAGTAATATGTAGTTTTCATAGACTTCACCAAGGCATATGACTATGAACAGAAGATGGATTATTGATCAGCTAGAGAAGACTCTAAAAAAATTCAGTGCGTGGATAAGAGACGTAAAGGAAATGCTCAGGTACAATGTTATGAAAGTTAGCGACAACCAGACTATCAGACACTACCCTACAAACAAACTTGAGTTCTACAAGGAGACCTTAAGTCCCTTACTATTTAATAATACAGCCACTAGCATCCTCAAACCAGCAGAAAAAGTGGAAGGACTTTCACCACAATAAATGTATGCAGATGATCTAGCATCAACAAATCTAGGAGATCTGCAGCAAGGATTAGAAGAAATAGCACATTGGTCACGAGAACATTATTTCCAAACCAACACAGAAAAAACAGATGATGGTGTTTAGAAAAGGGGAAAAAGTACCCATAGCAACAGTACTTTGTATACTTCTTCTGAGTTGTTCTTTTGTAGTCCATCTTTTCCAGAGATTGAATTTGCTAATTAATATAAAGTGATCAGAGCCTATATAACATCCCCGATACACTTGGACATCTTTTATTTGTGATTTTCATTTTTCATTTATTAGGAAATAATCAATTATTGTTTTGTATCCTCTAGCACACCAAGTACACCAGTTTTCATCCCGTTTTCTGAACAAAGTGTTAGAGATCTTTAAACTGTTAGTGCTGGCAAAATGAATAAGTTCGTTTCCATTATTGTTTAGGGTATTTTCTCCAGATGTCCCAAGTATTCCCGGTATAGGTGTTTTACCTATTCTCGCATTAAAATCTCCTCCTACAATAAGATGGTCGTTTTTATTTATTTTGTCAATATGTTTCTGCAGTAGTTTATATAGATCTTGTGTTTCCTCCTTTTTGCCTTCTTCTGGAGCATACAGTCCTAATATTGTCAGATGGCCTATAGAAATATTAACTCTTAAAGATATCACTCTCTCATTAATAAAATTATAACTTTCAATTCTTGATTTCCAGCTTTTATGAACAAGGATGGCTATTCCTGCCCGCGCCCTTTCATTTTGCCATACACCATTATAAATCATTATGTATTCGTCCAGTTCTTTTGTCCCTTTCAATTTTTTCTTAGTTTCTGTGATGGCAATTTGTATTTTTCTCTCGAGCAAAATTTTCTTCAGTTCCATCTCCTTAGACCCTAATCCTCTTACATTCCAAGTTGCTATCCTTAATTCTTCCGCAATTCCTTTATTCTTGTCCTTTTCGTGCCTTGGTCGTCTTCTGTTTTTGTCCGGCATTATCTTGTGAAGATTGCGAGTATAAATATAACTCCGAAGAGGTTACCAGCCTCTCGCGAAGTTTGTGGTGTGATAGGGCTGCTATCTTATGGCCTTTCCACCTGCCATCATGCGTATTAACCTCGCATGAGGGGTTGCCTCTTCTACGGGCCCTCTTCTGGCGTTGTTGAGGTCCTCTTCTGGAGTACTTCTACGTCTGACCCCTCTCCCTCGACCTGTCCGGCAAGCAAGGCCCTACCAGTAGCTACGCTGCCGCCGGCATAGCTCTCAGGGTCATCCAGTCACTCAAGCTCCACCACCAGCGTCAAGGTCATGTACTCTCTAGGTGGGACCATAAAAATTATTATAGAACCAATTGTGAAAGTACAGCAGCCGTGGGAATAAACTGTGTCGAAAACAAGTCTAAATGCAATAAAATCGGGTTCAAAGTTAACAACTATGAATTTTAATTTGGAATGATAACCAACTCATTGCATATCAACAGACGGGAAGAAAACCTAATCATGACATACGTTTATGAAAAGACAATATTTAGACGATAGTAAATGCTAGACGATAGTAGGCTACAATAATCACCCATAAATGTGTAAAAAATTGTATTTAGCTCCTGGACGGTCGAAAAAAATTATCTTCACGTTGCAGAGCTCTACAGTTCTTTAATTACAAGCTTCATGAGGGAATGATGCAACATTCCTATTCATTTGTAACAGGGGCTAAACTTGTGCTACATTCACATTATTTTATACAACTTTTTCGTGTGTCAACTGACTAATGATTATGTTCTCTATATTGCAATACTTCATGATCTGCGCACACCCGCGCATGCACCACCACCCACCCACGCACGCACATTCCTACAAGCGTTCTCCATGTTTCCATGTTCAACACTTAACTGCAGGCGGCGGCGGCGGCAAACGGAAATATATAGCGAAAAAGGGGCTTCCTTCCAGAACGTTCAACTTCACACACACTATTCGTGTACATTTGTGTACATTTTAAATCAATAAATCAAATATCAAAGCAAAAACAATTCTCTAAACAAAATAAATGCATTAAATGCCATCAATTGAATCTTATTTTAGAAACCCGTCAAACGCCAAAATCCTCATTTCGAGAAAACTGAGAAAAAGTCTCCCAATTTCTCTGATTTCAAAATATTTTCATTTATTACTGCTGTCGGTAAATGAAGGTTTTTTTCATATAAATATGCACAAAACGATGTGTCCATACTCTTAGAACAATAATCCGCCGATAATGCTTCAATTACATTCTCCCGTTTAACGGTTTTCTGAAATAAACAATTCAATTGTCATTGGTACTTTCAATAAGACAAATTCGTACCATTACGTTGCAACGACTCCCACAAAGACTATTAGAATTCCTCTCACACTCCCTGTGACACCGCGCAGCGCTCAACAGTGCCCCCTGCCGGCCACCTTCACCAAACCAAAATGGCCGACGTTTGCCGAGTTAACTCTACAGAATACGAGTCCGTCCGTCCGTCCGTCCGTCTCGTCACTTAGTCCCAAGATCGGCGGAAGTCGTTGAAGGCGGGGACTTTTATCCTCCTGCAACAGTAAATTCGAAAGTAATATGACTACATTTTTGGGCGTTTCGTTTCAACTAAATATAAATAAGTTTTAATTGACAAAGGTGGTGAGTAACCGAGTAATATACTCGTACGAGTAATATACATAAGTACATAAACGTAGCTGCGATAGAAAATACTGCATTAAACAAATTAGAATGCGATTATAGCACTCACGAGTGCACAAAAGCAGGAACTATGTACAAAGAATTGTTAAATGTACGATTGTTTCGCAGGGTTAAGTTTTTTCAAGTTAGAAATTTCAAGTAAGTTTTGCTCCTAAATGTATCGCAAAAATTCACCCGCGTAAAAAAAACCTCGATATAAAGTACGGGAAATTTCAAACTATCTACAATTATTTTTCATTGATTAGAATTGACGATTAAGAGACCCGCAAATATTCGAATTAATGACTATTTAGAATTATCAATGTTCTAAATACACAATTCCACTCTATGATACGTACCAGCCTCTTAAAATAGCGGAAGCAACTAAACAAAATATATGACACTTAAGATTCAATACCACTTTATCCCATTTTCGTGTCTTCAGATTTTGGAAAAATTCACGGGACTACAAGTTCATTTCACTTTCATTCTTCCCGAAAGTCGGCTAGAAAACAGAGGGCGTCCCCTCAAGTCTGTCAAGCTTCTAGAAACTACAAAACATTGGATTTTTTCATATTATTACTTATGAGTCAAAGTTAGCTTCTCAAAACACGCTTTTCTTATAGTACGTCTCCATCACCAATAAAATGAATTGGCCCAGGTTGTCAGGGCTATATGGGGCTATTGGAACGGCACCTGGTCATACAATTTCCAGACTCCCCCTAGGCGAGCGATGCAACGTTTGCTATAGATTGTGCGAAGACTGAGGTCATGTACAGATCAAGACTTCTGGTAAACGAAGGCTCATTATAATCATTAAGTTTGCACATCATATAATCATTCAGATCAGCTTCTCAACAAAGTAAGAACGGCGTCTGCAACTTTCTTCGTTATAAAGATGTGGCATGAAAGTATGTACTCGCAGGAAAGGACAGTCTAATATTTATAGAGGGTCCGAATCCGGAAATCAAATGTCGTAGAACAGTTAATAAAATAACTCAAAGTCACAACCATCATCACAATATGCCCAGAAACTAACTCACTGCAAGTGCACTGTAAATGTGAAAAAGTAGGAAAACTGATTTAATGCTGCTTTCAATTTCAAACTGGGTTTCCCATTCACAATTAAAATGAACAATATGTTGGCTGATGATAAAGTAACAACATTTATATGTCTCTCGAACCAGTCAAATGAAAAGTATATTTAAACGAATTGAACGCTGAGTACATACAGTTCATTACGCTACGTTACACAGTTCTTTCAAATTCAGTCAAGTCTTCGTGCGACACCTTGCGTCAATTTTGCAATTTATATTCTCGCCTGAGATAGAGCGATATGCAGTGTACGATAGGTTTCGACAGAAAACATATTCTATGTATTCTGTGGAAATAAATCGCTTATTAGCCACACTTTTATATTGCAGGAAAAGGCGATAAATAAGCAAAAGCCGTCGGCGTCATTCCCTGAACCGAAATGGGAAAAACTACTATAAATATCTGAATAACTCTGAAGCGGACATTGCCAGTAGTCAAATTAAATATTCTGATTCATTCTGAAAAATGTCACTCTTTAAATTAAAATTGCTGGTTATTAATTGAGAGACCCCTCCTGAATTGGAAGAATTCATTCCGCGACGTCTTTACGTGAGTGGAACTCAGCAGCTGCTAGAAGGAAAATAAATAATTGAAAGTCAAGACGCTTCGCTGGGCTCTTGCACCATCCTGGCGGCAAAGGGCGATAGCGTCGCTTAGAGAAGGAAAATATTTAAAGAACAGCTCCGAAAATAATAGTCAAATTCTATAGGCTCAATCATCCAAACTATTCAAGGTACATCGCTGAAAATAGCACACCAGACTGTATGAACTCTACTCATTAATTTGAATCTTAAATGGAGTTTCTCGTTTAATAAAAAACATCTTGAAATTGCAAATTTCTACACTGCTATTTGGACGAAACTAACGTTTATTGCGTACGTTTTGCTATTGAAAAACTAGCATTCCAATCGAAAAATGGATATCACCAGTGCATTCGCCATTAATTTCGTGGTAGGGACCTTGTTTTCAGAAAAATCTGTCTTGTCGAAATTCTGAAAATTTCGTCCATCCATCTACCGACGAAACATTACATTTTTAAACACATAAATGAAAACCGCATATCTTAGAATCTAAGAAACACAAATCAATTCAAGAAACACGGCTCCGTGTCAAAATTATAGCGGTTTAAGAAATTTCCATCATTTGTCTCACAAGCCCTCAACGAACCCTCAAGGAACATAAAATTGAAAGCATTGTATTTTCAAATTCTCAACGCTCTGAAAATAACAGTCAAATTCAATAGCCTCTATCTCCTAACCTATTCAAGCAAAATCGCTGAAAAATTCACTATTCCATAATTTCAATGAAGTTTCTGGTTTAATAACGATGTGCTACAAAATTGCATTATCTACACTGCTCTATGAACGAAATCCACGTTTTTGCGTTAGTTTTTCAATTTTCTGAAACACTAACCTTCAAATCGAAAAATTAGTGTCACCAGTGTATTCGCCATGAAAGTTTGTGCTAACAACCTGGTGTACAAATATTTCCGAGTCAAGTCGAAATTCAGAAATTTCCGTCTATAATTTTTGGAGAATCATGTCTAAAATTTCCACGAAACATTTCATATAATAACACAAATATTTAAAACATCACACTGCAGCTCAGGCCTTCTCCGGTTTGCTTTAAATTGAATTCACCATCATGTATTGTATTCACACCACACTTAAATCCGACTACTATTTTTGTTAAAACAAATGAAAAAAAATTGGACGTAAATTCACAAAACTACTGAAAAATTTTAAAAAAAAATCACTTCGTCACTCTGTTCTGAAATCACGTATGTGAGTACAGCTCCCATTCAGAAATTCAATGCAAAACCAAACTTCAATCCAACTATTAGTTCAGGAAATACGCGAGAAATAAACTAGGCCTCGAGTTCAGTACTTTAGAGAAAAAATTGAAAAAACCTATTTTAGTCGAATTTTCTGAAATCACGTATGTAAGAACAGCGCGCGATGAGAAGTTCAATGAAGCAAAACAGACCAATCCGACTATTAGATTAGGAAGTAGACGTTAAAAAACGTGTGCTAAAATTTGGTAAGTCAGTGAAAAAAATTGAAAAAAACCGCTTTTCTCTGAAATCACGTATGTGAATACAGCTCGCGATGAGAAGTTCAATGAAGCAAACCAGACTTCAATCCGACTATTACTTTAGGAAATACGCGATAAATAAAGTTGTGCTCGAGTTCCTAAATTTAGAGAAAAAAATTGAAAAAAAACCTATTTCGTCGCTTTTGTCTGAAATCACGTATGCGTGTACACCTTGCGATGAGAAAATTCAGTGAAGCAAACCAGACTTCAATCCGACTATTACTTTAGGAAATACACGATAAATAAAGTTGTGCTCGAGTTCGGTAATTCAGTGGCAAAAATGGAAAAAACCTTATTACGTCGCTTGTCTTTGAAATCACGTGTGTGAGTAGAGCTCGCGATGAGAAGTTCAATGAACCAAACCACACCAATCCGACTATTAGATTAGGAAGTAAACGTTAAAAAACGTGTGCTCGAGTTCGGTAATTCAGCGAAAACATGGAAAAAACCTTATTACGTCGTTTTTTTCGAAATCACGTATGTGAATACAGCTCGCGATGAGAAATTCAATGGAGCAAACCAGATTTCAATCCGACTTTTATTTTAGGAAATACGTGAGAAATAAAATGTTGACCGAATGCAGTAATTTATTTAAAAAAATGAAAAATCTTAAATTATTCTCTTACTCTGACATTACGTACGTTAGTACACCACTTGTTCACGAGAAATACAATGGACAAACCGCACTTCAATCTGAGTATTAGTTTAGGAAATACGCGAGAAATAAAATTGTTCCCGAATTGAGTAATTTAATGAAAAAGAAAAAAATTGAAAAGATCTTAATTTATTTGCATTCCTTTTTTCTCACGTATGTGAGTACAGCTCTCGATGTGAAATAAATGGAGCAAACCAGATCTCAATCCGACTATTAATTTAGGAAATACAGGAGAAATAAAATTGTGCCCGAATTCCGTAATTTAGTGAAAAATTTGAGTAAAACGTAATTGAGTCGCCTCTCTCTGAAATGACGTATGTTTGTACACCTCTGGACGAGAAAATTAATGGAGCAAAGCAGATGTCTATTCGACGTTTAGTTTAGGAAATACGCATGAAATAAAACTGTGGCGTAATTCAGGACAAAGGGTCTGCAGATGGTCCCGGTCAGAGGGTCTGCAGTGACATCAGTTGACGCCCTGAGCCTCCTCTCAGTAACTTCGCTCGTAACCTAGCTGTGTAGGTAGTGTGGAAAATCCTACTACCTGGGGGAGTGTTACCTTAGGACCTCCCTGTCAGAGGGACTGCGGTGTCCTCAAATGATGCCCTGAAATACCTCTTCCGGTAGTAGTTTTTAACCTCGCTTCATGTACTTATCACGAAGTTAACGTTCTTCGGAGTAATAAAAACTACTACTTGACCATTCCCAGAAAGCGAAGAAATGTACAGTTTAATTCATCCTTTCGAAGTACAAAGCCTGTCGAACGACAATAATTTAAAACAAAATCTCTTTTTCCGCCTCATTGAAAGTGGAAGTTCGCAACCCTCGAGAACTCCTCTGCCGCCCTGAGGCAATGATGTGGCAGTACACGTTGAAAAAGATCTATACCTGTACACTGCATTGTATTTGATAATATTCGTATTGTTAATTATCTTTGTACTCATGTCACCAAGTTAAGTAACATTAGTTACTTCTGTCTTAAAATATCACGGGACCTCACTGAGATACTTTAACTACAATCTGCGACAAATTAAAAACTATACTTAAAGACATCCTACATTTGTTCCATCAATGATATAAGATTTATTAATTTGTTGTATATTATTTTGTTAACCATTACAGCTCATAGTGTATTTTTACGTAAAACAGTTGGCCTTAAACAATTTTCTGTCTTTAAAATAAAAGACCAAATACAGATTGACAAAGTTAAGAGTTATTTGCTCCAACTTAGAAACTGGTTTCGTGTGTTTTCACTTTGCCAGTTGTTTTGAAGCAACTGGGAAATATTTTCTAAAATTATTTAGAATTGAAAGAACATTTTGGACGTATCTTTATTGTATAATTGTTGTACGTCATAATATTGATGCTCAAGCGAATGAATAAATAACAAGACATGACATAAATCACCACGAAAGTATTACTCTCAAAATAAAAAGGAAATGAAACGTATTATGCAGTGTTTTACTCTGCTGTCTTCTTGAGGTGTGATTCCATTTTTTTTGAACTCGCCCAGAAAAGTTTTAAGTCACCCCATTGGGTGAGATCAAACACACTCCTTGTACAGATAGCGTCACAAAATCATCAATCACGTTACATGTTCGTCCACAGAAACCGTGGTCTAAACCAAAATTAACATTGTTCTGTCCGTGGTACATTCTGGCACTAGGGACCTTCAAACCTGACAAAAGTAAAATTTTGTTTGGCCATGCCAGTGTGAAACTGTGTACCTATTGTAAAAATTACAAAGATGCAAAAGAACTTAATCTGGCATTGGTCCTCAGCCACATTACGAGTCTGCTGGGGGGTAGATAGTCAAAATATAATATTGATGTCAAACAGGGCAGACCAACGGAAAATTAAAGTTCGTTAATAAAGTTAATAACGAGCCACTTCCCCGGAGGTCGGCGCTGCTCAGTCCACGACGTGGAATTCAGAGGAGCGTGGCCATTTGGAGGCGAAACACCCTGAAAAACTAAGCATCTTGTGTTCTATTTCCTGTGTTCTTCAAGTACATTAAGACCTACAAATTTAACACTCCCTACATTTTCCGACCGTTCTCCAGTTGAACATTTTTACGTCAAACTCTTGTTTTATGTCGAACAAATGTTAAAGAGACTTAATACGAGTATTTGTTCGGTATATTCCACTATTGGGACAAAATTATATGAATCCTGACATATACAATAAACTAACCAAAAAGCATGAATTTCAGCTCATTTATTGATCAACTAGATAAGCATTTCCAATGACTCAACGTGAATTAATGCTGAAATTTTGAAAATAAAGTATAGCCAGGTATCACCCAGGTCAGTCCGCCCCAATAGTAACACCTTTGTCGGATCAGCATAACGCAGGGTTACAGTCCACATACCCTACACACGTCGCGTTTACTGCTCGGACCCCATTCATTCATTTTCGATATTGTAAACATTAACTGGTTCATTTGTGAATTGGCCAGATGTGGATATTGTAACAGTAACATTCACTCACGCTTTTAGTTTTTAAATTATGCTCTTTTTGTAATTCGTTGCATTGTTAAAAAAAGAAACAGTACAATTTTCGTAATATTAAAAAGTCAATTAAATTTATAAAATTTATTTTCTCTGGGGAAGGAGGAGAGGGTGCCCAATTGTAGATACCGAAAATCCAGGATCCGGGTCTTCCAGCTAATAATGCTATGTAACTGTTTACATTTCATTTTTTATTACTCAATCATAAGGTCAATGAATGTAACGAAGTAATGAACTTGCTTTAATTATAGCTACTTCTGAAAATCGATTGTCGAAAATCGATTGAAGTGCAAATACCCGATCCACCCCTTACCAGCCAGGGACCTTCTGTTATTCAGACTTGCTGTACCGATTGAGCAATGGAATAAAACATTGCAACAAGGAGAAGAAATGACACCTGTTATAGGCTAACAATTTTCCTTCATGACAATTGTAATGTACAACAGCTTCTCATTATAATCCTCTACACTCTTTCCTTCCCTCCTCCTTTCTCCATTTTGTGTGTGTGTGTGTGTGTGCGCGTGTGTTTGTGCGTGCGTGTGTGTGCGTGTGTGTGTGTTTGTGCGTGTGTGTGTGTGTGCGTGTGTGTGTGCGTGTGTGCGCGCGCGTGTGCGTGCGTGTGCGTGTGTGCGTGTGCGTGCGTGTGTGCGTGTGTGAGTGCGTGTGTGTGTGCGTGTGCGTGTGTCTTCTGGCGGGCTGAAATCTCTTACTTTTTTAATAAATTAGAATTACTTTTCTGACGGCAATGAAATGAAGCGCTTGAGACTAACTGGATAAGCCACGCCAATCATCTACTAATCGGTAACGTTAATAACTCGATATTGATCAGTGGCGACTCTTGTTTAGGTTGCACGACAGCCCCAGATAATGGAGAAAGATTTTATAATACGTTCGGAATAAACATTTTCCTTTTAATGGCATTCAAAATTGAAGATATTGCAGCAATTTCAATGTATATAAAATCATTTAAAAAAAATAAAAGCGCCCAACGAGCGCTCTCTCCGGCCTTGCGTTTTGGGGCCTTCTAGTGCATTCACGAGGGCCCGGCAACTCTCCATCAAAATTGGGGACAAAGCTAGAGGTTGCTGCTACACACTGCGCTAGTGTCGCCGGACACAACTGCTGGTAAGGCTCGCCAACGTTCGATCAAAAAAATTGGTCACGAAATACACTTTGATTACGAGCGATTTCCGAAATAAATTACAAAAGAAGTTAAATACTTTGTGTTTATCTTCTAAAATTTATTCATAATAACACACGCATGAAACAAAAGGTAGCGTGAACCGCGGCGCGATCTTTTGTATGAAGCGCGTGTGTTTGCGTCCCGAGAAGCCACACACGTTTTAAATAACGTTGGTAGCGGTTCGTATTTTAGTTCGATAGAAGATAATGCTCCAGAGCGCGCCACTGTAATGGTCCACACCATGTTATGGGGAGTTATAGGGCCCTGGCATTCACTCTTTGGCCCTAAGCTTCAACAGAGGGCCTTCGGCATGGCAACGAGTGCGGCGACGCGGCGCTGCGACTGAGGAGAATGCCAATTTTCTCGCTTCATTTATTTATACGAATTGGTTTCATTTTATTATATATGAGTTTGGAAATTGCATTTCCGTTATTTGTCAGAGCTGCAACCCCCGCCGCCATTGATTTTATTCAGAGTTGCTTATGTTGATACTGCCCCCGAGACCTTGATACACTTTAAACCATGCCCTTC
This sequence comes from Gryllus longicercus, assembly GCA_038098605.1. Lineage (NCBI taxonomy): Eukaryota > Metazoa > Arthropoda > Insecta > Orthoptera > Gryllidae > Gryllus > Gryllus longicercus. The sequence goes on along the minus strand of JAZDUA010000511.1, from coordinate 195,278 downwards.
ATATTTACGAGTAGCAAAATAAACTTATTACTCTGAACAACTGCCTACCTTGCTTGAACGTCCTCGTCAGCAAACGGGAAGATGGCACCTTGGGACACACTGTCTACCGTAAACCAACCCACACGGACAGATACCTCCACGCGGATTCGCATGACCATCCGGCTACGAAAATAGGTGTGTTGAAGACACTGTTCACAAGAGCTCTGAAGGTATGCGACGAGCGCTCTCTTCCTGAGGAACTCGAGCAGCTTGAACACACCTTTAGAGCTAACGGCTACTCCCGATCTGCTATCAAACGAGCGCTCGCCTGTGTCACGGGCCACTCTAAAGGGCGCGGGGTTCCCGAAGTTCGCAACAACGACGAAGGCCTCCACTCTAATCCGGAGACAGAAGAGACGACCAGTCCTCGATTAGCCGTGCTTCCGTACGTCCGCAGCGTCACAGATCGCGTGGGAAAACTACTACAAAAGAACAACATCCGAACAGTTTTCACGGCTCCCGACAAACTGCACAAGACCCTGGTACGCATTAAACCACCGCTTTACCACCTCCGGTTGGCAGGCGTACACGAAGTTCCCTGCAGCTGTGGCAGAACGTATGTCTGTGTGGACTTTTCATCAAAAGATTATCTTCTATTGTTCCCACCAAGGCCCTATTCCCTCGTGACCTTTGTTTCATTGCAGGTTTTCGCTTAATATTCACACGGCTTCTATTTCATTTCCAAACTTAAATATTAATTGCGAACATAAGTATTAAAATAATATTTTGCATACATCAAACTTCTGTCGTGGACTTACAATAGTGTGTCCGTGACAACTTAACCCTCAGATATTAATTCACGCCCAAGAAAAATGCACGTGTGTGTCATCTTTGTGTTTCTCCATCTCAAAATAAAATTAAACGCCGAACGAGTGATTTAACAGGGCCAATAATAATTGCGACGTTGAACTCTCTTTCCATTTTAATAACGGTAATAAGCGTATATAAGACTTCATGAAAAACTTCAATAAAGCGGTTCAACTTATTTTCGATCCAAGGGAAATGCTAAACCTAAAGAAACCTCTACAAAATAAATATTTCCATGAAGTTCATTACATCTTCATTTCAACAAAATAAAACCTACTACCTACATTAAACTAGGATCAAGTTGCACTGAAAACTATCAATTCAATAAGAAAACTTACAATCAAATCAGCAGTTTCAGCAAATATCCAAACTTGCGTAAGCCACGACCCTCTTGCGTTGTGTCTTAGACCATTGCATCGCATTAAGAATCCCAGCTCTTACAAAACAGCCATGATCTAAAAATCATGAAATAATTTTTGATTGTATGATTCATAATGCGCTATAAACTATTCAACTGCCCCAAATATTGTAACATGTACTGCACGTGCCCACGTGCCACGAGTTAATGAGTCCATGCATTTTCAACAAAACTTTAGTGTTTTTGACATTACTACATTTCATTCAAATCATTTTAGTGGACAATAAATATTTCATAATGTTTACTTGAAATAAAGAAAATATTATTTTCAAAGTATAGAACTGTCTAACAAACGTAACTAAGAACTATAAAATGTAAAGTGTAATAAAAATCTAATATCCATATAAAATGTAACTTGCACAAACATTCAAAATATTCTTGAGAATAACTTAAAATTGCTTACCTAAACAGCCGCAACAAGATTATACAACTGCATCGCTCCATATGACATAACCACAAGAAACGTCTACCCAACGGTCTTGCTTCTCAACTGCAAATGAACAGACCCGCAGCGTAACATATCCTGAATACTTGCCTCAAACCGTCACATTCATTTCATTCGCGTTTGAATCATCACGTGACCCCAAATCGTCACGGATACGTCACACTCTCAGACGTTGCAAGCGCACATTTCTAGAAGGTTCTGGGAGAAAGATTTGTGGCGCTGTCACAGCTCGCTCGGAAACCGCGTGTACTTTTGATAAATATTTTGAAAGAAAATTTCAAAATTTTCAATGAGAACAAGACTACCTTTCTTGATGTTTTTTAAAAATTGATTTGAAGGTCCTTTCATTTTTTAGGTCGACATTAATGCACCTTATAAATGTTTATTAAATTCATAAAATTTTCAAACCTACGTTTCGAAATGTCATTGGCCTTCATCTTCAGGGTCTCATAAATATAAGTAAATTCAAAATTAATGAAACAAATCTACAAGCTGCAAATGGCAAATTGTTTAAATTAATCTATGACACACCTTTTTTTAAATTTGTTTTTTATTTATGAAAATTATTTCATGGAATATTTTAATTTTAACGTTGCAACTAAAAACGAGATGAAAAATAATTAAAATTACTTTACAAAATTATAATTTCATTAAATACGAAATTTGACAGAAATTGCATCAAATAATAATTGATATTCATAATTCACTTAAATAAAATATATGAAATATTTCATGCGAGTCTAATATCTCAACTCATGTTTTTATATAATATTTCACATTTATTTGTCATTCATATAAGAATATTTCATAAATAATAGTACGTTGTGAATATACTTTTGAGTGATATTGTTACTTTTAACACTAATTTTGATGTTCAATAACAAAACTGTGAATTAACAATTTTAAGAGAACTTACAATGAATCATAACTTTCTAAATAAATAAATAAGACCAGCATTTTTATTCAGATTTCATATTTCATTTTTATTGTAACGTTGCTGCGATTACCATTAGCGAATGTGATTCTAGAAAAGAAAATAATAAGCATGTATTATAGTAATTAACAAAGCAAATCGATAAAGAGGGGTATAATTGCATGAGTGATATGTTCGAGAAAACAAGCGACGATAGAAGCGAGGTTTCTTATTTACGAGTAAAATTATACCTATTTATACACGTGTTACGTTCAGTCCTTTTTCTTTTCCATTTAAGAGTAATTTAAATTTCGAGAAACTCAAGCACATCTTCAACATTCGAAGAATACACTTGATGACGTATTGATTCTAAAACGCCTATTTTAGTGGGCAATGCATTGTGTACGTATGTTCACTATTGTGACTTACAGGATAAAGAAATATATCAAATGGAAGGCAAATGAACGTATTTCGGATGAAATATTAGAAGGTGAAAAAGTCATTAAAACATTTCTTCCCAGGAAAAGTTAAAAGAGGCATGAGAGAGAATACAACGTATATAAACATTGGAAACTCACTTCTGTCACAGTTTTGCTGACGTACTTTTTAGAACGGATACTTTATACAACTGACGTTTAAATTTTTACATTTGTAATGCAAAGACCAAATGTTTTTCATGTAAATCATTTAATTTCTTCATGGTAAATGTCTCATGTTGTTCCATTATTTAGCCAGCTTAATGTATACTTCACCCATTTAGTCATAGTCATTCACTGTTTACATGTGCTTGATGTACGATCTGTGATTTACATTTTGGTTCATTTTTCTTGGCCGGCTGATAATATCTTGGCCACGTCTGTGTTATGGTGTCTTAATTAAACGATTTTCATTCTTTTCTGAATTATGATTGGTAGTTATGGAGTTTAATTGCACGCATGCTATTAATATAGAGATAATCAACGATTTTTCATGAAATTAATGATTACATTGAGTTAACTAAACGAAAAACGAGGTAAATGGCGAGGAGACGAAAAGAGCTTCGGATTCTCATTTGCACTATGTATTAAATATATTTACTTTCCATAACCACATTTTTAAATGAATAAATTCAAGACATTTTATTTTCTTCTTTCTGAATTTATACATTTTATTTTAGGTTTCTTAATTTTCGGTAATTCCATAAAACATTCCTTTATTATCACATTTTGCATTGCCGGAAACCAACGATCACTTATTATATTCACCATAAATTAGATAAATATATGTATATTTATTTGGTCACATTTCTTTCCTACCTTATTTCTTTCCTGATCCTCTCTCTATTTCCACGTCTAATCATTTTCCAGAGATATGAGACATTCCCGTCCTTTTTAGATAAATACCAGTTTTATTGTTTAGTCGAACCCGAAATTAACTAACATAAATTTATACATTTTATTAGGTTTCTTAATTTTTGATAATTCCATAAAAACATTCCTTTATTACCACATTTTGCATTGCAGGAAACCAACGTTCACTCATTACATTCACCAAAAATTATGTAAATATATGTATATTTATTTGATCGCATTTCGTTGAGTGTAATTGACACACGAATCGGTGTGTTATACAAAAAACACTTTTTTTGAAGAAAAAAAATCATTGATTGTTAAAAAGGAAAAGGATATTTGTGTTTAATTTTTTATTAGAAAACATTTCATAAACACACTTCACAATACAGTCACTATGTAGTGTAGAACACTATAAAATCGGCTCCACTCAACATCAACCATTCTCCTGCAAATTATATTTTTGAGATGTCATTTTTCTTATTTCATAAAAGTCTTCTTGGGTGATTTCTATATTCCTTGGAAACTTCACGAACTCATTACGCTTGAAGCAGTATATTGCTCACTTCAATCAAGTCCCTTATTACGACAAAAAAATTGAGAAGTCGGTTCATTGGTGATACCTCAGAATTACTAACAAAACACAAAGTACATATTTTATTATTTTGACATAAAATTAATGTAACAGGACCATTACTTTACCAGGTCATTACGAAAATAGAAGTCGGTACTCACAAATCATTTGTTTTTATTTTCTGTTCTATCAAAGACATAACTTTGTTAACTGTAGGCTTCCTTAACCTCAAACGGGATTTGCAATCTTGTTCGTCAAGGATCTCAAAATATTCTGGCCGACACGCTGCCTGGTCAGACACTCTAAACCATCGAATAATTCGTCGTCTATCATCTCTATTACGTCGTCCATCATGGAAATACCACAGATATTCCTTGAAAATCACGGCAAATTATCACACAAATTCTGTTATTTTGGCGTTATCTACCAGATAAACATTTAACAGCCTCTCCAACCTCCACATTATTTACCGAATACTTTAACAACTGGATAGACTTATCAGGCACTCGTAAAACACAAACTTTCAACATATCACTAAGATAACTTCTAGAGATACTATCAGGCACCGGTGAAACAGGCCCTTAGGCTCCTCTTCTTTCCGCGACCTTCCCCATACTGCGAACTGAGTAACATTTTTGATTAGAGAAAGAAGTGTAGTAATATACAGGCTTCCGAAATGAGATTTCTAAGAGCAGCAAAAGGCTGTAGCTTCAAAAGTGGCTTACCAAACCTACCTGCTGGACTTACCTAGGCAACCAAGGAGTAGTCTAGTCGCTAGTTCTACAGAGGTTAAGAATGAAGTACAGGGACCTAGGGACTTTTCTAGTAAATAAACATACCCCCCGTTTTTTTTAAATTTCAAAACTGTTTTAAATACTCATTAATGTAATTTTTATTCACAACAATTACATTAGTAAAAAAATACCTCGAATACAGTATGTATTTACCACAAATCGTGGTGAATATCTTTAGAATTTATTATTTTTTAAAGGAAAGGGTACGTACGGCAGTTGAATCGACCACAAGCTGCGATGCCACGTCCTAGGTTTGCCATATCACACTGTGCTAAAAAAGTTTACGTTCCGTTTGTTAACACGTGTTCCATCATAATAATTGCAAATAGCATATGAATATGATATGTATCATTTTCCAATCAACACAACAGTCTTAACACACAAAACATATTTGAGACCCTACTCTTTTCAAAATCACTAACTTGACAGCCAAAGCAATGTTGATAACATTTTTTTTTTCGCAAGTGGCGATAAATTTCGCCTCTGAGTCTTTCAAGTCAGCTCACCACAAATACAGTAGTCATTATTTGCATTATTTACACACGATATTGGAATGATCAAAATACAAAACACTAAAACATAGCTTACACAGTACTGTGATGGGTCACGCGGGCCACGCTTGTCCAGACCGTGAAACTACCATCATGTGGGTTCGTTCCCCTTTTATTAATCCTAAAAAAAAAAAAAAACATGCCTTGTCAATTATGAGGGCTGCCAGGCCGCTCTACTTGACTCGTGCACGCACACACTCTTATTAACATTTACTCCTTTTATTTTTTAAATAATTACACACATGCTGGGAAATGAAAATTTGTAGGAAGTTATTTGTTTTAAATGATAGTCGTTATTGATTTTAACTTGGGTCATTTACTGCGTTAATTATAAATTTGGATACATTAATTGGGCCGGAATTGTCTTAATCACTAATTACTATTGTTACTAACTACATGACAGTACTAACAACTCTTCTTTCTTCTTACTTGAATCAGGTTAATGGTACGAAAGTCTTTCTTTTCACATACCATTTGCATCCGTGAAGTCTTACTTTTGGCCAGCTATGGACTCGAGCTTTGACCTGTACTCACAGCTTGGAGAGGACGGCCCTGCCTACCGTCGCCTGATGGCGCCACCGCGCTGACCAGTTGTCAAGTTGCGCAGGCCCCAAACCGTAGCTGGTGTTCGGTCTGCCACCCGCACATCAGTTTTGGTACTGTCCGCTCTCACCGTGGTGCGAGGTTTGTCTACTCCGCGAACTATTCACCTCCACTTGAGGCCGAATCATTAATAGTACGAAATGAATCGTTTTTCGTGGTGACACACCGGTATTTCTCACTAGTAACTGCTTTAAATACCAGCTACTCCCTCGCACATCAGCGGCGGAGAAAGTTCATCGAATTCTCATGCGTTCGGTCTTCGCGAAATTTTTCAAGTCTCTCTAACCTCCGCTCTCCGCGAAGCCTAGTAAGTCTATCAATCGTCTATCATTCGTCTCCTCGTAACGCGATCACTCTACACGTGCTCAGCTGCAGACTCCCCTTCCATCTACGCAAATTTCGACTCGGCCCTCTCTCATTCTTATCCAATAGTGATCGCTGTTTCTTTTTTTAATTGTAAAGTGATTTCGCATGGATCCTCTGAAATTTTGGTTTTTCGCCCTCTCTCGCCCTGGGAGAACACTTGCGCCTGTCTAATTTCTATTGTTGTGCGCTAAGACGTATTTATTGATATCTATACGGGCCGCTGGACTCGTTCCGGATGATTGCTGATTTCCACCAGTGGCAATTATTTTGAACCGACTGTCTCTCTTCAGCGTGCTAATGAGTCGCTGCCGTGAAAAGGGTTTCTTTTGTAAGTAGGACAGGTCGGGGGGGGGGGGGGGGGGGGGCCTCGAGTCCGCTGGTCGCTCGTGTAATAAATATCCTACAGTTGACTCATTAGGGTCTTCCCTGCGCTGCTCCCTCTACCGCCCTCTTGCGACCTACATTCCCTCTCTTTGTATAGGATTTTATTTCCACACATATCTGTTTTATAATTGATACACCACAGTACAGTTCTAAACATAAAGGAACGAAATATTTTCAACATGATATTACATATCATTTCCTTACATACAGATTGAATAAACTAGCTATATGTAAGGTAAAGGTTCATATGACAGGTGAAAAGGAATGTTAAAAGCAGGTTTTAAAAAAATAGCCGTCACAAAAAAAACTGCCTGATGGAAAAGTTCTGAGTACTTATGTGAATTCAGTACAAAAAAAATACAAAAAAAAACGAACTAGATTAATTGTGAAGAAAACCTGTATTATTAACGGAGAAACGTTTTCTTTGCCTACTGCATTACGATCAGCTTTGCTTTCGAGGAGGAGCTTCGTAGTCTGATGATTACCATTCATTGCAGCTTAGTAGATTGCTGTTCGGTTGCACTCCATCCAGATGTCGGGACCATATTCAAAAAGCAAACGAAGTCGATTGCGCATGCCCCGTCATTGCTGCCATCAATTGCGGAGGGACACTCTGTCTACTGCATTCGGATCAGTTTTGCTTTTGAGGGGGAAATTCGCAACTACTGCATGACCACTCTCTATAGTCCAATTGAGCGCTGTGCAATTGTTTTTGTCCCTCTGCTTGACGTCGGCGCCATGTTCTAAGTGAAGTTCCGGATTAGACGTCTGTTCTGACGTCATTAGCGATGTAACTCCCTCTTTGTCTATCGCATTTGGATCAGCATTGCTTTCGAGAAGGAGCTTCGAAATCTCGTAATGAATATTCGGTATCGTGTAGTGGAAAGCTGTTCGGTTGCCCTTTGTCCTTTCGGTTGCCATTTTTGCCATCATTAGCGGAGTGACGCCCTGCCTGTCTGCTGAATTAGGATCAGCTTTGCTTTCGAGGAGGAGCTTCGTAATCTCGTGATGACCATCCATTGTAGCGAAGTGGAGGGCTGTCCAGTATTCCTTGTCCATTTGACTGACGTCGGCCCCACGCTCTAAGAAAAGCTGCGTGCATTGCGCATCACCTGCTGCTGCGGCCATCATTAGTGGAGTAATGTCATTTTCGTCTCTTGCATTAGGATCGGCTTTCTTTTCGAGAATGAGCTTCGTAATCTCCTGATGACCATTCTCTGTAGCGTAGTGAAGCGCGATTAGGTTGACCTTTGTCTTTTGAGTGACGTCAGCTCCATGTTCTAAGAGGAGCTGCGTGGATTGCACATCACCGGCTGCTGCTGCCATCATTAGCGGAGTAATGTCATTTTCGTCTCTTGCATTAGGATCAGCTTTCTTTTCGAGAAGGAGCTTCGTAATCTCGTGATGACCATTCTCTGTAGCGTAGTGAAGCGCCGTTAGGTTGACCTTTGTCTTTTGAGTGACGTCAGCTCCATGTTCTAAGAGGAGCTGCGTGGATTGCACATCACCTGCTGCTGCTGCCATCATTAGCGGAGTAATGTCATTTTCGTCTCTTGCATGAGGATCAGCTTTTTTTTCGAGAAGGAGCTTCGTAATCTCGTGATGACCTTTAGTTACGGCGTAGTGAAGCGCCGTTCGGTTGACCTTTGTCTTTTGAGTGACGTCAGCTCCATGTTCTAAGAGGAGCTGCGTGGATTGCACATCACCTGCTGCTGCTGCCATCATTAGCGGAGTAATGTCATTTTCTTCTCTTGCATTAGGATCAGCTTTCTTTTCGAGAAGGAGCTTCGTAATCTCGTGATGACCTTTAGCTACGGCGTAGTGAAGCGCCGTTCGGTTGTCCTTTGTCTTTTGAGTGACGTCAGCTCCATGTTCTAAGAGGAGCTGCGTGGATTGCACATCACCGGCTGCTGCTGCCATCATTAGCGGAGTAATGTCATTTTCGTCTCTTGCATTTGGATCAGCTTTCTTTTCGAGAAGGAGCTTCGTAATCTCGTGATGACCTTTAGCTACGGCGTAGTGAAGCGCCGTTCGGTTGTCCTTTGTCTTTTGAGTGACGTCAGCTCCATGTTCTAAGAGGAGCTGCGTGGATTGCACATCACCGGCTGCTGCTGCCATCATTAGCGGAGTAATGTCATTTTTGTCTCTTGCATTAGGATCAGTTTTCTTTTCGAGAAGGAGCTTCGTAATTTCGTGATGACCATTCTGTGTAGCGTAGTGAAGCGCCGTCCAGTTGTCCTTCGCCCTTTGACTGACGTCTGCTCCATGTTCTAAGAGGAGCTTTGCGGTTTGCGCATCACCTGACGCTGCTGCCAACATTAGCGGAGTAATGCACTCTTCATCTACTTCATTAGGATCAGCTTTGTTTTTAAGGAGCAGCTTCGTAATCTCATGGTGACCATTCATTGTAGCGAAATAGAGCGCCGACATATTGCTGCTATTTATTTTATTAACGTCGACCCCACATTTTAGGAGTAGCCTTGCGGTTTGCACATCACCTTTCTCTGCTGCCATCATTAGCGGAGTGGAGCCGTCTCTGGCTCCTGCGTCACCATCAGCTTTGCATTCGAGGAGGAGCTTCGCAAGCTGGTGATGACACCTCATAGTAGCGTAATGGAGCGCTGTCCACTGGCCGCTGTCACATTGATTGACGTTCGCTCCGTGTTGTAAGAGCAGCGCCGTGGATTTCGCGTCGCCAGCCTCTGCTGTCGTCATTAGCGGAGTGAAGCCTTCTTTGTCTACCGCGTTGGGATCAGCTTTGCGTTCCAGGAGGAGCTTCGTGATCTGGCGATGACGCCTGCAGGTGGAGTAATGGAGAGCGGTCCAGCAGCTCTTGTTCTTTTGATTGACGTCGGCTCCCTGTTGTAATAGGAGCTCCGTGCATTTTGCGTGATCTAACTTTGCTGCCATCATTAGCGGAGTTTTGCCCTTTTTGTCTACAGCGTTGTAATCTGCCTTGCTTTCGATGAGCAGTTTCGTAATCCGGTCATGACCTTTCTTTGTAGCGTAATGGAGCGCTGTCCTGTGGCGCTTATTCCTTTTACTGACGTCGGCTCCGTAAACTAAGAGAAGGTCCGTGGATTCTACGTCACCACACTTCGCAGCACACATTAACGGAGTAACGCCCACCATGTCTTCTGCATTAGGATCAGCTTTACTTTCGAGGAGCAGCTTTGTTATCTGGGATTTTCCACCGCTTGCTGCGTAGTGAATGGGTTGTCTGTTACAGTTGTCTTTTTCCATCACATTTGCACCGTTCTTCAATAAAACCTGTACAGTTTTCATGTGTCCACATTTTGCTGCTATTATTACTGGCGTTCCTTTCCACATAAATTGGATGTCTGTATATGTTCCGCATACTTTCTTTAAGATAATATCCAATATCTGAAAAAAAGATAATTTGTACATTTCATAAATGCTACATTTATTTGATATTTTATTATGAATTTAAAAAGTGTTGAATTTATCTCCTTTGTGAAAATCATAAATACTTTCTATTTAGAATGCGTAATCTATAAAGACGCTCGAAATTTGTTTTCCAACTATTAATAAGATTTTAAGGAAAAGTAGCTAAATTTATTTGCTACCAAATTAGCCGTGTATTTCTACAAAGTAAAACACTTATAAAAGTAGAATAAAAAATTTATTTCGGAGGGCAATTAATGTAAATTTTGTATAAGTTAAAGTGGAAGTGATATGAAAGAAGTATTAGCAAAGCTTAATTTTAGGGTCGTTTATTAAATACAGAGTGAGCGAATCTTACGATTGCTTGTAATTTCCATTTATAATCCCATTTATTAGGAGAAGTAACAAAATAATTAATTATCAAACGATAGGGGAATGGTTTTCTTTTTTGAAATGTGATTTGACTCATAATTAACTGATTGTGTATTATACTTTTGTTTTGTTTGACGTTTTAAAAAAACCCAATTAATTGACAAAGGTGTAGCGTTTTCTTCACATGTAGTCTCCATCACTGACATCTCTTTACCAAGAGGTACCCAAACAATACATTACTATACTTTATGCGGCGAAGTACCGTCACAATACGTATTATAGACAAAGTTATGTAATGCGTAAAATCGATTTCGAGATTTCAATAGAAATACACGTTTTGTGGTCCCCTGATACCGAAAAAAGTATTGTATTTTTTCTTTCAAAGCGTTCGCCTGTCTGTCTGTATCAACACGATCGGCAACATTGAAAAAAATTCAAATACTTTGACGATTTTTTGGGTTCTTTACCTAAGGCTTCAATAATTTAACCATTTGTCAAGAATGATTGAAAACTTTTTCTTTAAATGTTTTCCTGGCATGTATCATGGAACAGTGAAGGACAGTGCTCTGGTCCCATTTTCAGCATACTTTTTTCGAAAAGTGCAAAGAACAACAACTAGTGGTGTCTCATCCTTTTGCAAGCTGCCATCTATCGCCGCACAAAGTACTTTTTTTGACATTTTCTCAATTTTTCGGTTTGCGAACAGAGGAACTAAAATATTACTTTAAGAATATTAAAGAAAAGTAAAACCCTGCTCTAAATATCAGTATTCATTGAAAAAATTGGAGACGTGTTTAAGAAAATGGCATTTAATCGTTACTGTAAATGCGATTTTTTTCACTCCAGATTTTTTTTCTGTTTTCGAAAACCTTTATTTAAAGTCATTTTAAGACACAAACTCACAAATGCAATAGTGTTTACCAATCGCTGGAAATGTGCATATTAACGGCCTGAGAGATATTAAAAAAAACCGTTTGTGTAATTTTTTTAAAACAAAACAATTCCCCAATATGGACTTTATGTCATTTTAAACAGTTCAATAAGCATTACCCGTTGCAAAGCTTTAAAGAAAAACAGTTGGAGCCACTTTTGAGAAAATTGCGTTTGAGTGTTTCTGAAAATGCGGAATTTTCTGCTCATTTTTCCAGGCAACTGTTCAGTTTTCAAGAAATATTATTTGAAATTATTTAAAAGACATGTACTCATAAATGTAATAATGTGAACAAATCACTGCTAATGTATAATATATTAGCGTTTGTAGATTCCTCGAAGAAATGTGACTTTTACTTACTTCTGAGTAATCTAGCTCTGCCGCTTCGAGCACAGTGTCAGGGATGTTCATGTTGTGAGAGACGAAGTGGTCGGGGTCGGCGCCCCCTCGCAGCAGTCGCTCCGCCGCCTCGAGGTGGCCGCAGGCACTGGCGTAGCGCAGCGCCGTCCAGCCCAGCAGCGCGTCCCCGCGCCCGGGGTCGCAGCCCTTGGCGAGCAGCGCGCCCACGGCGTCGGCGCGGCCCAGCGACGCCGCCTGCACCAGCGCCGTGCGGCCGAAGCGGTCGCTCTCGTCGGGGTCGCCTCCAGCCTCCAGCGCCGCCTCCAGCGCGCCCTCGCTGCCCTCCAGCACGGCCCGGTGCAGCGGGAGGCCGTCCGACAGCATGTGCTCCAGGATGTGCCTCACTCCCACGCCCACATCGCGGTTCAGGAGGCGAAGCCACACCTCCTTTGCAACCTCGGACCCTTTCTCTTGGTTTTCCAACAGCCAACTCGCCGCGAAGTACTCGATGAAGGTGTAATGCAGGAAATGCGGCATTTCAACTTCTTCATCTCCCAACCATAAGATTCCTGTTTTTTCCTTGATCAGAATATGTCTGTTTTTGTCTAGGTAGTCTCTGAATGACGAGGAGTCAACGTTGCTGAATGTACCATCGGAGACCTGCAAAGAAACGTCCGTGTTTTGTGGTCTTTATGCACTCATGCAGTACATTCGGCAAAACATACAGACAATAATTTGTCTAAACATAATATTCATTGAAGTTTTTTCAAATTCTATTAAATTACTCAATTTCAAAACTCAAAATTCGTTTATTATCGTTTTGAAAACTGATAATAACGCGGACTTCTCTTATTCTTAAACAGCTTTTCATTTATACAAATCATCCTTTTTTAGCAATATCTGAACGAAATGTGATTGTGTCTTGACTAATTTTGGAGCAAAGTATTTTATCCAAAATATATTCTAACGAATATTGCATCATCTGCCGGGATTCGCTGCGCAGATTGCGTCACCCGCCGGCGCCCCCCGAACTGGACACTTCCTGGTTAGTCGCGAGTCGCGTAGACGTGTGACGCAAGTTCCAGATGGCTCGAGGCGGGCACCAGCCAGGTATAAATTCGCCACTGCCGGCGGCCGCTGGCAGTGAGCAGCCGCGAGCCAGTCAGTGTATGTAGTCAGTTAGTAAGCAGTCACTCCGTCCGTCAGTGTGAGTATGCAGTCTAAGTCAGTCTGAAGTGGAAGCTGAGCTGTTAAGTGTGCATTGCGGTGAACAGCAGTAGGTGAACAGCAGCCTGAAGTCGGAAGCTGAGCTGTGAAGTGTGCATCGCGGTGAACAGCAGTGCAGTGGACCCTGATCAGCGCCGGTCTGCGCAGTGAATTGTAGTCAGCGCAGTGGACCGTGGACAGTGCATCGGACTGTGCGATTGTGTAGAAGAAGTAACCGGTGAAAATAAATAACCATGATAAGTGAGTCGTGTGTAAAGAAATAACCAAGTGAAGAACATAAGGACAGTGCAACCTATCTTTAAATAAATCAAGTATTTTAGTGTATCATTAAGAAACAAAATAAACGTCTTTGTTAAAATAGTATCTTACCGTTCGCAATAATCCTACCGTGTGTTTTAATCCACCACTAAGAAACGTTACAATATTATAGTATTTTTTAATCAAATATATCACTAATATAAAGTCTTTTTAGTAACTCACTAGAACGAGCATAGCGCAGTTTTGGTGAACTTCTTCAAAGTTGTCTCCATAAGGCAGAATTGTAAAATTTGCATCCTTCAGTCCAAAGCGTCTCTCAAACAAGTCTCTCTTCCTCTCCACGAAGCGACGATAGAGCTGGTAGAGACTGATGCCGGTCTGCGGAAGCAGGCTGACCCCTGTGCCAAGGGCCCGTGCCGCCTGCGTTGCATACGCCTCCGCCGCCATCTGCGCGTGCAGCGGGACGTCCAGCAGGCTGCGTTGGCCGCGCCCCACTGCGCCGTGCAGGGCTACCACCATCTCGGCGGCGAGGCTCTCGAACGCCGCAGGGGGGCGGTTGCGTGGGTCCACAGACGACCAGTGTCCACAGAGGTGGTTCTTCTGCTCCTCTTCGGAGAACGGGCGAAGGGTAGATGTCGCGCAACGTAACGCCTTAGTGAGAGCAGACTCAGCCTGAAGTGAAAATGACGAATTATGAGTAGGAGTTTGAAAGACTTAAGACAAAGAAACACATTTAGATTGTTCATACGTTAACAAATAGTGCTAAATCTCATTGAGATAAAGAGATTCTTTACATCAAACTATATCATTACCCATGTATGCAGCAAAAATATCCATTCCACACAAATATTTTTATTAATTTCATCTCATTCGATATATGAAGACCATTACAATAGTACGGCAAAAACATCAGACTTTCAGGAGGAACCCCAAGTAACCATATGTCGAGCATAAGCACATTATTGGCCTCGGCTCGGACTAGGGCTGTGAATGAACGTCAGAAGTCCGAGCACTTGACGTGGAAAAACATTAAAAAAAATCCTCGTTATAAGTTTCCCTAGTTGTGCTCTGACCATATGAAGACTCACAAATACCCCGAATTAAGCCTTTTCCACATTTGTGATTTTTCATTAACCCACTAATCAAGTCTCGATGTGATATTCTATAGTACCGAAAGTGAGCCTTGCAAGATAAATAAACGCGAAACGTGTTATTACATTGAATTGCAAAAATGTGATGTTGAAGGTACAATTTATTTTTTTCTGAACACGAGATGAGAATCAGTGAAAGAAACACCTTTGAGTAGGAACTTTCATAATTTTGAGATAATTTGATGAGAAATATTTTATGGCAAGCTTTACTAATAACTCAGAAGGAAAGAAAATACAAGTTGTTTTCCCAAAAAAAAAAAAAAAATAAATAAATAAAAAAATTTACAGTAATTACGTATATTAATATATTTCAATGTTTTTTAAGAAAAATTTATAGGATATCTTGCTTTGAGTTGTCATGTGTAACATCCGTAACAATTTTGGGTATAACGTCCGTAACAATATAAATCTTATATAAATAATATAAATCCTCCTCTCTTTTGGAAGATTTCCCAATTTTATTTTAAGTTATTTAGAAATATATCATAGTAATATATTTTTCTCTCCATATATTAAAACCTTATTCTTATGTGACATAATACAACTAACAAGAACGAGACAACTTGAGAGAAGTTGAATTCATTTTCTTACCTCCGGGCGGGACGAGACCCACACGAGCTGCGCTTTTGTCTCCAGCAACATCTCCAAGAGTCGGACGAGCTTGTCCTTGTAGGAAGGGCAGATCTCGTCCACGCCGTCGACGAAGACTGCGATGTCCCCCGACTCGTAAAGGGCAGCCTTGAGGAACCTCTGCGTGGACTCGGCCGAACTCGACGCCGAAGCCGCGACACCCGCCGCCGCAGCCAGCAGCTCCACCAAGTGCTCCTGCGTCAAGTCTGCCACGCAAAGAAGCTGGCGTAAGACTTATTGGTTTAATGCCACCAACCCGCTACTTACAAAGAGTAATTAGTCTTTCTCCCGCCAGGAAATCCTTCGCCGCTGCTACGTCACGTCTGTAACGCCGACAAGTAAGAGATATTAACGGGTAAATATTTTCTGAGTATGAACGTATTTAACCCTTAACCACGACAAATGAACTTTATTAAAAATTATTGTCATCTTTAAATATCCATCTATTAAGAACACACTGGGTATCTACATTAAGCAGTGGGTGGAAATAATTATTCCTTTTACAAAATACAAATTTCTGTAAATTTCCTACTTCAGGATACAATATAACCCACTAAATGCGCTTCAAACACATATAGGGCAAAAGAGTAGAAAATACAATTTAGTAGATAACGTTACGAATAAATCACCAGACATGTAATACATTTACATTTTCGGAGGTACAGATCTTCTGAGTACTCCCACATTCTAGCACGGGTGATTAAATAAATAAATAAATGTCTTTATTGATTGCGAGGCTCAGGCCATTTAGTCTGTTCTTCCGCCTGAGCATTTTCAAAACAATTTAATACAATAGTTAATGAAAAAATGTCATTGAAAGAGAAATACGTACGGAATTTGGATGAAGGGGTGTTTCACATTGAAGGCAGGAATGTAAGCGAGGGAAGAAGGAGTAGATAGAAAAGGGACACTCTCACAGCATTGATGAAATTAAATTTATGAGTGAGATGAAATGTATTTAAGTAAGGGGTGTGAGTAAGGGATGTAAGTTAAGTGATTAGACAAGTTTAAAATTTGGAATTGTATGTAAAATGAAATCGACGATTTGATATTTTTTATAGTTTTTATGCACGGGCTTACTGTTTGTTAAGAAAGTTACACAACACCTATTAATTGACATACAAAATCTCACAATTTATGACATATGCATTGGAAGTTCGAGTGAGTGTGTGTGAGTGGTACCTGGTGGTTGCGGGAAGTCTCTGAGGAGGTTGCGGTGGTCGAGCACCTGCAGCAGCACCGCCCACCGCTGCGCAGCCTCGGCCGCCAGGCGCTGCAGGAAGCGGCTCTTGCCCATCCCGGGCTCCCCCACCAGCAGCCCCACGCGCTGCCTCCACGCGGCCGCGTGCCGCACGGCCTCCGCCGCGTGCACGCACGCGGGCGCACGCCCACACGCGTCGCTCGCCCGCTGCACGAACGGCGCCACGGCCTGCGTCGCCCCTCGCGTGGCCTTCCACACCACCGCCCCCACGCCCACGCAGTGCAGCCAGTGCACGTTGAGGCCCCTCTCCTCCGCGCGGGCGGCGACGCGCAGGAAGGCGGCTTCTTGGGCACTGCTGCACCCGGCGCCAGGCAGCACCGTCCACCTATGCTTTCACCAAACCATTTCACCTCCAAGCCACCTCTTATCAAATTCCCTCACCGAATGTGATGTAATTGTTGATTCTGTGCATTTATTACATATTTTAAATGTTATGAAGAAGGAATTTAATTTGGATGATCAAAATAAAAATTCACATTTTCATCAAAGCTTACTTCACTATCAAAATTATGTTAATAAAAAGTTGCGACAATAGCGGAGAACATATCTGGATATAACACACTTGTTTATGTTATAAATGTTGATCTCAATATCGCCTGAAACGGAAAATCTAATTGTTTAGTACCTTTTCCATTAAAAATAATTTCAATATGAATACTGGAATATTGCCATTGATGAATATATTTTGTTAATTTATTAAGTTTGGCACGTCAACTTGTTGCAAAAATGTATTGCTTTTTAGATTTTCTCTTGAAGATTAAGGGACCCTTATAAAGAATTGGGAGCAGTTATTAATTCTGAAACCGCGTGGTCATTAAATATATTGTATTTAAAAGTAATTGACGTTAGCAATTCTGTGTCCTTCCAGTATAAAAAAATTCTACGATTTCTCAGACTATATTGCGCTTTTGGGGCACATTTTTGAATTTGTATAAACAATTAATTGTTAATATGATGTCAAAATTGAGTAATTAATTGGTGATTAATACATATTCGCTGGTTATATATTTTCATTTTTTTCTGCGAAATTTAGGTAAGTGGGTAACTAACTTTAGTCTGAAGCTAGCTGATCCTCGTTTTTTTAGAAAATAGCTGGCGTAATTAATTTAAATTTAGGGTAATTAATACTTGTTAATTAGAACTAAATGTTGGTTAGGGTTTCGTTGTGGTCCGCAGTGGGTGGCTAGCCAGCTTCAAAGGTCATTATTTGTAGTGAAATTTGTTTTAAATGGTCACCAATGACCCCGGCAAAACTTGGCCGTTCATTGTGGTGGCAGCTTAATCCACTTTATTAGGTTACTGGAAGTTGACATCAAATCTATCTGTGCGAATTGCTATGAAATTAATTATGCTCACATCAATATTTTTAAACACTATGAACGACAAAATACAAATTAAATGTACGTAGGGTCATTCAGCGTGCTCGCTTCCTATGACGCGACCCCGGGTTCGATTCTCGGTCGAGCAAGATTATAGTTTGCATTTTATTTGCAATGTCCCAGTATATGTTGCTGTGTGACGATGAGAAAACCCACTTCACAGGAGGAGAAGATCAGAATACTGCGTAAGGATGCCTTCGTGCTAACCACAATTACCCCGTAATCCATGGCTGCAAGGCCAAGACGCCGCTGGTAGGCCCAGGCTTTGTCAGAGGTTATTACACCAAAGTACATACATACATACATACATACATACATGTAGGGTCATTTTCCTCTCTGCTAATATCGAAATACATCCAAGTCTTTCACTCATCCTATCAGTCGAGAAACTCTCATACTGTCCTCATCGAGTTGATCAACCACAGTAACCTTAAAGATGTGATTCACATTGTGTACCAAGATTATCGCAGTGCCGACCCTCGAGAAGTTAGCGAAAGACCATCGGACCGAATTTCGCTTGTGGCGAACCCCGCGAGCCCGAAATACATTCTCACAGAAGAGGAGACGAGATACGTAAAAATACTACCAAACGGACGAAGTGAATGCAATGCTTTGTTTCATTATGAGATAATCATTAAAATAGTGTGTTACTTCCTGAAATATAAATTCAATCTCCTGGGAAATAAGCAAGTCAAGACTCTGCTCGCAGTTATAAATATGTTCCGTCGCAGGAAAACGTTAAATCATTAGTAATCTCGAACACTTTTTCGCTTGTAATTATTATTATTATTATTATTATTATTATTATTATTATTATTATTATTATTATTATTATTATTATTATTATTGGCGTATAGGCCATTACTGACCACGCTACACGATCAACGTGTGTAATTCTTCCAGGATCAGCTTTTCAGCTGTTTCCTTGGATTACAACAAGGTTGTTACGCCTTGAGGTGTGAACTATGAGATGATAGGTTGATGATGAGGGGTGAAGGGACAATCACAAATACGACCATGTCTACGCAGGACTCGAACCTGCAGCCTCCTCGGCACAGACGACGGCTGGCGCAACCGTCTGCGCCACGGGTCCGACTTATTATTATTATTATTATTATTATTATTATTATTATTATTATTATTATTATACAGTTCAGAATCGCCTAAGGTGACCTCATAATCAAGGTCAATCTACGAAATGTGTCCAACAGCTCAGAAGAGAGAATGTTTACCCTTTAGAAGAGGAAAAATCCATCGCATTTACAAAATATATACGTTATGGAGGTGATCACTTAATCGAAGTGTCCGTTTGAGCAGGTTTCACTGAACCCATTTTCATCAAAAGAATTAAACTTGTATCAATGTTTCGATCATTAGAAACAAGATAATTGCTCTTTTCCATTCTTCCGCAACAACTTCCAACAAATAGCATTTGTTCTTCAAATCATTTCGCAGAGTTTTGTGTTAATATTAACAGAAGGAGTTATTGTTGTAATGAATAATTCCAAAATTCTCCAATTTCTAACTAAAATTAATATAAATTAGTTTATTAAATATTTAATTCTTAGATCACAAAACGTGTTGATCACATCTACACTCACCATTTGTTATTTTCTATAGCTGCATCGTTCTCTGAAGGTTCTTTTCCCCTATTGTCCTGTACACTTCCTTGTCTTTTGCACGACTCAGGTTTTCCGCTTCGGACATCTTTAGACCTGAGTGTGTTGTACAGCTCCTTAAGAAAAGGAGCAGGAAATCCGCTGAGGACGAGATGGTCGCTCTGCGGGTCCAGCCCCTCCAGAACGGCCGGGTCGAGGGTGGCGGGGTGCTCCAGGGTGCGGGGGAGGTCGAGGTGGGCGTCTCCCGGGGCGGGCAGCGCCGCGCCCATCGCCGCCCCCCCGCGCACCAGGGCGCTCAGCAGGGCGCCGTCCACGTCCCCTCGCAAGGAGCGCCACGAGGGCTCCAGGGCACGCAAGGGCACCGGACGACCCTGCACAGACACACATGCTCTATGAGGCATTTCCCAGGGCTAGGCATCGTCACACTCATACTACTCATTTCATCCTCCAGGGCGCCGTCCACGTCCCCTCGCACGGAGCGCCACGAGGGCTCCAGGGCACGCAAGGGCACCGGACGACCCTGCACAGACACACACGCTCTATAAGGCATTTCCCAAGGCTAGACAGCGTCACACTCATACTACTCATTTCAGCGCCCAGGGCGCCGTCCACGTCCCTTCGCACGGAGCGCCACGAGGGCTCCAGGGCACGCAAGGGCACCGAGCGACCCTGCACAGACATACACGCTCTATGAGGCATTTCCCAGGGCTAGGCATCGTCACACTCATGCTACTCATTTCATCCCCCAGGGCGCCGTCCACGTCTCCTCGCACGGAGCGCCACGACGGCTCCAGGGCACGCAAGGGCACCCTGCACAGACACACGCTCTATGAGGCATTTCCCAGGGCTAGACATCGTCACACTCATACTACTCATTTCAGCGCCCAGGGCGCCGTCCACGTCCCTTCGCACGGAGCACCACGACGGCTCCAGGGCACGCAAGGGCATCGGGCGACCCTGCACAGACACACACGCTCTATGAGGCATTTCTCAGGGCTAGACATCGTCACACTCATACTACTCATTTCATCCTCCAGGGCGCCGTCCACGTCCCCTCGCATGGAGCGTTTTGAGGGCACTAGACACATGTTGAGGCAAAATCTTATTTTTTGGATTGTGTTGTTTCAATTCTAAAACTGTGTATCCGCAACCTCAGTTTTTTAAAAGAAAAAAATCATATTTATCTCTCTTTTTGCGTAATATAAAATAATACTAGGTGCCGTAGATTAGTTTAACATTCATTTTATCCTTATTAATAATGCAAGTGTGACGAAGTGATGAGAGATTTTACCAAGAATTTCCAATCACTCGTGCTTTTAGTTGAACAATTTCGTGAATTAATATGATAATAAACCCAAATAATTGATTAAAAACAAAAAAATAGCATATAGAGAATACCGCTTATTGTTATCATTTCGGACGCAGGCAATATGATAATATTAAACTATTAACAACAATAGGCGAAATATTCGATTTGATGATTAGCAAATGAAATAGAAACCTACATCAAAAAGTTTATTATGGTCTAGACCTCGACAACAGAGATTTAATTTTTTTTTATCCCTCATAAAAATTCTGTCCGGTCACCATTACGCGCAACACCTTGATGCAATGTTGCAGGTGGCAGTTCATTAATGATATCTTCCCGCGACGGAAGACTTCTATGACGCAGGGATTTAAACATTGAGCCAAGATAATGACATACGTCGCACGTCTGGCGATTAAGTGGCAATATAGTGTGGCATGTGTTCTAGCGGCGAATACAAATTGTTCCCTGAAATTGTTTTCTTTACATGAAAGACTATTAACGACCTGGGGAAACTTATTTTCTGGATGGGCCTCGTAATTCAAGCACTGACCTGGAACTGGAGTTTGCGGTCCATGAGAGCCTCTTGAGCCTCCAGTGTCAGGTGGTCCATCCTCCAGTCCTCCTCATCCATAGTCACATCGCCCCTCAAAGGGCCCGCGCCGTGGTCGGAGGAGACGGCGACCAACTTGACGCTGCAGCCGACGGCGGCTACCAGGGCCCGCGCCGCCGCCACCTCCTCCTCCGCGTCCAGCAGCAGGACCTCCACGAGGCCGGCGCCGCTCACGGCCTCCAGCGCGGCGCGCGGCAGCTCCCGCAACTGGCGGTCGCCCACGTAGGCCCAGCGGCCGGCGTAATCCTCGCCCAGCACCTGGACGACCTTTGCCGCGCGGTGGCCCGCTGGCACGCCGCGCACCCTCACGGCCACCGACCGCTGGCTGTCCTTCAGCTCCGTTGTCAGGGCGACGCAGTGCTCCGCTTGGAAGCGCAGCGCCCCGCCGCCCGCCGCCGCTCGCCCCTGCTCGGCCAGCTCCTCCGCCACAAGCGACTCGACTTCCCCGGAGCGCTCTGTGAGCGGGGCGCCCCGCGTGTCGACCAAAGCCCAGTGCTCAAGGATATCGCGGTAGTTAGAGAACAGGGAAAAGCTTCGCGGCAAAGGAGCTCCAAACATGGCGTCCAGCTCCTGTCTGATAAGATTCTTCACGTCGTTCACGTGCCCTTGATCAGAGAAGACGCGTAGGCGTGGAAGAAACTCTTGCTGGTAGAGGTCTTTTCGTGGATCATTGTCGTACAGCATCCATACCTGCGATAGATAATGCTAAATGTATACTTACAAATTGCTAAAACATGTGAAGTAAAAGTAAACAAATTGTGTATAATAAGATGATTCAATACTTTCCATTTTTGTTATTCTCTATTCTCCTTTCCCTAAATATTCACCTTTGTAGTTTTTCTCTAATCTGTAAACTCTCTTTTTTGTAAATACTTCCTTTTACATGTATAACAGGTATACTTAAAGGTACGTATGTACAACGTGTATATTCTAACCTTTTAATACTTCCTTCACTAGTTATTCTCTATCCTCTACATTACCAAATTATCTCTTTGAAAGTTATTCCCTATCCTTTAAATTCTCACTTTTCTAAACACCTCCCTAGATTGTTACTGAATACTTCTGATAGTCTCTGAATTCTTCCATTTTTTGTTATTACAATATTCTCGAAATCATTTCCTCGTTAGTAATTATGCATTCTCATTTTGAATTCCAAATCCTTGGTTTTTCCTGAAGAGTGCTACGTACCTCTTGGTCCCTGTAGCCGAAGGAGAAGACGGAGTTGGGTGTGGAGGTGTCGCTGGTGCGCAGGAGGTCCTCGTGTTGGAAGTGCAGGTGCGGCCCGTCGGTGGCTCCGTTGCGGCGAGCCACGGGGCGATTGGTGTAAATGACCAGCCGCACGTCGTCCAAATAACAATCGTGCAGCAGCTCGTCGTCTTTCGTCTGGACGCTGCCAGGAGGCTTGTGATTGCTTTCAAAGTCGACGAAAAACTCGAAATATTTTTGTAAACTGTAGTCGCCCTTTGGAGATGTGAAAGCCTGAGCAAAAGAGAAAATTTAATACTTAAAAATGTAATACTTAAAAATGTAATACTTAAAAATGTAATACTTAAAAATGTAATACTTAAAAATGTAATACTTAAAAATGTAATACTTAAAATGTAATACTTAAAAATGTAATACTTAACAATGTAATACTTAAAAATTTAATACTTAAAAATTTAATACTTAAAAATTTAATACTTAAAAATTTAATACTTAAAAATTTAATATTTAAATTTAATACTTTAAAATTTAATAATTCGTAAGTATTCTTCTTTCAGAGGGTTTACCTGTGTTATCGGAGGAGCTGGACCGTCAGCACCAGCGTGCTTGAGTTTCATGTGCTTAGTGAGTTTCTAGCAGAGTATTTACCTGTGTGGTCACCGGAGTTGCTGCGCCCGTCCTGTTGGAGTGCTTGAGCTGGATAAAGACGGTCAGTGGCTGCGGCTTTAGCACGCGCAGCACGAGATCGTCCATGGGACGCGCAGCGGCCACATTGGAGAACAGTTGAAACGAGAGGCCCCTTCTGCGCGCGCGCAGCGCCCACAGGCCGCCGAGGAACATCTCGTACTCAGACCCGTAAGGCGTGGCTGCGCCTCTCAGTCGCTCTAAGACGGGACTGAAACAATTGCCGCTACAGAACCTTCACACAAACTTTAAGGCAGATATCACCTGCGTTTCCATTTTTTCCCTCCTATAGAATGACCACTATTGTACAAAAGTATTTCTCATGGGTGAAATTTTATTTTTTAAACAAAATTACGCATTTCTGTATTACTCCTGCAATTACATAACATTAATGTAATTTTTACTTTTTCGCACATAATTCGTAAGAAAAAGTATTGTAATCGTACATCGGAAAACGAAGTTTCGACGAAGAAAATTCTTTGTCAGGCCCTGGTAACGAAATCTGGATAAATCTTGTTCCCATATATAGTAAACTGTTTCCTCTTTACCACAATTCACTTTCCAATGTTCTGGTTCTTTTGTTCGGAAATACACCAACTTTGAACTCTGCCGTTTATTATATAGGGTATTCTCCCTTTACCCAAGGTTACAAAGAGAACTAAAACGGGGTGTAAAGCCATGTTCATTTACTGTAATCACGTCTACAAAAGGAAGCTACAGAGATCAGTCGGCCAAAGACGAAGGAAATCTTCAGATGAGGAAAAAGCAACGGAGGAGGAGGATATGGAAGAACATGTGGCTGTAAAGTCCTGGACAAAAGGAAGCAAAAGCCTTCGCTTGATATCTACTGAGGAAGATGAGTCATCAGAACATGAGTTCACAGTCTCAATAAAGGCAACTTCCCCACATGTGGGAATTCCTCCTGGTCATGAAAAACCTGATAAGGAATGCTGTATTACGTGTTATTTGAAAGGAAATTGTCATCCGTGAGGATTTGCAAATATTGAGCTCATATACTAGAATGTTCAGGAGCAGAGAAGACCCACAAAACATGGATTCTGATCAGCACACGTGTTACAGGAAGTAATTTCCTATACGTCGGAACAAGATTTATCCACGTTTTGGATCCCAGAGCCCGGCAGAAAGAGTTTTCTCTGCCGAAGATTCGCAGTTTCTCTGCGCACATTTACAATAATTTCTTTCTGAACAAAGTGAGGGTGAAAAATTAAAAATCATATCCAACACAAATTTTGCCTGATAGAACCAAAAAATATAAATTCAGTTAAACAAGGAACTAATAAAAAATAAATTGGAGTTGGCGTCAGCCAAAGAACACATTTGGTTTATGTCAACCTACGAAATTATAAATATCCGTAATATTATTTGTACTGAATATTATTTGTACTTGTGTATTATTTGTATTCGGTTCAACTACATGAAAAGCCTTCTCTGCTGAACATCAAGAAAGTACTTTTCTTTTTTTTAATTGAAAGATCAAATACCCATGGACAATCATGTACTTGGTTAGAATTTGCATTACTGAATTCCCTATTCTCATTTGACAAGCATTAAGTAATTTTGAATTTAAAAGAATGTGGATAATCTATATATCGATATTTTGACAAGACCGTTTAATCTCACTCCAAAAATCGGCCGGAAAGTACCGACAACTCGCCATAAAAACAACACTACAATAATTAAAAGAGCAAAACACAATTCTTCTAAACGAATATGCACTTATACTATTATTAATCTAGTGGTGCTCCAGAATGGCACAAACTTTCTCGTACCAGTTGACTAATTTCTTTGGCCTTGTTTTCTTTGACGAGGTTTTCGGTTTGTCTCATCCACTGTCTTCCATCGCCACCCACTCTACAATTTTTGCTCACCTAACGGTAGCACTGAAACGATACATTAATGTTGTAGAGGAGTAAAACCCCGTCAAACATAGAAATTTTCGATGAAAAATTTGGAGCCGTTTGTGAGAAAATGTAGTTTGCGCCTTTCTGAAAATTCACATTTGAAGCTCATTTTCATTCAATACGATTGCGTTTTCGAAAAAAATTATCAGAAATTATTTGAAGTACGTGTACTCACAAATTCAATCATGTATACTAATTGCTGGTATTGTAAATATTAACTGCGTGAGAGGTCTTTCAAAAAAAAAATTCATTTGTGTTCAGAGTTAACAGCAGCATTGCCAGATTATTTTTCGTCTAAGTCATGATTTTTAACAACCCTCAGTTAAAAAAGCGTGATTTATTTGAAAAAAGCGGACAAAATAAAAAAAGGCAAGTAATAAGTAATATTTTAATTGTAAGTATCGAAACAAACACAATTTGCAGATTTCAATTAAAACCAACGTAATTAGTTGTTTAACAAATGTCAGCAGCTGACATTTTGTCGATATTTGCGAACAATCTTCTATCCCTTTCCTCAAAGCCTGAGCAAATTTAAAAATAAATTAGTTTCTTGTATGTTGATATGTTATACTATAAATATATTTAATGTTATTCAGTGTAACTAACAATGTCTTCTATGTAATTAAGAATTATCATATTATCATTATTATTAATTATGTGCAATGCAGTGGCGTTGTGAAACTGAGGGAAATGAGTGAGTAAGAAAGACATTACAACTCGGTGTTTCGCAGTGCGGTGAAGTGAAGTGTGGTGAAGTGGTGTGCTATGAAAGATTGCACGGTGAAATGTTCTCGTTAATTTGTAAAGTTTGTAGATTTTGTATAGTTGTTAAGTTTTGTAATGTTAAGTTAGTGTATTCTGTCACCAAGTTCCCAAACGTAATTGCAGAATTATTAATAAATCAAATCTAAAAAATAAACCTAGAAGTTGGCATAGAACCGATTTTCACTTTTAACTCTCAATTTATGAAAATTACAAAAGTTTGATTTTTTTGGGGTCTTTTTACAACTTCAAAATTGAATATTTTTCCTTGAAATGAAATTTGTCCTCCATAATTAGTTCTTTCGTTAATGTCGTGCACATTTTTTGAAAATTTTAGAAGTGATCACGCAATAGTGAGTGGTGAAATATGTGCAATATTTAAAAAAATATCAAAAACAAGAATTTCTCAAAAACACTTCTAAATTTTTCCTTTAAACTTTTGGTAGGGATAGTGTTAAATGTACTATAACATAAACGCCATTTTTCTCCATTCTTTTGTTTTTCAAAACTTTCACTATTGTAATATTTTGGCATTTTCACACGTTGTTAATACATTACCGGAGATTTGTATATATTAATACATTTATGAGTATATGTGCTTCAAATAATGTCTTATAAAGATTCTGGAAAACGCAAAAGTTTTCGTGAAAATGAACGCCGTTAGTGCGTATTGTATTTCCAGCAATTTGTAAGCCTCTACATTATTCCAACTGTGAGTCAAAATCCTTCAAATAATTTCAAATGAAGTTTCTTATATACTCAAAAGTTTTCTATGAAAAAGAGCTTCAAATTTCACAGTTACAATAAAACGACAGTTAACTGTCTTGCTTAAACAGTTTAAACGACATTTTCTCAAAAACGGTTCCAAATTTTTCAACGAAAATTTCTATATAGGACAAGATTGTAGCTTTCTAAAACATACTTCAATGCATGTTTCAGTTCTACCATTAAGGAAACGCAAAATTAAGAAAATGGGATATAATATACTTTGGGCGGCAATAGATGAAAGCTGGGAAGAGGATGGGGCAAGACCGGAAAGGTTGGTCCAGACCAAAGAATGTAGAAAACTAGCTAGTACAAGACAATCTATGCCATTTTGTAGTATCAATAGTTTCAACTGTAAAAGCAAACTATTTTTACACTATGCTGACTATCATCTAAGAAATGGTATTGCGTCTAAATCTGTAAGGACGTCGTTTACGGAACTTAGGTATGCAGTTTCGTAACTCATCCCAGTCAAAAATATTTTCGCATTTTTGAAAATGATTTTGTGAGTTCAACTAGAATTATAATGTTGAGAAGCAGTTACAAGTTAGAGGAGAAAGTATGTGTTACTGTAGCAACACTATCTTTCGATTTGAAATTCCTTTACCTGTTGTTCATTACAAGGACCGTAAATCCCACATCAGAATATGGCCTAAATGTAGATTACTACCTAGCATTTTCAAAGTGTTTTAAATATAAAACTATTTTTTTCCTCACTTACCTGGAATGTGAAGAACTCATCATTTTATCTGAAAAACAAAGTTTATTCCAAGCATTATAATTATGTTCGTCATTAGACCTCTAGACCTCTACAGTCTACACACGGGCCAATTTGTCGGACCGACGGACAAGGAAATTGGACTCTCGATTACACAGTCCGACCAACAGCCCGATGTTTCAGTATTGTTCGGAATTTCGAGAAGGCAACATAACATCTATGCGAGGATGACAGAAATCTGAGGAAACTCATGCGCTGATGTCGGGCACAGGGATTCCTAACCTTGAAAATCTGGTCAAAATGAAAAAGTTCCCCTAAACCAAATGGCATATAAGTAGTTACACTATAATTCCAACATAAACATAATATTTTTGAAAGATTGCTTAGCCCCCGACCCACCACCCGCACCACTCTACAGCCAGAAAAGTGTGTTTTCGTCAACTTAACACTATTATATCTGATTGAAAAAGTATGAAAAATAACAAAATAATTTATAATATCAGGAAAACATGTTTTGATATTTTCTCAGTGCCACATTAAAACGCAAAGATTTTTTTGAAACAATTTATAAAAAAAAGTCTGGAGAACCCTGGAACTGACTTGAAACAACTATGAAAAGTTATTGAAAACACACAAAACAATGTGAACTTTTTCAGTTTTTTTTTGACTGCTAATTAAAAAATGAAAACAATTTTTACTATTTTAAATCACATACACTTTGAAAATGGCTGCAACAGTTCTGTGCATTTATTTGATTGTATACATTTGTTATAAAAATTGATCTGTGGTCCAAAAAAGCAAGGAAACTTTTTTGATAATAGTACTCCCGACATTATGATTAAAACAATAGATTCGCTTTTATAATACAAAAAAGTGAAATAACTCTAATAATAATGAATATAACCGAAAATATTCAATGGAGAAAACAGATTTGCTTCTTTCTTGGCATTAAGCGAATACCATGCATTAGTTATTATTAGTTATTAGTTATCATGCATTAAAATGAAAAAAACATTCTTATAAAATATTTGAGTTTTACTCATTCGTATATTTTCACTTTTGACAGAAAAGTTAGTCACTGGGTGACTTTTTTTCAATCCGTACGTTCCGCAGAGTTGACAAATTTCTTCTTTTGAAGATCTGTTAAAGAAAATCGTCTTACATGGACAACGGCCTAAAGTTTTCCGTTTGCCGACTACGGTTCCATAGATTATACGTAATACTGGAAAACACATGGTTTTTATCGCATCGCGGACCCACGAAGCATTGTTTCGTGAGAAGCAACTACAATACAATATGCTTTCAGACTATTACATTCAATTTAGGGTATGGCGGGTATGGATAGTGCGATTAGTTAGATTTTGTTACAGCTCCCATTTTGTAACTTTTTTTTGTTAATATACACAAAAATGCGCATAAAATGTCACCCGTACCCTCTTGTTCAGTGTTTTCTCTTCTAAAATCATTATTAATTAGTTCCGAAAATTCTGCCGATTTTGTTTAACGCCCCGAGCGCTCCTCAGCAGGGAGAGCGCTGCGTGACCTTGAGTTATGGACTGTTACAGAGACAATATCCGTTAAATACTAGTTGCAAAAAAATCGAAATTATCCCAAACATGCTTATCTAACATAAAAATAAAATATATATTTAATGGGAATCGACTTTTTACGCTCGTCATTATAGGCTCCAAAATATGTATAGTTCCATTTGAAAAAAGCAAAGTTCCCTCAATATCTCGTAAAATACAAATGATAAAATGGAATACGTATACATACTAGCCCCAATTTCTCACGCGTTTCCGTGAAAGCTGCATCGCAATAATTTCAACTGTTCAAAAATTACAGAAGGTGCTAAAGTTACGTGATTCAGCCTGTATATGAACCCAGCCCACACGGGGAAGAAAGAAAAACTGTGAGATTACTATTTATAACAAACGGTTGTTGTGAGCAGAATCCAAAAATGATGTTATTGCAGTATGTGACATGCAAAAACCACCCAATTGCTATTATTCTGGTTCTGGAAAGGACCAAAGCTACTGTGACCTGACAGCGTCTTACGGTGATGGAGGGAGACAATAGATGATATACCCAGCCAGCCTTCTAACTCCACCGGGAGTGCGCACACAGATGTTACAAGATAACAGCGTATACTTTTTCTTATGTATAAGAGGCTGCGTCAACGTACCTGCCTATCGTGACGTCTTCTGAGAGACCTGCAAGTCCCGTTGCGACGTAGGTTCGTACAGCTCCTCCAGAACCTTTTTTCGCTTTGTCGGGATCTTCGCTTTGAATTGAAACGATATAATGCTCTGTCGCGGTGTTTTCCTTAGAAGAGCAATTAACTTCCCGGAAGCTTTTGACAGGAAGTGACTTGGCCGCTAATCTTATAAAAAGGAAGTGGCTAGACGATTAAACAAAGTTTCCTGTGACCACGATGCTGCAATTATTATATACCATATTACATACTGCAATTACCATATTGCATGAAAAAATAATAATTGAGGTATTTGTTAAAATTACCTAAAGCCATCGCTAATTTCCTTCCAACCCAATATAAGTTGTTAATTTTGTTTTGGCTATTCTTTTCAAAATTCGTTTATTAATAATCTTTACTGTTCGAGTTAGTGACGCGACATCAACACTATATTGATGATTAACAATATATTCAATATAATCCATCAACGTTTTTAAAAATAGGTGTTTTAAATCTGGTTTGTAACATTTAACATAAAATTCCCCCGCAACAAAAGCAATTTGACAGTGATCATTAGGGGACGGATTTTAATGAAATGCAATTTTTTTCTCTTCGCTTTAGAACAATGCCTTCTAGTACGAAAGTAATTTTATGCTATGACAAAAGGAAATGATCCATTTTTGCATGACTTTTGTTTGTATCTTTCGTCTATTTGGACTAATAAGTTATTTTTTACCTTTTCCCGTAATTTTTAAAGCATTTTTTGCTAATTTTCTATCAATTTTAACCCGCCAGAACCTCGCGTCGAACATTTTACTAGCTAAATTCGCAAAATTTGCGCTTTAATTGGGCGGATTGCAAATACAATTATATTAAAAGTTGATTTGACTCCCTGAAAGCGTCCTCGTAAGTTGTCTCGAGGCCCTCTGTGAAGAGGGCCTAGGTCCTCTTCACGATTGGTGTACTATTTTTCGCTGGGGGATAATGGCGTCACAGCCGAAGCAAGCCCGTGCTGCAAGGCGAAAGTCTACAAATTTGCACTTCAGGTAACTTTATAATTAATTTTTACATACTGATAAGGTATACAAATATATTTGTTCTACGCTTTAGTTACGGATAAATGCACTTATTTTACACAAATCATTCAAGCTTTAAAATAAGTAACAGTTTTGTAACATTATTAAATTACGAGGGCTGTCTCAAAAGGAAATTACACTATTTAAAAACAAAAAAAATATATATATTTTAGAAAATTGAAGACATTTTATTTTGAAAATTACATACTTTAACTATTTTTTCTACACAATTCCCTTGCAATTCAATACTTTTTTTGTACAGTGACAACAGTTGCTTTTTTAACCTAATGTCAAACAACTCTCCCGCCCAACTGGCAAGCCATCTCCCCACTTCTTTCAAGTCATTCTCACTTGCTAAGCATCTTCTCCGAAATGTTGCTAAAGATTCGGAAAAAGATGAAAGTCGCTTGGTGCAAGGTCAGGAGAATATGGAGGAATGACTTGTTGTTTTTTTTCGTAAGAAAACGAATAATAGCACAAACGTCACAATCGGCGGTCGGAATAAGTGGAGGCTCCATTGTTGCTAGTGCGTCACAGCCAGAGTAGTATTAATTATTATAATTAATATCACTTATGTACTGTATAATTATTTCAATTTTGATTACAATATTTAAACATTATGTATCAGCGAGAAGATTTTGACTTGCTTTCGTTTATATCTTATATATCTTCCGATAACACTTCAAAAAATAAATTATTTTCAATATAGATATTGTTTTCAAACTACAAGTAATAATAAATAGAAATAATAATATTTCGTTTAAACTGTATACTGAATTGTTTTTGTAGACTTCAAAATCATATTTGCCTAATAGAAAATGTATTAATGTCCCAATATTTACCTATACCGTGGCTCAGAGTACTGGTACGTAGATTGAACTATTTATATACTTTGATTTTAGTCGTTTTTTACAGTATACAGTATTGTCTCAACATTTATTGACAAAGCTAAGTTTAGCTAAGGATCTATTTAAAAAAAATTATATATATATATATATATATATATATATATATATATATATATATATATATAAATCGGTTAAAGTTCTTTAATATACCACGCGCTTAGCTACGGCTAAAAATAACAACAACAACAATAATAATAATAATAATAATAATAATAATAATAATAATAAGAAGAAGAAGAAGAAGAAGAAGAAGAAGAATTAATAATAAAAGGAGCCCCGCATGATAAAATACGGCTAAAAATAACAACAACAACAATAATAATAATAATAATAATAATAATAATAAGAAGAAGAAGAAGAAGAAGAAGAATTAATAATAAAAGGGGCCCCGCATGATAAAAGTCCTCATGCCCCGTAGGTCATTAAAATGGCCCAGAGTTTATAGCATATTATATTTCCAAAATGAAACATTTTGCCCTACATGGATGATTTGAGCCCAAAGTACAAAACATTTTTTTGAATCTTACGGAAATCTGATAATTCCTCATATTACTGAGAGTACTACGAGTACTTCTGATAGCAACAATCCCGAAATATAGTACATGTTCATAATATACGACCTCTATTTTTTTCTGAAAATATAGGACAAATTGTAATTTAAGTCGTAGGCTTCCGCGGCCAGAGTTATGTGCGTGATCTTGGCTGTCTGGGTGACGCCGCGTCGAAGGCTGTGTTGCTTCACGTGAAGGGCAACACAGCCTTCGACGCGGCGTCACCCGGACAGCCAAGATCACGCAAATTGTAATTTAGTTATCGATCCTGGACAACATTCGGAGCTTATCCATCACATAGCACTTCCCTCCTCACCTCCAAAATGACTCCCAGGCCTTCAAGATAGCATATCTTACTTCTCACACCAACCAACAGACACTGTTTTTAATCATCGGTGATTGATCTTCACTGATTCGCAGGCACAAACCACGAGATTGCAGCAGCGAAAACAAGTTTTTTGTTGTTTTCTTAAAATGGAAAGAGATCAAACGGGGACAATTTGTATTCCCGAAGGGTCGTTTCTTTAGTGTGGGTTGGTTGGCAATGCTGGTAACAGCAGAAGCAGCAGCGATCCCAGAATGGCGACAGGCACCGTTGCGGGCAGCATACAGCACGGCGCAGAGCTGGACGTTGCCAGAGTCCCTTCGTAGAGACCTTTAGTGTGGTCTGAGCCACAAGCAGGACAGAGAACACAGCATGTAAGACACACACGGTGGAGGCGACACACAATGGAGGAAGCTTGCGATAACAGTTGAGGAGGTACCGTATATTTCTGCAGATAAGACGAAGTAACTTACATGTTTTCGTCAAGGTTTTATAGTTTTAGCGTACACATCTATCTTATAAGACGGTCCCTAAACTATCAACGGCCACCATCATTTCTTACAACTGTCAGCACTGGTTTCTGGCAAACACTGGCAATGATTAGGGTATTCGGGCATTGTATGGGGGTGTTGTTTGGGATTTCTAATGCTGTGGATGGCACTGAGGACGATGTTATGGGATAGTGATGACGAAGAGAAAATTCATTCGTTTCTTAAGATATCTAGTTTCTCAAAATGAAAATTTAATTTCGGTGTTTAATAGGCAGACTATAGATGGTCTATGGCAAGAAATTGTCAATCTCAATTCTTCTGAATGCGTTCGAAAGCCATTTCACCTTCTGAAAAGTTGTAGAGGAACTCTCGTAGTGCTCCTCATCAACAGCAAAGTAATCCTGACTGCTGCTGGAGATGGTCGCTTGTGTTGGGATGGGGGGATTTCCGTTTTTTTGCCACAGGAGACCAAGATCTACATGGGCAGGAGGATCGCTCAATGCGAGTCTAGAAGTAGTAAGAGGATGGGACTTCGATAAAGAATAGTTGTTCAGACGCGATATCTGATTGGAATCTATTTCCTTTAGGGGCTCAGTAGAAGCAATCTGTGGCTGGTGGAGCTTTTTTTAAACTTTATTGGTGGTATTACCTTTCCACCTTGGATTCACGCCGTATCGTCAGGGAAGTCTATAAGCGACACCTGACAACTGAAGTGCGCTACTCAAGCAGGAGCACGTTGTGTTTGACAGCTTGATGTTACCCTTGAGGACTTGGTCTTTAAAGAACTGGAGAAGGATCGTGACCGGTCTACTGGATTTCTGGCCTGGTGCCGGCGTTTGGCATCAGGGACGGACACCTTTTTGGTGACTCCTATCTTCTGAATCTCTCTATCCCGGAGAGAAGTAGGGCACTGGTTGTAGTTGGCTGGATGGTCACCTTCGCAATTGACACAGTGTGGTGGTGTAGCGCAAGTATGTGGATCGTACACTAATGCACCGAACTTCCTGCCCAATGGGCTTACCGACATACATCGTTGCTGCGTAAGGCCAAACCTTTGTTACTTAAAACAGCGGTAAACCCTTCGGTCGATTGAAACAGCTGCGATTGTAAGGGGCATTGCAGATAGGGCAGTATGAAATTTGAAATCCAGCAGAGATATCTTTCTTGCAGTAGTAGCAGATATTTTTTGGGTGGACTGGACGCACCCTCAGTCGTTGGCAGCACTCCAGTACTATCATTTGATATGAAGGCGTTCATTCTTGTAATAAGTCAGAGATAACATATAGAAACTGGCGGTTGGTAGTACTGCTAGTGCGTAGCAAGCAATCCTCAAGCCACGTAATGAGGTCACTTATTAGTAGAAGGCTTAAATCACCGATACACACATTAACATAATTTGCAAATACCACACAAAAACAGCCCAATCAGTTATTAGTAGGAATGCAGCAAAATAGATCCAAAAGATTAAAACGCAATAGGTGATGTATACAGGTAGAAACAATCCACCAATAAACAAGCTCCGATTTATACTGGTCAGTAAATTCAACGCGGGCAGAATGTGGTTAGAAGCCACAAGAGAGCCAAGGAGCTTAAAAGTAACTACAGTGATGTTAAAGCGATCAAAAAGTACTCGACACGAAGTCCACACATCCAATTAATATATCCGAAGATCACAAAATAAAGAGTAGCAAAATGTCACTAAAATTTGCAAACGTGAGACACAACAAAAACCTGTGAGCACAGCGGTCCGTTTAACGATGAACATTAATGTTATCATAATATCACTTGTTTCGCATTTGTTTATAAAACATTTAGTGCAACAGAATATTGTTCTCATGTGCCACGTTAATAAGAATGTTTAGAGAGTAGGTTATGGTAAGAGGAGATAATGTAGGAGGGAAAAGGGGAGGAGGAGAAGGGAGAGAAGTGGAAGGGAAGGAGGAGCCTCCTTAAGCCCTTCCTTAAATTACGCTAAGCGCTCTGATAGAAATTAAAAAAAAAGTGGGAGGGGAAGAGGGGGAAAGGGAAGGGGAGGAGGGGTCTCCTTTAGCCCTCCCTCACCTCAAATTACGCAAATCATGACCCAAAGATAGATCATTACTAGTACCTGAATCATACTCAACTTGCTACCCGCAAATCATGACCCCTTCCGCATGGAACACTTGGCTAACTTGACTAACCTCACTTCCTCACTTGGCTAACCTCATAGGTTACTTACACACAGCACACATAAATCCTGCAGCAAACTACGTTCTTGAGCCCATTCCACGACAGCCAAACAACCCTTTTCAACGCAACGAGCAAAAAGAAGCCACATTTATTCTCACCATCTCACAGACACTCAAAAACACAAATCACAAAAAATCTGAAGAACACAAGAGACTTAACTGTACGACAGCAACGTAGCCAAACACTTCGACAGCTACCCAACACAAAATCACGTAGTCACACGATTTACGTCCCACCACACACCATTTCGTAATGAAGTTTCGACAAGCTATTAGGGTGAAATTCCCCCCAGCCCTAACTTCTGACGTCACGTTCGTGACCAATTACGAATCATTAAACTTATTTCAGAAGTGTATTTTTTACAATTTATTTAAATCGTTTTTATATGTATGTCCCAAGTTACGCATATTGCTCACTACTCCTCCCCACTGAAAAATTCCCTCGTCCCCTCCACCGCGGATTTCCCCCTCGCCGGAGCGGCGCGAAGTACCGGTTTAAACGACTTCCTTAGGTTGTACCGTATACTACACTTCAGTCGGGTTCTTTTCTTATACAACATTCCATTCGTATCATGAATCTTTATGTATAATACTAGTTACGTTAATTACTGTAGTTTTAGAAATAGTACCTTGTAAATAAAAGAAGACAAGTACTTACTATCTTTTTCAGAATTCCATTTGGGACGTTTCGGTTATGATTGCACAAGCTGTATGCTGATGGATGAGAAAAAATCACAGGCGAAAACTTTGTCGACGAACAATGAAACACCTTTCATCGTTCTTTCGGAGATGTAAGACATCATTCCTAGTCCATTCATTTAATGCTTGAAAATCTAACACAAACAAAACAAGAAGAAATGCGCGATATTTCGAAACTCTCGTAATATTTGTACTCAACGTAGTCGGCCGAACTAAATGCCTAATACCACAGAGAAAGGGTAAAGTATACCTAGTTTCTCTATGCTAATACAACACTTTTCGCGGAGTTTTTGGAGACAACTTGTCAGGACTGCTAACTTCTGAAGGAAAAAAAAAAAAAAAGAAAAAAAGTCCGGCCAGCGATTTCAAATTGAGGGACATTCAAAATGCCTTTTGTCCAGTAGTATTTACTGATTTTTGTCTTCGTCGTCTTGTTAGGCTTTGAGCTCAGGAATTAGTAACTTATATTACATACGTAATTATTTCCCAACAATGTCTACCTCCTACAAAATAAAACTATGCAACACTGTAGTATATTAAGTAAATATTTAAAATTATAAAAAATGTTATCATAAAATTGATTGCTAATTATATATTAATAAAAATATTTATTTACATAAAACTCAATAATGTTATTGATATTTTTAAATCCATTACAAATAAAACTCATTCATCATCATATGAATAGCCTCAAAAACAAGATTCCTTTAAATTGCATTAGCGCACTATTTAATAGTTCACCAAGATTCAGTTCAAAAGCTTGTAATTTGACTTAGTAATGCATGACATATCTATCTACCATCCCCACAAGTATTTCGATTTTCAGTTACAAAATTGCTTTTATCTCTTCTTCGCCTATACCAATTATAATCATCTTTGGAACAGCGCTAACAGCACAATCCTGATATGTGCGAAGTTACAGCTCAAAAGCACTTGACAAAGCTTTTATGACAAAAATGTTGAGATCGTATTGTTGAGGTGAATCCAATAGTTTCTCTCCCTTTAGTAATATCATTTTGTAAAAAGGCAATAAGAAATAAAATACATTCTGAGATAAAGCGTAAATTGAGTTGCAGATGCTGGTCTTGAACTTCAGTTTTGCTTCGGGCTTGAAACCATCTAGCTCAAGCACTGCACTAATAATAATCACATGGCATCGATAATATAATACAGACTTTCTCTTACCTAAATTCTATTCAAACATAGGGAGAATAAATTACTAACTTGTAGTCATTTTTTTAATTTTTGTTTATTTTAAACACACATTACATGAGCACAAGCTTTCACATGGTTCCAATCCTCTTTCTCAAAAGGTCATCATTGTCTCTTTACAATCAAGAGGATACGGAACCTTTCTTCTCACCGTTTAAAAAAAACAAAACAAGACTTTCACAAACACATATAAACCACAGAGGTCAGAACAATGTCTTGGTTTGAAACAGAGAAGAATGGCAAGACACATGTCTCAAAGCAGTATCTTTCAAAATGGGATTCAAATTAACACATGTGAAGATTTGCCCTTTTTGAGCATCAGCTTTACGTTTTGAATGTTCAACACATTTCATTAAATTAACAAAATACTAACTTTAGCTAGACTTCATTCTGTTTTTTTCCTTAATATTGATTTATATCTTTAAAGAAAGATTCCAATACTATCAATAAGAAGAAGAAGAAAGAAAGAAGAGAGCAACAATTGAAAGAGTTCATACCATTTATCAAAAGTTAAACACTGAATCAAAAAGCTTGAAAATGAAGCAATAAAATAATGGATCTATACAATAATGAATGGTATAATTTTTATATTATTTTTTAAACTGAAATATTATTTCATTCTTTATCAAAAATGTAACTTTCATGGAAGAAAACAGGCTTTAAAGAAAATACTATTGTATTCCAAAAGACACTGCATTTGTTTAAAAATGTTCTTGGTAGGTAATTAAAAAATACAATAATCACATTAAAGATTAAAAGCTGGGATATTAGTATGCAATAATATAAACTGTATCAAATGGAAATTCACACTTACAGAAAACAAAGTTCAAGAGTTTTCTTCACAAGAAATACATTTGCAATTAAGTTGTTTTCATTCCCTGTAATGAAACAAATAGTATTCATTTTGTCTTGACATAATAACCTCACAATTACAACAAATGGTACTGAGAAATATTATTACAAAATAGCAGGTAATTCTAATTTGTGATTACATTTCAGACACCCATTTTCTGGGAATAGAAAATGTTTTAACAGCACACCTTACTTCCTACATGGAAAAAGACCTGCAAGATAATAGTACTGAAGATGGAAGCTCATCAGGAAGACAGAATGTCAAAAATGCTACATATTTAATAATGAAGTTCAGATTTGACTGCATGACAAATTCTGACAAGTGCACTGTTGAGCTATTGAGTGAATAGAAGGAAAGTAACTTGCAGAATATATTTTTAGTTTCTATTCAGTGGCTTACTACACTCTAATACTGTTTAGTTCCTGGCATCACACCAAGAGATAAGCAACATTCAACAATATTTTGTAGGTTTACATACATGTCAAACCTTACACTATCTCTATAAATATAGCAAAAGCATGTGGAGCAACATTTGTATATTTCATTACTAATTACCAATATTGGAAGTGAACAGAAATTGAAATGAGTCTGGCAAATGATGCCTTTTGCACTGTATCACATCTGGAAAACAGACATCTATTAACATTGCTTGAAATATTTTCATAAAATCTGTATTCTTGAGCTACATAGACAAATCGAGAGAATAAAGACAAATATCAAATTGAATTCACAAGAGTTTAATTATCAATGTACTCATGAAATAACTTTTATGATACACTGTGCTATTATTGGCACAAAAATTTTACTTGTTTGTCAGTCAAATGTACAATACATTTGCCTGTTCTTTGGCAGAACATTTGCGTAACGGAAAGATATATTTCAAATGCATTCATTTCTTTAACTAAATCTTGAAAAAACAATAATGAATGAATTGCAGTCATGACTGAAGAGGTAAATACAAGTTTCTATACTTTACAGCAAGTAACTTCACTGCTCAGACATTACACAACTGCTAAGAGGAAGCATGAAGCTTCCGGAACAGGGACTGTACATGGGAGAACACTTCGAGTTTGTGATCAATGTGCAATTGAAAATATCAACACTGCATTATACTTTTAACTCTTACATAATAGAAATTTGTCTTATACATCAATAAATGAAGTCCTACACCAAACATTTTGCTAATTCCAATAATCATTTAATGTAGCAATACAAATTTGAAATTATATTTTTTCTTTATTCTAAATCTTATTGTCTATAAGGTATTAAAGTAAACCTCGGGTACATTTCATAATGATAAAGATTGGATTATCATATTATTTTGTGTCTATTGTTAACTGAATATATGTTTGTTGAAAAAGAATATTAACCACACAGGTACCACATATAATAAACACTAGTTCTAATACTTAAAAAAGACTAAAATATATATCATTCATTACTAAATACTCCATTCATTTCTACCGAAGACCAAGGAAAACTCACTAATTCGATTGATTTAACAATAAGTAACAATAAATTTCATTCACAAAAGTATTCACACATAAAAAATTCAAATGCACATAGATCATGAAACAAGCACAGACCCTGAGAATGCTATGGTTATCACAATATTATCTCACAGAAAGAGACTGCTGACTTCACTAGTGGTAAGAATGGAGCAGACAGAAGGATTTCATGTAGGTCAACATCATACAGAAAAATTCACTCACACACCTATTTTTCCTATCTATACCTGAAACTTTTATTAGGGAATTTCATCCATACGGATCTACTATTGGAGCAGATCAATTGTACACATGCCTCTCTCATTAAAAGCATTTTTCTTCAAAATACTTTCATTTCTAAAAACGCAAAGTTGATTAGTTCAAAGTAATTAACTGAAATATTACAATTTTTAATTATTTTTTCCCCCAAATTTAAAATCCCTTGGTTTTAATTTCCATATTTACTCATATTTAAGATCTTCTCTTATTTTCTTGAATGTCAAATATAAGATGCAAATTTATTTCCATTCTGAACCCGCGAACAAAAATATTTTTTCCTTCAGCATCCATGACTGGTAATATTACAAAAACAATATGCAAAATTTTATGCAGAACTGCATTCCATGATCTTACTGATAATCTCACTCAATCCAGCACGATTTTAAAAATATATCACCTTTCCAACAAGTGAAAAAACCCATCAAGTTGAAGACACACGAAATACTAAAGGCTCCCAAATTAAAACTAGACTATGTAATTCTTGTAATCAGCCTCTACAAAGCTTTACATAAATAAATTAATGACTTGATGGAATTTTTCAAGGATCTTAAATTATTATCAATTATTTCAATTTCTCAATAACAACTACTTTTTAGACAGGAATGCAGAAAGAAAATGCTTACCTTCAATTTTAGTCCGTAAAAGTATTCCTAGTACAGGAGTCTTATACTTTAGTACATATGGTACCTCAGGGATATAAGAACACATTCTAGAGTGGGTGAATTCTCTTCTCATAATGGACAAACTCTAGCAGAGCCCAACCTAAAGATTATTATCATTAAACATACACTCTTAATAACACTCACTCGGTTTCATGTATGCATTATAATATTAAGTGTATTAACATATTTCTTTGCAAATAAAAGAATCAAGCAATCATTAGATATAATCTCAATCTTTATAGAATGCTGTTTCTCACTCAAATTATCATTGATTTACATAAAAAACACACACACACTGCTCAGCTGGGTATAAGATTACAATACAAATTTGTAAATCAATAAAAAAAATTGACAAGCACTACGGAACTAATCACTGAAATGTATTTTGACATATTTTCATATAAGTCAATTACACAGATGTAGTACTAAAAAACACAACATAAAAAGTAGAACTTAAATACTGTGCAATACAAAAAATTGCCACATTTTTAATTACTTAACCTACACACTTCAGTGATGCTTTTACGTGAACAGATTGATTCTACAATTTTTTCTTCCAATTTAATAACTCAAAATTCCTTTGCATATTTCATATGAGATAAACATAAATCTAAAGATTGTAATGAAAGATTCTGTATGAAATGCATTTGCCTTCAGAAAAATATATGTTATCTCCTATGTCTTTTCAGAGAATTTTTTTCCAACGCTTAAACATCAACATTCTCTATATAAAACACACAACCTTGTAAACTCTCCCTTCGAATTCTAAATATGAATTTGACTAGGGCTCTG
This sequence comes from Gryllus longicercus, assembly GCA_038098605.1. NCBI lineage: Eukaryota > Metazoa > Arthropoda > Insecta > Orthoptera > Gryllidae > Gryllus > Gryllus longicercus. The sequence goes on along the minus strand of JAZDUA010000511.1, from coordinate 153,751 downwards.
CTGTTGCATTTTCATAAGGTTAATGCAAACAGATACTCAATAAAATGAAGATTCCACCTGACTCTGATTTCTTTATCTCATCAATGAATTTTAAGCTACAATGGATGTAAGGAGGTGTAGCAATTTGAATGACATATCACATATTGAGCATTAAAAATTTAAAACAAAATGTAATCTTGAATTGGAGTAATATCTATAATTTTCAATTTCTAAACTCCATCTGTGTGAAAATGACATTAAGAGGCACTTCAGGTATTTGCCAGATTTTTAGAAAAATGAATGAAGAATGTAAAAAATAAATTCAAGTAATCAAGACATTAACGTTTACTTTAAAGGGAAGACTAAATACACAACTCTGAAGCTTCTCTGCAATTTTTTATATTGTTTCTTTAAGTGAATAGGTACAAAGTCACCTACATCTCCATCAAAAAGATGGTCATCTTAAAAAAGTAAATACAAATACAAGAATTGATAATGAAGTTGAATTAGACATGATTCTTCAAAAGAAATCAAAGCCAGGTGTATGTCTGGATAGCTACCAACCAGGTAATAGCATGAAGGCAGACCTCCCATTGTATATTCATAAATTGATTACTATTTTTTCGTTACATTTCAGATTGTGACCACTTCTGAAAAATAAATTTGCTCAGTCTCCTTAACTCATTTTGTCAATAATGGCAAGCAACAGGTACCTGATGTTCACATTGTTAAGTTAATATATATTTTATCAAGAGAAGTTAAGCTGTTAGTTGAATCACATCAATATAATCACTATTAAAATTAAAAATGATATCAATATTGTCTTTCAAACATCTATAATTCAATAATATACTGATTTCAATGTCTAAATATTACATTAAACAAGAAGGTAAGGATAACAAATAATATACTAAATGAACTTTTTGCAATTAACTCCAGTAACAAATTTTTAAAGCAATTATCATAATTGGAACACTCTTCAATTTTATTTACCCAATAACAATGTGATATTCTTTTGAACATCCATTTACAACTCCTCTGCAAAAATGTGGTCCTGTTGTCTTGCTTTAAACAGTAATCTATGTTTGGAGGAAAGGGTTAAGATCATGAGTACGTAAAGTTATTTTCACTGATGTAGAGACACAAAAAGCAATGGCTCACGTCAACCTCACAAAAGCAAGCACATTCAAACATAGTATACAGGCAGTAGTGAGTTCACCCGCAATTCATTATTCACTCTTATTTTAATTAAAAGACAGTAAGCAAGAAACTGTAATAATCGGGAAAATAAATTTCCTATTTTTATAGGCTGTTTGTTGCATCTTCATGCTCATTGCTGTGGGCTTCTTACTGTGAGGAGATGATTCAATTATTGTCAACAGTTATAAGACATTCGTAAAATAAATTTTTAAAATGACAAGGAATGCGGAACAATTTTACAACAATTTTAGTTTTCTTCATATTTCAACTACATATTCTGAAATTATTATTGAAAATTGGATTATTATTGGATGGGCTGAAATATTCAAGAAACATTTGAGATTTAATTAAAATAATAATTAATTATAATAAAATAAAACATATTTCAATGGAGCTAATTACTATCATTCATCTTATGAATCACAAACAACTACTGCCTGTCTTATGAAACTACATGCAAGGCATAATAAGTGTCTTGTTATCTAATTTAAATAAGGCAAAGTGACATTGACCTTAAAAGTCACCTTTCCAAAAATAGCTTTTTCTTACTTCTAAAAGACCTACAAGTAAAATTGTACATACTATGAAATTAAATAATTTTCACAACTCCACTCCTCTCTTTAATGGAAACAAACAGATCCCAGTCAGAGAGGAGGGGTCAAATATTTCATGAGAAGAATTAACAGTCTCATCCAGATTTTTCACACAACTCTCTGTGTCAAATCCAATGTCATGGATGATGAAAAATGTGACTTGTAGTGGTAAAGAAATGTTTAACACTATATGTACTCTTGCAAATGTGATTTTGTGATTATAGAAATATTACATTTGACATAAGCATATGGTATAATACTCGACTAGGGACACAATTATAGAAATGTTTAAACACAAATCACTCATGTACTGAGCAAAGATTAAAAACAATTAATCTTATTTTTATAGCAAAATCACATCTGCATAAAGTCCTTTTGTCCTTATAGGACAAATTGTGTCTCACAACTGAAGCATCTTTGGCTTTTCTTGCAGATGCAGTACTGGAAGAACATCAGCCAATGTCTATATGAGGTATAAGATGAATGCATGGTGAAATAAAATTGTCACACCACTTTTCAAAATGAGTCAATCTCTTGGGTAGCCGATGAGGTGATGACAGGCATCTACACTGCTGAATCTTTTCCAACAAAAGTACTGCGAGTGACTGCAGTAGTTTTACCATCAAAACCCACAGACGTATCTCTCTTCACACTGTTGAAAGATAAAATATTAAAATAAATTAGATCAGCATAGTTCATAGATCATTAAATCAGCATAGGAAGCTTATAAAATTTTTATGGCTTTAAGTGCTATAATGAAAACAAAATTAACTATTTGTCATATTTTTTTTCTTTCTTTTTGACTGTTCCAATAATTTCAGAAAAGTGTATTTTCATTGCCATTTGAAAATATTACAAATTATTATGATTATGAGTCTTAAAATATTACTGATCTACAGTTGATAAATTAGTATAAAGAGAATAGTTACAAAAGAAAGACTGACATGTTTAAATATTTTGTTTGTGAAACTAGAAAGCAAGGAAAAGAACCATGAACTGTAATTTTTTCCAAAGTATCATGTGTATTAAACAAAATATTCATTAAATTATAAAAACCTTCTCTTGAAAAATTTCTTAAGTTGTTCAGACATTCAACCATGCGCCAGACAATAAATTTCAAATTTAATTAAATAAGTACTTTTTTAAATATTTATTGTATTTTTTTGTAAATATCAATCATTTTAAACAAATGAGAACCAATTTTGTATCAATACACATGGTAAACAGAAGTATATACATCTTATTACAATAATACAATAATAATTTAATTAATAATTAATAAACATACAATAATAATTTACATATAACTGAAATGTTTTATAAAGGCATTCCAACTATTCTAACTAAAAAAAGAAAGTCATGAATAGACTCGTGCAGCTAACGTAAACCAAGATGCTTTTAAAATATCAAAACATGACATAATATGTTGAGGATGAAAATAGCATTCAAGACCGTGATCTGATAGGGCATACTGATTCAAAGAAAGGAAGTTATCAAAGTCTATCAAATATTAACTCAATGTTCTATATACATCATGCATTACAGTACCTACCATCCAAATGGTATGATCCATAATGGTAAGTCACACTGTTGTATTTTGTATTAAATATAATATTTCAATGGATGATGCTACGTTGGAATGGAAGAAAACTGTTTCAACAAGTTAAACTCATACTTAAAAGAATTGTTTTTTTTTTAAATTCCTTCAGGGTTAAAAATATCCTTTGTAAGGCAAATAATAGCAGTGCTCAATAAAAGCTATGATTTTTCAATAGCTAATCAGTACAAAAAATGGATCTAAGAAGCCTATCTCTGAAACTATTCTGTTTGTCACATCAAGTTGACCATGTCTTAGTTGTTGTTGTTGTTGTTGTTGTTGTTGTTGATTTTATTAGGTAAAATAAACCAAAAATATGAAGATTGTGTATAGAGAACATTCAGAGGCCATATGGATGGATGGATGGATGGATGGATGGAGGATGTTAACCAAATTTAAACTTTTTTATATTTCCCTTGTATGAACATTTCATTTCACTTCCCCTTTCTGAGTTAAATGAATGTGTGTTAATTAAAAATTGGGTGAAATTTCATACAGATTTTAATACAATTTTTCTACTTTAATAAAAATATCACTAATATTGATTGTAACATTTATTTGTAATGTAAAATGAATAATATCACAAATCACAATTATCACAAATTTTTACAATATTCCCTCATGGTCCCTTATTCACATTCTTGTTTGTAAAAAATGTTATTTAATATACAAAATATTATAAATTCAATGAATCACACATGATATTAGTAATTCAATTTTCCTATTTTTAAGAATGAAATGTTTTTAGTTTTCTTTAAATCACAAAAAAATAGTTTAGCAATTTTTGAAACCCATCTCATTTTTCATCTGAGTTACTCTGCTTATCTCTGAAATTACTCTTCATCATCATCATCATCGTCATCGTCATCGTCATCGTCATCGTCATCATCATCATCATCAAAGGCGAGGCTGAAAACTTTTTCCAATGAGATTTGGTGATCATTAGGATCACTCTGTGAAGTTTGGTTGGTAATACTATGAGATTCAGCAATTCTGACTTCTTAATGCTATCTGGCCAAGAGCAATGACATGGCAGTGAACAGGCATTCTCTCTTCAGATTTTACTCAGTGTCATAATTGGGCCTTAAGAGTCATCCATAAATTATGTTAAAAACGGGGGGGGGGGGGGGGGGGGGGCAGATTTGTTACATTACAAAAAGGTAGGGTGGTGTTAGTTTAGTGTCATGTAATGCTAATATTTACTTTTTTTTATTTTTCAACATTTTCAGAAATAATTCCTTTTATTCAGTCTGATACTAAAACATAAAAGCATTAACAATTTAAAAAATATAAATAGTTAAAAAGTTTTAACCTTAAAATTGTTACAATAAATATAAATATGTTTTTGTTAATGGTAAGTTAATTGAATCTGTTAGGTTACAAAGAAAATATTCAAAATTGATCTTTATTCTAGAATCCAATTAAATTGGCACAGTAAACTCTCGTCCATGCACATATATTATATATTCTTAAAAGGTGTGTGCACAACTTGTTAGAAATTTTCTTGCCTGTGTTGTTCCTTCACTTAAAAATTGTTCCAATCTTATTTCTAGATGCAGCCAACTTTGCCAACTAATTCTAATTTTAATGATCATTCATTTTAAAATATAACGCAAATAAAATGAATACTAACTGTTATCACTACTATTTAATTTTAGAGGGGGTATTATTTAGGGGGGTTCGAGTGCTTGTTACAGGTATGTTACACAGGGGAGAAGCGGTTTTGAAAATACTCTTAATTTGCATGACATAATTTATGGATGGCCTCATAAGTTCTTTAAAATACAGTAAATGGAATGATGTATAGGACTACTTTACTTTCTCTTCAAAGGAAAGTGTAGGAATTTTAGATTTTCTGCTCTCAAAGGTTCTATATCTGACCCTCTGAAATACTCGTTGAGTACATTATCTAACCGCAGCATGTGATTCTAAAGTCACATGTTTACATAGCATGATGTTTTATATCCCTTTCCAAGGAAGGTGAGTGAATTAAGGTATTTCTGCTCTCAAGATTTAATGTTGTACATGTACATGGGCTGGACTGCTTTATTTCCCTTTCGAAGGAAAGTGAGAATTTCAAATTTTCTTCTCTCAGAAGTTCTACGTCTTTGACCCTCTCAAATACTTGTTGAATACAGCATCTGATCACAGCATGTGAACTCAAGCCGTGATGTTTTCCACAAGTGGCAGGTCTAGCCTTCACTTACCTCGGAGCGTAATTTGGAGTTAAAGGCCTCATTTCATCTCGAAGTGGCTCCTTAGCATGACTACAAGGAGAAAGAGCCTTCAGTGAATATCTACAGTGCAAGCCAATAGAAAGAACAAGGACTTCACCAAGCTCACAGAAGGTGCATGATGGAGTAAATTTTAAAAATAACAATGTAATAATTTAGGGTAGCGTTTCTCATATATTGGTTCATCAAACTTTCATAAATGTACAGAACTCTGAATGATTCTCCAAAAACTTTATTTTTTGCTTCCATAACATCCACAAAGAAAAGGAAAGTTATGAATGAAGTGGAAGTATTTGTAAAATGGATTCTTTATTGAAGTGGATGAAAATAATTTGACGCCTGTTCATGAATTAATAAACATATTTAAATACTTTTTTATTTTTATTTTATTTTAATTTAGATCACTATGCAATTTCACATAAGCTTAAATACTTTTATTAAATAGATTTCAAATAATATAAAACGTGAACGAGGGTTAAAATTAATTCAAAAAATTAATATTTTTTACAGGGGAAGGGGTAATTTAATAAGTTATGGATTGATAAAGATAGAGAAACACTCCATCAGGAACAGGGTAGGAAGAAACACTATAGTACAGCACTTGCCAACATTCAGTTCAAAAATGCTTTCTAAATTTCATCAGGTTTTTTAAAATGACACAAGGTGATATAAATTCAAAATGCTTAAGTATAAAACTTCATTATTCTGTTAGGTATAAAATACTTCCACAGGAAATAAACATTGAAAATGTGCGTACATTGTTAATCTAAGACTTTGATTTGGTGATGTCTATTTTATCACATTTCTGCTTTTATATCACCACTGCATTTCTTTCTACTCTTAATAACAAAAACTGGAAATAAGTATTTTAGAACTTGAAAGATATGTATCTTGTAAGAAAGATAACAAAAACATCAATTCAAAGGGCACAAAATAGAATTGAATTATGACATATTTCACATATTCACATTTCAAGGTACAAATTTGAGGAAATTACATTCCTAGCAAGTGAAATGTGAATACCATGAAATATTTTTTCTTGAAGACACAGTGAAGGAAGGAATTACAGAATTGATAATTGCACACATGTAATTTAAGACTATAACTCAGAATAAGAAGAAGAAGAAAAAGTCACAAAATTTTCTCTACAACTTGCTTGACAAACTCATTTTTATACAAAGCAGGCTGTAATAAAAAACACAAGGCATAACAATAAAAATCTAAGAAAAATGTAATGCAAAATACACTAATTTTGAGAGAAATGCAGTATTCATCTGGCAACAAGTCACTACTCTAAAGAACTTGCTTCAAGTGTTTTGCCATTAATCTCCTTCCTAATTTAATTTATTTATCATTAAATAAATAAAAAAGAGCCGATCAGATGGCCGAGATCGCTAAGGCAGTAGTGCCGGAGTGGTCTCGGACCAGAAGATCGCGGGTTCGAGTCCCGCCTCGGGCATGGGTGTATTTGTGTGTGTTTTTATGAGTGTGTCGTCCTTTCACCCCTCATTATCATCATCATTTCATCTTTCATACCCCCAGAGCTAACAGCCCTGGGGGATAAAAATTGGATTCAGTAGAGAATACTGATCCCCCCCAATTGGGTGACTCATACACCTGCTACCGCGATATATGAGACTGAGCCACGGTAAAATGCAGGATGTAGGAAACGCGTGGTCCGATGTGGCCTATTCGCGAGGAAAAAATAAATAAATAAATAAATAAATAAAAAAGAGCTAACTCTTTGCCTAGAAGGAAAATCTCTTTAGAGCTGAAGTTAGAAATAGTGAACAATTTAAATTTACATTAAAGCATGTGTAGATAAATTGTGTGCAGAAAGCAAAAATATAATATATAATAATCTAAATATACTATCTATTCAATTAAAGACTTTGGGATCAATCAGTGACTGTTTGTTGAATTAAAGACACCAACGAGCATGGCTTGTAACATTTGAAAACTGGACATTTACATTTCCAAATAATTCAAAATGTATTTGCATCAGTAAACAAACTACAGATTTGATTTTGTACTACTGGTGAAGAGAGCTGAAGAAATGAAAAGTCCATGACATTATTGCTAAGATTTATTGTTTTATTTATTAAGATTTATTGTATTTATCTAACTTTATATTATTAAGAAGTCTATTAAGCAACAATTAACTCATACTAATCTCTTTAAAACTTGATGGCAATCCCAAATATAATGGCAAAACACATTGATAAGCATTTCACTACAAATGCCAGATTAAAAATGTTCATGTCATCACATCAGGCTGTTGCGTAAACTACTGTCTACGGAAACAGCTTTATCTACTCTGACATGATGCATGTTCATGCAGCTTACATAGGCGTCTTCTCTGGTAACTTCTCTGCTACAAAGACAGCTCCTGCATCTCTGATGCTGTGCAAGCAGATTGGTATTCTGGCATTACATATTGTTATCATTTCGAACATTTAACAGGGTGTCGACCTTCCAAAATTTTTGGACATTTCCAGGCATGCAACAAAAATTCTATCTCTGATACAGCAAAGTGTGTTGATACAAATGATATATTTCTTATTATCAATTTTTAAGGCAAAGTATCCTCAATTGAATAATACAACCATTATATTCATAATTAATATTGCACAACTGTAAATAAAACAAGTTTAATTGACACGATGATCACATAACTTTTTGTACTATTTTGTGCAAAAACTTTGTGTCTTTGAACCCCCCCTTCCAACTATTTTTGAAAAAAATTGGAGCTCTAGAAATATTCAATCATGGTTCAGAATTCTAATAATTATGTTAATTTTCAAATTTCATTCTGCCAACTTCATGTGACAAAAAAAGACTTCTGCTTTGTGCTACATTTGTATTTGTTCAATGCCAAGCATGAGTAAAAACATTGTACATTATTTCATTTAACTATTCAAAATTAATGCCTCAAAATTCAATATATGAAACACAAATGCACAATTTCATAATAACTTAAGATTTATTTTCAAAAGTACAACAATAATTTGATTTTTCCTTGCCAAAACTCAAAATTCTTGGACTTTTCAGGTCCCTGACTTTTGTTCAAATTCCCAGACTTTTGTAAGTTGTGTAGATCTGTCGACACCCTGTAAATAAAGGATCATGGGATTCTTCATAATACATACTACCTGCATCATGTCACAGCATGTTTTAAGATGGGAGTGAGAAAGAGAGGGATCAGCATTTCTTTTTCTATTTGAAACAATTTGCTTCAAAAATCATCTCTATTTAACTTCTAAAATTCTCTACATACCTAACTAAAAACATTTTCTTTTTAGATAAATTGGAGTATAAAATTTACAGCTGCTCTCTCTAAAATATTTTATTTCATTTCCTCTGTTGACCAACCTCCGTCCTGTATTTTCTTCATCCATTTCTCCAAATATTACTTGCATTTATGTACCTACTACTTCATTTAGTCCCCCCTCTCCTTTCACTGTTATTTTTCATTTTCCTTCCAAATCATTCATTCCTTTCTTTGCCTTATAGCTTTATTTTTTACTCAGTGATACTTCACTCTTTCTTCCCCAGCTGTTTTATCTTTCATCAATTACTCAGTATTTTCTTTGGAACCCTGACATTTCCCTTTCTTTTATAATTCAATCTATGTTCCATCATACTGAAGATTGCAACTAGGATTGCATCATCCATCACAGTTAAGAGTTGCCACCTTCTGGAACCCTGTGACCCTGAGATTTTGAATTGGGAGAGGGTGTCACAAAAATTAAGTCATAATGAATTTTTATTTTTAAATTATACTGATAATTATATTTCCTAATGATAAAATTATATAAATTTTCAATATTATTTTTTTACTTTATATTAATAAGTTAGTGTTACTTAGCAAAGACATCTTCTAGTCTGACTAGATGTAATAATCACAATAACAAGAAATTTATTTTTATTTTCATTTTTTATTTGATATTATTTAATTTTCATTTAAGCTTATTTTTCAATAGCTTTCACCCAAATAGGTTATAATTAAAAACAATGTTGTTTACGTTTCTGATTCAAATCAAATTAATACAAATTAAAAATTTAAAATAATATTTTGCACATATTAGACATGTATAAAACTGATTTTATATTCAGAGTAATCTTTAACGTATTGACATTATTTTTGGCACAGCTTGAATTAGATCTGGAATTATTATTGTTATTCAACGCAGAATGTACTGAAGTACTGTTGCACTAGTTTTAAATGAATGCAAATATTGATGCAACATTTTACTGTACAAAAAAATCAGGTGACATATTCTCTCCTTTCCTTCCTCATTTACCAAATTTCTCTGCCCCCCTCTCTTTTCTATCTCACTTTTCCCCTTTCTCTACAACCTTCATTTCCCTCTCAATTCATGTCTCATTTTCCACCCGTTTTCTTCTCCACTGGTCTTTCTTCCCTTGCTCTCTCATTCTCGCGGTCACTCTCTCTCTCTCTCTCTCTCTCTCTCTCACATACACTACTTTCTCAACCATTTGATCTCTCATTTTACTCTTCTGCCTCATTTACATAATTTTTCCCACACTCTCTCCTTACATTCTATTTTTTCCCTTTCCTATACAACCATCATTTTCCACTCAATGCTTGTCTCATTTTTCAACCGTTTTCTTGTGCATTTATCTCCTTTCCCTTCCTCCCACCTTACTCTCTCACGGTCATGGTTTCTCCTTCCTACTATCTCTCTCTGTCTCCCTCCCCCTCCATCACTCTTTCCCCACCCTAACTCTCTCTCCCCTATTTTCAATTTCCCCTCCCTCAATCTCCCTGTCTTACACTCTCTCCCCCCTTGGGGCCGCTTCCTACGTGAGCACTGCCGCGCGCTTCCGATAGGCGGCAAGGCACTTTTTACAGGGGCACCGCCGCGCGCCGTGGAAGGGGCAGAGTTCTACGCGGGTAGGTTTTGCCGACCCTCCGGCGACGACGAACAAAGAAATGCAGCAGGTAAAACGTCGAGGCGAGTGTACCAGTGGGAAGACCTCCATTTAAACCAATGCTTTACTACCAGGCACGGCGTTCGGAAGCGCACTCCTGTACTACGTGTAAAAGGGCTCTTACACACTATCCCCTCCTTTCCTCTCTCTTCACCTTCCTTTATCACGTCCCCTCTCTCCACCTATCTCTCCCTCACTTTAACCTCTCTTCCCCACTCTCCCCATTCCTCACTCCCACTCTCTCTCCACATTCCTTTCTCCTCCCTTCCTCTATCACTTCCCCTCTCTCCGCCTCCTATCTCTCCTTCAATTTCACCTCTCTTCCCCACTCTCCCCGTTCCTCACTTCCACTCTATCCCCTCCCTCACTCTCTCTTCCCTTCCCCTCTCTCCACCGCCTATCTCTCCCTCACTTTCATCTCCCTTCCCCACTCACCCCCTCCCTGTTCCTCACACCCACTCTCTTCTCCCGTTCTCTCCACCTTCGTCTATCACTCCCCCTCTCTTTCTATTTCCGTTCGTCACACCCCCTCTCTCCACCTCCTCCTATACCTCCCCCCTCTCCACCTCCAATCACTCCCCCTCTCTCCACCTCCTTCAATCATTCCCACTCTCTCCGCCATCGTCCATCACTCCCTCCCTCTCTCTCTCCGCGGGGACGCAGCACTAGCGCTTGCGCGCGCGGGCGCACGCACCTGGCTCCGATGCGCAGGCCGGCGTGGGCGTCGGCCGCGTCGGGGGCGTCCTTGCGGTGGCGCGCGCGCTCGCACAGCGCCGCGATCACGCCCGCGCGCCGGCACGCGAAGCAGCCCACGTCCAGCAGCAGCAGCGCCGCCAGCAGCGCGCTCACCACCGCCGCCACCAGCGCCGCCGACGACAGCGCCGCCGCCGACGACGACTCCCCCGCCGCCGCCTCCTCGCCCGCGCCCGCGCCGGGCGACGCCGGCCCGCGCGACGCGCCTGCGCAACCCCCGCCCGCCGCTCAGCCACGCCGCTCGCGCCCGCGAGCGCAAGCAAAGGACAGACACGGAAGGAAACGAAAAAGACCAAAAAGAAATAGGAAAAACAAAGGTCGATCGATCGATCGATAGTCATTCCGGGCGCGTCAACTGCTTAGATCGTAAGTGTAGTGCGTGTTTCTTATTGCAGGAAGTGGCGGTGATCTTCCCCAGCTGGATGGTGAGATCCGATCGTAAGTGTAGTGCGTGTTTCTTATTGCACAAAGTGGCCGTGATCTTCCCCAGCTGGATGGTGAGATCCGATCGTAAGTGTAGTGCGTGTTTCTTATTGCACAAAGTGGCCGTGATCTTCCCCAGCTGGATGGTGAGATCCGATCGTAAGTGTAGTGCGTGTATCTTATTGCACAAAGTGGCGGTGATCTTCCCCAGCTGGATGGTGAGATCCGATCGTAAGTGTAGTGCGTGTTTCTTATTGCACAAAGTGGCCGTGATCTTCCCCAGCTGGATGGTGAGATCCGATCGTAAGTGTAGTGCGTGTATCTTATTGCACAAAGTGGCGGTGATCTTCCCCAGCTGGATGGTGAGATCCGATCGTAAGTGTAGTGCGTGTTTCTTATTGCACAAAGTGGCCGTGATCTTCCCAGCTGGATGGTGAGATCCGATCGTAAGTGTAGTTCGTGTATCTTATTGCACAAAGTGGAGGTGATCTTCCCCAGCTGGATGGTGAGATCCGATCGTAAGTGTAGTGCGTGTTTCTTATTGCACAAAGTGGCCGTGATCTTCCCCAGCTGGATGGTGAGATCCGATCGTAAGTGTAGTTCGTGTATCTTATTGCACAAAGTGGAGGTGATCTTCCCCAGCTGGATGGTGAGATCCGATCGTAAGTGTAGTGCGTGTTTCTTTTTGCACAAAGTGGCCGTGATCTTCCCCAGCTGGATGGTGAGATCCGATCGTAAGTGTAGTTCCTGTATCTTATTGCACAAAGTGGAGGTGATCTTCCCCAGCTGGATGGTGAGATCCGATCGTAAGTGTAGTGCGTGTTTCTTATTGCACAAAGTGGCCGTGATCTTCCCCAGCTGGATGGTGAGATCCGATCGTAAGTGTAGTTCGTGTATCTTATTGCACAAAGTGGAGGCGATCTTCCCCAGCTGGATGGTGAGATCCGATCGTAAGTGTAGTGCGTGTTTCTTATTGCACAAAGTGGCCGTGATCTTCCCCAGCTGGATGGTGAGATCCGATCGTAAGTGTAGTTCGTGTATCTTATTGCACAAAGTGGCCGTGATATTCCCCAGCTGGATGGTGAGATCCGATCGTAAGTGTAGTGCGTGTTTCTTATTGCACAAAGTGGCCGTGATCTTCCCCAGCTGGATGGTGAGATCCGATCGTAAGTGTAGTTCGTGTATCTTATTGCACAAAGTGGAGGTGATCTTCCCCAGCTGGATGGTGAGATCCGATCGTAAGTGTAGTGCGTGTTTCTTATTGCACAAAGTGGCCGTGATCTTCCCCAGCTGGATGGTGAGATCCGATCGTAAGTGTAGTTCGTGTATCTTATTGCACAAAGTGGAGGTGATCTTCCCCAGCTGGATGGTGAGATCCGATCGTAAGTGTAGTGCGTGTTTCTTATTGCACAAAGTGGCCGTGATCTTCCCCAGCTGGATGGTGAGATCCGATCGTAAGTGTAGTTCGTGTATCTTATTGCACAAAGTGGAGGTGATCTTCCCCAGCTGGATGGTGAGATCCGATCGTAAGTGTAGTGCGTGTTTCTTATTGCACAAAGTGGCCGTGATCTTCCCCAGCTGGATGGTGAGATCCGATCGTAAGTGTAGTTCGTGTATCTTATTGCACAAAGTGGAGGTGATCTTCCCCAGCTGGATGGTGAGATCCGATCGTAAGTGTAGTGCGTGTTTCTTATTGCACAAAGTGGCCGTGATCTTCCCCAGCTGGATGGTGAGATCCGATCGTAAGTGTAGTGCGTGTTTCTTATTGCACAAAGTGGCGGTGATCTTCCCCAGCTGGATGGTTAGATCCGATCGTAAGTGTAGTGCGTGTTTCTTATTGCACAAAGTGGCCGTGATCTTCCCCAGCTGGATGGTGAGATCCGATCATAAGTGTAGTGCGTGTTTCTTATTGCACAAAGTGGCCGTGATCTTCCCCAGCTGGATGGTGAGATCCGATCGTAAGTGTAGTGCGTGTTTCTTATTGCACAAAGTGGCGGTGATCTTCCCCAGCTGGATGGTGAGATCCGATCGTAAGTGTAGTGTGTGTTTCTTATTGCAGGAAGTGGCGGTGATCTTCCCCAGCTGGATGGTGAGATCCGATCGTAAGTGTAGTGCGTGTTTCTTATTGCACAAAGTGGCCGTGATCTTCCCCAGCTGGATGGTGAGATCCGATCGTAAGTGTAGTGCGTGTATCTTATTGCACAAAGTGGCGGTGATCTTCCCCAGCTGGATGGTGAGATCCGATCGTAAGTGTAGTGCGTGTTTCTTATTGCACAAAGTGGCGGTGATCTTCCCCAGCTGGATGGTGAGATCCGATCGTAAGTGTAGTGCGTGTTTCTTATTGCACAAAGTGGCCGTGATCTTCCCCAGCTGGATGGTGAGATCCGATCGTAAGTGTAGTGCGTGTATCTTATTGCACAAAGTGGCGGTGATCTTCCCCAGCTGGATGGTGAGATCCGATCGTAAGTGTAGTGCGTGTTTCTTATTGCACAAAGTGGCCGTGATCTTCCCCAGCTGGATGGTGAGATCCGATCGTAAGTGTAGTGCGTGTATCTTATTGCACAAAGTGGCGGTGATCTTCCCCAGCTGGATGGTGAGATCCGATCGTAAGTGTAGTGCGTGTTTCTTATTGCACAAAGTGGCCGTGATCTTCCCCAGCTGGATGGTGAGATCCGATCGTAAGTGTAGTGCGTGTTTCTTATTGCACAAAGTGGCCGTGATATTCCCCAGCTGGATGGTGAGATCCGATCGTAAGTGTAGTGCGTGTATCTTATTGCACAAAGTGGCGGTGATCTTCCCCAGCTGGATGGTGAGATCCGATCGTAAGTGTAGTGCGTGTTTCTTATTGCACAAAGTGGCGGTGATCTTCCCCAGCTGGATGGTGAGATCCGATCGTAAGTGTAGTTCGTGTATCTTATTGCACAAAGTGGAGGTGATCTTCCCCAGCTGGATGGTGAGATCCGATCATAAGTGTAGTGCGTGTTTCTTATTGCACAAAGTGGCCGTGATCTTCCCCAGCTGGATGGTGAGATCCGATCGTAAGTGTAGTGCGTGTATCTTATTGCACAAAGTGGCGGTGATCTTCCCCAGCTGGATGGTGAGATCCGATCGTAAGTGTAGTGCGTGTTTCTTATTGCACAAAGTGGCCGTGATCTTCCCCAGCTGGATGGTGAGATCCGATCGTAAGTGTAGTGCGTGTATCTTATTGCACAAAGTGGCGGTGATCTTCCCCAGCTGGATGGTGAGATCCGATCGTAAGTGTAGTGCGTGTTTCTTATTGCACAAAGTGGCGGTGATCTTCCCCAGCTGGATGGTGAGATCCGATCGTAAGTGTAGTTCGTGTATCTTATTGCACAAAGTGGAGGTGATCTTCCCCAGCTGGATGGTGAGATCCGATCATAAGTGTAGTGCGTGTTTCTTATTGCAGGAAGTAGCGGTGATCTTCCCCAGCTGGATGGTGAGATCCGATCGTAAGTGTAGTTCGTGTATCTTATAGCACAAAGTGGCGGTGATCTTCCCCAGCTGAATGGTGAGATCCGATCGTAAGTGTAGTTCGAGTATCTTATTGCACAAAGTGGCGGTGATCTTCCCCAGCTGGATGGTGAGATCCGATCGTAAGTGTAGTGCGTTTTTCTTATTGCACAAAGTGGCGGTGATCTTCCCCAGCTGGATGGTGAGATACGATCGTAAGTGTAGTGCGTGTTTCTTATTGCAGGAAGTGGTGGTGATCTTCCCCAGCTGGATGGTGAGATCCGATCGTAAGTGTAGTTCGTGTACCTTATTGCACAAAGTGGCGGTGATCTTCCCCAGCTGGATGGTGAGATCCGATCGTAAGTGTAGTGCGTGTTTCTTATTGCACAAAGTGGCCGTGATCTTCCCCAGCTGGATGGTGAGATCCGATCGTAAGTGTAGTTCGTGTATCTTATTGCACAAAGTGGAGGTGATCTTCCCCAGCTGGATGGTGAGATCCGATCATAAGTGTAGTGCGTGTTTCTTATTGCAGGAAGTAGCGGTGATCTTCCCCAGCTGGATGGTGAGATCCGATCGTAAGTGTAGTTCGTGTATCTTATAGCACAAAGTGGCGGTGATCTTCCCCAGCTGAATGGTGAGATCCGATCGTAAGTGTAGTTCGAGTATCTTATTGCACAAAGTGGCGGTGATCTTCCCCAGCTGGATGGTGAGATCCGATCGTAAGTGTAGTGCGTTTTTCTTATTGCACAAAGTGGCGGTGATCTTCCCCAGCTGGATGGTGAGATCCGATCGTAAGTGTAGTGCGTGTTTCTTATTGCAGGAAGTGGCCGTGATCTTCCCCAGCTGGATGGTGAGATCCGATCATAAGTGTAGTGCGTGTTTCTTATTGCAGGAAGTAGCGGTGATCTTCCCCAGCTGGATGGTGAGATCCGATCGTAAGTGTAGTTCGTGTATCTTATAGCACAAAGTGGCGGTGATCTTCCCCAGCTGAATGGTGAGATCCGATCGTAAGTGTAGTTCGAGTATCTTATTGCACAAAGTGGCGGTGATCTTCCCCAGCTGGATGGTGAGATCCGATCATAAGTGTAGTGCGTGTTTCTTATTGCAGGAAGTAGCGGTGATCTTCCCCAGCTGGATGGTGAGATCCGATCGTAAGTGTAGTTCGTGTATCTTATAGCACAAAGTGGCGGTGATCTTCCCCAGCTGAATGGTGAGATCCGATCGTAAGTGTAGTTCGAGTATCTTATTGCACAAAGTGGCGGTGATCTTCCCCAGCTGGATGGTGAGATCCGATCGTAAGTGTAGTGCGTGTTTCTTATTGCACAAAGTGGCCGTGATCTTCCCCAGCTGGATGGTGAGATCCGATCGTAAGTGTAGTTCGTGTATCTTATTGCACAAAGTGGAGGTGATCTTCCCCAGCTGGATGGTGAGATCCGATCATAAGTGTAGTGCGTGTTTCTTATTGCAGGAAGTAGCGGTGATCTTCCCCAGCTGGATGGTGAGATCCGATCGTAAGTGTAGTTCGTGTATCTTATAGCACAAAGTGGCGGTGATCTTCCCCAGCTGAATGGTGAGATCCGATCGTAAGTGTAGTTCGAGTATCTTATTGCACAAAGTGGCGGTGATCTTCCCCAGCTGAATGGTGAGATCCGATCGTAAGTGTAGTTCGTGTATCTTATAGCACAAAGTGGCGGTGATCTTCCCCAGCTGAATGGTGAGATCCGATCGTAAGTGTAGTTCGAGTATCTTATTGCACAAAGTGGCGGTGATCTTCCCCAGCTGGATGGTGAGATCCGATCATAAGTGTAGTTCGTGTATCTTATTGCACAAAGTGGAGGTGATCTTCCCCAGCTGGATGGTGAGATCCGATCATAAGTGTAGTGCGTGTTTCTTATTGCAGGAAGTAGCGGTGATCTTCCCCAGCTGGATGGTGAGATCCGATCGTAAGTGTAGTTCGAGTATCTTATTGCACAAAGTGGCCGTGATCTTCCCCAGCTGGATGGTGAGATCCGATCGTAAGTGTAGTTCGTGTATCTTATTGCACAAAGTGGAGGTGATCTTCCCCAGCTGGATGGTGAGATCCGATCATAAGTGTAGTGCGTGTTTCTTATTGCAGGAAGTAGCGGTGATCTTCCCCAGCTGGATGGTGAGATCCGATCGTAAGTGTAGTTCGTGTATCTTATAGCACAAAGTGGCGGTGATCTTCCCCAGCTGAATGGTGAGATCCGATCGTAAGTGTAGTTCGTGTATCTTATAGCACAAAGTGGCGGTGATCTTCCCCAGCTGAATGGTGAGATCCGATCGTAAGTGTAGTTCGTGTATCTTATAGCACAAAGTGGCGGTGATCTTCCCCAGCTGAATGGTGAGATCCGATCGTAAGTGTAGTTCGAGTATCTTATTGCACAAAGTGGCGGTGATCTTCCCCAGCTGGATGGTGAGATCCGATCATAAGTGTAGTGCGTGTTTCTTATTGCAGGAAGTAGCGGTGATCTTCCCCAGCTGGATGGTGAGATCCGATCGTAAGTGTAGTTCGTGTATCTTATAGCACAAAGTGGCGGTGATCTTCCCCAGCTGAATGGTGAGATCCGATCGTAAGTGTAGTTCGAGTATCTTATTGCACAAAGTGGCGGTGATCTTCCCCAGCTGGATGGTGAGATCCGATCGTAAGTGTAGTGCGTGTTTCTTATTGCACAAAGTGGCCGTGATCTTCCCCAGCTGGATGGTGAGATCCGATCGTAAGTGTAGTTCGTGTATCTTATTGCACAAAGTGGAGGTGATCTTCCCCAGCTGGATGGTGAGATCCGATCATAAGTGTAGTGCGTGTTTCTTATTGCAGGAAGTAGCGGTGATCTTCCCCAGCTGGATGGTGAGATCCGATCGTAAGTGTAGTTCGTGTATCTTATAGCACAAAGTGGCGGTGATCTTCCCCAGCTGGATGGTGAGATCCGATCGTAAGTGTAGTGCGTGTTTCTTATTGCACAAAGTGGCGGTGATCTTCCCCAGCTGGATGGTGAGATCCGATCGTAAGTGTAGTGCGTTTTTCTTATTGCACAAAGTGGCGGTGATCTTCCCCAGCTGGATGGTGAGATACGATCGTAAGTGTAGTGCGTGTTTCTTATTGCAGGAAGTGGTGGTGATCTTCCCCAGCTGGATGGTGAGATCCGATCGTAAGTGTAGTTCGTGTACCTTATTGCACAAAGTGGCGGTGATCTTCCCAAGCTGGATGGTGAGATCCGATCGTAAGTGTAGTGCGTGTTTCTTATTGCACAAAGTGGCCGTGATCTTCCCCAGCTGGATGGTGAGATCCGATCGTAAGTGTAGTTCGTGTATCTTATTGCACAAAGTGGAGGTGATCTTCCCCAGCTGGATGGTGAGATCCGATCATAAGTGTAGTGCGTGTTTCTTATTGCAGGAAGTAGCGGTGATCTTCCCCAGCTGGATGGTGAGATCCGATCGTAAGTGTAGTTCGTGTATCTTATAGCACAAAGTGGCGGTGATCTTCCCCAGCTGAATGGTGAGATCCGATCGTAAGTGTAGTTCGAGTATCTTATTGCACAAAGTGGCGGTGATCTTCCCCAGCTGGATGGTGAGATCCGATCGTAAGTGTAGTGCGTTTTTCTTATTGCACAAAGTGGCGGTGATCTTCCCCAGCTGGATGGTGAGATACGATCGTAAGTGTAGTGCGTGTTTCTTATTGCAGGAAGTGGTGGTGATCTTCCCCAGCTGGATGGTGAGATCCGATCGTAAGTGTAGTTCGTGTACCTTATTGCACAAAGTGGCGGTGATCTTCCCCAGCTGGATGGTGAGATCCGATCGTAAGTGTAGTGCGTGTTTCTTATTGCACAAAGTGGCGGTGATCTTCCCCAGCTGGATGGTGAGATCCGATCGTAAGTGTAGTGCGTGTTTCTTATTGCACAAAGTGGCCGTGATCTTCCCCAGCTGGATGGTGAGATCCGATCGTAAGTGTAGTGCGTGTTTCTTATTGCACAAAGTGGCCGTGATCTTCCCCAGCTGGATGGTGAGATCCGATCGTAAGTGTAGTGCGTGTTTCTTATTGCACAAAGTGGCCGTGATCTTCCCCAGCTGGATGGTGAGATCCGATCGTAAGTGTAGTGCGTGTTTCTTATTGCACAAAGTGGCCGTATTCTTCCCCAGCTGGATGGTTAGATCCGATCGTAAGTGTAGTGCGTGTTTCTTATTGCACAAAGTGGCCGTGATCTTCCCCAGCTGGATGGTGAGATCCGATCGTAAGTGTAGTGCGTGTTTCTTATTGCACAAAGTGGCGGTGATCTTCCCCAGCTGGATGGTGAGATCCGATCGTAAGTGTAGTGCGTGTTTCTTATTGCACAAAGTGGCCGTGATCTTCCCCAGCTGGATGGTGAGATCCGATCGTAAGTGTAGTGCGTGTATCTTATTGCACAAAGTGGCGGTGATCTTCCCCAGCTGGATGGTGAGATCCGATCATAAGTGTAGTGCGTGTTTCTTATTGCACAAAGTGGCCGTGATCTTCCCCAGCTGGATGGTGAGATCCGATCGTAAGTGTAGTGCGTGTTTCTTATTGCACAAAGTGGCGGTGATCTTCCCCAGCTGGATGGTGAGATCCGATCGTAAGTGTAGTGTGTGTTTCTTATTGCAGGAAGTGGCGGTGATCTTCCCCAGCTGGATGGTGAGATCCGATCGTAAGTGTAGTGCGTGTTTCTTATTGCACAAAGTGGCCGTGATCTTCCCCAGCTGGATGGTGAGATCCGATCGTAAGTGTAGTGCGTGTATCTTATTGCACAAAGTGGCGGTGATCTTCCCCAGCTGGATGGTGAGATCCGATCGTAAGTGTAGTGCGTGTTTCTTATTGCACAAAGTGGCGGTGATCTTCCCCAGCTGGATGGTGAGATCCGATCGTAAGTGTAGTGCGTGTTTCTTATTGCACAAAGTGGCCGTGATCTTCCCCAGCTGGATGGTGAGATCCGATCGTAAGTGTAGTGCGTGTATCTTATTGCACAAAGTGGCGGTGATCTTCCCCAGCTGGATGGTGAGATCCGATCGTAAGTGTAGTGCGTGTTTCTTATTGCACAAAGTGGCCGTGATCTTCCCCAGCTGGATGGTGAGATCCGATCGTAAGTGTAGTGCGTGTATCTTATTGCACAAAGTGGCGGTGATCTTCCCCAGCTGGATGGTGAGATCCGATCGTAAGTGTAGTGCGTGTTTCTTATTGCACAAAGTGGCCGTGATCTTCCCCAGCTGGATGGTGAGATCCGATCGTAAGTGTAGTGCGTGTATCTTATTGCACAAAGTGGCGGTGATCTTCCCCAGCTGGATGGTGAGATCCGATCGTAAGTGTAGTGCGTGTTTCTTATTGCACAAAGTGGCGGTGATCTTCCCCAGCTGGATGGTGAGATCCGATCGTAAGTGTAGTTCGTGTATCTTATTGCACAAAGTGGCGGTGATCTTCCCCAGCTGGATGGTGAGATCCGATCATAAGTGTAGTGCGTGTTTCTTATTGCACAAAGTGGCCGTGATCTTCCCCAGCTGGATGGTGAGATCCGATCGTAAGTGTAGTGCGTGTATCTTATTGCACAAAGTGGCGGTGATCTTCCCCAGCTGGATGGTGAGATCCGATCGTAAGTGTAGTGCGTGTTTCTTATTGCACAAAGTGGCCGTGATCTTCCCCAGCTGGATGGTGAGATCCGATCGTAAGTGTAGTGCGTGTATCTTATTGCACAAAGTGGCGGTGATCTTCCCCAGCTGGATGGTGAGATCCGATCGTAAGTGTAGTGCGTGTTTCTTATTGCACAAAGTGGCGGTGATCTTCCCCAGCTGGATGGTGAGATCCGATCGTAAGTGTAGTTCGTGTATCTTATTGCACAAAGTGGAGGTGATCTTCCCCAGCTGGATGGTGAGATCCGATCATAAGTGTAGTGCGTGTTTCTTATTGCAGGAAGTAGCGGTGATCTTCCCCAGCTGGATGGTGAGATCCGATCGTAAGTGTAGTTCGTGTATCTTATAGCACAAAGTGGCGGTGATCTTCCCCAGCTGAATGGTGAGATCCGATCGTAAGTGTAGTTCGAGTATCTTATTGCACAAAGTGGCGGTGATCTTCCCCAGCTGGATGGTGAGATCCGATCGTAAGTGTAGTGCGTTTTTCTTATTGCACAAAGTGGCGGTGATCTTCCCCAGCTGGATGGTGAGATACGATCGTAAGTGTAGTGCGTGTTTCTTATTGCAGGAAGTGGCGGTGATCTTCCCCAGCTGGATGGTGAGATCCGATCGTAAGTGTAGTTCGTGTATCTTATTGCACAAAGTGGAGGTGATCTTCCCCAGCTGGATGGTGAGATCCGATCATAAGTGTAGTGCGTGTTTCTTATTGCAGGAAGTAGCGGTGATCTTCCCCAGCTGGATGGTGAGAACCGATCGTAAGTGTAGTGCGTTTTTCTTATTGCACAAAGTGGCGGTGATCTTCCCCAGCTGGATGGTGAGATACGATCGTAAGTGTAGTGCGTGTTTCTTATTGCAGGAAGTGGCGGTGATCTTCCCCAGCTGGATGGTGAGATCCGATCGTAAGTGTAGTTCGTGTACCTTATTGCACAAAGTGGCGGTGATCTTCCCCAGCTGGATGGTGAGATCCGATCGTAAGTGTAGTGCGTGTTTCTTATTGCACAAAGTGGCCGTGATCTTCCCCAGCTGGATGGTGAGATCCGATCGTAAGTGTAGTGCGTGTTTCTTATTGCACAAAGTGGCGGTGATCTTCCCCAGCTGGATGGTGAGATCCGATCGTAAGTGTAGTGCGTGTTTCTTATTGCACAAAGTGGCCGTGATCTTCCCCAGCTGGATGGTGAGATCCGATCGTAAGTGTAGTGCGTGTTTCTTATTGCACAAAGTGGCCGTGATCTTCCCCAGCTGGATGGTGAGATCCGATCGTAAGTGTAGTGCGTGTTTCTTATTGCACAAAGTGGCCGTGATCTTCCCCAGCTGGATGGTGAGATCCGATCGTAAGTGTAGTGCGTGTTTCTTATTGCACAAAGTGGCCGTGATCTTCCCCAGCTGGATGGTTAGATCCGATCGTAAGTGTAGTGCGTGTTTCTTATTGCACAAAGTGGCCGTGATCTTCCCCAGCTGGATGGTGAGATCCGATCGTAAGTGTAGTGCGTGTTTCTTATTGCACAAAGTGGCGGTGATCTTCCCCAGCTGGATGGTGAGATCCGATCGTAAGTGTAGTGCGTGTTTCTTATTGCACAAAGTGGCCGTGATCTTCCCCAGCTGGATGGTGAGATCCGATCGTAAGTGTAGTGCGTGTATCTTATTGCACAAAGTGGCGGTGATCTTCCCCAGCTGGATGGTGAGATCCGATCGTAAGTGTAGTGCGTGTTTCTTATTGCAGGAAGTGGCGGTGATCTTCCCCAGCTGGATGGTGAGATCCGATCGAAAGTGTAGTTCGTGTATCTTATTGCTCAAAGATGCGGTGATCTTCCCCAGCTGGATGGTGAGATCCGATCGTAAGTGTAGTGCGTGTTTCTTATTGCAGGAAGTGGCGGTGATCTTCCCCGGATGGTGAGATCCGGCGCCGACCTACACGTCTGCCAGCGGGGGGTTCTCCCACCAGAGGGGGGCAAGCTCTATGCTCCAGAGATGTATGGTCGGGTAATGCATGAAGTGTTTGTGTGTGCAAGTAAGGGGGGTGATGATATAGAATTGAATTGAATTGAATTGAATTATTGCCTTATTTTATGTGGCGAGACTCGGGACATCAGGCCCGCTCTTCCGTTTGACCACGCAAATTTCGCTACGCTCCTTTCACCAACTAGCAGAGAAAGGAGGTATTTCTTGGGCGAGAAACAGGCGATATGAATTTAGTTCAGAGGCATCATTTAGGATATGGCAAGGTTTTCGGTCATTGGTCGGTTTGCGGTGGAAAATTAATAAAAGAAGAAGAATATGGAAAGAAATAAAGAAAACCAGAAAGAAAATAATAAAGAAGAAAATGAAACAGCTGGATTGAAAGTTATGAAAAAAGATAAAGCAGAAAGGAAGTATGAACAATAATAAGTAATTAAAAATACTAATTGTATTCTTAAAAAGTTTTCGAAATATATAATTGTAGGTAAAGAAGAAGAAATATTAGTGTTTTTCTACATTACCAAGGAATTATGAAATTGGAAATCATTTTAATGAAAGAAAAGAGAAGAAAACAAAAGAGAAGAAAACAAAAGAGAATGGAAGGTA
Organism: Gryllus longicercus; assembly: GCA_038098605.1. NCBI lineage: Eukaryota > Metazoa > Arthropoda > Insecta > Orthoptera > Gryllidae > Gryllus > Gryllus longicercus. Next base: position 130,331 of record JAZDUA010000511.1, on the reverse strand, counting down.
AATTAAAGTATACATCTTTAAACAATTATCAACAATCAAGGAAATCCAGTCAAGATTGAATAATAAAAATTATATTTAAAAATCATACGTGAAATTAAAATGAGTTAATATATTACACCTAACAAAGTAATGGTTGAAAGAGGATTTTTTTAAAATTGAACCCTTATAAAAGTTTCTTAAAACAAGGAAACAAGAAAACAGAATGTTTCATCAAGAACAAGATGTATGTATTATTGTTTTCAAGAAAATAACTATGAAATTCTATGACTTTTTCATTCAAATAAGAAAATAGGGAAATGCATTAAAAGTCCTCAAATAGTAAGATACTGTCTTGTCATAAATTAATCTACAAATCCCAGAATCATAATGCAAAAAGTAAAACTTGTTAATATGTCTTATGCTTGTGATGTATTACATACAATAAAACTACAGATTACATAAGATAATAACTGATGTATACAAGTTGACTTTCAAATTACTAATAGATTCATAGCATTTCAGTTACATTCAGGGGAAATCAATAAAAAATACCAAAAGTAAGAAGAAAACAGTACTAATATTTGTTATTTCGGAGAAAACATTAAGGTTAAATAATTTAGAAATGTTCATAAATTATTTTGACCTAATTGTCAATTTAATCCATTTAAAACGTAAATTTATGAGAAAGAAAAAAGTCAAGGAGAAAGGAAACAACATATGTACATAGAATGTTATGTTTTGTCTTTTAAATATTTCAACAAGTCCTCTTTAAGGGCTTAAGCAAAGGCAAAAGGGAAATTTTCCAAGGTTAAAAAGTAGTTAAAAGGTTAAAAAGTTAGGTTAAAAAGTAACGAGTCAATGCTTTAAGCACTTTTCATTGAATTTATGTTTACGTTTACTAATATAAAATAGTAAAAATATATAATGCCAATTAATGAATACAAATCAGAAAATGTGAAGTATGCATAACTTATGTTATGGGCTAGGTTGAGACAGTAGTAGGAAAAGAAAAACAAAGAAAAGATGGTCAAACAAGTACAGAAATCACATGATAGAGAATAGAATGAAAATGAAAAGTAAAGTAAAAGGAAGTAGAGATGTTGAAGATGTATTGAACATCTCTTTTCTGATAAATTAAAAATCTTAAGATGGTTTATAAAGATATTACAGTCTGGTTATATTATGGAAAATATTTCACATGAACAGTGTAAGATATGTATAGTGACATGCAAGTGATAAAAAATCGGTGAATTTCTATATTTAAAACATCAGTGAAATACCACACACCACCTGTGAACAATTAAAGCAATGTGTCATTATGGGGAACTGGACATTTTCTACAGTCCGGCAGATACAAGTGATCGGTGGAACTCCAGTTATAAAAAACTCCAGTTATATATGTTCATATAGTATAAGAGACTTTACACAAAAATAGAAGATTGTTAAGTCCAATTTACTTCCACAAAACTCAACTATCAATTTTTTTATTCTCACGCTCTGATTATTTGATGCTCATTAAAAGATGTACGATTAGTATATATTTTATGGTAATTTTTGTAAATAAAGAAAAATACATTTTAAAAATATTTTTCTGTGAACTTTTGCTAAAGTCGATCTCTAAATCTAAATTTTCGCATATGTATACAAAGTGTTTAATGATTAGCGACCATACCATCAATATTACATTGGCTACTAGTAAAAATTACGCTGATGTGTTGAAGCGCTCGAAATATTTGTTCAGATTCGTAGCGTTTTTGGGTGCTTTGTTTAAATCCTGCAAAGGAGTCAACAGCTCCAAATCACGAGGGAGTGGGGAAGGATTATTATTATATACGAGGACACACTAGATATACTAGATTATTGTTAGACTCCTCGAGAAAGTTTGAAATGTCTCTGACAAAGTAATTTCGAGCTAGTACCACAGCGTACCCGAGCTAGTACGTACCCGACGTACCCGAGCTAGTACGTAAATACGTAACCTACAATAGCGCAGCACATCTCCCCTTCTTTGCTAGTTAGGGATGCGCACGCATAAAGCTAGCGATCCTGGTGGAGACGAAGTAAAAGAACTGACAGCTGAAGTCAACGCCATCTTAACTTAACACCCACACCCGTGAAGTCAACAACGCCATTTCGCTTTCCAGAGGACGTCGCTGAAATACACTGAATTGTTTGTGAAGTTGCATTTTTAAGAACTGACTACGCATTTTTTTAAAGGTCGTGTTGTCTCGTGATTGAAGTAAAGAACTACTCAAAATAAAATATCAGCCTCACATTTAGTGAAAACAAAAATGCTTTACTTCTAGCAAACACATGTATGAGGGAATTGAATATGAAATTTGCACAATGAATGGTAAGTATTAAGATTCGTTTTTGTATTAAAAAGTATGGAGTTGCATCCTTGTGAAAAATGCAAAAACTTGTTGAGTGTATGCCTAGATGAAGACGTGACAAAAAAATGTATTGCTTTAAAACGGTTCAAACTAACTTATATGCGTATTCTGCAAGTTATAATGAATATCTAAGAGTGAAGTAGTTTTAAAGACAGAATTCGGAAAACTAATTGCTAAGCAAAATATTGGTAGTAATCAAACTCACAGAAATCAATTTTGTGAGTGGTTGTTGTGAGTTAATGAAGATAGTTTTGAAATTTGTTGTGCAAGTAAGAATTTACCATTTGTTGAAGTACCAACAGAGAATTACTTCAAAAAGGAAAAAGCAAGACGAAATATTTAAATTCCATTCTTTCGAACGTTAATATTTTATCAGTAAAAAAAGAAGATTTTTAGATTAAGTTTTAAAAATAATTTGTAGTTTTGTGAAATAAAATATGCACAAGCAACATCACCCTCGTTTTTATTCGCCCGTTAGAAACAAAATTTCTTCTATCAATAAGCCCTTCTGCATGCATTCAGAATTTCGTTTGTAATTGGTGTCATTTTGGTACTGAATTAGAACACCAGTTTCTAGAAATTAAAAAAAGAAGATATTGCTCTTATTCCTCATGAGTCATGATATTATTCAATTCAATGGGCAAAATTATTTAAACAGGTAGTTAAAAATGTCTGCACCTCCTAAATATTTAGTTATGCTCAAGAGGAAATTAAAATATAGAACCATTTACTTCTTGGTCAGATTTAGCAGAACGAAGATGTATTTCAAATGTAGTATCGAATGAAATCAGGGTACTGTTCCTTTGTCGCCGCACAGAACAATAGTCACTGATCAACACGACATAGGACATACATAACTGCGCTATTGTAGGATTCGTATACTGTGGTAGTGGCTACCTTCTTGAACTTAGATTAGGTTTAGATTTATTTAGTCGTACAGTAAAAAACTGTATGTGACATATGTATGAGAAGATCATTGACGTATGGGGGAAAATAACTTCTTCAACGCATTTCGAATTATGCATTGAAACTACAAATAAATGTTACGCGCAGAATTTTATTCAATGTATAGGACCTTTCGCGTTTGTCAGTTATTAAATAATGTATTCCAAACAATAACATGATATCGTCGGTAGACAAGTCCATGTTTGATATTTTTGAGTTACATCGCGAAATCATATTTTCCCATTTTTTTAATAAGTGTAAACAATAAGTTTGTACGTATTAAATTATCGATTATTTCGTTTATCATTTCGTTAATACGAGTGAGCCACAGTTCAGAGAAAATATAAAGGGAAAAATATTCGAAACCTGATTTTTTTTAGCAAACAAATTGAGTAACCAAATTTAACAACTTAATCTTGATTTACCTCGAAACACTGTTTTGTGCCCTTGTATACCGACGATACATTTCGTGTATTTTTTACATAATAAAATAGCGCATACATTTACAATGTATTTCATTATAGTGTATACGTAGTGAACTAAGTTTATTGCACGCCTGTAAGCCAAACTAGATATAACACAATCTTGAACAAAAATATTAAAAATCCACTTGGTTTGGCGGCAACTTGTGCAGGCTGTAAGCGACTAAGTGAATGACTGGTGAAGGAGCGTTGCTGGTCCATTCTCAAAATTCCACGGCTCTTTTACGAGAAATCTATCTATACGACCAGACGCTTTTCCTTACATCTCCTTTAATCTTTTATTCTTCGTTCTCTGGGATTAATCTTGTCTTGACCAGCCGTTCTCCTTCCATTTCTTTCTCCGTTACCTCTTGATGGCCACTCACACTACGCGACAAGGGCAGACTATTCTTTCTCTACTTTAAGGCCGGTTATGAACGGAGGCGTGGGCGATTGCCATGGTAATTAGCCCCGCATGTGTAGTACGTGTTAGCAAGGGAGGTGGTGAAGTTCTTTCCAAGCTGAATGGTGACATCCGGTGCTGACATACACAACTAGCTGTTTTCCCCATTACGATATCGCCCACCAGAAGGGCCCCACCGCGGTCTAGGCTTCCCATTGGTCTCTCAACATTTGTGGTAGAGTAGTGTATGTACGTGTGTGTGTGTGTAAGGGGCGAGGGTAAGAGAAGGAAGAGAAAGGAGAAATCGCGCGAGGTCTGTGACCCTTCTGTTGGGGAATAGCTCCAGTTGGCTGTCCCGATGATTGATTTATTAGTGATTACAAACGCGCCAACGGCTAAGCACATTATTCCCGTAAGTGTAGTGCATGTTTCTCTCTCTCTCTCTCTCTCTCTCTCGGGAGGTAGCGGTGATCTTCCCCCGCTGGATGGTGAGATCCGGCGTCGACCTTCCTGTTGGCCAGCGGGGTTTTCCACAACCATGTATCTCCGACTAGCAGAGCACCGCCCCAGGATAAGTTCTAGGCTCCCGACCGATCCTCCCAGTATGTGGGGTAGTGTATTGCATGTAAGCGCAAGTGTGTGTAACGGGTGAAGATAGGACAAGGAATGGGACGGAAAGACCGCGCGCGGTCCGTGGCCCGTTTGGCAGGATATTTCTTCGGGTTTCGCCTGGTATTGATGGGAGACAACACGGAAAACTGCCGATCAGAGCAGCCGGCCGCTAGAATTCGCTTCCAGACAGCGATAGAACTCGACCTAGCTATCTGGCGTATGTCGAAAATCCTGCCACCGTCGAACCATAGGATCTCCCGGTGAGAATCGCTGCAGAGACGGCGGCAACGCTGCCGCTGAGCTTAAGTCGGCCGGCTAAGACGGGAAAGGGCAGTGATTTGCCCGCGCGCTCCTCCTACGTTCTCGAACTGTAGCTCCAAATAGTCTACTCCGGTTACAGTGAACTTTTGGGAACTAACACTTTTGGTTCACTATATCCGATGTCAAAATGAAAGGGAATTTCTTTACAGTGATTAATTTTATTAATATATTACATACAAAGTACATTAACAGCACCAACCGAAAATTTCAATATCTCTATTTGAACTTAAAAACTCGATTAATTTCAATCGTTTACTTCGTACATTTTTCATACTCTACATTGTTCTCGAGTTCATGCTTTCTCCCTACTTCATTCTGCATTGCCCACAGTCTCTAAGTATCGTAATGCAGCCTTGACTCTCTTCTTGTTCCGTTGGAACATCGCCACACTCTCCGAAGACACTTTTTCTCGCTTAATACGGAACATACGAGGTCCTTTCAGAAGCGGCCTGGCGCAACGGGCTAATGAAATTGATCGCTGAATGAAACACTCCGGGTCCGCTACCTCCACTTCAAGGAGACTTCTTCGATTACGACCTTTCGCCGACGTTTTATATATATATATATATATATATATATATATATATATATATATATATATATATATATATCCCATTTAACTTGACAACTTGAAATAACTAAAAAAATACGCGATGTACGAAAAATTGAGCCGAGACCAAATCTAAAAAAATTTTGAAGGGGAAATCATTCTAATTATGAAATGCTGAAATATGAGATCCGACGCCGACCTAGATATATGAGATCCGACGCCGACCTACACCTCAGCTAGTGGGGTGTTTTCCCAACAAGGTATTCCACGCCAAAGGGACACCGCTCCAGCCAGGCCTCGACATGTGTGTGTGAGGGTAGGGCAAGGAAGAGGAAGGAAATGTCGCATACGGCCCGTGACCCGTTTGTTGGGATACTGCTCCGGCATTCACTAGGTGTTGATCGGAGAAAGCTCGGAAAACAGGCGATTGGAGTTGCTGGCCGGTACAATTCTCTTCCAGACAGCAGATGAATTCTACCAAGCTATCTAGCTAGTGTCGAAAAATTCTGCCGCCGTCGGGACTCAAACCCAAGGACTTTCCGGTCACAGGCACTGCAGTGATTTCAATTGATGCTCGGAGCCACCTCAGCGAGTGGCAGAATTCAATTGAACGGGCATGACCGTGCCCGCTGTATCGTTTCAGGAAACCTTTAACATTGCAAATCTTGGAGGAACTTTGGATTTATAACTAATCCTATTTGGCCATCTGAACTGAATCGTCCGTCTTTATATTGTACGCTATGCGTAAAACACATATGAAAACACATTTTCTGCCGTATACATAAAATTACACACGATTTAATTAAAAAAAACTGGCGAGAGTGTAGTGTTCTAACGTTCAAGTATTTAGTCTTAACATTTGAACCGTTACACACACACGCGGCTCTAGAATCATTCTAGGTACATATTGGTTCCATTTATTTTTGTCTTTATGCTCACTGCCCTATTTGATTGAATAATGTAATCCTTTTTTATTTTTTTCTGAGGATCTTACTCGTTTTAATTTACGGAACAAGGGAACAAGTTACAGTATCATGGATCTAGTATACTTCAACTGTTCTTTTTTTCGTGTAATTTATTGCAGAGTGGCCATTTTATTTGGTGTCGAATTTTGCTTTCTTTAATCAAGTTCCCTCGCCAAATTTTATTCGCTCTACCATGTTTACCCTTTCTAAGTCTCCGATAATATGAATATTCCAAGCACTTCTAATTACAATAACAACATACGAACGCTTCTACATCCATTTTTTCTTGCTGTATTACAAGATAGCCCGTTTTATTAATAGGTTGCCAAACATCGGATACTTTTTGGTTTTGCTTCATTTAAAAAAATATATTTTCATTTTTCAGAACATTTTTTTCATCTTAATACCTACGTTAGAATGTTTTGTAAAGATGTCCAGAGCTTGGAAACGATCATTCCACTTTTCATTTATTTATTTTGTAAATTATTGTAAAACCCGACACTTTGCACGTTTGAAAAATGGGTTCTTAATTTCATATGAAGGCCTTAATATCGGATAAGCCAATAAGTAGTGAAAACAATAAAATGGCACTTAGTAGATCAATACAAGTTTTTATTTTACCAAGTGTGTAGATTAGATCAGAGGAGTGGCGACACTTGACATAAGATTTACCCTAAATTCGTCAATTTCATAACAGGTTAATAAGATTTAAAGATTGTTAAAAAATCATGTTTCAACTTCTTGAGGACAGTAGAATTTCAATGGGCTCATAAATGATTAATCATTTTGGCTTCATTTTTATAAAAACAATGAGAATAATAATATCTGTATTAAATGTCTGATATTAGGATCCCCCTGTATCAGACATTGGGAGCCTTAACGATATTTCACTATGAAATACATAACTTAAATAGTAAGACACATAGCTGAACAAGCTGATTTTAGTTTCAAACTAATATTCTTACCTGATTTCATTACTTTCAATATTGGTAAAAAGTTGATTTTAAGAAGCGAACAGAAGTGACAGCAGAATATGTGACGATCACAAAACCACGAAAACAATTTTAACCGACACGCTTCTAGTGCGAAGACTATCTCGCCTCCACTGTGTAATGGACGTTGGGAGAGGTAGTAGTTGGCATAAATGTTGCTTGGTTGCAGCTCACCGTAGAGCTGAAACCTTGATATCCGATATTAATCTCCTATCCGATATTCGGCTACCTTCCCCTATTATTTCACATGTCCCATACTGCAACAATAAACCCGTCACTCATTTAAAGAAAGCAATTCACACAAAGATTGGTCTCCTTCATTGAAACACTATGTATACATAAAATGTTCCGTAATTTATTTCGTTGCAAAAAGCGTACCTTCGCATGCCTGTCTAAATTACAAAATAAAATAATTCTCTCTTCTCAAAAGAACTATAACAGATGAATGAATTTATACAACTAATGTGACAGTGTTACACGTAAAAGTGCAACAATAGTGTTTGATGTATATTACAAGGTGTAGCGTGAGGTGCTAAAGCTGGCTTAAAGACTTAGTTTATTGCTGTTCGCTTGGAAACAAGGCGTCGTAGGAAAAAAGATAATTTATATACACAAATTATTTACAATGAAAGTCGAAGAAAATTGTTAAAAATATTGATTCACTAAATTCTCACTAATCTGTACTGTAAAGTCATCGTAGAAATTAAAGTGAATCGAACCCTAAATAGTGTCGTATTTGCATTTACGTGATGAAAAGGACAAAACATTCCAAATCATATACACTGAAATTAACGTGATAAAAACTATGTAATATTGTAAGAGAAAAAAATCACATGTTAAAATATTACCAAGAAAAATTAATAATTCTGAAAAAGATACATTTATACCTGTTGATATCTTACACTATTTTCTGTAGTAAACTATTCATGCAACATTTTTCTTCATTATTAAAGTAGTTCCTTGAAACATACGCTCATCGAATAACACAAACACACACACTATTAATTAGAATTGATTTAAGTCCTCTAGATTAATCATGAAGATATTAAAATGAATTGCAAGTTTTCTTATATGGTAATATAGATCACCATATTAGCTGTGATGATCTCTTAATAAATACACATTTTACAAAATACTTATCTCTTAACAGATTCCAATCACCGTATCTCAAATATATTACCACGTGATTTTTTTTATTCGAGTCAGAATTTATGTGCTTCATTCTTGAACTGTGAAGAGCTGTACTACTGGAAACATTTTTTTCCTATGTGCTTTTTGTCCCACACAAAACAGTACAACTGTTCTCTGTTCAAGAAAATGAATATACTTGCAGTGGCGGTAATGCAGCAGAACACTACGAGCCCCAAGCAAAGCAAAGCTTGCAGACAAGCAAGGCAATCATGCATTTGTTTTCAAGCAGTGGCAGGGCAGGCAACCAAGCAAGATGATTAATACATTAGTTTTGTTTGTCCTTTTTGCAACAATGATTTGTCTCAACTTAGGCATAATAGAAAATCTTACGTGTACCGTAGTTACGTACGTAATCTTCCCTACTAAATTACGTACGTAAAACAAACAAAAGGGAACAAGAACGTGAGGCATTCTTCAATACGTTTCAATAGACGTGTGACAGTTTTATCTCGCAATAACACACGATCCAGAACAATCCACGAAACTGGTCAGGTTTTGTTGGTTGTGACAAAATGCTAATCTATTATATTTTCCCACATCCAAAAATTGATATGAAAAATAAATATGCCAGATTAAATGATTTAAAGAAACACTTGACATGTTAAATACGATTAATAAGAATAAGTTTTCTTTGGTCCAAAACTTAAGAGGATCGTATAAAAGATGTATCAAGTCCCAGAATTGATTTAAAAATACACAACCTACGCACCGCAACCAGCAAAACAATTTCAGGGATATTGAAAAAAGATTAATAAAAACATTCGTTGCCAATTTACGACGTAAACTAATCAGATTTATCCACAAATATTTGATATATGAAATTTAATTTGGATTCTCTTAGTAATGTTTGAGTAAGTTATAACCTTGCACCTCGGTGAATGTTTTTCTGTAATTATAATTTATGAACATACGTCGTCTACACGAACGAAAATATAATAATTAAACTTTACTTTTTAAATATTAGATATATCTTCTTACGTTACACAAGAAGACACTGCACAGTCTGGCCTTTTAATTCATTTTATTAGGCTCAGAAAATAAAAAGGCATAGGCAAATGGAATGACCAAACTGTAAAGATGGCTCTTCAATATAAAAATCTGTCAATATAATTTGAATACAAATATGTTTACCTATATGAGACTTACCATTGCAACAATTTTCCATCAATTTCTCGTAGGACGAAACAAAACCAGCATCAACCAACGATTACATTTTGTCATGCAAACTCACTCTCGCTCAGACAACTATTCAGGCGGTTACAGACAGTTGAAGAAGGTCGGGGCGCGTGAAAGGGGGGGCAGTGGCGTCTAGAGAGACCTAGAGGGGGTTACTAGAGGCGTGAGTGGGGGGAGCCTAAACACATGAGAGGGGCGGCGAGGGGACTAGTCTACTGCAATCTGCGGTAATTACCTACATCAGCGTCAACAGACGAGATCGCCGCGCCGGACGCCATCTTGCCCGTCGCCATCTTGCGCCATGAAGCCTTGACGCGGTAGTAGTTTCAGTTGTCTTTCGGGACTTGAGCAAGGCCGGGAGAAAGGGTTCATTTCCTTGAGGAGAGAGCTGAAGGGAAGAAGGGGCACGTCGCTATTCTGTGAGATTCAGAACTCCAGCATTCATTTTCACATTCTCGCCTGACTTTCGTGAGAAAAACTCTTATTGTCGGTAACGAAAAAGGGAATCAGTCTTGTTCCTATATATAGTAAATTACTTCCTCTAACACACCGTGTAGTCACAATCCATTTTTTGAGGGTACTTGATACCAAAAAATCGATGGACGGCAAAAGGTAGGTCCGACCGTCTGTGTCAAAGCTAGCACCAAAACCGTTAGGCGGATTTTCTCCAAAATTGAAATTCCTCGATCAATTTAAAGAAACTTGAGGCCTCTGAGTTTGAAACTGATATTTTGATTTTTGTGGGTACTGTATGTGAAGCTTCAAAATTTTCTCAAAAAATGGCATCAAATTGTTTGGTTAAACTTTGTCCTCGGATACCGTGTTTTCCACGGATAAAACAAAAAGTGCTTAAAAGATTGGCGAAGGTCCCCTATTCTCTGAATTTTCGAAAATTGAAAATTTAGAAATAACGCGAGAACGTATGTGCTGTTGTAACGCAACTAGTTTTGAGAAACCAACTGGTCATACGACAAGCGTAAATATGGTAGACGTCGTGCAATAAAGGGGTGAAATGTTTCTAAGTTTTGAAAACAACAAATGCTTAATATAAGGAGAGCTGTGTATGATTAATAATACGCAAGTGTTCTTAATATTCTTATTGCATGCCATGGACAAGCTTTTTTTTTTTTTCGTAACAGCGATGGCCGCAGATGTATGACGGTTTATACGCGCACGTTTTCTTGAAACCCTATCCTCTCTCCTTTACCAACTTAGTTGTACGAAAAAATAGAAATGCCATAGAAATAAACAATTCCCCACTCTTCTAGCAAAATTAGAGTTGAGGATAATGTGTGCAGATATTTGCAACATTAAGAGGAAAAATTCCTTACAAAATGTTGGCGTGAAAGCTCATTGAGAGTGGATTTTGTAATTGTATACTGTAAACGTAATGGGTATTTGGGGTACCGCAGAAATGAGTAATAAGAGAATTTGCGCTGAAAATAATACAAATTACTCCTCTCATCCCTTATCTCTTCAGGTAGATTTTTTCAGCAGCCCTTACTTTTGGATAGCTCTCCTAAGCTTACTATTTCTCTCGCAACTTTTCTTGAACGAGGACCTTGCTTCCCCCTCTTTGGCACAATAAACAGATGAAGGCAAAAGCTCGCAGCGAGCACCGATGACATTTCAAACACATCTTTCCTGGCGTGAAATAAAAGCAATTTTCTTTTGAAGACGAGAACTTCTATCGGTTATTTTCTCCAAAAATCTAAAGAAATGATCAATTAAAAGGGTAAAGATCTATTACAGGAGAACACCCGAGAAAGTTAGAACGCAAATTATTGAGAACGTTGCGAAGGCATGACTGATTCTCCAGAGATTGGCATTGCTTTATACAATCTAGTGGCCAATTTCGTAACTAACACCCCCACTCTGCCAGCATTTCTCCAATCCGTCGTTCACGAAAAGTTGCGCGAGTAATATCACTATTAACATCGAAAATCCGAAACTCTTGCTGAGGGGGAAATCCGACATTTTGAATTTGGGCGATCAAATAAATGGTCCAAAGTGTGGAGTGTGCCAGTTCGTTTGAAGGAACCATGAGGACAAAGCGAAGTTCACTCCCGGATTACTAAAAACGCCGTGGCTAAGATTTTTTTAAAGCTCGCACTTTATGTAAGCTGGAACTCAAAACAAGGTCGTCCCAAGTACTCATGCCAGCCATTTTATAATCAAGGTCACATGGGACAGTCAAGGAGAAAAGCATGGTTGCCGAGAAATACAAACTTGTCAGCACTTTGGAGCAAGCAAGCCCCTGACAACCAGGTCGGACGTTTTTGGTGATTTTCAGCAAAATATACCAAATGTTGTTATTCAGAATATATTGTCCTTTAGGACTTTTTGAAGGTACCTGAATTATCTCTGCATAAAACACAAGGCTTTAATGAAGACTTCACCCCATATTTCTTTCTGTTAAAGATGCGAACAGAGTTACCTTTAACTTGCGTACCTGTTTTAAAATTAAAATTAGAATATTTAAAAAAATGATAAATTTCGTTGTTGGGAAGTTTAGAAACAAAAATCAATGTAATGACGAGTTCTTAACATAAATTATTTCCTTCACTTCGGTTACAATTTTGAAGAACTCATATGATCAGAAAACAGTTAACTGTTAATATTTTTCTGCAAAGAACGGGTTATATCTACATCAATATATCAGACTTCAATGAAGATATGTTTCTTCTCACAAGCAAATATTAAAATAGGAAATAAATGTATATAATAAATGTATTGTTTATGCCTTCTGATGTATTTCTATTAATAATTTTATTAATTGCTATTCTTTCCTTTCAAGAAAATTCTTATTTGTTTTTAGCAACACATCTGGTATTTTGCTTCTTTCACCAATTGCCCACTCAAAGAACGATGCCACCCATTCATCATACCCAAAAACTATAACTCTGGTGTTGAAAACGTCGTATATTTTTAAAATTCTGTACACATTGGAGTTATCCTCTATAAGTATATAGTTTGATGCAACCACTCCGAAACACAAACATCTTACTCTCACAAAATTTTGGCCTCTATTCTCAGTACACACTTATATTAAGTAATAATTATAACAATGCATTTTCATTATTAAAATTCTGCATATGTCAATGAGAAGACAGTCATCTGTCAAGGCTGCATATGATATAAGAAAGCCTAGACAAATGTCTTTTACACAGAAACAAACTTAACAGAATTAAATTATTCTATAGACAACTCCTTGCAACGTCAATATTAACAGGCAGAGCGAGGGCGTGCCATCTAGAAAACAGTATAGCTGTATATGAGCTCAGAATATTTATAAGTATGTTATATCTTGATTCTACAGAACATACACAGATCCTTTTGGTGAAATGTTATCACACATTTTTTGTATTTAGTACATTGCAAATCAAATAATACTGAACAACTTTTTCAATCTTAGCAGACAACATCAATTATCCACAAATATATAACAAGATAAATTAATTCTGCATGTTCACAACTCCCATTCCGTTTGTTCCCAAGATTCTTTTTTGAACTTCTTTCTTTCCTCAGAAAAAAATGCTGGTTGAATATATATAGTCAGAAAGATAATACTCAAGTTTGTAAAAACTTTTACTTATTTATAAGAATTGCAATGCATGTACTATGAAGTAACAATTTATCATGGCATTAATTTTCCAATGGTAGCAAAGTCAAATTAATATACTGTACATGAAAGCTAGGTTCTTTTAATAACTTCAGTTATATTTTTAATTTGTGTAGTTATAATTATACTTATTCTGTGAAATAAGTTTTAAAAATGAGGTACAGTAAAAAATGTTTACATTTATGTTTGAATTCTTCAAAAACACACACAAACAATTGTGTGTTTTCTCAAACACAGTTTTTAATCATATCATAAAACTCTGAATAAAGACTATTTGATTTTCTTTCTTTTTGAATAGTGCAAAACAACATAAATCATCATTCATGAGCTAATAAATTAAGTGTGTCTACACTCTTCACCTCATCCTGATTAGTATTTTAACTTTCAATGATGCAGTCTCTCTGGAGAAAAAGGTTTTAAACGACTTTGAGAATAAACGAAATGGCTTTCAGGAACATCGTTCGAACTTTATACAAGAGAACAGCTTACAATGAGCTAAAAAGAACATACAGCAGAACTGATGGCCCTCACTCAACCAAAACAGATCATGTTGTTGGCACAAGGCTTTTTTTTTTTTTTTAGTTTGGTTATTGTCTTCTACTGTTTTTTCGCCACCATGCGCAGATTCTGAGGAGGACAATGGAAATGTGTAGTATGAGGTCAAAACAGCCCCTGGATGGGTTCAGAAGACCATGAGCATCCTTCTCAGAAATTCTCCAATAGGAATAAATCGTAATAAGGAAAGGATTGTCACTTTTCATACGAAATTCAAATGTGAGGTTTCTACAAATCCTGGAACTGTTCTCTGGCCTATAGTAATGTAAAATAGTCATGTTATAAATAAAATATTTTCAATTCTTTCAATTGGTTACGAGATGTTCTAATTGAGAATTCAGTCTGTACACCTTTTGACCTATCCATTTTTGCATTGGGTCAATGGCCTCGCAATTTTTCACTTTCTTAACATTTTCATTGGTCTAATCATGGTCCTACAATCAGATATAAAAAAGTTATGTTTTATATTTATTAATATTATCATTATTACTTTTCAACAAATGAATATTAGTGTTGAACTGTCTTTGAGAATTCACCAAGAATGTACAGTTTTTAGAGGCAAAATCAAGATTCCAATGAATTCAATTGAAGACCAAACCAATATGCCTTTTTAAGTGTTATATAAATTACAATAAATGTAAAAAACAATTGAAATTTAATATTAAAGTGGAGGCCATACTTGCTGAAGGTTAATATGTTATGCAATTTTACTTACACCACGAATAGATTTGTAGAAAGTTCTGACTTTGTAACTCCTCAAATTGGAAAGTATCTTCTATAAATGTTTATATCAGAGCAAATAATCAAGCCCTGCTTATTTACTTTTGGAATGGAAGACAGACAAACACTACAAGTTTTGTACAGAGCTGAAGTTTTTTTTGAAGGGGAAGACTTCAGTACTCGTGGCAAAATATCACAAACACAGATGAATTGACTTGTAGACAAAGCAAGATTCCGAACTTTCGCTCTCTATAATAAACTACTGTTCTGAATGACTTGTACCATGTCACAAACAAAACAACATAATTAAGTTTTCATGTCTTTTTTTTTCTTTCAGTGTTTTTTTCTCTTTTTCATTTGCCTCGCCCAAAAGTAGAAGTCATAGAAATGTATTCTACACATCACACAAGTATGAATGAATTGGAATGTTAGTTTTGAAAGTTCATTTCACTCAGTAAAAAAATCATCAATTGTTGGTTGACACTATTATATACTTGATGCAGCCAAAACACAAATGACATGTTTTATCTGAGAGGATTCTGCTCAGGCCAGGGAAGAAGGGCAGAAAGGATCTACTGGCAAGCAAAAGCTTTAAGCTGCACTACGGGAGCATTTCGCAGGTTGAAGGAACAGCCGTCCTATTGCAAATCAAACTTCAGCTCACTTTCCGAGGGACACGAGTAAGTACTTGCTGATTGAAAGCAGAAATATATCCCACAGTACATTATATACTTAATTTTGAGATCAGAGAATTTGCCCCAATGTTTAATTCCATACTAGTCATAGAAATATAGTGAGAAAAATTAAAAGAACTGCATTTCAGTTTCTCTCATCTAAACATTGATTTCAAGATATTTTTCCTTTTAATATTTTCTCCACAAGAAATGATTAATGCATTTTGATGGCTACATGGCATATTGACATTATGGTTACATTGCTATTATGGGCACAACAACAGAAAATATTTAATTTGAATTTACTCAATTAATGTGAATTTACTCAATTAGAATTTCTTCTGCCTTTAAGCAGGAACTGTAAATACGATTGCTGATATGCTTGAAATAAAGAGTTTTGTGGAGAATAAAGATTGAATAATATAATTTTATCACTCTAGCCATTAATTTAACCAGAGAATCCCAGTTCTTCAAACCATAAATCATTTCATTCAATCTGTAAAGTTAAAATAGCCATGCCATTCATTATAAAAGAAAAAGGATTTTTAATCAGTGTTCTCTATGACTGACAGAAACTAAACAACAGACAGTAAGCTGAGATGTAATTCACAATTTTTTATAATAGGGCATCGTTAATTATCTAAAACGTTTCTGACATACGAAACAATTAAACGTGACATTGCAAGATATTATTCATTTTGTTTTCCACATCAACTTGACAGCACCCCTTTGCACTGAGTTTTTATGCCACCATAATGGCAAACAAAACATGATGCATGGTGATTTTTTTTTAAATTTCTACTTTAAGTTAATTACTTTTCTTTCTGAAATCTTGTGATGCAACAAACATTTTAACACCAATGTAGAAAAACTATGGGAATATTTTTCTTATTTTAGTTGATAATTATCTCTTCTTATCCAAATCATCACGTTATAGCTAACACTAGACTCTCATTTCAAAAGCGGATAGTGTAGAGAATAGTTTGTAAATGTTGAATCAAGTTGAAAATTGTAAAGAAATCAAATGACGACATCAGGAGTGTCCAGAAAATTCAAACATCTAGCAATTCCGTTTCATACAAGATACAGGAACGTTCTAGATACACGACTTTCCCGAGAACAGGCAAAGGTCCCGGTAACTAAAAAAACGAGGCACTATGACCTCAAAGTTTGCAGAAAAGTTCCTGTGAGTGGGACACATTCCAATCCTCTCAGTTAGCTGCTCACGTGGCAAAGTCCTTAGCTGGGTCTGAGCCCGGCAAAAATATCATTGACATTTCTCTCTCACACACAACTGTGCTCATATACACGATGCACCGAAGTAAGCAGTTAAAGCACAAACACATTCACCCAATATGAAAGTTCTAATACCACAAGACAATTACATTTTAAGCATCATAACTGTATTTAACTCTTTCGCCATCAAGTCCAATTTTGCAGATGACTCGAAAAATTAACAAGCGTCAGAGTTCTCTCTTTGTTTTTTGAAGAACAAATCAATAGTTGATTTTATTAAACAATAAAATTGTTTCTTGTTTACTCAAAATAAAAATCATCTTAAATGCCATTCTTGTTTATTTCATACGAGATAAAGGGAAAACGCCAAGACACACTTTGGATTGTATTATGGTAAAATCTCCTCAAAGGACAAACTGCCTGTACTTTAACTGCAGGATACGAGGTAAAGGCTGGGACCACAATTATGACAGGAAACAGGACGCTAGCAGAAAAAAATCAGAAAGAAACCAGAATAAGACTGGCTGGTCCGCAGCACTGTGACAAAAAAACTTGCTAAATTTGTGACACTTCTGCAGCACACACATGAACGCAGAACACAAGAAGACAACACAAGGATGTGTCTTCTCTCGAAGACCTTATACTTTCCCCAATGGTCCATAGTGCAGCATGAAATTTGCCGAAATACACACACAAGTCGCAGCATGCTAAATTCACATCTTCACGCAACTCAATGCGCTTAGGACAGATAATAAAAAAATAATAATAACTGAAAGAAATCACATATGCACACGCACGCACACACAAAGTAGTCCATGGTTCGCTAGCACGATGCGAGTCGCAGAAACACGGTGTGCAACAGCGGCAGGGGAAGGGCGGCTGCCACAAATTTAGCACAGTAGGGCCAGCATCCTGCTTTTAGGATATTAGGTTACGGGAACTGGATATAAGGTTACCAACTGTGTGGCTATTCCAGGACCGTTCTGCTTTTCAGTAGGTTTAATTTGTGTCCGGCAGGAATCGTATCTTTTTTTCCAAAACGCCCGACAGTTTCTGAACTGCTGGAGCTAGTTTCTCAATACATTAAACTTAAATTCGATATATTGAACTCAATGTATACGAGGATGTCGATTATCAATTAGTTTCATTATTGCCATCGCAATCATTCATAATTAATTTTCGCCTGGAACAGAAACTAAGTTGTATTTTCTGGCTCAAAAATTGTAAATTTTATGTTGCAAACACGACAAAAATTACAGTAAATTTAAGATAATAACGTTTGTATAGTATGCTGAATAGTGTTTCGCGTTATTTTACATAAAGTTCTGCATTTTTCAAGGCAATGTCCTGCATTTGAACATTTTCGGTTGGTAACCCTAATTGGAAAGGGGGAAAATGTCTGCTGCACATAGTGATAAAATGTTTTGGTGCAAGAAAATGACCTCTTTCACTTCGTATGTGTTTTAAAATTTGTCAAGCCCTTTGGTTCAAAATGATTTCGGTAGTACGACAAGATTTTTATGAAGTAGCAAATCAGTCAAATTTAAATATTAATTTTCTTTCAAACATAACGTGAAAAATGTGTCTCAGAACTACAGGATCTGCTGACAGTAGATTTGTAGTTTAAAGCATATTATATTTCTAAAATGAAACATTTGCCCTTCATGAATTATTTGAGCCCAAAGTACAAAACATATTTTTAATCTCAAAATAAATCTGATAATTCCTCAGGTTATTGATAGTACTTCGAGTACTTTTGATGCCAACGAACCCGAAATAGAGTACAAGTTCACAATACCCTTCCTCTATTTTTCTGAAAATATAGGACAAATTGTAATTTGGATCCGCTTAATCCTGGACAACATTCATAGCTTACCCGTCACATGGCACTCTCCCCCCCCCCCCCCCCAGAAAAAGACTCCCAGACCTTTAAGATAGCATGTCTTACTTCTCACACCAAACAACAGACACTGTATTTATTCATCATCAGGATGAGAGTCCTTGATGTTCACTGATTCGCAGGCAGAAACCACGAGATTGCAGCAGCGAAAACAGTTTTTTTGTTTGTTGTTGTTGTTTTCTTAAAATGGAAAGAGGTCAAAAGGGGACAATTTGTATTCCTAAAGGGTCGCTTCTTTAGTGTGGGTTGGTTGGCAATGCTGGCAACAGCAGAAGCAGCAGCGATCCCAGAATGGCGACAGGCACCGTTGCGGGCAGCATACAGCACGGCGCAGAGCTGGACGTTGCCAGAGTCCCTTCGTAGAGACCTTTAGTGTGGTCTGAGCCACAAGCAGGACAGAGAACACAGCATGTAAGACACACACGGTGGAGGCGACACAAAATGGAGGAAGCTAGGGATAACAGTTGAGGAAGTACCGCATATTTCTGCAGATAAGACGAAGTCACTTATACGTTTTCGTCAAGGTTTTATAGTTTTAGCGTATACATCTATCTTATAAGACGATCCCTAAACTACCAACGGCTTGTGAATTTTGTTTAGATCAGCGACCATCATTTCTTACAACTGGCAGCACTGGTTTCAGGCAAACACTGGCACTGATTAGGTTATTCGGGCATTGTATGGGGTGTTTGGGATTTCTAATGCTGTGGATGGCACTGAGAACGATGTTATGGGATAGTGATGAAGAGAAAATTGACTCACTGAGTAAAGAATAGGATCCATATGGCGAACATCCCAACAACCTAAGTGAGGATGTACTTCGGGAAATATTTCCTCAGATGATGAAATGTAAGAATTTTGACTTCTTTTTTTTTTTTTGTAGTAGTCCAATAATACGCGCATTTTTTAGGGTCTTTTTTGTGATTCATCTATCGTCTTATCTGCCGAAATATACGGTAAGTGAATGAATGTGTGACTGTTGATTTCAGGCGTACCAACTACTCATGTAAGTAGTCCTAAATGCGGATGCTGTTATAACGAAAGAAGTTGCGATGTGCTTCCTCCGCTGGAATTTTAAGCCTGTTTTACACGGTCATTTTTGCATCCCTTTTTCATCATTTTTCTGTCCAGTAAATGGATGGAAAAAGGACGTTCGTTTCTACGCAGCATGTTTCGATGCCGAAACTGGATGAGTGTTTTATACTGTCATTTCTTTGTACGTAATCATGAAGAAAATACTTCCTCCGGACGCCGCATGTAGCGCTGAAGTTCAAACATTTGAACATCGCATCTGTGGTAACAAATGAAGTTAGGTTAGGACTGAGCTCGGATGCCACAATATTAGAATACAGTGCATAATTTATTTCTCTTTACATAACCACTTCACATTACAATTCAACACATCAGAACGCTCTCAGGCAACTACAAAATGATAATATCGCTCTACACGCATTACAAACTAGAGAAAGTCCCGTAAAGTGCCGCCAGGAGCGCGGTAGTCAAATTGGATGAAATCTGTACCGAAAAATTAAGCATGCGTCATTTTTGCGTACAAATTACATCCAGTCTGGCCTGTATCTTTTCTGTACCGGCGGAAAATGATGAAAAAATGATCGTGTAAAACAGGCTTTAGATCCGGCTCCGACCAACACGTCGGCTGCGGTTTTCCCATCCTGGTATCTCCCTCAGAACGCTCCAATGGGAACACGTTCTGAGCAGGTGTGGTAGGGGCGGTACCTGTAGGCGTGTCGTCATTGTGTGAGGAGAGAAGAAGAAGTTGGGGAAGGGGATAGAAAAGTTGCGCGCGGTCCCTGGTCTGCTGGTTATGGAACTGCTCCGGCGTTAGCCAGGCATTGATCGGCGAAACTACAGCAAACTACTCATCTGAGCACCCGCCCGCTCAAATTCTCCTTTCGACAGTGATTGAACTATCTCGCTAGTGTCGATAATCCACTACCACCATCGGGGCTCGAACCCTGAGACCTCCCGGTCAGCAATGCTACATAGACAACGATGTTGTCGCCAGTTATAAATAAATAAATGTCTTTATTGATGGCGAGGCTCAAGCCATTTAGCCTGCTCTTCCGCCTGACCATAAGTTATTGCCAGTTCCGGTCTGTTTAGGTCATCAATTTAGGGTAGAAGCGGGATTTCCAATTTTATGGATCAAAGCGACAAAATTGAGATTTTTCCAAAGTTCGTCAATAAGAGTACGGACAAGCCGAAGATGCCTCGATGCTCGCGGAGAAGGTCGATGGATCGATTAAAACAGCTTCGATTTAAAACAAAAAAGTTCAATACGATTGAGGACGGCGAGGATTCTGGCGACCTGAAAGGAGGTTTAGCAAGGCGAAAACAAAATATTTTAAATTAATCCGCTTGCAACTGTTTGCTGTTTACTTAGGCGTTCGGGGTAGATTAAACGGCACGTGCCGTAACCCGGTGTAATGAAGGATATTATGGATGCCAACACACAGCGACCGGCACTAGAGAGTGTCCCTGGCGATTAGACGCGAAATACGAATGGACATGCGCTAAGCGTCGAACTGAAAACATTGACCGTCACGTCGTCTTGTTTTCCTTCAGACAATATTGTGGCAAGTGAGAGCGTAGGCTTCCGCCGCCGGAGTCAGTATTTAATTGGCTGTCCGGGTGACACATTATGCCCTGAGGAAGGACGCGGCGTCACCCGGTCAGTCAATTAAATAATAATATTGTGGTGCATCACGACTGGCTCTTGTCGCAGGATGAATGACTCCCTGACCTTGTCGAACCGCGACACGTAGTCAGGCAATGTCACGGCGACTGTGATGACGGAGAGAGATGTTTTTAGTTTAGGCTGCGCATGCGCCCGACGCGGTGTCCGGCGAATAGTGATGAGTAAAGACTGGTTTTTATGTTATTACATTTTTTTGTTTTGTTTTTCTACTTCTCGTTCTCAACATTGTAATCTTGGTGAACCGTCGCCGTCATAACACAATATCCATTTTTTTTCGTTACATATTTTTACATATTTGGCACTATATTACATATTTTTTTATTTTCACAAAATATTTTTATTCTATCAATTTTATTACATATTGTTTTTATGAAAAGTGTTTCTGAAAAATATCAGATTTTCCCCCTTCATTATTACTTCCTGGTTTCCGTCCACTCGAGGTACGCTACGTGATGACGCGGTGGGATACTCTCACAGTCTGGTGCGCTTGCTTCAATTATTTCACTGGCGAGTAGCTCAGAGCATCACTTTGTGCAGATAATATCACTTCGAAACAAAGGAGTTTATTATGACGTTTTGTGAACTACCGGAGATTCAAGAAAGAATAGTAACTAGCCTGTAACCGACAAGATCTCCAGATGTGATGAGTATTTTTTGACGTCGTTTTGTGTCTTACCGGAGAGTCAAGAAAGGATGCTAACTAGTCCATATCCGGTCCATGAGGTGTCGCCCTGTGACGGTTTTGGGAGGATACGTTGAAGTACAGAGTATACAGAAACAGCGCGCGCATAATAACGGCGTTTTAGAAACAGTTATTGAACGAAATGAACACAAGGGAGGACGATTTTAATAAACGAGTCTGAACGTGTTTCGTAGGAGGCCAGAATTTTGGGCGTGGGCGAATATAATTGTTCTTTCCCGGTCTGTGTAAGTGGTCCCTTCTTAGAGTAAAACATCAAACAGGGGTACAGAGGCGTTACTCTAAGAAGGGACCAGTTTGACAGATCAGAAAACAAATGAACGTCATGCACGGCGATGAGATAGTGATTATGTCATTTACAAATGAGCTAATTGCAAACGCACTGACAAAAACTGCGTGGGTGTAACCTGCAGTTACATTGCCAGCAACAGCAGCCAAAGCGGTCTCTTCTTAGAGAAACTTTTCTCTATCATTAATCATATAGAGAAACAGAAAAAAATGTCAAAAAGTTGATCAGATCGCTCTGGATAAAATGTTGTTTAATACCGGTGGCTAAAATTCATTAAGTGCTTATTAGTAATTATTATTAGGGGCAGATTTTAATGAAATATCTTGTTTTGTTTTCGCTTTAGATGAATGCATTTTAGTATATACAATAATTTAATGCTATCACATAAGAAAGTGACCCAGTTCATGCCTTTTTGAATTTCCATTTTTCGTCGATTTTGATTAATAAGTCATTTATTACCATTTTCTGTCATTTTAAAAACTTTTTTTAATGATTTAATCGACTTTATTCTCATTTTAATAGTATTCGCGTTACGTAATATTTACGAGGTGCAACAAATGTTCTTCACAGAATTCCTGCGTATCCTATTCGAATACTTCACTATTACAATTACTACTGTAATGTCAGCCGTTGTATGTAATCAAAGGTTCCTGTGACGTCTATCAGCGCCATAGTTCGGCCGATTTCGAGATAACTAAAGACAGAAATTACCTGGTAAAGAACAGTCCCAACCAAATGTTTGCAAACTAACTTCACTAGAACGAAAGAAAGAAGCCTCGATGACATCAGTGACTTATCCAACTGCTTGAGTTGTTCGTCTAAACTGTTTTGATAAGATTTTTATGCCATCTTTCTTTTAGGGCATTTAAAAAACATTAAGAGCATTTTATTGATCATTTTTGGCGACGTTTTAGATCATCAAATTCTACCCCTAGTAACTACACTCTCGTGCTACTGCGTGCCACCAAGTCTCAGTGGAGGCAACGACCTTGACATCAAGGACCAAGGCCGCAAGTACACATCGACCTGAATCGCGTGCTGTGAGGCATCTTCGGTAGACCGTACCCTAACAGACGTATTACAAGGTTGTGTTTATTAAAAGTTTATTGAATCCATGACGTATATTTTGTACAATCATCTAATTCTAACTTACGCGCATGACTTGATATTTTTGCCAAATCTTTTTTTTTTTCCGTTTCGATTTTTTAGGGTGGAGCATGATTCCTGGAAACTTCCCGTGGATCCGCCACAGTCCGCAAGAATGAGGAAATGTTGGATTGGCTAAAGGAGCGGATATAGACGTGGGATTACTCAAAGGAGAAACATAGCGCTCTTTAAAGTATACAGGATTAAAATAAATAATTGTAAGTGTTTGTACAAATGCTTCTAAAGACACAAATTTTCTAAATTCATTCGTTTTCTAAATTAATATTTTTAAAATATGTTTATAACATTAGAGTTTGTCCAAGCTTCTTTTAAATATTCTTTATGTCCTATTCAAGTTCACAAATTTTTCAGGATGATTTAAGAAATTATATTAACATAGCTTTTTTGGAGTTGTCATAAATGTATATCATAATTACTATAATTAAGATTTTTTCAATGAAATATGTAATAAAACTAGAAATTTAATAATAATTTAATGTTTTTAAATATAAATTTTGAGTTTTAAGAGAAAGAATTACTTAGAAAGGATTTATAAATTTATTTATTTACGGAGAGTGAAATACATATCTGGGAATGCGGGAATGAATGCGGTTAATGTTATAATTTGGTCCTAAACCGAAATGTTGAAAACCTGAAAAAAATGCTAATAAGTTGAAAAATTTAGAAGATTGATTAATTATAAATGTCTTAATTCTTAATCTATTTGTATCTGTTTATTGCAGTTGAATCATTCAGCTATTAGAATTCTCCGTAAAAATGTATTTTGAATGGTAAGCTTTTTCTCCACAAAAGTTATCCGATTTATCTATTGAAGCTAGAAGTTTTGATAACACTACATTTACGAATATAACTAATAAAAAGTAGATAACCTATAATAAAATTTAAATTATTCATTTGAATTATTGAAAAATGCTTGTTCTGTAATTTTATGACACAGCTCACTCTTAAATATTTTTGAAAACGCACACGATATAAGCATTGTGTCATGGTTTATCGTAATATGTGACAATTTTCAACATAAGATAACTTCAACAAGTGCAGAAATGATGTAATTGTTCAATTCTTCACCCATTTCTACATTCACGCGTACGTTTCTTTCCTTATCATTGTTTTATTTCAAACGGAGTTTTGGGGGGTAAGGACATGATCTCGAGGCTTCCTCAATTTAGACGCTGGTTGATCAGTATTTGCATAATGGCTATTGTCAATTTTATTTACACATTTGGCAACAAGAAAATTGCCTCCGAATTGGTTATTCAAAGATAAGATACCATAACTTTTAATTACAAACTTCTCTTCAGAAATATTATAACTTTTCGTCAATAAACAAGTGATGAGAAATTTCATTTAACGAACACATGTGACCTTTGCCCCTAGTTAGTAGGCAATCCTTCGTGTATTGGTCTTTAGCAGGTTCACAAAATCCCTTTGCGTGAAAACGTGACCAGCCAAACCCTACTGCTTGGAGGGTTGCCTACCAGCCAGAGGCAAATGTCACATGTAACAACGATTCTGAA
Organism: Gryllus longicercus; assembly: GCA_038098605.1. Lineage (NCBI taxonomy): Eukaryota > Metazoa > Arthropoda > Insecta > Orthoptera > Gryllidae > Gryllus > Gryllus longicercus. Next base: position 105,244 of record JAZDUA010000511.1, on the reverse strand, counting down.
GCATAAGTTATCGAAATATGTCATAATATATACAGACGAACCTCCATATATCGAATCTGACGGTTCCTTTGTTAAAATTCTATGCAAAGAAACTTATACATGATACATCATGGAATGTTTGCAAACTCATTTTCAAACGTTTTTTAAACACACATAACATCCAGAATCCAAAAACTCTTTATATCCCAATAGTTGAGCATACTCAGTGGCTTTTTCTTTTATAAGAGATTCGGAAACTGGTTCGTTTTTATCCCTTCACTAAAATAGCTTCTTGCACACCTTCGTATCGACTCAATTTGTTGCTTTTCTGATCCCCCTCCTACAGCTTCAACATTTTTAAATTTTTTCCCGATGTTTTTCATTTTAGTCGAAAGTATACTGAAATAAAGTAAAACTTGCTCAATGCGAACCTCAAGGGACCAGTATTTTTTCGTCAAAGGACCAGTAACATTTTCCATATTAGACAAGATTCCGCTTTATGCAATGTAATACAGTAGAACTCATGTTTGACAGTACCACGATCCATGTTAACATTAGACACATTTCCACATTATGCACGTTCCGCATGGAGCAAGTTTTCTGAAGCTGGTATTCCACACTTCTGCGCCAGTTTTTTTCCATACCACCGTCCACGTCTTTGATCAAGTTCACTTTTTCTGCAGCATTAACCGATTTTCATTTCGACATTTCGAACACTTCTTAAGCGCGTCACTGCGAACTGAATCTACGCTGAACTGATAAATACCAACGTGGGGCAGAGCTATTAGACGAAGGACCACGCAATTGACCTTCATTTCGCTTTGGAATCCGTATTCCCACGCAGAGGAAAAGCAGGAGTGAGATACCTTCACGAGAAAGTTGGGAACTGGACGTAGAAAAAGCGTTGGTGTTTTATAAACATTTATTCAATTATACGAATGTTCAAAAGGATGTTACTTTTTCCGCCATCTTAATACTCTCCTTTCAATCTTAATTTTTTACACTGTACATATTATAAATTATGTACACGACGTATTATTATAGACAATAATACCACAATTATGTAATAAAATATAGTACATTTTTTATTGCATACAAAAAGTAGTAAAGTCAGAAAATGAGTTTGATATATAGAAACATTTTTAAACAGAATTTTCAAGGGACAGAAAAAGATTTAAAGAGAATTTTGATACATAAAGGTTTGATATGTGGAGGTCCGACGATATATATTACATACACTCATTTCAATAGGTAATTTACGGGGGAAATTAAATATTTTTGCAATTAATAGGAGATAGAGAGGAATCTGATAAACGAATTTAAACTTGTGACATTTCACACTGGTGTGTGTCAGAGACAGATCTCTTTGGCATGTTCATGCAAACACTGGACATGATGAATTGCCTATCAACCAGGGGCAAATGTCACGTGAGTAACTTGTTATATTCCCTCCCCAAATGTAAATGCAAAAGTTATCATCTTCTCACCTTAGATGTCCTCAAAATTTGGAACATTCATTCTGACACGTTGAGTATAGTGATACTTTCCCAATATAAAATCATTCCCACCAGTCTTTTGTCTGGTAAGACAAAAAGTTAAAACAATTCTTGTATTCGTTTTTAAGGTGAAAAACTCAATAAAACACAACCCATGAATGATAATGTGGAAGACATGAAAGAAAGGGATGTTCATATCCAAACTCCTAAACATGTACACTGAAGAAATAGAGGAATTAGGAGGCTTTAGTACACGCAGTTTTGGATAGAATGTCAAAAAACGTTGGTAAGTATTTCGAATGTTTCATTCTTTATGGATCTGGAAAGAAGATGATAAAGAAAAGAAGTCAGGAAAGAATAGAGGCATTTCAGATGTGAGAATGGAAAATAATGATGAAACTGGCAAAGCAATGAATGAGGTGTTGAAAAAAGAAGATAATTTTAATAATTTATCGGTTTTCTTCATTTCTTCAACTAGTTAATTTTCTGAAGTTGACAAGCAGGCAAAATGAAGAGCATTTCTGTACAATGTCGACACAAATTCAAAGAGCTTAAGATAATTATTCACATTTTCCTGGAAACGTCAAATACATGGCAACAGAAAGTAAAATGAACGTAGAAGATAGTTATGCTAACGAGTAAATCAGAATATGAACAGTTAAATGTTTTTACATTTATTGAAAGAAAATTTATTCGATAGTTAATAGGGGCTTTTTGTTCCTGCTTGGTTGTAATAAGATGATATAAATATATAATATTATGAAAATATAATAACGTCATGTTTGATGCAAAAAATTAAATTTTCTTTGATATTGCTCTATGCTGATAAGTTATTAAGGTTTGATATTGTAGAAATTTAAATAAATCGTAAGTTTCTAGAAATCTGCTGTTGCATAGACGACTCGAATGACATACCAGCTGACTATACCCAAATATTCAATGACTTTAAATAACATTACATAGGCTGGCTGACATGCTGCCATCTTAGCAGTAAATTGTACATCAGACCATACTTTTTAACAGTCAAGGACTAGTGAGCACAGATTGGGCTTAATAGAAACTTTCTTTCTAAGTTTTCTCATGACCAGAAATAAGTAATTTAAAAACAATATCGCAATCTGACTCTTGGCTATAAACTACCTTCTGAGTATTTAAAAGTTCAGAGAGCAAGAAAATACCGAGCACTACCAAACCCAGGAGTCTCTGTTGCTAATTAGTTTTATTTATAAACTTTTCTTTAAAAGCTACACCCAACAGGTTCGATTTGCGGATCAAGTCCTTAAAAAACAACTTTAGAATTTAGTGTAGAAAAAGGTCAATATCGAGTTCAGTTTTTAATGTATTTTCAGTAATGTGCAATAAGAAAAATGTAATTAAAGGAAATGCCAGTTCTTCTCAAGACATTGATGCCAGACGAAAATGTTAAAATATGTATTGCACATATTGATATGCAAGTTTTTACAAAAATTTCAATTTAGATGCTCAAATGAGACATAGAGCAAGTACTCTATTTACCTATCATCAATAAATTAGAAAAAGATTTTTATTTTAGGTAGAATTAGTCAGATTTTTTGAGCCATTATACAAGTACTGCACCATGCAGTTTTTAATGTCTGAAGTTAGGGATGTTGGGGCAATTTTCATTCATTTAAATTACTTTTTTATTCATTCCTGTCCAGTGAATTTTATTCTGTTGACATTTGATTATAAATCTATAACTGAAGGGTTTAAAGCAAGGACATCACGTCTAGTCAACGCTACAATATCAAATCTCAACAATTTTTAATTTATTTTAAATGTTTAGATTTCTCTGATGTATCTCAAAAACCAAGCTATTTAACCTGTTTTATTTCTAGTCATTTCAAACAATCGTGCTCTGCAATGCAAAACGCATTATTACAAAGAATTTACTGTTCATATATAATGTGATTTACCAGCAGGCCCTACTTATCTTTAATAAATTTGGATGCTCTAATATTTGATAAACATATTCTGAAATGTTTCTTATGTACTGATGTCATATAAAAGAGCTCTTATTACAAGAATACCATTCTAATTAACTGTGTAATATTCGTATTGAAGGTCTTATCAATTTATGACTTTTTCCAATAAGAATTAATTGACTTCACATTATTGAATTGAAAATTCAAACATTAAGGGGAATTAGTTCAAATAAATATTTCAAAATAAATCCCTTCTTCTTAGAACTTCTTCTAGCAATATCCATTTCAATAATGACATACATACATTGTACACAACACTTACCAAACAACGAAAATCTAAAGAAAGGGATAATACTCCTTCTCTTACGTGGTACTGTCATGAATACAGCATGATTATCTTACATACTACTTCATTGTTAGATAAAACAGCAACAGTAATGAACAGTAATTTATCTCTAACTGAAATAGCAACCTCTATACGATCAGTACCGTGCTTAGTGCATACAATTATTTCCAAATACATCACAGATTGATTGTTCTTTGTACACATCCCACAGGGTTTTTTTCCTTCTTTCTTTCTTTTCTTGTTGGACATGAGAATAGGGATTGGATCTGAAGCAAGGAACTCAACACCGGAGGAGAAGGTCCAAACAAAGATACACAACTTTGCATGCCACTGACAACACTTACGTTCTGTAAAAAAGCTATCACTTCACGATTAGGTGCAAATACATCATGCTTATGGTAATCCACAGACAATTACATACCAACAGCTATATTGTGTCAAGATAGACTACTCGAATACAGTTATCATCAAATTCCACATGATGTGCATTCCTGTGAAATCATTTCAATATACCAAATGCTGCAATTCTAACCCAAAGTCACAAAGCTCAGCCCCCAAAGAGCCAAATTTGCTTCAAGCCACCAATTCTGAAGTGCCCCATAAAAAACAAAGTTATTTACAATAAATTACTTGTCCACTGCCACACCACAACACTCCAAAGCTAAAGCATTAAAATTACATTAAACAGTTACAAAGAAATGACAAAAAATTGTGTTTCTAATTTTAAATTAAAATACTTCCTAAATCTAACTCTAAAGTTTTACTTTAGAATGATTTTTAAATCACTGTTCCTGCCATTGAACCTTAGCAATGTAATCATGATAATTCAAAAGATTGTCAAAATCCAGGCAGATAGCTGAAGACTGTAGGGGTTTCGAGGCAAATATTTAATTCTATAAATTTTAATAAGAATTGTCTTCTGAGATCTTATAATTAACAGTCAAATTCTGTTCTGGCACTTTAAGCCACAACATTTCCTATGAATATTATTATGACAGTGTATGTGGTGTGGCACAAAAGTGAATTTATGATTATTCAGAAAATCATTGTCATCAACCCTTAAATACCCTCGTACAAAAACAGAAGAAAAAAAAAATCACAAAAATTCCAAAAAACTATTTACGTAATCCTAAAAAAAAAAATTCCTAGATTCACCTTCTGCCAGTTAAATTTGTAACACAGAAAACAATTAATAACAATACAATTTTCCTTGAAAACTGTGAAACTAAATGTTCATCATTTCTTATCCTAAAAACAAGAACATTTATCCTAAACAGTAGTAGTAAAAGAGAAACCTTAGCAAAATGATTGCAACAATGATTTCTGATGGTTGCCACAAAAAGTATTCAGAAAAAAATACTTCTCTGAATGAAAGATCTGATGAATTAGATTTAATTGTTAAGGAGTGATTAATTGGGAGAAAATGGAATACCATGACAGTACTCTATGTTGTTGATGATTATTTCCCATCAAAATTATGATCTACACTCGTTTTCAATTTCTTTTTTCTTTTCTCCTTTTTTTGAAGTGACACAAGGTCTGTGTAAATGTTTGACACTTAAGGTAGATTGTATTAATAATGTTAAGTGTCTACTGAGCTACTCCTTAATTAATGAGGTATTAAGCTTTTACAATATTCAGAATTGTAAAACACTCGTAAAATTAGGTATGCGGCATAATTGATTTGAAAAAGAAATTTAATTGCTTCAGTAAACAACTCAATTTTGATTTAGTTTCAATTCCATTGAATGTTAAATCTGCTGACAAGCTCAGACCACTCAGAACAAAAAAATAGTTTGAATTCCTAAACCACACTTCTTTGAAATGAAAAATAGGTGCCTCTGCTTACATTTATCTCACTACTATAAGTAAATTGCTAGACACACACCCAAATAAAAAAAGAAACTGACCAAACTTTAACTAGTTGAAATTAAAAATAGTTCCAAATGCTCATGAAGAGGCTTTTATAATTATCTTAATATTCGTTCTTTAATATTCTAATATGGGATTCATTACTTCTTGTTCCTGTTGCAAACTGTAAAAAAGTATCCTGTGAAAAAACTGTTTTTAAACCATCTTTTGTTCAACACTTTAAATTTAAAAAATTCTGCTCAATAAAGTGAAGATCGTAATGCCAGCCTAGATAAAAAAACTAAAATTAATCACAGATTGGAAACATTTATGTGTATCAGGTAAAGAAACAGATGGCATTTACAAATAGATCGGTTATACAGTACATTTAAAGACATATACAAGATGAGTAATTTCAAGTGGTAAAAACACTATTATATTCTGCACATTGAGATGAACAAATGCTTTTGATGTCATTATGCTTAGAAATGCCTTTTTATTACACGATAATTTCTTAATGGATTGTTTTCTTCTAGGATGTCTGAAAGATAATCCCTATGATGGCATAAATCGATTGACATATGGGTGATTCATAAATGCCAAAGGAGGGAGGGGATTTGACATTATGCTGCATAACATAGTGGTAGCGGGATGCATTATTTTTCTTTACAGAAATAATTCCAAGCAAAAAATATTAAAATTACGGTGAACGATGAAGACTATGTACCTGTGATTGCAGTAGGCTCCATGAAAAGATGATTCCACAACAATATATAATACAAAATATTTTCAAATTGTTTATATAATTTCTTTATAGTTATTATGAACAGCATAATTATTTGGAAAACGTTAAGCTCGCATTTTAAGTATGTTTCAGGGGGAAGTGGGATATCCACAGTTCTCCAAATTTGCATTATGTAATTTTTATAGTAGATGTAGAGATTAATTATATAATAAAACATTTATTAAATCAAAACATAAAAGTTTTAAAACTGTAAATATTTTAAATCCCTTGTATTCCCCTTTTTAAAATGACAATTAGGGATTTATAAAATATTTTTTCACCGATGTTCCTTTAAAAACAGCTGAGGTCATTAGCAACCATTATTATTTTATGCATAACTAACATTTTAAAGATTACAAAAAATGGTAATAATTAATTACAATAATTTAGCTCAACAATTTAAATTAATTTGTCAAATTCAGTAAAATATGGAATTTGTTGCACATTTGTAGAAGCTCTGCAGGTAAATTGTTCAACATAAAACCACTAGTATTTGTTAATAGTAACTACATAAGTTTTAATTTAATTCTCTTTGTATATTTGATTTATTTATTCTATTACATGCATGAAAGAATAAATAAAACAAGCCCTTTTGGCATTTGACATGAGAAGTAAATCTCCATGACCAATCATGAATCAGTCTTATGTCAAGTCAAGTCAGTCATTGCCTTATATCCCTATTGGCTAAGAGCTCAGTGTCACCCTTAAATTTGAGGTTTCAGAACACTACAGCAAAGAAATTCTATGAAACATTTTCTTTAAAGCACTTTATCAACACTTTTTCATATAACTTTCTATGTACAATGATGGGCAATAAATAGTTACTTTTGTTATGAACTTGCTCAGGATTCATCAATTTAACTAACATTATTAAGAAATTATACAAAACAGACACGACGCTAAGCCAGCTGATGGTATTAAGAAAAAGCATAATGGTAGAATTTTAATATGAAATGACTCACCTTGTAGAAGAATCGACATACGCCTACTCAAAAGATACATTCAAGGAGAAAGAAACAGAAGTGCTCCTTTAAAGCTTTATCAGTAGATGTTGATCAGTAGATAAAAGCCCAAACTATAGCAATGTTACAAATTACTTTCAATTCAACTACTTCTTCTTATGTTGGTAAAGAGAGGTGAATGCCATCTGCTTTCATACCCCCAACGCTTGTCTCTAGGACTCTCCAAAAGGGGGACTAAGGATAAAAATTAAAATCACTCTTTGCGTGTACTCACCAGGTGCAGTTTTCAGCAGCAACACGCTGGGTTTGGATGTGCCGATGCTGTTTGTTGCATGCAAGTGCACCATGTACTGGGTTCCAGGTTGCAATGGTTGAAGGCGATACGATGTCGTATGTGGGTGCGCAATTAGTGTCTTCATCTGGCAGTTTCCTGATTTATCTTGTTCCCAATGGTCATCGCTATTCTTGCGTGCCTTGAAATTGAAGCAAACCTCGTGAATTGTTTTAAGATTTTAAAAACAAAGGGCTTAATGTGTACATAATGAGGTGGGTGTAATTATTAAAGAAAAATAATTTAAATAATACCTATAATACTTTTTTATACAAACCTAAAAAGTAGGTAATACAAAATGAGAATCCATGAATAATTGGTATCAGTAACAAAAATGAGAATCCATAAGTAGATGAAAAATGAAGATGGCTAAAGCACAGCAATGAGTATTTTAATTCCTTGATCTAATGCATTTTTCAAAACTATTAATATGATTATTTGTTTCTTTGGCTACGATTCTTAAATCAAGCAGATTTTCAATTTCTTGGGATGAACTGAGAAAACTTACAGACAGAGGTGAGAGATGTTATAACTCATGGTGCTAAAACAGCCCATACTTTCTCCCCTGTATTTTCAAGCAAAATTATGTGAAAAGAACTAAATGACCTATTTCAAAATCCATCTTTAAGGAACAAATTACATTAAGGGAAAAAATCAGTACCTTCAATATTTTAGTTGAAGGAAAACTGAAACATTTTTGAACTTTTGAAATTTTCGAAAAATCAGGGATTTTAACGTACACGAGACCTGACCCATTCTCTTAAAGGTCCTTTACGCTATTCAACACCAAAGTTTAATCAAAAATGATGAAGCCATTTTTTTGAAAATTCGGACAAAGGTCCAGGGGCTTCATGTAAATAACCCCCAAAATTGAAATATCGATTTCAAATTCAGGGGGCCACAGCAACGGGCAGATCAACAGGGGAATATCAATTTTGGAGAAAAACATCTGAATAGTTCTAGGGCTCCCTAGGGAGAAAGTAAAAAGTGATTATAACAGTAGGAAAAAGAAAAGCAGTTTTTCACAAAACTGAATAATGCTGTAATGGCATTATTAGGTGATGATACACATGGAAATATTCTCTTAAAAATGGGTCCAATACACAAATTTATTTTATTTTATTTAAATTTATGAAAGAATGGGAAATTCAAATATTCTGATGAGTTTTTATTTGCAAGAAAAAACAATAAGTGCATTCTGTGGACAAAAGTTTCTCCCACGCCCTCAAGATCCTATAAAAAATTATGTTGCTTACCGTGCACCATGTAACATAGTAACTTGTAATTGGTTCTCCATTGTCTGCAGGAATGTTCCATCGTAGTTCAAAGTGCGTTGGATAAGCTGACATCACAGGCGTGTCCACTGGTGCTTCAGGATGTTCGTCCATCATAGGTCTGTCCAGAAGTGGAGGTGGTTCAGGAGGAGACCTCTTGGGCATTACTATGCTTTGTGTAGCACCCCAGGGTCCTGTTCCGACATCGTTTTGTGCAGAGAACTGAAATTCATACTGAGTTTGGGGAACTAAATCTTCCAAAGTGTAGTCAGAATCTGAAAGAAGAAAAAAACAATTCTATTTGAGTAAACAGGACATGTGCAAGGTTATTTTATATCTCCAGACAAGCTAAGATATCTGCAGGCCCAGCTAATATTGTCTTTAGGTAAACGTACAACATAGAATAAAACAGAATTTACTTTCACTTACATATTTATAAAGAGTATGTGAATGAAAGAGTAAGGGCAACATAGTGATAATTCTAATTTCACATGTCCAAAATGAAGATCTTGCAATCCCCCCCTTCAATCCAACACAGACCATAGAACTACACAATGTGTATAGAAAGAAACGAGAATTGTATATTGAATCATGTCTGGAATAGAAATACTTTGTCCTTTTGGCTCATAAAAATGCACACCCCTGCGTCACTACTCAGTGGCCAGAATAGAGAAGGAATTAGGACACTTCACAGGGGTTGGACTAACCCCGGTGAAGCATGCAGACTCACTTCGTTGAAACAAATTTTACATGAGCTTGTCTGGGCATTGAATCTGGACCTCCTTGGTGAATGGTAAGTGACTTCGCTCTGAGACACAAGACCCTTTAATATATTAAAAATAATTGTTTTCCACCCTCTTTATTTAAAGTATATAATTTATCTTCCTGTGCTTTTTCATTTTACTTACGAAATTGGATTTTGAAGACAGTGCTAAGTTTTAGGCATGGTATGTTGTTTCAAAACGTTTGATGAAGAGATGTGCACCCAGTGCCCATGCTACATATGGGCAGACCGGACAATCGTCCAGCACCCCATTTGTTTAAATAAAATAATTCATATAGTTTCTTGATACAACTTTCACATTTTTAATTTTTTTCGTGTGTGTACTTGTGTGTGTGTGTGGGGGGGAGAGAGAGAGAGAGAGAGGCTATGTTTCAGCATTGTCCTGATCCCAAAATTGTCTAAATGTGGCAATGTGCGTGATCTGGGCTGTCCGGGTGATGCCGCGTCAAAGGCTGTCTTGCCGACGTTTCGACCATCAGGGCTGGTATATACCCCTTGGCAACGTCGGCAACACAGCCTTCGATGCGGCGTCACCCGGACAGCCCAGATCACGCACATGACTCTGGCCGCGGAAGCCTAGGACTTTAAATGTGGCACTGTTAGCACCCGAAACTGAACTATAACAATCAATGTCATTTTTAATATTATTTCATATAACAGTTTCAAATAATACAGTACAGGTCTGCTGCTGGCACACATGCTTAGGTTAAGTGTACTCAAGTACATAATCACTAAGGCTGTGGCATTGGAATTGCTTGTCAGGCAGGATCACATTGTCATATGCTCCTTATACAGACCACTCCAGTTATAGTGAATAAAATTGAATTGAATTAATGCCTTATTTTAAGTGGCGAGACTCAGGCCATGAAGCCTGCACTTCCGTTTGACCACTCAAATTTCGCTACGCTCTTTTCACCAGCTAGCAGAGAAAGGAGGTATTTCTTGGGCGAGAAACAGGGGATTTGAATTTAGCTCAGAGGCTACGTCATTTAGGCTTGAGGACATCTCTTTTACATGCAAGTAAATCTACTAAGATGGGACAGCCGGCTTTACTTCCCCTCCGGACAAAGTGCAAAGGATTTTTTCACCCTTAAAAATCCATGGCTTTGATCGGATTTGAACCCGCCAACTTGGGTACAACAGTCCGATATGCTAACCATTACACCATCGCCGTGCGCGCATACACCATCGCTTATAATGAACTTCTAAGGACTAACATTTTTGGTTCACTACATCCGATGATGTCAACATTAAATACAATTTTTCCACAAAGATTAATTTTATTAATATAAGGAAACAGTAAAATACAGTAACAGGACTAACTGAAAATTTCTATACCTTTATTTGACCATAAAAAGTAATTATTTTCAATTGTCTGCTTTGTACAGTTTTCATTGGTAATTTTTCCAGATCCTTCTCAAATTCAAGTGTTCTTCATACTTAATTCTGCATCGTCCATTTTCTCTAAGTATAGCAGTCTTGGCACCCTCTGAAGCCTGTTGAAACATCATCCCACTCCTCGAAGAGCCTTTTACTCACATCATAACTTAGGAGATCCCTTCAATAGTGGCAAGGTGGCAGAGGCATTGGCACGTGACTAATGGAACTGATCGCTGAACAAAACATTCCACTACCTCAGGGAAGACTTCTTGAATTATGACCTTTCATAGACAATATTTTTTTCCAATCTGCCGAGGGTTTGAATTTGTGGCACTGAAGCGATACAATATTTTTCCAGAAGGGAATTAATTTCCAGAACATATTTACTATGTTCACTGTAGTCAGTGTTTACTAAAACCGAATCTCATGCTCACTTGTAATGTAAGTGAAATGGGACCAGTAACTAAGTTCCACTAATTCTGAGAGTTTACTACAACCAGAGTCAACTGTATTATGCTGGACACTATATTAAAAAAAATGCATTTTCTGTTGGTCTATTTTGCAAGTTCATCATTTAATTTCATTTTGTTTGTTTTGTTCCTCATATTACAATACATTACTCACTTCTTAAGTGTACCTCAGAGAGGAGTAATGGGGAAGATTTAGCCATATATAATTATTTAACTTAATCACAATATAATTATTAAACTTAATCACAGACAAGTGACAGTACAAGTGGCATTGAATAGTAGTTTATGAAACTATTTATAATGTTAAACTTTATTGTATCAATGTGTGTTTCGAAAACGAGTAATGGTAGGAGTGAGTTTGCAAATGTGTACAAAAGTAACAAAACAACATTATAAAAGAGTTACATTTGCAATTTTTTTGTAGAACAGCATTAAAATTTATAAGAGAATTAAAGGTAATTTTGGGAAACAACTGTATTGTGATGTCATGGTTATTTGACATTGTGTGAAAAAAACGTAGTCGGCTGTTCCATTTACCAATACCTGCCCACAATTTACTTGCTGTGATTAGCTAAATGTGTAATGATGTAATTATTTGTGCCATAAATGGCAAATACTTGAAAATCATAGCTAAGACGTCCTTTAAAGAATCATATTTTGTAAATGTTATTCATAATGTTGGATTACAAAAAAATATGTTTATATTCTTTTGGAAAATTAAAGAATTCTGACTTGTTATTACCTGCAGGCCATGAATGGTGTCTCCACTGATCTCCCAATTCATTAGGTTTACGATATCGTACATTATAAACACGGGTTGGAATTCCACCACCGTTGCTTGGTCCCATAATTTTAAACTTTATGGTAGTAGCTGCAAAAGACAAACAAGATAAAAATATAGTTAAATTGTCACTAAAATAATTGATTGGTTAATTGATAAGTGGTTCTAGGCACATCAACAGCTAAGGTAACTCTCGTAAGTGTAATGTGTTTTTTTCTAATCAGGAGGAGGTCTTCCCTTGATCTGGTTGGTGATATCTGGTGCCAACCAATAGTCGGTTTGCAGACATTTCCCCAACCACGTATCTCCCACTAGCCAGCACTGCCTCAGCTGGAACAAGCTCTGAGCTTCCTACTGGTCTACTGGCATGTGTGGTTGTGGTGTGCATGCAAGAGAAAGTGTATGTAAGTAAGGGGTACAAAATAGGACAAAGAAGAGGAAGAAAAGATCACACTAGGTCCATGGCCCGTTTGTTAGGGTACTACTCCAGCATTTGCCTGGTGTTTATCGAAGAAACCACAGAAAACTATCAATCAGAGCCACCAGCTGTTAGTATTCTCCTCCAGATACCGACTGAACTCTTCCTATCTTGCTAGTGTAGAATCTCTTGTCACTATTGGGATTCGAACCTAGGATCTCCTGGTAAGAGGCACTGCAATGGACATCAGTTTAAACCCTGTGCCACCACTTCACCATTAAAATAGAATATACAAAAATTCAGCATGAACAATAGAGCAAACATTTTATTTTCACAAAGTGATCAAAAATAAATTTCTGATTTTTGTCCCATTACCCCTCATTAAAATTATAAGCCTGGCTGAATCCAGGTTTTGTAAACTATAATGTATAATTTCTCAATACTGCATTTTGTGACAACAGGAAATTCACACCTGTTGTATTTAACAATCTTTTGCCATGAATTGAACCTGAATTCTAGCAGTTGGCTGCTTCGATCGGTAGTTTTCCGTATTTTTTCTGATCAACTCCAAGCGAATGCCAGAGCAGTACCCTGACAAATGGGCCACTGATCATGTGCATCTTCGCTTCCTCTTTCTTGTCCTATCCTCGCCCCTTACTTACATCTACAGTCACATGCACTACACTACCACACTTGTTAGGAGCTTAGAGCTTGTTCCAGCTGAAGCGGTGCCCTGTTGGTGGGAGATATGTAGTCGGGAGAAAATCCCTTCAAGCTGGCATAGGTCAGTGTCAGATCTCGCCATCCAGAAGATCACTGCCACCTCCCCACGATAAAAACAAGCTCTTCACTTACGAGACAAACAACCTTAGCAGTTGTCTTGCCTGGAAAGACTAATCAATCAATGAAAAAATTGATAAAAGAAATATTTTACCTGTCACTACATCAAATACAGCTTGCATTATATCCCCTGGTTTTTCAGCTTTGTGAAGAGTAATTACATGTGATTCTGTCCCGAGCTTATTCTTTGCTTCACATCTGTATGCTCCGTACCTCCCTTGGAAGCTGGAAGGAATCTGCAATAAAAACATGATTGTATCAAACCACTTTCCCATCAGCGAAAATTTAATATTTTGTTAAAACTGCAGAGAAATAAACCAGAAATGTTCCTGAAAACAAAGTCCTACATAAAACTAGAGAAAGGTACGTTTATTGAGCTATAACATTATTTTCTTTCCCTTATAATCATGGTTTCGTTGTTGCAATGCCTTATTCATTCTGGATGTAAATAAATCAATAAAGTAGTAATAGAAAATGTTCATTTAATTTTTCACTGTACTCCCGGGCCACCTCTGGCAGCGGACCTTCAAAACATTTCTGAGTCGGATGTGTATGGGAGCTCTCTGAAGATCTCAGCAGGCGACCGCTAGCTCCTAGGGAAGGTCAAAGTTGGCCCCAGGTGTGAGTAACGTAAGTAGATGACCAATAAGTGAAGTTTGTGCACTGACTGTCCCACTCTCCGAAGACGAAGTAATGTATAATTTTAACAATGACATTTAATGTATTATATCCCATTTGGATTGTATAATTCTAAAGAACCTGTAACAAGTATTGTACTTCAGCTTCTGGGTCGATGACCCCCCCATCTCGGTCAAGTTTTCGTTCAGTTTCCCTGATCCTCGAGCAAATGCTGAAATAGACTCTTGTTTTGCTTCTTGACATAAATGCAACTTCAAATTAACTTCTCCCCATAGCACGTCACACACAGTTTTTAACAGTTTTTGACGTAAATAAATAAATAAATAGACCCTTTCGCTCGCCACAATAGCATACGTGATCCTTTCGGTAGCGGCATGGCACAAGCAGCTAATTGAAACTGATCGCTTTTCCGCGCGGCGCAGCTGGTGTCACCCACGTAGAACACCGCGCTTTCACCCCAGAATTTAAAGAAACATCAAGCTTGAAACCGAAGCAACCAGTCGCGGGTTGCCGTTGCCAGTTGTAGCCCACACAGGACACGGCCTTCGTCACCGCAGTGAAATTGAATCGCACAATGATACAAGTAAGGTCCCCATTGCGCTATCTCCCCCGCAGGAATACTTCGATAATTGAATTGAATTGAATTTGCCTTATTTTACGTGGCCATCAGGCCCGCTGTTCCGTCTGACCACGCAAATTTCGCTACGCTCCTTTCATGAACTAGCAGAGAAAGGAGGCATTTCTTGGGCGAGAAACGGGCGATTTGAATTTAGCTCAGAGGCGCCATTTAGGCTTGAGGATCATGCAAGTAAATCTACTAACATGGGACAGCCGGATTTACTTCCCCTCCGAAGGAAGGCGTACGAAGGATTTTTTTCGCCCTTAAAAATCCACGGGTTCGGGTTTGATCCCGCGAACTTGGGTACAACAGTCCGGTACGCTAACCGTTACACCATCGCCGCCGCTATTTTGATAACGACCTTCGGCCGACGATATTTTTTCCAAGCTGACCAGCAATGCACCGAAAAAAGAAAGAACCGTTGAAGTATACCAGATCCTTGATACTGTAACAAGTTTCCTTGTTACAGTATCAAGGATCTGGTATACTTTATGGATCATACTTCATGGATCTCTTCATACTTCATGGATCTGGTATACTCCAACGGTTCTTTTTTTTTTTTTGGTGATGTAATTAGTGAGCTCTGAGGCTCTCTGTTTAAATTGAAGTATATTTCGTCTTCTACCTGGTTTTACATCTGCGATGTTAAACGAATAAGAGTGGTAGGAAAAGGCAACCCTTTTCAATATCAGATAAAATACAAAATTCAAAAGTTGTTAGGAATAAAGACAATGAAAATGTGGATATTGCAAAAAAAGTACGAAAATGATAGTGTAAAAATATTGAGTTTTATTTTGCTCACAATAATCTACTTCATACGTTTTTTTTCACTAATACATTTCCCCCTTCAGTGCCCTGAAAAACGTATATGTGAATTTTTACTGTAGATGAATTTTGAAGAAAAACATTGGACACTGTCAGCATCATTTTATAACAAAAAACTTACACTCCTATGCAATAAAACCTAGTATAAGCATTTGCAAATGAGCTACAGATTTGATTCAACAGCATTGCTGATGAATATTTAAACCATCTGCACAATTTCCAATACATTTGTATTTATATTCAAGTTTTTATTGGATTCAATGCTATCAATTTAACCCAGGTATATAAATTATTGTAATAAAATATTAATTGAGAAAGAACCTGTATATAAATTATTATATTAAATGTAATAGTCTCTCTAGTAAACACAGTAGCTTATCCTCCACCTCCGTGTCCTAGTTGATACTTCTTTGAAGATAAATAAATATCTTGTTTTCTAATTTTTAGTGTGGACAGTGAAACAAATAACATACTGAAAAGCCATAATGAAATAGAAAGATTGTACATACTTCAAGCCATGATTGTGGTCCTTCTCCATGCTTTTTAATCTCTGGTATTTTATCTTTGTCAAGATCACGGTTGTTGTAAAACCAGCGAATCGTGGCATTGGGAATGGATTCAGCCAGGCATGTTATGTTAGCTATCTGGCCATCCCATGACCAATAGTCTGCGTAAGGAGTGTTGACAAACGATGGTTTGAATTCCACTGTTAAGTGTCCAAAAGACTCAGCTTCACCGGCCTGTAGGAAGAGATAATTATTTCAACACATTAGTCATTACATTAAATAAATAAATTAAAGAAAATAAAAAAATATTGAATTTATGAAATTAAAATTGATTTCTTTATTTTATTTGCAACATTTTTATTAAAACTAGTGGTGCTATAACAGCACATACTCTCTATCTCTCTTTTTTTTTGTAATGGATATGTAAACTACATAAATGAAATTGAAATATGTTTTTAGATTTGAAATTACTATCTTTTTATACTTCATGTGGCTTTTTACATGACGAATAAACATATTTAATTGTTATTACAACTTTTGTCTGTCTGTTTGTAAAAGTTAACCTCAGTTACTGTAAACAGATTATGATAGAGGTTTCATTGAAAGGTGAAGTATTTTGCAGAGTATAATTTAGTCTGCTTTTTAAAAATTATTATTTTCTATAGCAGAAAGAAGAATGTCTTTTCATTTTTCAGTTCAAAAACATAGTTATATTTTGATCTTAAGGAGGCAGGCATCTTAAGGTTTTTGATATAACTATTAGGTGCAAAATGCTAAAATACATCATGCCTGTCATCAGAGCATTTTAGTACCATGGTCAGGAGCTTAGCACTCTTAGTAACTGGAGTTTCCCAGATGGTCACCAATCCAGGAATTCGTGGTAACTCGAATTTTGTAGCTTTTGCTACTTCAAGAAGCATAGTTAAACAATTTGTCTCCTGAATTGGTGCTAAATTGAACTACTACAGCACTCCAGTGTTGGTTATATTCACAATTTTTCCACTAAAAAAAGTAGTAAAACCTTTAGATCTTAGTTAAAGAGCAAAGTGAATATGGCCTTTAATAAATAGCTGGATTTATCATATGTTAAATTAGTTTTGCTTTTACGATGTGGGTTTATTTACTAATGTCACTTTGTGAATTCTTAACATTTCAACTCTGCAACACATGAACGTTTTATTACAAGTAATAACTTCAATAATTAAAATACAAATATTTCAGACACATGAAAACTATTTTCATGTGCTTCAAGCTCAGATTTTGCTACTATGAAGAAAGTATAATTTAAAGGTGCAAGTAGAAATTCACTAACATCAAATAAAATATATTTCCTAGATCTACATGTTCCATAAAATGTATTATTAATTAACATCAAATAACTTACCGGATTCGTGGCAACACAAGCATACAGACCATCATCAGAGCGCATTACTTCATCCCACGACAATATTCCATCAGCACGGTCAGGGTGCTCTCTTCCAGCAGGTTTGCTACTAGTGGCTATTCTTGGATCAGCACCCTGTAAAAAATTATTGTATAATATTGCACGCTTTAATATCACCCACTCACTAATTTTCCTAAAGCACCGTACAATAAGAAATGAAACAATAAGGATAGTAAAAATATAAATTAAATTTACACAACTTCAGAAAGATCAGGATGGCAAAAATAACACAATATGATTTCTAATGAAAGGTGAAAAAACAGACAAGAATGGAAAGAAAACAAGTAGAATAATGCAGAAAGAAGCAAAAGGAGAGAATACAAAGGAAAAAGGGACAGCAAAGCAATCTACAGAAAGAATACAAAAAACATGTATTTTAAAATTGTGGATACCAGAAGAGGTTGTGTGGAAGAGGGAGAAGGGATCTAGTTAAGAGATGTACAGACATCACAGGAATGTAAAGGAATAAAAAATGAATGGTGATTTATGTAAGAGAACGGGAAGTGAATAGAGAAGGCAACAGAGGTGAGAAGGGGCCAATAAAAAGAAAAGAAAAACGTTTGGAAAAAGAAATAAGAATAGAAAATAGTAAGAGGTTAAGAAGAAAAGAGGAGTGATAACTAATGGGAAAAAAAGAGAAACCAAATGGTGAGGTGAGACACGAGGAAAGATGAAAGAAGAACAAAGATGAGCACACAGAAAATGAGAGAACTGAGAAAAGCGGAGAAGAAGCAGAAGATGGAAAAAGAGATGAAAAAGAAAGAAGAGGAAATAAGATATAAGAGAGCACATTTAATTCAATAAAAATGGGAAGAAGAGAGACGGGAGCATAAGAGAATGGAGGGAGGGAGAGAGAGAGAGAGAGAGAGAAAGAGAAAGAGAGAGAGAGAAAGAGAGAGAGAGAGAAAGAGAGAGAGAGAAAGAGAAAGATAGAGAAAGAGAGAGAGATATCGACAGGGGAGGGAGCGAGGGAGAAACCAAGCGAGGAAGAGAGACAGGAGTGAGAGGTACAGTGCGAGCCTCACCTGCGCGCCGGGGGCGAGCGCGTGCTGGTCGCCGTGGCGGCGCCACGCCACCGTGGGCAGGGGCCGGCCCGTGGCGTGGCACAGCAGCTCCGCCTTGGCGCCCTCGGCCTGCGTGTCGTTGCGCACCACCTTGGCGCGCGGCGGCACCTGCACCGCCAGCCGCACCTGCTGGCGCGCCTCGCCGCTCGGGTTGCTCGCCACGCACCAGTACAGGCCCTCGTCGTCCGCCTGCACCGGCGACACGTGCAGCGCGCCCGTGATGCCGTCCACCTGAGAGGACAAAGACGAATTTATTTAATTATTAGTCGACTTTTCCTATAATCGACTTTTTTCGATTATCGACTTTTTTCGATTATCGACTTTTTTCGATTATCGACTTTTTTCGATTATCGACTTTTTTCGATTATCGACTTTTTCGATTATCGACTTTTTTCGATTATCGACTTTTTTCGATTATCGACTTTTTTCGATTATCGACTTTTTTCGATTATCGATTTTTTCGATTATCGACTTCTTTGTTTAGCGACGTATGCGTTTGCCGACTTACTCGTTTGCGGACTTGCTCGTTTGTCCACACCTAATAAATTAAAAAATGTACACAGCTTTTAGAGTCACTCAGCAACATTATATCTAAGCTCCAACCCAACTCCACATGCTGCGCGGGGGTTGATCCCGCACCACTGCGGACTCGGGGGCGCACTTTTAAGGTGTGTACATCTTATTTTTATATTATTTTGTTGCAGATCATATTATCGAGTATTACATATTCGTATTAATGTCTTCATGTTTGTTTTCTAATTCCAATTTTACATTAGCACTGATGGTGGAATGAAACTAACAGTTGAATTGTGTAAATTCCGACCAATTCGGTGAACTACATTCCTCATTATTATTATTATTATTATACCATTATATTATTTATGTGCAAATTATATTACGTTATTTATGTAATTAGATACCACCGTATTATACCCAACTGCATTTAAATAAATCTATCTTGATTAAATTGAAGTGCACTCACGTTGAAGCGTCCGCCTTGCTTGGCCAGGTCTTGCCCCGTGCGCTGGTAGATCCAGGTGTAGGTGGGCGGCGGGCGCGCGTCCGCGTGGCACTCGACGGTGCCGTCGCGGTTCGCCTGCACCGTGGCCGCCCGCTCCTCCTCGCTGAACGACGGCGGCACTTGCACCTGCAACCGACCACGCAACCCCACACGCTTACATACAAGCGCAGTAAGTAGTAAAAAACATATAGAAGCGAAAAAAAAGATGGGTTGGTGTCTCCGAGTACCTCAACGTTAGTCCTGACAGTTACTTTCACCACGATCGTCGCTTTTTTTCTCTCGTTTCTCACGGTGCTTGGAGTAAAAAAGTTCAGTATATCCATTGTTTTGGTCTTAAACACTAATTACCTGCAACCGCCCACGAAAACCCACGCTCACCACACACTTGGGCAAGAAAAAAACATATAAAGGAGAAAGGAAAAGACGAAGCGAAAAAAGATGGGTTGGTGTCTCCGAGTACCTCAACGTTAGCCCTGACAGTTACCTTCATCTCGATCGTCGCTTTTTTCTCTCGTTTCTCAGGGTGCTTGGAGTAAAAAAGTTCAGTTATATCCCTTGATGTGTAGGTGGTATGGTCTCAATTTTAAGTCTGATCTACCTATCAAGCTTTCAAATGAGCCTTCAACAGCCTCTGTTAATGATCTTGGAGTCTCACAATGGGTACCAAACGTTAAATGTTTATATATTACGATGATACATGATATTTGATTTCGTAAAAACATATAATGTATTTACATATAATGTAAACATATAATGTATAACATGAATTTCTAAATTCTGAGGAAAATTCTAGGAACGCCCCCAAATAGTGAGTAAAAAATTGATGTAGTACTCTTGGATCGCTCCATCTATTAATTAAACGCGTTAAATCTATATCACTTTATTAACGGGAAATTTACGTTGGCAATTTGCAAAGACTAAACCTAATCTAACCAGCGATACAAGACCGCTTTCATTATTTTACGAACAAGCCTCCAATAATGTTGCTTCCGTGTTTCATACTATAATACATTATTGACAACGTAGGAGAGGAAAGCAAAAATTTCCCGATGTTAGCTAATGAACTGTTATCAAACGCGAGCTGAATAAAAGAAGACAAATTCCTTTGAGAGATCAAATACGTGTGGCATATATTCAATATTAAAATTTACAGAGAAGACAATAGTACCATTGAGGAATGGCTTTAAACAATGCAATTAAATAGCTAAGGAAGGTGTAGTTATTTTTGGAAAGGGGGAGTTTTTATTTAATTATGATTACTTCTAAAATAAAAGACGAAACTAATACATTTTCATAGCGTTTAAACGATGTTAATCCGTGGCACCGAGAGCTACATATTTTTCTGAGGAGATTTCGGAATTTTTTCTTAGAAACAAAGACTGTATAGCCACGAATGCATTAAAATAGAAGGCCTTGGACAAAAGCTGATAATGTTTTCATGCATTTTTCAGTAAAAAGTACTAATTCCAAAATCGTCACAATGGGAAATGTCAGCACTACATTGAGGATGTGATTACAGGCCAAATTTGTATTGTGCCAATGTACAGAGATGTTTTGCAGAACATTTGATAGGAAGTCTACGCAAATTACCTCTTACCAAGTCTTTTGACCCCTCAAAAGCACTATTAATGCATGACATTGCATAGATGAGATCCGGGTTTTCGTTAGAAAAAGATTTCACAATCAATACGTAAGGTTCTCAGAGTATTAATTATCTTTTAGATCACGAGAAGTAATTAATCAACCTTCAAGGAAAATATGTATAGCCATCTTGTACCGTTCTCTCATACTTTTGAAGCACTTGAAAAACAGACATGTCATTTTCGTTAATTGTGATCCTGGTAATACACAGAAAAAATTAAACTGAGTAACAGAGCATTTATCGCCAAGAGTAGATATAAAGTGCTAACTGCCTCGTTTGATTTTAAATACTTTTAAATGAATTTGTTGACTAATTCGAATTTTGGGTATTTTTTTTCGTGATTCGTTTTAATTAGTAAGGACGTTATAATAAATTTACCAAAAACTCGATTTGAAGATCAATTCAAAATCATTTAACAGATATAATTGCAAAAAAAATCATAAAATACTTATTATTTTCAATGAGATCCTCAACTTCGTACAAGGTTACTTCTCTAAAATAAAAATTCAACCTTCGGCTCTCACCAAAATAGGTAAGCCTCAATAAAGAATGACCTACAAAGTAAAAATAGCCCACTGAAGCATTCACATTGACGCCGCTGTGATTGATAGATGCAAACCACGGATTATGTTTCCCGTTAAAGGACTGTCAAAACTCTCGTCGTAAATAAAACGTTCAGAATATACGCGTTTACTGACAACATTTCGGGCCGGTATCATCCCCGACGAGATCGGCGACGCGACAGCTGAGGAAGACAAACGACGCCGAAGAGGCTCGTCTTCTGTTGTCGACTTCCCGCCGACCGTCTAGATCGCGCCACTAACTCGTCACGAATCAGGTAGTGTGTACGGGGATTATCATTCATGGCGGCGTCTGAAAAGCTCTGTGCATCGCTTGTTACTTCTTTCGCTGGTTGGGAAGATGCAACGCGACAATCTACATGGAAGATGGCGAGAAACTGTTTTTATGCCTTCCGACTGACAAGATGACGCCATTTACTCGTATCGTATCGCGTACCTAAGAAGGTTCTCACTCACGGCGTCATTGGTAAGAGCACATTATGGCGACGGTGCGGCGTGTGTAGAGAAGAAGAGGAAGGTAAAGGTAGTTGAGTGTCAAGTGCAGAGAGCGTGCGCACCTGCAGCTTAATGGCGCGCGTATGCAGTTAGCCCGTTGCCAATTAGATGGCGTGGCAGGTGTAGAGAGCGGGATCGGAATGGAGAGGCAGGTCAGGAAACATCACGCAGAGAGCGTAATTGAGAGCGCGCGCACCTGCAGCTTGATGGCGCGCGTCTGCAGCTCGCCCGTGGCCACGAGGATGGCGCGTCGAGTGTATAGACCGTGATACGAAGGTCAAGGTAGTTGAGTGTTAATTGAAGAGAGCACATTGTAGAGAGCGCGCGCACCTGCAGTCACCCATGGCCACGACGATGGCGCGGCAGGTGTAGAGAGCGGGATCGGAATGGAGAGGCAGGTCAGGAAACATCACACAGAGAGCGTAATTGAGAGCGCGCGCACCTGCAGCTTGATGGCGCGTCAAGTGTATAGATCGGGATACGAAGGTAAAAATAGTTGAGCGTTAAGTAAAGAGAGCGCGCGCACCTGCAGCTTGATGGCGCGCGTTTGCAGCTCGCCCGTGGCCACGACGACGGCGTGTCAAGTGTATAGATCGGGATACGAAGGTAAAGGTAGTTAAGTGTTTAGTAAAGAGAGCGTAATAGAGAGAGCGCGCACCTGTGTATAGATCGGGATACGAAGGTCAAGGTAGTTGAGGGTTAATTGATGAGAGCGCATGGTAGAGAGCGCGCGCACCTGCAGCCTGTGGCGCGCGTTTGCAGTTCGCCCGTGGCCACGACGATGGCACGTCCAGTGTATAGACCGGGATACGAAGGTCAAGGTAGTTGAGTGTTAGTAAAGAGAGCGTAATAGAGAGCGCGCGTACCCGTGTATAGATCGGGATACGAAGGTCAAGGTAGTTGAGGGTTAATTGATGAGAGCGCATGGTAGAGAGCGCGCGCACCTGCAGCCTGTGGCGCGCGTTTGCAGTTCGCCCGTGGCCACGACGATGGCGCGTCCAGTGTATAGACCGGGATACGAAGGTCAAGGTAGTTGAGTGTTAATTGAAGAGAGCACATTGTAGAGAGCGCGCGCACCTGCAGTCACCCATGGCCACGACGATGGCGCGTCAGGTGTAGAGAGCGGGATACGAAGGTAAAGGTAGTTGAGTGTTTAGTAAAGAGAGCGCGCGCATCTGTGTATAGAGCGGGATACGAAGGTAAAGACAGTTGAGTGTTACTAGTAGAGAGCGCGCGCACCTGCAGCTTGATGGCGCGCGTCTGCAGCTCGCCCGTGGCCACAACGATGGCGCGGCAGGTGTAGACGCCGTCGTCCTCGGGCGAGGCGCTCTCGATGGCCAGCCCGTCCGTCTCGGGCCGGTAGCGCTCGGCGAGCGGCGCGCCGTCCTTCTGCCAGTCGACCGTGGCCGGCGGGTCCGCCTCCACCTGGCACTTCACCTTGTAGGGGCTGCCCTGGCGCGCCACCTGCTCCTGCGGCGCGTCCACCCACCGGATCGCCCCTGCAACACGGCGGAACGGATCAGTGGGGGTTCTAGGGTAGACAGGGTAGAAAAATATTGAGGGGAAATTTGGATGTATAGGGAGGGGAAGTGAGAGGGTAGAGGGAGGGGAAGAGAGAGGGTAGAGGGAGGGGAAGTGAGAGGGTAGAGGGAGGGGAAATGAGAGGGTAGAGGGAGGGGAAGTGAGAGGGCAGAGGGAGGGGAAGTGAGAGGGCAGAGGGAGGGGAAGTGAGAGGGCAGAGGGAGGGGAAGTGAGAGGGCAGAGGGAGGGGAAGTGAGAGGGTACAGGAAGGGGAAGTGAGAGGGTACAGGGAGGGGAAGTGAGAGGGTAGAGGGAGGGGAAGTGAGAGGGCAGAGGGAGGGGAAGTGAGAGGGCAGAGGGAGGGGAAGTGAGAGGGTAGAGGGAGGGGAAGTGAGAGGGTAGAGGGAGGGAAAGTGAGAGGGCAGAGGGAGGGGAAGTGAGAGGTGGATACATAGGGAGCAAGCGGAAGGGAAGATATAGGATGAGAGGGCAGAGGGGGATAGATAGGGAGCAAGAGGATGGGACTTTTAAGATTGAGACGGCATAGAGTGGATAGAGTTAGAATGCGAAGGGGAAGATTCACAGAGAAAGAGAAGAGGGGGATAGATAGGTAGTAAGCGGAAGGGAAGATTTAGAGTGAGAGAGCAGAGGGGGATAGATAAGTAGAATGCGAAGGGGAAGATTAACTGAGAAGGCATAGGGGGATAGCGTTAGCTTGCGGAGGGGAAGATTTACAGAAAGAGAGGGAAGAGTGAGGATAGAGAAGTAGCATGCGGAAGGGAAGATTTAAAGTGAAGAGGGAAGAGCGGTGACAGATAGAATGCGGAAGGGTAGAGAGAGAGAGAGTAATGAGATGGGAGAGTGAAGAAGGGAAAGTGAATAGAGGGATCGAAAAGTGGAGACTGATGGGATGGGGGCGGGCAGAGAGAGGGAAAGGAGAGAAAGAAAGGCAAGTGTGCAGACGAATATGGGATCGGAGATGTAAAGATCTAGGAGAAAGCAAGAGTGAAAGATGGGGCGAAGAGAGAGGGAGAAAAGTGACGAGGGAAGGGGTAAAAGACAACGAAGAGAAGCAGAAGGCAGAGAAAGAAGTGGATAAATAGATAGCGAAGTTTGACAAGGGAATATGTAAGAGAAAGAAAGATAAAGGAATACGAAAGTGGTGGTAAAAGGAAGAGAATGTGAAGGAACATGTTGGAGACGGAACAACGGTACAAGAAAAGAGAAGGAAATGGAGGGAACGGTGAAAGGGGGGAGACGGGAAGTGAAAGAGAGAGCGAGGGAAAAAGTGAGTCAGAGGAGAGAGTGAAAGACTGTGAGGAGAAGGACCAAATAGAGAGGGAGGGAGAGAGAAAAGTCAATAGGGTTAGGGGAAGGCGAAAGGGAGAGTCTGAGACGGGAAGACAAGAAAGGGGGAGTGAGAAAGGGACAGTAAGGTGAAGACAGGCGAGGTAGATGAGTGGAGAAGAATGAAGGGAATGCAGGCTAGAGAGGAGAGATAGAGGAGAAGGAAAGACAGACAATGGACAGGGAGGAGAGATGTAAGAGAGAGGGGAAGTCAGGCGAGACAGACTGAGAGACGCAACATACAAGTTAGAGGGAGGTAAAAGAGAGTTCCAGGAAGAGCCTACAAGAACTGGGTAGAGGGATAGAGAAAAAAAATTAGAAGCGCGGCCCTGGAGAAAATAGCGTCTCCGCGCGAGCACACACACACACACACACACACACACACACACACAGACTTACTGATGACGCGTATCTCGACGGTGCGCTTGAGGTCCTGGCCGCCGGCGTACTGGCCCTCGCACGTGTACACGCCCTCGTCGTTGCGCGTCAGCGACACGAAGATGAGCGACAGCGACCCGTCCGAGCTGAAGCGCTCGGCGTACACGGGCGGCTTCGACACGGCGGACACGCTCGGCCGCGTCACCTGCGAACCACGCGCCCAGTCACACAGGGACATCGGCTCGACGTGCAACAGGGCAGTCTTTAAGGAAACTGGCCATTCGGGAACTCAGCCAGCGGATGAGAAATAGGTGGAACATGCAACAGGGCGTTAACTGACCAGTCTTTAAGAAAACTAGGTGGAACATGCAACAGGGCGCTAACTGACCAGTCTTTAAGAAAACTAGGTGGAACATGCAACAGGGCGCTAACTGACCAGTCTTTAAGAAAACTAGCCATTCGGATGAGAAATTGGTTGAACGTGCAACAGAGAGCGAACTGACAACTCTTTAAGAACACTACTAATTCCGATGAGAAATGAGCGAATGAGAAATTGATTCAACATGCAATAGTGTTAATTGACAAGTGTGTATGAAAACTGTTCATCCGGATGAGAAATGAGCGAAAGTGAAATTGGTTGAACATGCAACTGAACATTATTTGACAAGTCTTTAAGAAAACTGTTCACCCGGATGAGAAATGAGTGAAAGCGAAATTGGTTGGACATGCAACAGAGCATTAATTATTGACAAGTCTTTAAGAAAACTATTCATTCAGGAACTCTGATAATGAGAAATTGGTTGAACATGCAATAGAGCCCTAATTAACAAGTATTTAAGAAAACTATTCATTCAGGAACTCAGCCAGCGAATTGACTTTGTTCGACTGTGAAGCTGTGTGGTTAACGCAAGGCTTTGAATGTAAATGACCGTGAAGCTGCGTGGTTAACGCACAGCTGTGATGGTGTTTGACTGTGAAGCTGCATGATTAACGGACAGCTATGATCGAGTACAACTGTAAAGCTGTGTGGTTAACGTATGACTGTGACGGTGAATGACAGTGAAGCTGCGTGGTTAATGGACAGTTGTGATGGTGTTTGACCGTGAAGCTCCGTGGTTGACGGACAGCTAAGCTGTTTAACTGCGTGATTATAGCAAGGCTGAGACGGTGAATAACCGTGAAGCTACGTGGTTAACGGACAGCTGTGACGGTGAATAACCGTGAAGCTGAGTGGTTAACTGACAGCTGTAATGGTGTTCGACTGTGAAGCTGCGTGGTCAACGCATAGCTGTGACGGTGAATGACAGTAAAGTTGCGTGGTTAATGGACAGCTGTGACGGTGTTGGACCGTGAAGCAGCGTGGTTAACAGAAAGCTGTGATGGTGGTCGACTGTGAAGCTGCGTGGTCAACGCACGACTGTGACGGGAAATTAACGTGAAGCTGCGTGGTTAACGGACAGCTGTGATGGTGTTTGACTGTAAAGCTACGTGTTTAACGGGCAGCTGTGACGGTGTTTGACCGTGAAGCCGCATGGTTAACGAACAGCTGTGATGATGTTTGACCGGGAAGCAGCGTGTTTAACGAACAGGAGTGACGATGTTTGACCGTGAAGCCGCGTGGTTAACGGACAGCTGCAACGGCGCGTCACCGTGAAGCCGCCCGGTCCATCCACGGAGCCCTGTGGGCGCTCACCTCGTTGCCGTTGGGCGCGCGCCAGCGCAGGCCGGTGACGAGGTTGGCGCCC
This sequence comes from Gryllus longicercus, assembly GCA_038098605.1. Classification (NCBI taxonomy): domain Eukaryota; kingdom Metazoa; phylum Arthropoda; class Insecta; order Orthoptera; family Gryllidae; genus Gryllus; species Gryllus longicercus. The sequence continues at coordinate 77,778 of JAZDUA010000511.1, read as the reverse complement.
GTGCCCTCGGGCCGGCAGGTGAGCAGCGCGTTGCGGCCCTCGGGCTTCACCTGCGACGGGTTGCGCGGCAGGATGACGAGCGACGGCGCGTCCGCCACCACCTCCGCCGCCCGCGCCCCCGCCCACGCGCTCCACGCCACCCCTGCACACACACACAAAAGACGAATCCGCCATTAATACTTGAAAAAAAAAGTTATTTATATCACGAGTCTTTAAGATAACAGTCATCTCTCGCGATAGAAACGTGCACTACACTTTCGGGACTTACGCCCTTAGCAGTTGACGCACTGTCCGAAATTACTAACCAATCATTGTTAAAAAATAGGCTTTAATATGTCAGTGTTTAATACATTGATGGTATTAGGGACATAACTGGTTGGGGATGAACCCTTCTAGTCGATGGGTAGGTCGGCGCGACCATCTAGCGGGGGAAGATCACCGTCATCTCCTGCTATAAAAGCGTGCACTACACTTTCGGGACTAACGTCCTTAGCAGTTGACGCACCGTCCGGAATTACTAACCAATCAATATTAAAAAATAGTTCATGTCACGAGTCCTCTAAATGAGTCTTTATGAACGAGGCCGGAAGGATAATTGTTCGGTGGAGCGAAAGTGAAGCCGAGTTTGAAACTTTTCCCAGGTAGTGTCCCGCAGGGGGGTCATACCTAGTTAGGGAAAAACCCTTCTAGTCGATGAGTAGGTCGGCGGTTGCATCTCGCCATTTAGCGCGGGTAGATCACCGTCACCTCCCGCGATAAAAAGGTGCACGACAAAATCCTTCTAGTCGATGAAGAATCCGCAATTAATACTTGAAAAAAAAAGTTATTTATGTCACGTGTCTTTAAGAACGAAGCCGGAAGGTTAATTGCGCGGTGGAGAGACAGTGAAGCCGAGCTTAGAACTTTTCCCAGATGGGGCGGTGTCCTACAGTGGGGACATACCTGGTTGCGGGAAACCCATTCTAGTCGATGAGAAGGTCTGCGCTTGCATTACACAATTTAGCAGGGTAGATCACCGTCACCTCCCGCGATAAAAACGTGCACTACACTTTCGGGACACTTTCGGCCCTTAGCAGTCGACGCACCGTTCGGATTTACTAATCAATCAATCGTTAAAACATAGTTCTTTATGTCACGAGCCCTCTAAACGAGTCTTTAAGAACGAACCCGGAAGGTTAATTGTTCGGTGGAGAGACAGTGAAGCCAAGCTTAGAACTTTTCCCAGGTAGTGTCCCGCAGGGGGGACATACCTAGTTGGGGAAAACCCTTCTAGTCGATGAGTAGGTCGGCGCGGCCATTTAGCGGAGGAAGATCGCCGTCGTCTCCAGCGATAAAAACGTGCACTACCCTTTCGGGACTAACCCCCCTTAGCAATTGACGCACCGTCCGGAATTACTAATCAATCAATGTTAAAAAAATAGGCTTTAATACGCCAGTGTTTAATACAGTGATGATATTACAAAAACATGGCCGTTTTGAAAACATGACATCGCTGTCGCCTGCCTGGTGCCAGTGGGACGGTCGAGTGGGCGACCAAGGAAGAGACGACCGTCCGTGGGAGGACGAAGACGTCACGTCCTGTGCGGTCAACGCCTCGCCGGCCCTGCCCCCCCCCCCCCCCCCCCCACCAGCTCCGCCCCGCTCAGATTGACCGAAACGCGGTCTGATATGCCATGATATGCCTCGTTCCGCCTACTATACCATCTGGCAAACTCGCTCGCACAAACGCGCAGGGAGTAGAGAGACATGTAAGTAAAACGCCAGAGAGGGGTATGAGGGGAGGGTCGTGAGAAATATTTTTTTTATAACATCTGGTTTATTTGCAATTTTTTTCTTCTCGAACATTCGGCACATACAATTTTACATGTATTTCTGACCTGAAAAGAACTATTCATCCATAGATCTTTTTGAGTACTATTTATAATCGCCATCCCTAATCAATCAACCAACCAAGCAAGCAACTGGAGCGTGGTGTTGTAACGCGCCCCTCCCCCACTTCCTTCTCGATCTCGGGCCGAGAGTTGACAAGTTGCGTGCGGGCGCCCCGCGCATGCTGATGAAGGCGCTGGGTCGGGCGCGGGCGGCGCAGAGTGGCAAAGAGTTAGGCGCGTGATGTCACTCCCGAACGCGTGCCAACACACACGCACAAACACATCGTCTCACCCGTCCGCCCACAGTGTCTCCAACCAACACATGCACCCCCTCACTCTCTGTCTGTCTGTCTCTCTCTCTCTGTCTGTCTCTCTCTCTGTCTGTCTGTCTCTGTCTGTCTGTCTGTCTCTCTGTCTGTGTCTCTCTGTCTCTCTGTCTGTCTGTCTCTCTGTCTGTCTGTCTCTCTCTGTCTGTCTCTCTCTCTCTCTGTCTGTCTCTCTCTGTCTGTCTGTCTCTCTCTGTCTGTCTGTCTCTCTCTCTGTCTGTCTGTCTCTCTCTGTGTCTGTCTCTCTCTGTCTGTCTGTCTCTCTGTCTCTTTCTCTCTGTCTCTTTCCCTCTCTCTGTCTGTCGCTTTTTCTCTGTCTCTTTCCCTCTCTCTGTCTGTCTCTTTCTCTGTCTCTCTCTCTCTCTCTCTCTCTCTCTCTCTCTCTCTCACACACACACACACACATCCCCGTGAACTCGGCCCGAACGAAAATTTCGAACTTTGAAACCCGATTGAAGCCGTGGATTTTTAAGGGCGAAAAAATGCTTAGTACGCCTTCCTTCGGAGGGAAATAAAGCTGGCTGTGTCATTTTAGTAATTTACTGCATGTAAAGATCAAGGCAAAATGATGCCTCTGTGTTAAATTCAAATTGCCTGTTTCGTCGTCCGAGAAATACCTCATTACTCCGCTAGTTGGTGAAAGGAGCGTAGCGAAATTTGCGTGGTCAGACTGAAGGTCTCATGGCCTGAGTCTCGCCACGTAAAATGAGGCATCTATTCAAATTCAACTTTTCATGTGCATACGTTTGTCCAGCGTTTGACCACATCTGTCCACTCTTTAGAAAATTTTTACTAGCCCCCGTTCACAAATTAGAGCAAAAGCAAAATTTTCAAGCCAACTTCACACTTTTACAAAATACAAGATTTTGACTAAAACATTCAAAATACCAAAATTTGATGTGCGCTTTCGTTTGTCCATCGTTTGATCACCTTTTATAACTAACTAAATTAGTTTTACGTTTTCCCTAGCAGATATTGCCGATAAACGAATTCCACTGCACCCAGGAAGCGTGAACCTGTCTCGAGAAAAATGGTTGGTGTGGATTCGTTTGCCCATCGTTTAACCTTTGTCCACCATTTAGAACATTTTTACCAGCAACTGTTGTTAAAAAAATTGACAAAACCAGTTTTTCCCGCCATTTTTCACAATCGTCAAATTAGAAACAAATGAACATGAATTTCAAAACTTTTAATTTTTCATTCGTTTCTACTGCTTCTTATGACTCTTTATGACCGGATTTATCACTAACGGAACGACCATAATATGTTTCATTAAGTGTGATCCTGACCCGAAAAAGGTAGAAAAAAATGCAATTTTTTGTGGATTCGTTTGTCCACGTTTGTCCACTCTCTCGCCCCTCACTCACCCACGCACTCATGTACGCATACACCCATCCAGACACACCCCACCTACTCAGTCATTCACCCAATAGCGTTGCCATTTCTCTCGTATTATACGGGATCTCCCGTATTTGTCACAATTTTAAAACTTTCTCCCATCTCCTGGTCTGCTTTTATCCGGGAGTACGTTTCCCCTGTATTTTAACGAACAGGAGCAAATTATTAGAGAATGAGGGGGTGGGGCGGATATTTTGACGGCAGAACTATTATATCAACCTCTGGCTCGGTTTTAGATGTAAAATAGTTTCAACTACACAAGAGCGAACATTTCCGGTTACGACGTTTTGTCAACAATGTTGCTGTCTTTTATCATGAACTATGTAAGTAAAAGAGTGTAGATAGGGATTCAGGGGCTCAAGAAATCTTGCAGGTAAAGTATTCAGTTACTTCATATATACATTAAATTTTATCTTAGGTGTACAATTGTATTTGTAAGAAATTAACATACTGATAGAAAAAACGTTGGCGCTGATTATATTTTTTTTACAAAAAATAAAGAATTAATAACGTGCAAAAAATTAATATTTCAAGAATTCAATCAAACACGTTATTACAAGTTTCTCGTAACTTTCTCATATACTCCTGGAAGTAAGTACTTACTTGGGAAGTAAAGCCGTATGTCCCATGTTCGTAGATTTACTTGCATGTAAAAGATCCTCAAGCCTAAATGACGCCTCTGAGCTAAATTCAAATCGCCTGTTTCTCGCCCAAGAAATACCTCCTTTCTCTGCTAGTTGATGAAAGGAGCGTAGCGAAATTTGCGTGGTCAGACGGAAGAGCGGGCCTGATGGCCCGAGTCTCGCCACGTAAAATAAGGCTTCAATTCAATTCAATTTCAACCATTCACAGAGCACCACGCGGAACGTGGTGCCAACAAGCCGAAATAAAATATATTTTCGACCAGAAAACAGAAAACCGTTAGGTCGCTTCGTATCCCACCACACAAGCGTTTTACTTCCACCAAATTCCAAACAGTTTCCTTCACCAACAATGCGACACTAAGCAACGCGTTACCCAGCCAACGAGTTAAAAGCGCGCGCTCCGAAAAGTCGAGAAGGGCCGAAAAGTTTGGAAGCGCGCGCACTCTAGGCGCAACCAGGATAACGAGAGTTCAGTGTCACTCCCACTGACTTGATAAACTTATACTTCACTTACAGAACGAACAAAACGAGGCAGGCGGAGTAGGCGAAAATATACTTCGCGAGAAAGCAACAGGAAAGGACTAGCTGAAGTACGCGGCAAGTTTCGGGGATTTTCTTGTTTTCTTTGGGGGGCGACGTTTCGCGCGGGAAAGACCGGCGACGGCCTGGCGGGGAAAGCTTTTCTCGAGTCCGAGAACGTTACTTCGCTCTCTGCGTCAAAGACCTTTCGCTCGAAAAAAAAAGGTTCGTTGCAGCCGCAGAGAGTTTTCGACTGACAATGCCGACACTTTTGACGGGCTAATTCATGAAGCTACTTAGCTCGCCTGGGAGCTCTACCTGTTTTTCTTCGATGGGATGGCGGGGGGCTGAGACGGAGAAGGGGGGGAGAGGTGAAAGGGAAAGGGAGGGGAGGCAAAAAGCGGGGAAAATCGAAGGATTTAAAGTAGGGAAAGTCTCGAAGTCCCACTTTCAATCCGACGCTTTGATGCTCAAAAGTTTATATTCATTAACTGCGCAACACAACACGCTGATCACGAAGAATGACATTTCAAGGAAGAGTGGTGATGTAGTCGATGAAAGTGTTCGAAATAGATATTTACGCTACAAGGGCGGAAAGTAAGTATTACATTATGATGCCGGCATGGGTGGCTCGGGGCATCAATTGGTGTCACTGCAGTGCCTCTGACTGGGAGGTACTAGGTTCGAATCCCAAAGATGGCAGGACTTTCGAAGCTATCTAAATCGAATTCAGTCTCTCTTTGGAGAAGAATTCTACCGGCCAGCTGCTCTGATCGGTTGTTTTCCCTGGTTTCTCCGATCAACACCAGGCGAATGCCGGAGCAGTACCCTACCAAACGGGCCACGAACCGCGCGCGATCTTTCCTTCCCATTCCTTCTCCTATCCAACCCCTTACACACATGTACACTTACATGCACATGCCGGTAGATAGGTCGGAAGCTTAGAGCTTGTCCCGGCTGGGGCGGTGTCCTGCTAGCGGGAGATACCTGGTGGGGGAAACCACGTTAAACCACGTGTAGGACAGCGCCGGATCTCACCATACAGCGTGGAAATATCACCGCCATCTCCCGAGGAAAACACACGCACTACACTCACGAGATTATTGCCCTTAGCGCCGGTATCTCCAATCGAACAACGAAAGAAGGTTCCTGCCCAGGCATTGATAGTAGATACGACTGGAAATTCAAAAGAGTAATGAAACACTTTCCCCTGCGTGGCGTAGTACGTTTTATTCCATACTACAAAGCTTTTGTGTGTTCTCCAATCAAGGCTAGGATTTTATTAGCGTAAATTACTGTTCCGCTGCAAGAAATCGTTCATAAAACAGCATATTTTGGCACATTTCGTCCTCCCTACCAGTCCTAATTCAGTGCGGCAAGGTAATTTCTGAGCGGAAAGAAATTTCAGTGCGGTGAAGAACCACTTTCCAAAAAAGCTGTGTTCGAGGCGAGAAACAAAATGCGATCTAGTAGGGAATGAAATATATTCCAATCAACTACAAAAAACAACGGACTCTCCAACACAATCTATTTCGTTCCGTTCAAACAGCAGACGCAAAAAAGGAAATGTATATCTAATTCATATAATATTGTTATCAGTATTGCCCCCACTTCAATATTTTATTTCCGTAACTTTAATATTTACCCGCTTCCTTCGAACGAATCAGAGAGGAATGTGGTGGTAAGATTGTTTGCAATCCATTCATCCAAATCAATGTTCGCATTCCCGTCATCTCTTTAATGTTTAGAGTACGTATTCGTCGACGGAATAAAGTAACTAACCAGTCACGTAGGACGTCATGAGAAAGGCTGTATCCGACTGGAGACGAAATGATGATTGCAAGCGCATTGCATTGCAATTTATTCATGTCAAGGTGATTACGTTATGTTCGAAGGGCACTAATATTGTATATGCTCTATAATTCGTATTTATGTCTACGTAACATTAAATTTTATATCCACAATTTATATTTTTTAAACATGATTTTATACATTCATCAATGTTTATTTTTATAATGATTTTATTTACAATAAAATGAATTGTAAACAAACAAAATGTCTTGTTTATATACAATTATACAAAAACGAATATATTTCATTTTTCTTTAAAATTTCTAATCAGACCATAAAAGAAGGGCAATGGTGTGCATGTTTTTCATGGGCAATCTGCGTTTCCACGTACCACGGGAACATTTCATGAAATATGAGAATTATACAGCTTTTCGCACTTTTTCACATCACAATCTGGACTTTCCAGATGATAGTTGTACCGGTTAATACAAAATAAGAACATTGTTTGAATGTATAGGCAAACGGTCCAATTGTTTAAATATCCCAATAATAATAATAATAATAATAATAATAATAATAATAATAAAATTAATAAAAATAATAATTGATACACAAAATCACAATTAAATTCTGCAGATTGAACAAAATGTACTTCGTACAATGACGATCCTCCGAGTAAATCTTGCTTCATCATCAAATATTTATACAAATAAGCAGTTTCCTGGTTACATTTAATTATCCATTTACATATTTATCAATTTCCAAACATGCTACACCGAATCAGGAGACATTCGACCTCATAGACTGCTGTGTAAACACAATATTATTAGCGAGCTAGCTGACAGTATCGTGTTAGTTACGTGTACCACTCGTGTATAGTGTTCCCCCGATAATAATTAAACGACTACGTCAAATCTATTTGCGTGTTCCTGTGCACACGTAATACCCAGTGCTGCCACTATTGCGCCGGAGGGCACAACCCATTGCAACAGCGTCCGTGATGAACGCAGAGACTATCTCAGTAGGACCCTATCAGAGTAGCAATCGAAACCAAACAACATACTTGTATTCTGCTGCCGGATGGAGAAATCGAGGATAAACGCGTTTGTTTTTTTAATTCTAGGAAGGGAGGAATTTTAGTTTGGAACTAGTCGGTTGGACAGCCACTTCTAAACGCTGATCTTTCGGGGCAAGAATAGCGAACTAAAAGTTCAATTTTTAACACTAGTGCTAAAAGTGAGACTATTCTCAAGTGTTCTGATAAATCAGTGAATGCAACAACAACAAGAATCTCGTCTAAACGAAACGACAAAAAAGACAGGAAGCAAATAGATCATTTAAAGCAGAGAAATATTTAAACGTTGAACCAGACTAAAGCTAAAGTAGTGTTACCTAACGTTTTACAATCATATTTAGGTATAAATTTTCTCTAGGCCTACCCATTTAAAGGAATTATTAATAAGCGATTAATAAACGAGCATATTGTTCACAAAGAGGAAAATAACGAGAGGTAGACAGGTACAATGAAAGAAAGACAAAAGAGTTCAGATTGGGAACGCAATCACGAGGGCCGAGAGCGAGCCCAGCTGCGCCCTTTCTCCTGAAACCCCTTCCCCTCTTTCTCCGACCGAGAGCAACGATTCATCCGCGAAGGTCCTCGAGGACTGATAGCGTCGCGTGTCCACAAACCATAACCCTGGGGCACACCACCCATCTCTTCGCGTGGCGTGTCCCGGGCGAAAACGTTAGAACACAGTGGGCCGATTTCACGCCGAGACCGAGAAGATACACAGAGGACAATGTACATTCTACGGGCAGAGATAAATCACAATTATAAATATTTATATCATGGACATTTTGCCAGCATCATGGTTGCCATATGTCTTTAAGCTTAGGCGTGGATTTAAACAAAAACAGGGCTCAGACCTGGAGACACCGATAGCTGGCAAAAGACCGATTAATCCGACCCTAAAATGTCAAATACATGCATAATGATAATAATAATTAGTAGTAATAGTATTACAACTATTACATTTATTAGGAAATTCTTACACGGTATAGCATACGGTACAATCTCTATCTTCTTCGCAAGCGCAGATGCACAAAAGTGATGCGAAACTCGAACTGCGCATGCGCAGAAGATCGATAGTGCTGACGATTGCTGTGACGCTTCCCAAAGCAAAAACTACCTATAATTTGTATTTACTATTATTATTATTATTATTATTATTATTATTATTATTATTATTATTATTATTATTATTATTATTATTATTATTATTATTATTATTATTATTATTATTATTATTATTATTATTATTATTATTATTATTATCATCTATATTATTTCAGTGGTGTACATACTTTTTGCGACTCTCCAATCTTTATAAACGTCTCTAAAGAAAGAATTTCACGGAGACGCAACAAATTGCACTTTGACTTTAAAAATTTGAAGGGTTTGTTAAAAAGAAACACATCTAAACGTCCACCTTAAATGCAACCCGCAACACTCGGTCCCGTTGTCAAAGTTTATATAGTTAAATAACTCCTAAAGGAAGCGTTCTAGCTCCTTAAAATCTGATATTTTGAGGCCAAAGGCGTACATCCTTTTTGTGGAGTTTTATATATTATACCAATACTTTCAATAAATTGCCACACTATAAAACTAACACTTTTTTATATTTTTTCTTCTATAGTTTTCACATAGAAAGGTTTAAAATTTATCTCCTGACAACTTACTGTTTTAAGTAGAATATAACCTGCGAGAGTTCTCACATTGGTACGCTAGTTATTATTATTATTATAATTATTTATTATTACTATTATATTTATTCCTCCAATTTAAGGCAAAAATAGTTTTAAGTCGACTAAATTTAAAATATAGGGACTGCTGGTATATCTACAAACTTCGCGCAAAATGTGCGCTGTTCCGAATAAAGCAATGTCTTTCCCTCTGTCTTTTGAATGATCTGAGAGCTTAGCCAAATTCTTACACGACTTTTGCAGAACAAATCCCAGAGCTCCAATAAATATCGAGACAACCTGAGGTTTTATGCCGCACATACGACTGACCTCGATTTCCTATATTTGTATTTAAGATATTTCTCTGCCTCCTTGGTTACGTTTTGGTTGCGTTTTGATCGCAAGGCACATCAGTAAGTAGACACATTTTTTTCTTTAAATCGCGAAAAACAAACTCCGGTTTGTTCGGCGCTATCGTGCGATCAGTTTGAATTTGTTGGTCTCACAGTATTGTACACAGTACAACAGACGTAACCGGTTTTGGAGAGAATTCGTACCACTTGGAGCGTGTGTTGGGAACTTCGGGAGCTATACATATGGTATCTGCCAGCGGAGGTAACTACACACCTTCTCATGTCTTCTGAAGTACTCTGTCTTTGCTAGATTTGGACAAGCTGAGACGATATGATAAATGGTTTCTACTTGTTCTTGGCAAATGTGACATTTATCATCTTGGGATATTTTGAGAACTGCTTTACCATAAATTCGTGTTCTGAACGCATGATCTTGGCCAGCTATTAAGACTGCTTGTAACTCCAGTTTTGTCCTTAATGATTGATCTTTTTTGATCTGCACCTTGTCCATTCTTTTTAAATATTGTCTTTGGAGTGGTTTGTCTCTCCACGATTTCTTTAACATTTTTCGCGAGTCACATTTCTTGGTTGAGGCATAAGAAGTTTGTCGGCTGTGATATTCTGCGTGTCTTGCATATTTGGTTATTTATTTATTTATTTATTGCAAATACTTCTTGCTACACTTACAATACCAATCTTCGGTCAGATTTAATGACATAACTCATTAATGGATCATCTTGATGACTGACTACATACTTTCCCATCCCAACTATTGCACTATGCGTATTACAGTAAAATCTGTCTAAGACGGAACCTGGCAGTTCCTTCAAAACATTTCCCTCTTCAAACGTTTGCACCTTACAGAGGGTTGCCAAACATTCACCATATAATTTAATTAATCTATTTTCGATATAATTTGGGTGAAACAAAGTAATAAAAATATAGTATAATTTATCGATGAAAATATTGCAGGAAATAAAAAAAAATCAACAGCTAACAGAGAAAATATAGTATACAGGCAAGGAATAAACAAATGACAAGGCAGCCTACGCCGAATTCCATTGTCGACTGAAGAAAAGGGGTGACGCGCTTGAGAACTGAACAGGGAACGAGCGATCAACATTCGGAGCAACAGTGACGAAGTCGCGCTTGCTCCGACTTTGAAAAATTACACCAAAGCGTAAAAAAGTCGCAACGAATCACGGCGAGATTACCAAAGATTCCCCGTCAGCAGGTATGAGGCAAAACTCGTTCACTCTATTTGTCTCAGGATCTGATATTTCCAACTATGCTATTCCAAAGGTAGTGGCGGAAATTTAAAAATAAATTTCCTTCTTATCCAGGTAATAATCACTTTACGTTCTTAAAAAAACATTCTGTTTCCTGATTAAACAGATTCCGGCTTATAGTGGCAATTTTCACGTATAAAATCGTTCCAATCTGAGATTTTCTTTCGGGGCGGCAGGTTCCGTCTTGCAAAGTTTCAGGTTTTACTGTTTTATTATTATTATTATTATTATTATTATTATTATTATTATTATTATTATTATTATTATTATTATTATTATTATTATTATTATTATTATTATTCATTATTTTGTCTCGCGAATCGGCCATCATGAAGCCACGCGTACTTGCATCTCACTACGTCTCACACTTGATTATGGGAGTAGGTGCACGTTCCATTTTCTATAGGGGAGGAATCGGTATTTTAATACTGATTCCCTTTTTAATATCCCAGGGTTGATAGATCTAGGCGATGGGATTTTTTGGAACCCTCTCAGCATTCGCATTATGACCAAGGGAAACCACGGAAAATGTCAGGACCCCAGTAAGGATGGCTGTCCCGGAGATCGAACCCGAACCTCCCGTCTGAGAATTCAGCGCGCTACGCACTGAGCTACATCGCTCGGTATAGTGCGTATTAATTATTATTATTATTATTATTATTATTATTATTATTATTATTATTATTATTATTATTATTATTATTATTATTATTATTATTATTATTATTATTTTTCGTTAATCGGCCGACTAGGACCACGCCAGCAAGCATTCTGCATTTACCGTGACTCAGTTTTTATTTATTATCGCGGTAGCAGGTGCTTGCAACAATTCTTAGGGGGGACCAGCATTTAGCTGGATCCGATTTTTATCCCCCAGGGTTGTTAGTCCTGGGGGTATGAAAGATGAAATGATGATGATAATGAGGGGTGAAAGGACAACACACTCATACAAACACACACACACACAAATACACCCATGCCCGAGGCGGGACTCGAATCCGCGATCTTCTGGTCCGAGACCACTCCGGCACTACTGCCTTAGCGATCTCGGCCATCTGATCGGCATTATTATTATTATTATTATTATTATTATTATTATTATTATTATTATTATTATTATTATTATTATTATTTTCTGTTTCCTTGACGAGCATTACCTCCGAACAGGCAGCAGAGCAGAGCACGTTTGGGGCGTGCGGTGGCCGTTAATGAAGACGCGAAAACATCGCTATTCAGCGCTCGCGCCTAGGCCATCTCCTCCCCCCTCGCTTCCCTCGTACGATCAAAGCATCCCCTCCGTCCCGGACCGAGAGCGGTGTTGCGCGGGTTGCATGCCGCCAGGCGACTCTGACCTCCCGCAACCAGGCAACGCCGAGGGGACGGACCAACGCGCGGGCCCTCTTCATTTCCATAAGGGAATGAATGAAGCCGAATGAATAATGCAAGGGGCGAGGGACGTCGCCGACGCGGGAGATGAGGGAAGAGACGGGGTGGGGGTGGGGGAGACGAAACAGAAAAGGAGGAGGAGCAGTACGCAGGTGTTGGTGGGGAGGTGAGGGTTGAGGCGATGGGATTGGTGTCGGTAGTGAAGGTGACGGTCTCTGGGTGTGTGAGGGAAGGTCGGGGTTGGTGATGGTGATGGTGATGGGGTCGGTGATGAGCATGGTGATGGGGTCGGTGATGAGCATGGTGATGGTGTTCGTCGTGTGGTGGTCATGGTGTTGATGGTTGTGTTGGTGTCAGGCTTGGTGACCGTGGTCGTAGTGGCGATGGTTGTGTTGGCGTCGGTCTGGGTGACAGTGGGCGTGGTGACTACGCTCGTGATTGATGATTCCGGGCCCGTCCACTACTAAGGTCATTACTCCCGTACGTGTGGACTTTTACCGCGGGAGGTTGCGGTGATCTTCCCCCGCTGGATGGTGAGATCCGGCACCGACCTACCGCCGGCTAGCGGATTTTTTCCCGACCAGGAACCTCCCACCAGCCAGGACAAACACTAACAATTAAAAAATTAAATATTGTTGTAAGCAAACATGATTTGGATTTTCATTAAATGAATCAGTCGCCGGTTCATACCCCCATAGACCTTATTTTTCATTGACACCATTTAAAATGTTATATATCGCCAAGGGGTCGATATTGACCCCGTTGTGCTCCACTCATCTAAATTCAAGCACTTCATTTTAGTGGTTTTGGCAGAGGTTTCCTCCTACTCGACCATTGTGTAATGGCTTTCCATCCTCAACAAAGTTAATATTTTTTGTAAGCAATCAGAATTGGATCTTCTTGAACCAATCAGCTGCCTGTTCACATGCGACTATTACCCCCGGAGACCTTAAGTTTCATTGACCCCTTTTAAAATATTATCGTCCTCACAGGGGTCGATATCGACTCTGTTGGGAACCTCTCATCTAAAACCAAGCACTTCTTTTTTTGTGGCTTTGGCAAAGGTTAACTTCCTATCCGACCACTTTCTGTTGGTGGAGAACAATTATAAACCTAACATGGTCGTAATCAAACATGATTCGGATCTTCATTAATTGAATCAGTCCTCGGTTCACACCCCACAGATCTTAATTTTTATTGACGCCTTTTAAAATGTTATCTAGCGCCAAGGGGTCAATTTTGACCCTATTGGAAACCGCCTAAATCCAAGCACTTCCTTTTTGTGTTTTTATCGGAGGCGCCCTCGCATTCGCCCACTGTGCCGTGGGCGGAGCAAGGGAGGCAAAGAGCAGCGGGCGAGATGCTTCCGATTAGAGGCAAAAGAGCGGCGAACCTGACGCGGAGCGATTCGGCGGCACTCCCCCATTACCCCCTTTATCTCCCCTCCTTCCGACCCCGAGCCCTAACTGAGACGCACGCGGAGTAGTCACGTCGCCGACACAACGCACCCCGGGCTTCTCTAACTCCTTTCTACACGGACGGTAGCTGGATGACGCGAGGCAGACCCGCAACAGACTACGCCTATAGATGTGAAACTATTGAATTGAATTGATGTCTTATTTTAGGTGGCGAGACTCAGGCCATGAGGCCTGTTCTTGCGTCTGACCACGCAGATGGGATATTGGGATAATTGATTGATTATTCTGCGTGCGTCAACTGCTAAGGTCATTAGCCCCGTATGTGCAGTGCATGTTTTTTAAGGGAGGTGGCGGTGATCTTCACCAGCTGGACGGTGAGATACGGCGATGACCTACACGTCGGCTTGCGGAGTTTTCCCCTACCAAGGTATCTCCCACTAACGGGTCACCGCCCCAGCCGGGACAAGCTCTAAAATCCTGACTGTTTTCTCTGTGGTGGTGTAGTATATGCGTGTGTGTATGTAAGATGTGATGGTAGGACCAGGAGGATGAAGGAAAAATCGCGCGTGGTTAAAGGCCTGTTTCTTAGGCTACTGCTCCGGCATTCACCTGGTTTTGATCGGAGAAATCTAGAAAAACTGCCGATCAGAGCAGCCGGCCGTTAAAATTCTCATCCAGACAGTGGCTGAACTATTGAGACAACTGAAGAACTTATGAGTCGTAAGGAATTATCGAACACTTCCGCGAGGGTATATTGAGTGAATATCATACCGAAAACAGACTGTGATAATAACAACTGCGCTTTTTACACAAATCAGTAACTTTCACACTCGACATCAAGAGTCCTGCGACGTCACTAAAGTATTTTCGGATTGATAAAGACCGAAGAAAATGATTGAAAAGCGGAACCAACCAGATGCCTTTTATAAGGACAATATTCATTTCAAAATTACAATACAGACATAACTCACAGCATCAGCAAACTCATTTAGTGTCCATGACAAGCTTTGACAGTAAAACGATTTCATGAAAAATTTCCACATTGAGTTCATACACGATGTTTAGATTTTCGCAACTCAACAGATCCAACCTCCCCCATTAGTATGTAATTTAGGAAAATGCACCTGAGCAGACAATAACCAAACACATTAGAGCAATAAACATCCCAGCGTATTTCGCCCGTCCCGACACAAAGGCGAATTCGTACAGCTCGGTGGCTCGCAAACAGCACAACAGCTAGTGTTTGGTGCCTTGTTTCGGGGCGGAATTTGCAAGCAAATCAATACGAGAGGGGAGACGAGATCGCGAGAAGGAACAACGGGTCTTTTCAATGCGGTGCCATTGTTCTTTTTTTAATTAAGTCGAGTAAATTAATTCATTTAATGGAAACCGCTAAATGGGTTTCGTAGCCACGTTTAACATGAAAGGCCAAGAAAAATGAAAGGGAAGGGCGAAGAGAACAAACAGGAGACGCACAGGCAGAACACAAACCCTTTCTTTCCGTACCGTGGATCGTGTGCGCTTCCGTGCCAGGATGTGCTCTTTCACTACACTGAATTTCGTTTTCTCAAAGTCACCAGTACATTTCTTTTTTAAAAAAGGGAGAAATGCACGATAAGGTGTCCAAATGCAACACATCCGATGAATACACCGTGCTAATAGAAGGTAATTGAATTGAATTAATGCCTTATTTTACGTGGTGAGACTCAGGCCATTAGGCCTGCTCTTCCGTCTGACCACGTAAATTTCGCTACGCTCCTTTCACCAACTAGCAGAGAAAGGAGGTATTTCTTGGGCGAGAAACAGGCGATTTGAATTTAGCTCAGAGGCGTCATTTAGGCTTGAGGATCTTTTACATGCAAGTAAATCTACTAACATGGGACAGCCGGCTTTACTTCCCCTCCGAAGGGAGGCGTACGAAGGATTTTTTCGCCCTAAAAATCCACGGCTTCGATCGGGTTTGAATCCGCCAACTTGGGTACAACAGTCCGAAAAGCTAACCGTTACACCATCGCCGCGGCAATTGCGCTTTTCACAAAATTCAAGGCGTTTCTGCACTTGACAGCGGAACTAAGTTGCATTGCTTTTTCAGGACGAGATTGGAATGATGAGGATCAATTGACGTTACGGCAGTGCTTCTGACCGGAAGGTCCTGGGGTTCGAATCCTGACTGTGGAAAGATTTTCGAATCTAGCTACATAGGTAGGTCGGTTTTAGAGGAGAACTCCTACGACTGCTTTCTCTGATCAGTTTTCCATAGTTTCTCCGATCAACACCAGGCTAAAGCCGAAGCTATAGCGTAACGGGTCACTGACCGCGCGCGATATTTCCTTCCTATTCCTTGTCCTATCTTAACCTCTTACTTACACACACACACACACTAGGGTGCACTACACTACCGCAGGTGAAGGGAAGGGGGGATCGAAAATGTAAGGGCAGAGGCGTTGGTGCGGACGATCTTCTGTGGCGCCGTTTGATTTCAGGTGCTGAGGAAGCCAAGCACTGGAAGGAGACGGCGGGACGCCCGCACCAGAAAATAAATAGTTCAAATAAATGTCGCATAGATTAGTATGTACTCGGTTTCTGACGGCAGGTTTTTCCCCCTTCAGGGGTTTTTTCCTGAGCCATACCTTATGGTCTCTTTTCCGCGGCTTTGATGCGATGGAGAGACCATTTGGGGTGAATACCAGAATTCGAAAGATTAGAACGCGAAAGGATGTAGGTATTGTAATGGCTTAAAGGCCTTCGACCTAGCCACATAGGATCAAGTAAACTAATTTGTTTGTAATAATTACCAATTAAATAAATAAATAAATATATAGCATTTTCACCAGAAGCAACTACTGTAACAGCTTACAGCCTTATAACCAAAACACATTATGAAAACAAAAATTATGATTATGATAACAAAAATTTTAAGACGCAAATATATGTAATGCTAAAGTATATATTCGAAAAAGTAAACGAAGAATTAAAAATATTCCATGGTTGCAGAATCATCTAAAATACTATTTTCTCAACAGAAAGAAACATTTTTTCTGATAATACACACATTTTCTACAGATATATCACACTGGGGGCGAGAGACATATCAACGAACGAATTAAACATTACAATTATTGGTTATTGTGTTATACAAAAATTAAAATTGATGTTCGTGCAGTTGACTTTGGAGTAAATACATGGTACCATATATCACATATCGTGGGGCATAAATATACGTTTTTGTTCCGAATGAAATGTGAGTATAGACTTCATTTGCCTGGCACAATGAACATTGATCAAAGCCCTGTAATATAGTTGTGATGATATTAATCTAATAAAACAATATTGCTCAATGTTGTGAAAATATTGCTGTAGTATGTCATGGCAATAAAATTTCTTCCTGGTTTCTAAATAAATACATGGTATGCATTCCCTATATTAATGTTTTTTAATTAACAGACAGGAATTCGCAACATGTGAATTTAAATTAAATCTGAAAGGAAAAGAAATACATTCACGTAAAATCCCTAAACAACCAGCAGAATTCAACAAATTTGTTCTGAAAGTTATATATATATATATATATATATATATATATATATATATATATATATATATATATTAAAATGAAAAAAATGCAACGATCCAAGGGAAATTCGTATTGAATACAATAAGATTTCGAAGTCAATTAGAATTCAGATAATTCTTCATTCGGTCATTATCCTTGTTGTACCCAGGGGAGTTAAACCCACGAAAAATTGTAACAAAATGAAAAATGTTTGTAAAGTAAACATTACAAATTATTATGTTTTATTAATTTAAGACCAATTAAATGTAACAACATTTTTCTTCCTCGTATAATACTCTTGCAAGACTGCATATCTGGATGTAAAACTATGATAAGTACGGAATGAATTTTCATGTAAAAACAAGCTTTTACAGAAACAAAATACTTGTATTATTATTTTTAAGTTTTCAAGATATCCCCAATGAATTAAAACAATTTTTATATAAAGTATTTTTAATATATTTGGTATTATTACAAATGGTACCTAAAACTACATTTTTTTAACACTTCGTTACATTTTAATATAATTACAATGAAATGGAAACATTTCAGATGCAATAAACCTACCCGGATCCGTAAACAAACCATTTGTTCCTCACCAAGGGATCGAGACGTATGAATGACACGTCATTTGTCTCCATTAGTGGAGACAGGCAGGGATTTAACCGTAAGTGACGGACGCACTAATGGACGGACGAACGAAAGAATGGATGGATGAATGGACGGACGGACGGATGGAGGTTAGCCAAATACGCAGGTTACCCATGTATTACTACGTAATGAGTACCCCAACGTGGACATCCTGTGAAAGATGAAACCGCTTCCCATGCTCGCAAATGATAGTAAACCACTTCGGTTGATGGATTGAGGGCTTCCCAATCGGTACCAATTGTTTAGAGTCAGCAGGTTGTAGATGTTGGTAACCATTACAAAGATTGACCCCATCCCTCAAGCTTCCAAACGACCACCTAAACAATCTCTGTAATTACACATATGTGGCGCTATCCAATCGGAAACAAACGTTTCGGGAGCCCCTCTGCAGATCACAGGAGTGAGAACTTTACTTAACTCATTATTACGAGTTTCCGGAAGCGTCAACTGTTAAGGCTAGTCGTTGCGTAGGCGTAGTGCATGTTTTATCGTGGGAGGTGGCGGTGATCATCCTCTGTTGCATTGCGAGAAACGGCCGACCTATTCACGCCGGCTGGTGTGGTTTTCTCCAACAGGATATCTCCCACCACCAGAGCACCACCCCAGCCGGGACAAGCTCTTAAGCTTCACACTGGTCCCCCGGCACTGGTAGTATAGTGTCTACAAGTGTCTGTGTTTGTAAGGGAAGTGTGTATTTGAGGATAGGACAAGGAAGAAGGAAAGATTGTGCACTATTCGTGGCCCGTTTGCTGGGATACAGCTCGGTGTTGAGCGGAGCCCGTTTATTAAGATACTGCTCCAACATTCGCCTGGTGTTGATCGGAGAAACCAACGGAAAACTACCAATCAGATTCCAGAAATCGGCTGCTGGAATTCTCCTCCAGACAGCGGCTGAATTCAATTTGGCTATCTAGCTCCAGTCGAACATCCTGTCACCCTCGGAATTCGAACACTAGGACTTCCCGATCAGAAGCACTGCAGTGGCATCAATTAATTCCACGAGCCACCTACGCCAGAGACATTCACTTAAAACTTGATTCCCAGATTTCCTCGTAACAAAACAGAACGTTGAATATGTAATGAGATTTATATTGATCATAGAATAGAATTGAACTTAATTTACACCGGACGAGCATGTAGCGAAAAGCAAGATTATTCTAAATTATTATTCGGACAATCTTCTAGAACGGGGGTGTCCAACTTGACGGCCTCAAGGGCCATAAAATATAACCTTTAATATGGTTGTGGGCCAAATGTATACTACTCTGGCAATCTTGACACATGACGTGGATGATCTTCGCAGTTTCGAAACGGGGCTGGGGGAATAGAGCCATTCGTGTTATCAAGCCCAACCACGCGTAAAGGAGGGAAACACTTGGGATGATATTGAATTTCTGAATTTACTAGAAAAAATTCCTTAATTTTAAAACTTAATCTATTTTTACATTAAATGTGATGTTGACCCTGACACGGCGCTTGCGCCAGGCCCACATGTTCACGCCCGACATGGATGCACGAAAATTACCCTTTTGACTAATAGCCTTTCGTCAAATAAAAGAAACCGCGGGCTGCCAGTGGACAACCCTGTTCTAGAAAACATTCCTTTGAAACAAGAAAAGAAGTATTTTAATGCCCATATTTTCCCACCTATTCACGGCTGAACGTTTCGAATCCATTTTCATTTGCTATTACAACCGACATCTTACCCTCATGCACCAAACATTTATTCATAAGCGTAAAAATGAATATGTAAATATGCGTTACTTTTCCGATGAATATGCAACAATGCACCGTGTCACTGACAACAGAAATACTAATAATGAAAGAAAAACAAAAGACACGCCACATGAAGAGCGCATGAATCAACCACAGGATTCCACCAAAGTAGCGTTATTATGCAAAACGTGGCGTGCCATGCAAATACTCATTACAGGGATCAACATCAGTAACTACACAGTTAAGGTTCAATCATGGTTCCGTCATTGCCCTCAATTCCCCCCAGATCGATTAGTATTTTAAATGAGATTAAGGAGACTAACAGCGTTGCAACACACAGATGTATGAGGGGGTAGGTTACATTGCGTGTCTAATACAGGGTGTTGCGGTTGCCCTGTGAACAAAGCTGAAACATTGTGATGGTAATTATTCGGAGAATTTCAATGAACGGGTTGAAAGGAATTGTAAATCAGTTGCTTTCCGATCAGTTCGTAAAGTATTACACTAAACAAAGAAACATGTCGGCACGCCCATACGCACAAAACTACGGATCGTCAGCTGTTTAAATAAGGTTGTAAATCGGATTCAAAGTCATTGATTCTTCTATGGATACAGGAACCAAACAACTGAGAGCACTCGCAGACAGGAAAGTTTTGTGGATTTAAAACTCTGATCTTCCAAGTTTTTCGTTATTCGATAAAAATACTTGGTAAGTCTTTATTCTCCTCCCTCAACTCCAAACTTATTTCAACGGATTGATTTTACATTTTCACAATTTTAATATTCATAAAAACAAAAATATGCTTATAAAATATAATGTAAACTATTTTTATGAATGTTTCACATTTTTTGAAAGCTGATGAATAACCTCATTTACCCTCAGAGAATTGTATTCCAAAAATTAGTTTTTTCATACTTAGTCTCTTCCTAAATTACGAGCAAGTTGTTGGTTTTGTTATTGATATTATTATTATTATTATTATTATTATTATTATTATCATCATCAACATCATCATAAAAAGAATCGAAGATAAAAGTAAAATGATTTCTTTAGAGACTCTCGTATATATTTTAAATCAAGAAACATCAATGATCACAAAGAATATTTTTTCTCCAATATTAATAGTTTCCATGATCTGAATCGATTCAACAAGTGGTTGTTCACAGGGATCGCTGAAAAGTATAATTATATTGCAATTGATTATAATTCGATAATTCTACTTGCGTAATACTGTAAGCCTATGTGCCAATAAGAGAAAACAAATCGATTTATTTGATCAGTCATTAATTGTTCAGATGGTAATCCAAAAACTACTGTTTATTACATAATTTATATCTTCAATTTTTCAATACACGGAATAGTCTTACCCGTCTTCACCCACATAAGATTAATAAAGAAATTGAAAGACTTTCACATTGCTTCTTAAGTTACAAATTTGTTAACATCCTACCACAAGAACTAAAATTGTAATATAAGGAGATATACAAAGTAACAAAATATTCAGGACGTGGATTATTGTTTTACCAGCCCACACTATTTATCCCACACTTACTGCCTTTCATTAATGACACTCATTTATTATTTATAATTATAAAATGTTTTCACTATTGCGCAATGGTTTTATATGCAAGTTAACAATATGTTGTAAATTAATTGGTGTTAGCCATATTTTATACGCTGTTATTTACGTGAAATGTTTTTATCTATGTTCAATTGTACTGTAATTGTAAACTTTTCTTGATACTTCGTAATTTATTTAGTTTGTTGAAAAGGTCCACATTTTTTCAGTGTGTTTTTTTATGATCTAGTTTTTTTTATATTCTAAACAGTTTAAAGTGAAAATTGTGATTTATATACAGGAGTGTTCAGATTCAGGCTATGCTCTTGTGAAATTAACTCGTGAGGAATGTTTGTGGCCATTGTGCGATGTAAAAATAACCTTTCGCATTTGTTATTATATAATTTATAACCTGTACCACATGAATCGTTGAAAAATCGAATGCTTTGGACTAATTCAATTCGATTTAACAAAGAATGAATACATACAATCTGATTCACTCAAAATCGAAACAAACGAGTTCATACACAAGCGTGGGCTGCCTAATACAAAGAGGGGGAATTCAATTTTTGACCCCTCCAGTTCCCACAATGAGCTCCTTTTTCCACTGAACTTCTTTTATTTGCAAATGACTCACTTCATTACTAGTGTATAAATAAAACAGATGAGATATAAATAAATGAGATATAAGTAAAGTTAGAACACAGTCAATACATTAAATCAGTACTGAAGTTTTATAGTGTTGTCAGGTGGTTTGTAGAGCATCTTCCTCAAATGTGTATCATTTCCCCAAATTATCGGCTTAAAAAATAGGAAAACCTTTAATGAATTAATCATATTCCAGTAAATAAAATGTTAAATTACGTAAATGTAGTACCCCTTTCGAAATTATGAGGGAAGCCGGCCCTGTGCCAATGCGGCGGCTATGGTGTAACAGCGTATCGGACTGTTATACTCAGTTCCCGGGTTCAAAAACCGATCGAAGCAGTGGATTTTGAAGGCGAAAACATTTTTCGTACGCCTTCTACTGGAGGGTAAGTAAAGCCGGCTGTCCCATGTTAGTAGATTTACTGCCTGTCACAGATCCTCAAGCCTAAATGACACTTCTCAGCTAAATTCAAGTCGCCAGCTTCATCGCCCAAGAAATACCTCCTTTCTCCGCTAGTTGGTGAAAGAAGCGTATCGAAATTCGCGTGGTCAGACGGAAGAGCGGGCCTGATGGCCTGAGTCTCACCACGTAAAATGAGGCATCAATTCAATTCAATTCACTTCAATTCAAATGCCTATGACACCATTGCACGTACTTTCTTCTCTGGCATCACTTCTCGCCAGCGTCAGATAAATGTGGTTAATTCCCGAAACCGCTAATTGGGAGCGCTGGTGGGCGTCATCACAGTGACGGCTGTGTTTGCGACGGAAGGCCTTTTACACAAAAATTAATTGCAAATTAACCTGACTGATCCCAGCCGACGTGTTGACAGTTCGCACCAAAAGTCACTCGACAGCTCGGGCTTTTAGCTGGTCGGTTTTAGGCCCTGATACATTTTCCAGCACGAGTAAACGTAGTGATGAATTTTAGATAAATGACCAATTTGTATCTATGAGGGAATAATGTTAGGCATCCGCCATATGCTATCTGGAATGGATAAGATTATTTATAGTATTTTAGGTAAGATAGATATCAGCAAAGTTAGATAGATATATAGATTTATTATTTCTGCGGGTAGATTTATACAACCTGGTAGCAGAACACTACAATTTATATATTACAATTAGGAATATGAATACAATGTAATTTTAAATTATTTTAAGACAATAATAATTATTATTATTGTAATATGATAATAATATAGGCAATAACAGCATTTACTCCACATTGTATGGCTGTCCTGCACAGATATTTTAACTAATAAATACACTACACTGCCAGTATGTGCCTCTGTTGTCCCACCACAAGCTCCATTCCATACTCTACAAGTAACGACAACAGCCGGAACTTGAACGTAGGATTATCCCGTCTAAAAACTTCCGTTGCGGACGAGTACTAACACAGCAGATCGATTGTTATGATCGATTTATGAAGAGAAATGACGCACGGCTGCGACTGGCGGTTCCTTTTCGCCTAATTTGCACGAAAGCCGCGTACTCAGTACGGTTAATTGAATCATGAGCGAGCGCCTTCTAGAATTAACAATAACCCCGAGAGCGTGTTGAGAGTACTGAAGACTTTACGGAAAGCTCCCTCCGGAAATGCGCTACTATACTCCTCAACTCGGCAACCGCGGTTTCAAGCTACGCAAGTTTCTACGAAGATGGCTGACAATAAGTGGGAACGCGGACTTTGCAAGGGCGGACTCTGGCTCGCTGCAAATCATGAGCAGACACCTGAATACACTTCATGGGTAGACGTAGGTTTCCGAGCAAAACGGATTCTAGTCGACTGGGATAGCTCAACGAGAAGATGGTTGACTATGCAGCATCGTTGACTGGGAGGTCCTAGGTTCGAGTGCGGGCGGATGCGGATATTCGGCACTAGCTACAAAGCTAAGACCGATTCAGGACAGCGACTGGAGGAGGAGGAGGAGAATTTGAATTGAAGCCTTATTTTACGTGGCGAGACTCGGGCCATCAGGCCCACTTTTCCGTCTGACCAGGCAAATTTCGCTACGCTCCTTTCACCAACTAGCGAAGAAATGAGATATTTTCTTGGGCGACGAAACAGGCCATTTGAATTTAGCTCAGACCTCTTTTACATGCAAGTAATTGAATTGAATTGAATTTGCCTTATTTTACGTGGCGAGACTCGGGCCATCAGGCCCGCTCTTCCGTCTGACCACGCAAATCAACTAACATGGGACTGCCGGCTTTACTTCCCCTTTGCAGGAAAGCGTACGAAAGATTTTTTCGCCCTTAAAAATCCACGGCTTCGATAGGATTTGAACCCGTCAACTTGGGTTTAACAGTCCGATTCGCCAACCGTTACACCATCACCACATTGACCATTTTATCGGTAGTTCACGTGTCGATCAGCCAATACTTATACGTTGGGACATCAATTGGGGAAACCTAAGACCATGTCCGGGCTGGAGCGGTGGCCCGCTGGAGGGAGAAACTTGGAGGGGAAAAGTACAAGTCGTTGAGATCGACGCCGGATTTTACGATCCATCGGAGGAGGTATACCCTCACCTCACAGGCACCCGCATGCGATAGGCTTCCAATATATTGTAGAAAGTCCAAAATGTTTCGTTGTATACGAGTACAGTACGGATTAAGAAAAGACTGGTTCGAAACTACGGCCTGCGACCCAAAAATGTAAATTAAATCCCTTCCGTAACCTGCGGCCCGTTTCACACGGTCATTTTTTCATCGTTTTTCTGTATAGGAAATGGATGGAAAGGCGCGAAATATAAACTATTTGCTATTGAAGACAAGAGCTTCTGACCCGATTTTCCCCAAAAAATCTAAAGAAATGACCGAAATGACAGGAGAAGATGCCTCACAAGAGATACCTCGAACTCCTGAGAAAGTTCGAACGCCAATTATTGAGTAAGTTGCGAAGGCATGAGCGAGATATCCAGAGATTGGCATTGCATCATAAAATCTAGTGGCCTATTTCGTAACTAATAACCCCCACTCTACCCGCATTTCTTGATTGTGTCTATAGGTGTATTCTGTATGGGCTATTATTTTGCATCTTTATTATTATTATTATTATTATTATTATTATTATTATCATTAATTATTATTATCATCATTATTATCATTATCATTAATTATTATCATTATCATTATTATCATTATCATTATTATCATTATAATTAATTATTATTATTATTATTATTATTATTATTATTATTGGGTTTCGAATAGCCGAGCTCGGGCCGCATTGCCCTGTTAACGGCTATCACATTCCGTCCTTCCCGCGAGCAGCCTCAATCAAGACGAACAGCCCGTGCACTAGTTCCCGCAGCGCTCGCCAGGCAGCGCCAACGCAGAATTAATATTCCGCACTCGTCCCTTTGATGTTCGCCCGCCCGCCAGCCAGCCAGCCAATGTGCCGTGGCATCGGCTGGCAAATACAAGCTATATACTAGCCCTCCCCCCTCCCCTCCCTTCCTCTCTCGCTCGCCCAGACGGAGATTGCGGGGGTGCGCGCCCTAGACTCTCGCTGATTGGTCGGCGCGGAATGCAACAATGTTTCTGGAATTTGTTCCATTATATTGTTGCTGGACCACCCTCGACCCTTTGGAGGCTCTAGGTCGGCGTGCTAGCTTTCTGTGAGGCGGCCCCGGGTTCGGTTCTTGGCAAGGGGCTAAGAAAAAAGCTGAACTTTTCTAATACAAATCGTCTCCGTATCTATAGCTACGTATCGAACGACAGTGAGAGCTAAATACGGTGATGGGATTACGAAATTGCTCACCATGTGTCTCCCGTACCCCCAGGCCCCACCCTGGGAACACCACTAGCTATGCAAAAAAGTAGGATTAATCTGACCCTAAAATGCCAAAAAAATAAACAGTACGTACATTGTTACTTGGTGAACGAGTTTATAGCTGGGTAACGCCAAATACTGAAATCATTAGTCGATAGCGCATGTTACATGTACAGAGGTGGTAGTGTTCCTTCAACGCTGATTGTGAGATGTGAGATTCGTCACCGACTTGCATGTCCACTTGCGAGGTTTTCCTCTTCCAGGTTTTTCATCTCAGCGCAAAACCGTCCCAGCGGATACAGCTTTTAAGCTCCCGATGAAAGAACAACATTCACTGTCACAGAATAGTAATACTTAGAATTACAATTCGAACTCAGAGCGTCGTTAAGATTCAAGTCCACACTCAAAAATCCTTCACACTTTTCAACAGTGGTGCCAAACTTGGTAGTCGAGATCGTTAGGCGAATGAAACTTATTAACCCATTTCCTTCCTACCCACTCTCTCGGCCCTAAGGAATGTAAGTGATGATTTTCAGCGTCTTAAAAAATTAAAATATATAACCATCGTTAGCCTCTGTGTCACCCCTAAGTAATTTTAATGTTAATGCTTCAATAACTTCATGAAAACAACCAAATACCATTGAAAATTATATTTAACTTACGAGCCCTTAAATGCCTTACGAAGTTCATCTGCCTGCATGATCGAGAAAACGAACAACATGCCGACGACTGTACGAGCTCACAAATTAAACACGAATTACTTCAATGACATTCCGAATATTGAAATTACACGTGTAAATAAGTAATTGTGCGTCAATTTATACGGAAAATATTTTTTTACAACATAAATTAAAAATTAAAATATTTAATTAAAGCGTTCGACCATACAGATGAAATGTCACCGGTCATCCAATATCACACTTGGATGGCGGCAGGTGACCTCGCGATAAAAGGGGAGAAATTTGACGCAGGTGACTGGGGGCTTCTGGAAATTTCCGTAATGAAACCTGCGCTATGAAGCCCTACGTGAAGAACACATCTGTAGCATAAAGAAGATCAGAAAATTTAACACCGATGCCGTACAAAAATTTTCAGGATTTCGACAACGTCTTGTGGGTTTCCTAAACGAAGTTTACGCCTTTTCAATTGCATTCAATTAGCTTTCGCTGTTCTCGTCCACTCTAGTAAACACTATATTTAATGTCGCGTACTCGTAGCATATTTTGACACTCAAAATAATCACCAGCAGAATAAAAACAGGTAAACAGCAGAACAGTTTCTAGATTTTGATTTGAATTGAATTAATGCCTTATTTTACGTGGCGAGACTCGGGCCATCAGCCTCGCGCTTCCGTCTGACCACGCAAATTTCGCTACGCTCCCTTCACCAACTAGCAGAGAAACGAGTTATTTCTTGGGCTACGAACCGGCGATTTGAATTTAGCTCTGAGGCGACTGAAGCTTGAGGATCTTTTACGTGCAAGTAAATCTAATAACATGGGACAGCCGGCTTTACTTCCCCTCCGAAGGAAGACGTACAAAGGATTTTTTCGCCCTTAAAAATCCACGGTTCGATCGTGTTTGAACCCGCCAACTTGGGTACAATAGTCCGATACGCTAACCGGTACACCATCGCCGCCGCATTTGCGCATTGACATCAATACATTGTCACACGGTAATGTGTAGTAAAATAACGTAGGAGAATTACAAGGGGATTCAAAACGATGCACTTTAAAACAGTAAAGGGCTTCTTCAATATAATCAAAAGCATGTAGAAGGCGAACCCGCACGAAAAGGAATATAGTCTTCCTGAATATTCGCTAAATCGAAAAATTATATTTTTTCGTCCATCCCTACAGTGATTTCTATTTACGAATCCGCGTCCGTGTGTATTTATGAATACACAAACATTTAAGACAAACGGTTCATAAAAACAATAAAATGGGATAAAAATACACAAATCACACCAAATACACACACACACACACACACACACACAAAACACAAAGAGAAAAATAAAGGTATACGTGCCAATGATGGCATATCGAAGGTGTATGGAATTCTTTTACTTCTACTACCTCCAACAAAATTGTTTCAGTAAGGATAGAAGCATTAAGAGAAACAAATTGACCGACATTACCGAGTATGTAATGTGTTGGCATTTGTTGGTTCGAATTAAAATTACACAGTGAACATTCCAATTATAATTAGCAGTTTAAAAATTAACGGTTTTAATTATAGAATCCCTCAATTTAATATAAGCAATCACCCGAAAACAAAAATTACCAATTTAACAGCACACAGCATAAAATTGTTGAAGTAATTAGTATTACTCGTACACAGGAAAACAAGGTCAAACGTTAACATTGAGATATACTGTATGAGTGTATGTACTGGTATATTTATATACATTTGTTGTAAAAATAACAATTAAAATTAAAAACCAAATCTTATTTAGTAATTTGAATTTAGAAATTCAGTAATTTGTTAAGCAAGGCAGGCGCAAGTATAGGCGTTACAGATTTCTTCAAACTGGTACATTATGATAACTTGTACGTTGTGTGATACATGTAAGCTACAATTTATAAATATATGTACCTCATGACCGTAAAATCTCGCCAATGCAGTAATGCCATGAAAATGATAAGATAAGAATTGGTTTTACGGATTAATATTTAAAAGTTTTTATATATATATATATATATATATATATATATATATATATATATATATATATATATATTGAAACACGTAATGTTTCATTATGCTAATTAGAAACATTAGCATAAGAAATTAGAGTTCATTTTGGACTGCGTAGTACGCACGACAGGCGCGACGGACAGCGGTGGGGGGGAACCAACGGCTGCCGCTGCCGCCGTCGTCGCCGCAGCGAGACACCGTGGGAACGAGGAGCGACGGTTGAAAAACCGAGCGTGGAGCGGCGGAGAATTCAGCCGTTACGACAGTTGCGAGGAGGGAGACGGACGAGGCGGTCGCCAGGGGTCGGCGGTGGCCGAAGTGTGGCCGGAATGTGGCCGGTGAGATAGAACGTTAGTTGATGCAAGATCTGTTGAAACAATAGTTAGGAGGCCGGAAAAGTGATATGTAGAAGAGATTAATGTGGGTAGAACAGTAAATCGCGCTTATGCCATTTGACGCAGTGAGAACAATACCAGAACTGTGTGTTACGAAGCTGACGCGAGCACGCGTAGTGGCCACGTGCTATGTAATTATGTTAAAACGGTGAAAGGTAATTCGAGGAAAGTGCGACGTGCCAGCCGAAGTACCAGGAGCTGAGAGTGAGGGATCCAGGAGGCCGCCAGCCGAGGCGACTACTACACCACCAGCCGCCGAAGGCGCCGGGCTGCAGCAGAGGTCAACGACCCCCGCCGATGCGAGCAGTAATCCGAACAACGGAGGTATTTGTTGGGGCCCCAAAGGTATGATAAAACTCATGATAAATCTGATCTTGGTACCAAGGCGCAAGGTATAGGTGTACTGAATCATGTATATAACAAATTAGTTTGTGAATAAATCATGTTCGTGATTGTATAACATATGTTAATTGAATATCCCAATGCCATATCGACTCCTCGTAGGGACCCATTCACGAAAAAGATACCCTCCTTTAGTATTTTCTTTGCAGTGAAAATGCCGCCAAACGCAGGTACGTCACAATATATATATATATATATATACATATATATATATATATATATATATATATATATATATATATATATATAATTTATATATTTGCATTGACTTGTTGAATATACTCAAGAACAGAAAGAAATTATTCAACAAGAAGAATATATTATGCAAATAAATATGTACAAACCGTTGTTGACGACAATATACATACATTACAAGGGGACATACTTTCACTTACTGTCAGTACCCGTTTCAATAGGTAGGCAGCAGAAAGTACAACGAAATATCAGTCACCTGCAACAAAAAAAAAGAAACATGCCTGTGAGTAAAGTATACAGAAACACAGTACGCTCATTTATGGCAAATGTAAACATTTATAGTATATTGAACAGCTTTCAACTATACAGGTTGCTCCTTCTAGTTAATAGCAGCAACAGAATTACGAACGCTTACAGTGTTAACATGTTTTGTATAATATTGTATGTAATGTAAATAGTATAGAATAGTTATAATTATATTTCAACTCTATTTTTTTAAAAAGAGGTAAGCTTCTGTCAACTTACATATGTAAAACATGTAATACAAATTGTACATATTAATTTAGGCCTATAACTTCTTTCGTAATCTTTTTTTACTATGCATTTAAAAAAAATCAGATATCTAAAGAAGGCTATAAGATGTAGCCGAAACGTTATGAAAACTACAATGTAAAAAAATGTAGATATAGGAAAACAATAAATAAATTAAATAATAGGAAAATATATAGGAAATAAATAAATTTGAGTGTCTGAAATTTGAAGAGGAGCTGTTCGATTTAATTTATATGACTACAGACATTCATAAAAAGAAGACAGAAAAACGTTTAGGTAATTATCACATAATTTCAAAGTTTGGCATTATGGGGCTAGGCCGAAGGCCTTTAAGCCATTACAATACAAACATCCTAATGTGTTTTAACCTTTCGAATTCTAGTATTCACCCCAAATGGTCCCTCCATCGCCTCAAAGCCGCGAAAAAGAAGCCAAATGGTACGGCAAAGGAAAAACCCTGAGGTGGGAAAACCTACCGTCAGAAGACGAGGACATTTCTACCAAACATTCTCCAAACTATTTATTTCCTGGCGAGGACGTCACAAATTCTCCTAACAGACTTTGGCCTCATTACAAATAACCAGATAATATGGTTATCGGACCAAAAACTATCACAAATGCAGTACTGAAATCCCGTATTCGCTTTAAATTGCCCGCGAAAACGTATGCAGCGCGCACGAGGCGACGGCAGAAGCGCTCGGTACCGCTGTCTCTTTTTTCTACTACTGTCACCCACAAAAAAAGCATGGTACAACGTATTGTTCAACCGTCTTAAAATGGCCTATCACCTACATTTGCCCCCTGTACGCACAATAACCTGTAGTCTACGCATTAAGAAAAATCGCTAACAGTATTAGCTACGAGAATTCCAATACGTAGTTACTATGAAAATGTGTCCACAGTATCAGAACTTTAATAAGTTTTATATCAGGAAAATTTGCTCTCCGAATTCGCGAAATTTGCTCACCACTCAGTAGTTGATTGATGATTTCAACTGCAAGTCATTACTCCCGTGAGTGTAGTGCATGTTTTTATCGCGGGAGGTGGCGGTGATCTCCCGCTGGCTGGCGATATTCCCAGCCGACCTACGTCAGCTAGAGAGGTCTTCCCACATCGGGTATCTCCCACCAGCGGGGCACCGCCCCGGTCGGAAAAAGCTCCAAACTAGGGCCTTGCAACTCTCCATCAAAACTGGGGACGAAGCTGGAGGGTTCTAATATGGGAGGCGCTAGTGTCGCTGGGTGCAGCTGCAGGTTAGGTTCGCCAACTTTCCCATAAACAAATTGGCTTATTTGTGAGAAATACAAAAAGTGCCTTCTGAATGTTCAATTATCCATAATCTATACTTATAAGAAACCTCTGAAGAAAGCGCGAACATCGAAGCCATCTTTTGTAACATTACAAACGACTGCTTGCGTCTCGCGATCTCACGCAGCAGCCACGCACATTGGAAGTACCGTTGGCAGCAGTTCGTATTTCAGTTCCTGTAAGAAGGTACTGCAAGAGAGCGCGCCACTGTAATGATTTCCACCATGTGGGAGCTCAAAGGCCCTGCTCCACACTCCCCGACAGTTCTCCAGTCATGTGTGGTAGTGTAGTGCAGTTAGTGTGTATGAAAGGGGTAAAGAGAGAACAGAGAAGGGGAAGGAAAGATCGCGTGAGGTCAGTGGTCCGTTTGTTAGGGTACTGCTCCGGCATTCCGCTGGAGTTGATCGGAGAAACCACGGATGACTACTGATCAGAGCAGGCGGCCGCTAGAATTGTCCTTGAGAAAGCAACTGAAGTCGATCTAGCTACACTAATGTGATCAAAAGTATTCGGACACGACCAAAATGGTGTTATAGTGTGTTCGTTTTTTTCATGGCGGGATCTGGCACCCCTTGTTGTTTTGTGTGGTACAGGCTTACGTTGATGTTTTAAACACCTTCTGGCTTCCCACTGTTGAAGAGCAATTCCGGGCTGGCGATTGCATCTTTCAACACGATCGAGCATCTGTTCATACTGTACGACCTGTGGCGGAGTGTTTACACGACAATAACATTCCAGTAACTGGCCTGCAAAGAGTCCCGACTTGAATCCTTTGGGATGTTTTAGAACGCCGACTTGGTGTCAGGCCTCACCGATCTACATCGATACCTCTTCTCATTGCAGCACTCCGTGAAGAATGGACAGCCACTCCCCAAGAAACCTTCCAGCACTTGGTTGAAAGTATTCCTGTCAGAGTTGAAGCTGTCATCAAGGCTAAGGGTGGGCCAACACCCTACTGAATTCCAGCATTACCGACGGAGGGCGCCACGAACTTAAGTCACGTGTCCGGATACTTTGGATCACATAGTGTATGTTATTAATATAATAAATGATAGAATTTAGTCACAATGTCTAAAGTGTAGAACATACTTGGTATTTTTTCATCATTGCCAAGATGATTTAAAATCAACGGGTATTAAAATTCAAAAGCTAATATCTAGCTAGGGTCGAAAATCCTTCCGCTTTCGGAAGTGGAACCGTAGAACCTCCCCGACAGAGGCAGTACAGTGACGGATGCCCTGAGCCACCTCTCCCGGTCCCACCCAGTGGACTTCGCATCGTGGGCACATTCGGTCCAGCTCGGCCACTGTGCCGTCCGCAAGCATTCTCTCTCTACCCCCCCTTCCACCACCGCTGGCGCATCGCGCTTGCCAATCGATGCCGCAAGCGGCGGCGATGGGCAGTGGCGGGCAGCGGGGGCGGTGGAACGGCCAGTTGGCCGGCCACCATATGCCGTCGCTGCGGCTGTTTCGCCTCCGCCCTTCCCCCCCCCCCCCGCCCTCTAGCGGCGCCGTCATCATCATTAGCGCCAAGCCAATCGGCAAATCCACGCACCGCACCGCCCCCCTCCTCCTCCCGCCCAGCGGCACCTCACGGTGCGCCGGCCGCGCCGCGGGAGAGCGTTAGTGTAGCGATGCGGTCGCTCAGGTGCTCCGCAAGGGCCAGAAACGGGGCATTAAGTCGCTCGGGCAATTGAATGTCCGCGCGCAACGCTCGCTGACTACCTATTTGGACAAGAAATGCCATGGATTTTCATTACAAGAATCCGTCAGAAACATTCCCGATATTTAAAAGGATTCATCAAATCTTTGAAGAAGATATTCATACTTCATATTTTATTTAAGAGAAAAGAGCATATGTGCAAAAACGATTATCTTTCAATGAATGTAACACCGATCAATTTCGTACTCATAAATTCTTTTTCTTTTACATAATGAGCGCTTTATCGCGTGCAGTTGATTTCTTGTGTGATAAATTATTTCAAAACTCGGCTTGGCATTATTGGCGCTAAGCCAATCAACAAATCCACACACAGCACGCCTCTACATTCTCTCCCACGGCACCTCCCGGAGCGCCCACCCGTTGTGGGCGGGCGTTAGTGTAGTAGCAATGTGGTATCTCAGATGTTCCACAAGGACTAGAAACGGGACATTAAGTCACTCGGCCAATTGAAAATCAATGCACAACTATCACTAATTATTTATATACGAAATTCCAAGGAATCTCATTAAAAAACGCCAAAAACATCCGAGTTTGTGAAATTGAACGTTTGAAACAGAAATTCACATTTGCAAATTCACAAATGCAAATTTTATTTAGGAGCACAGAGCATTCGTAAAAAAAACATATTGTTCATTCCATGAACGTAATACCGATCACTATTTCATACACTTTCATGTTCATGTATTCAATTTATTTTACGTAATGAGAGCTTTATCGCCTTCAGTTAATTTATTGTGAAATGTTTTATTTCTAAACTTGTGCTTCACATCAGTGAAATACGTCCCGAACATCCGAATTTGCGAAAGCGATTCATCAATCTTTCGAAAACGAAATTCAGACTGAATTTTACTTAAGAGATAAGAGCATTTCTGAAAAGCATAATGCTTTCTATGAACTCAATAGCGATATCAACATTCCATACAATTTCTTTGTCGTGGACTCTTATTTATTCAATATCGCCGGCAATAGATTTGTTGTGTACTGATTTAGTTTTAAGCTTGTGTATGACAACATTATCTGAATCATTAGAGCCCATCCAATCGGCAAACCCAAGCATCCACCCTCCGCCCCCCCCCCCCCAATCATCGCCTACCACAGCGTCCTCCCTCCCCCCGCGGGCGACGTCAGTGCAGTGATGCGGTCGCTCAGGAGCTCCGCAAGGGCCAGGAAATGGGGCATTAAGTCGCTCGTGCAAGTCAAAGTTCGTCCATAACGCTCGCTGATTAACCGCATTTAGAAGAAATGCCTGAGATATTAGCATACGAAAAATTAAACACAAACACCTACACAGCACACTCCTCCCTGCCTCACGAATACCACCCCAGACCATTCAAGTTAGCCACTATGATTTTTTAAAATAACCGAAACATTCTTGATATCTTATCTAAAAAAGGATTCAAGAAACGAATTTTTTAAAACGAAGGGAGTGTGTTGCTAGAAAGGAAACTACGACAGCATATACCTTCATTTCTAACACCCTATTGAAATCCACTATATACGTTTTCACGGCTAAACAAGAGTTACTTCAGGTGAGGATCAATTCATTCATCAAACACATGCTTGTGTGTGCGAACCCAAAATTTCAAAATATTAGCCAGTACAAGTACAATTAAGTGATTCCTATTGTTAAGTATTAAAATCGAAACAATAAAAAGGCATAATGCCAAACTTCCAGACTCTAATAATCACCTTTCCATCAAAATCAATCAATCTCTTTCAGGTATTGTCAAGGCTTCGTCACCAGCATTCTAAGCAAGTAAACATTCCATCGTGATCATTCGACAGCATCAATAAATATACACATCTTTATTTTTATGAAAATTCAAGAAGCTTTAATGCTAAGTGAATTCCTGCCACATAACTCAGTGTACTAAATTATTCACACCAAAGAGGGACAGTAAGATCACATTACTTTGCTGCTAGACCGAAAAATGTCGCAAATTATACGCTTTCTGAGGCCAATTGGCATAAAACAAAATGGCTCCGAAATCGGGCCTCCGGTTATCAGGAGAAACTCGCAGAGGCGAAAGGGAAGGAGGAGGCGGTGAGTGCACAGCCCCGGCGGAATATGGAATTCAGTTCCGCATTTTACCCTTCGGTCTGCGCCTCACTGGGTCACGGCCGCCCGCGGGGGCGGAGTACGAGGGGAGAGGGAAGGAGGTGGAGAGGGGAGGGGGAGGGGGGGGGACGGAGAGCGGAGCGACGACCGCGGGCCGCAGCTGTGCAGTGGGTCCGAACAACCAGGTCAGGAGCAAAAGTTCCAAGATTCGCTGATTGGCTATGTCGGTGTCTCAACTGCTGTTGGTCGGAAGTCCCCTTAGGTGTGGTACAAACCGGGAGGTGGCGGTGTTCCGGCCGGATGTTGAGATCCGATGATTCGCCACACAACGACTAGTGAGGTTTTCTCCAACCAGGTACCTCCCATCAGAGGAGCACCGCCCAAGAAAAGACAAGCTCCCGACTGGCCTTGTGGTATGGGTGGTCTGGTGGCCTGGATGAGTGGGAATGAAGTGCATGTAAGTGTGTATGTGTATGTGTGTAAGTAAAGAGAGAGGATGTCAAGTAAGTGGAAGCAAGGATCGCAACGGTCCGTGGCTCGTTTGTTAGTACACTACTCCGGCATTCGCCTGGTTTGATCGGAGAAACCACGGAAAACCTATGGATTAGAGCACTCGGCCGCTAGAGTTTTCCTTCAGACAGCGACTGAACTCGATCTAGCTAGTGCCGACAATCTGCCTGAGTCGGGACTCCAATCCTAAAGCCACCCAATCTTGGATGCTGCAGTGGCATTTTGTTTCCAAGAGCCATCTCAGAGGTGGCCAATACTGCCAAGACATTACTTCCAAATATATTCATATTTTTCTTTCTACAATTGTATAAACACGAGTGATTCTACTCTCCGCTAAACGCGGTGAAGTTACTGTTGCATTAACGATCGAGCAAAAAAGATCAACCCACAACTTGACCGCCCGCTCTCACTACTTCCATTCCACCTGAGCCTCGCCTAGGGTCACATTCATTATCTCCTCTTCACAATAGGTAAGGAACTTTTGAGTTAAAAATACAATACAGCGTGCGAACAGTGGACTGTTAAGACCTCTTTCATTCTCCTTTGACTTCACTTTTATAGGAGTGAGGTGGTCCGGGGAGACTTTACAAGTAGTTAGTACAGGTTGAAGTGGTGCAGTGTGAAGCGGTGCAGTGTGAAGCGGTGCAGTGCGAAGGGGCACATTGTGAAGTGGTGCTGTGTGAAATGGTGCACTGTGAAATTGTGTAGTGTGAAGTGGCGCAGTATAAAGTGGTGCAGTGTGAACTGGCGCAGTATAAAGTGGTGCAGTGTGAACTGGCGCAGTATAAAGTGGTGCAGTGTGAACTGGTGCAGTATAAAGTGGTGCAGTGTGAAGTGGCGCAATGTAGAGTGGTGCAGTGTGAAGTGGCGCAGTGTAGAGTGGGGCAACATAAAGTGGTGCAGGGTGAAGAGCTGCAGGGTGAAGGTGGGAAGAGAAGCAGAGTAAGGTGACGTTCATCAGAGTGAAGTGGTGCAGAGTGAAGGGGAACAGTGAAGTGGTGCAAAAGAGAAATGCTGCACAGTTACGCGCAGCAGACTGAAGTGGTAGAGAGTA
Organism: Gryllus longicercus; assembly: GCA_038098605.1. Lineage (NCBI taxonomy): Eukaryota > Metazoa > Arthropoda > Insecta > Orthoptera > Gryllidae > Gryllus > Gryllus longicercus. The sequence goes on along the minus strand of JAZDUA010000511.1, from coordinate 41,234 downwards.
ATCTTTCACGGCATGATGTGGTACGGAGTGCTCCTGAGCGAGCTGACACGGCAGGTAATGCCGCGCATGATGGGCAGTCACGTGCAGTGGTGCTGGACGCGATGGTGCAGAGCAGGATCGAGCGAGGGGGCGGAAGGAGAGGAGGGGGGCGAGGCGGTCGGGAGGGGGGGGAGAGGCCGGCGAGCGTTCGGGCAGAACAGGCGTCCCGCAGGGCTCGACGCGTGAAATTGGGCAAGAGCGCATTTCGCGCCTCTTTACACAACCGCCCCCTTCCCCGGCGCCGGCTGGGGCCAGCACGCGTCGCCACTTTTATCAGCGCGGCCCGACGCCTATCGCCCACGCCCACGCCCGCGCATCGCCCTCTTCCCTGCACGCCCGCCAGCGCCTCCTCGTCAGAGTCGGTGCTTCTGGTGACGCGATAACTGCCTTTGGGACGCACAAAAATCCACACAGAGGGGGAGGGGCGGGGAGAACAAAAGTTTTTGTCCCGCGTCGCACCCTTTCGTCATGGGAACATTGCGGCAAATGCTTGTTGTGTACACGAGGGTTGACGCAAACCCTTTTGCTTTAGGGCTACAAACACCCACGATAATCCCTCCCACTCCGACTTCTACTATAGTGAGAAAAGTAAAATCCCTCACTTCCAATTAAATTACCATACGAGTAATACTAATATATATATATATATATATATATATATATATATATATATATATATATATTATTGACAGAACATTTTTATTTGGTTAGTTTATATTAGTAACACGTTAGTAACATTGAAAACAATTTTTAACACATCATTCATTTTCACCGATCGAAGTGACCTCGGTGCATAGCGCGCTGACTTCGCAATCGGTAGGCCCGGGTTCCATCCCCGGGCCGGTCATTTTTCACCGGAGTTTTCGTGTTTTTCCTCGGCCATAATGCGAATGCTGGGATGGTTCAAAAATGCCCCGATCACCTCCCACCCCACTACCTCACATGCCACCCTCCACCATCCTAGGCTTTCCCCCCTTCATCGACACCTTATCACTTCATTTAGTATTCCCTGCAAGGGTCAGGAGTCCCTTGTCCTTAATGGGATTTTAGGTGGCTGATAATAATAATAATAATAATAATAATAATAATAATAATAATAATAATAATAATAATAATAATAATAATTTTCAAACCGATGCCGTGTTTCTCATCTGCTGGATCGTGATATCCGGCACCAACCTACGGTCGTTCCGTGTTTGCTTTGTTGGGACAAGCTCTCACCTCCCGTCTGGTCTCCTTATGAGTGCAGGACTGTAGTGAATATACTTGTAAAGGTATCTATGTGTGTGTGTGTGTGTGAGAGAGAGAGAGAGAGAGAGAGAGAAGGAGCGAGAGAAAGAGAGAAAAGGAGCGAGAGAGAGAAGGAGCAAGAGAAAGAGAGAGGAGGAGCAAGAGAAAGAGAGAGAAGGAGCGAGAGAAAGAGAGAGAAGGAGCGAGAGAAAGAGAGAGAAGGAGCGAGAGAAAGAGAGAGAAGCAGCGAGAGAGAGGAGAGGAGGGAGAGAGAGGGAGAGAGGGAGGGGGAGAGAGAGGGAGAAAGGGGAGAGGGTGAGAGAGGGAGGGGAGAGAGAGGGAGGGGGAGAGAGAGGGAGAGGGGGAGAGAGAGGGAGAGAAATGAGAGGGAAAGAGAGAGAGAGCGAGAGAGAAGAGGGAGCAAGAATAATGTGCGGTTTGTGGCTCGTTTCTGATGTCCCGACATTCGCCAGATATTGATAAGCAAATACACGTAAAACTACCGAACAGAGCTGCTGGTCGCTTAATATCTCCTCCTGTCTCCTCCAGAGAGCAGCTGACGTGGATCTACTTACTTAGTCTGGAAAATTCGCCAGTGGAGACTCGAACCCTGGCTCCTCCGGATCAAAGACGCGATTTTAGTAACAACTGTTGCGCTGAGCCATCTCTGCGGTACATGATCCCGAGCACACGAGCGTCCTTAAACTCCAATAATATTGGTCTAAACAGATACGCTGATAACGCACCGTCACAATACGCATACGTTATGTACGTAGTGGATTACCACCATAAAAGGCCACGTCAGCAACCACGATGATCACACTTCGCAAACAAAAGGCCCACACAAGCAGCAGTTGATGGTACGCAGCTCACGTGGCTGCCGGCGAATTCCAGAATTCCAAACTCTGGTCCCCTTACCTACAACGCACGACAACGCATTCCACACGCTTGCCAACATTGCGCGCCAGCTCGCGAGCAATATCTTTCCCGCCCCACCTCTCCACCCCAACTGCAGGGGTGAACCAACCCACTGTACAGAGCCAAACTCGTCCCTCGGCCAGAAGAGCGAAACTTCTCCAAAATAACGGTTAAATTTACGCACCACAATAAAATTTTCTCTACACATATTACGCTCAATAATGGACTAATGGTGACCGTTTTAAATACTTCATAAGGAATCGGCCATAAATAACGTAAGGCCAAAAATGTGGGGTGAGAGGGGTGTTGCATAGAGGTGGAGGGGAAGTAAAAAGGATATTTTTATTTCTTTTACATATCTACTGAAATAATTATTTTATTCAGTCTTATACAAAAAAATAATTAACATATTTTTTAATACAAATAAGTTACGCTGTATAAATGGTTATAATAAATACAAATATTTTTCGTCAATGGTATATCGATTGAACGTTTTAAATTACACAGGAAATATTAAAAACTGATGTACATTATATTCCAAAATCAAATTAAAACTGTCAAATTAAATCAAATCAAATTAAAACAGTACGGTATTTAATATACTTGGTAGAAAAATAAATGTGCAGAATTAAGTGAAAAATGTCCAAACATGTAATATGCATGAATTTCTCCAAAAACTACCAAAACAAGCAAACATGGAAAAGGTATGAATTTTTAAATTAGTGTGACATGAAAGGTATATGTACAATGTTTGAAAGCTCAACGAAGCTTAAATACAAGCACGCATTTGCATGGAAATCCTTCTCTAGTCAGCACATTCAACCTTCATCACGTTCACCCGCATGGATAAAATGCTGCGAGAGTCGTCAGCATGGCAGAGAAGTAAGCGAATCTTTATTAAAAATCATCAAGTAACGGGCAACGGAGAATAGTCCTTTGGGAAATGAATTACAGTAAAATGTCGAAACTGAAAGAAGGGGAAAATTTCTCGTCGCCAAATACGCTGAAGAAGTAGTTACTAGTTCTTTGAATTTCAAACCATCGTAAGAAATTATACAGTTATTATATGTATTGTAAAAGGTATATGTTGTTGTCATTTTCAAACCAAAAACTCAAACGAAGAAAGTTTAAACATTATCAAAAAAAATTGGGTTTAATTTATCTTCCTTGTAACAGCAACGTAGGCTTATTTTGGACAATTTCACGATTATCAGTTTTAGTCGATTATATTTGAAACATATCCTTTTTTGATAGACTGCTGATGCTGAATATTAATCGAATTAGATTTTTAGATGTTAAGTGTATCATGATGCTAGGCATTTACAAAAATTTAACATGCACTAACATTCCAGCAACAAATTAAAATCAATAAAAGAACAAACTGGGTTTTCTGAAGTTCATAATTCAGACATTCCCATTTTCTTTTTACAGCCTTTTTCTTCGCTAGATTCTCATTCTCAATTTCCAGAATACTCTTGTTTAATTGTTTTTACAAGTAAAAGTTATTTCGTTCTCTCCTCCATTTTAATGCATGTTATCTTCACATTTTATTAAGCCATTAAGAAGAACTCATTAAGGGGAACACGACACCAAAGAGAATGGTTTCCGTATCGTCGGTTCTTAGAATCCAGAGACGAAATTCCTTCCATTTATATTTCCAATCCAACCTGTTCATGAAGAGAAAATACGCTTTACCTCTCTGAATAACTGATGGACAGGAGAAGAAATCAAGTTATTAAAAATATTTTAGACGAAAATCGAACGCATTCGACAATTATTAAATCCTTAATTTTCTATTAAAATTTAGTTCGTAAGGATTCTTCAAAATAAGGCGCTAGATTCATTCCCATTACATTTGAGACATGAAAGAAGATGGTATTTTATTATACATATCGACATAAGTATTTATTTTGGAGATTTAGGAGTCATTTAACGCTCGACATCATTGAGACCTCCGAGACGAGATCGACTTAAAAGACTCAGAGCATCAACTGATGACACCGATCGGGAGGTCCTAGGGTTCGAATCGCGACTGTGGCAAGGTTTTCGATATTAGCTACATAACTAAGTAGAGTTCAGCCTCTGTCTCGAGGAGAATTCTAGCGGACGGATGTTCTAACCAGTAGTTTTCCGTAGTTTTCTCCGAACACCAGGCGAATGCCGAAGCAGAATCCTATCAAACGGGCCAAGGATTGCATGCGATCTTTTCTGCCTTTTCCTTGTCCTATCCTCACTGCATACTTACACACACGCTCTACAATACTCATATAATGCTCATACAATGCTCATACAATGCCCATGCAATACCCATACAATACCCATGCAATACTCATGCAATACCAATACAATACTCATGCAATACCCATACGATACTCAAACAATACTCATATAATGCTCATACAATACCCATGCAATACCCATGCAATTCCTATGCAATACCAATACAATACTCATGCAATACCCATACAATACCCATACAATACTCATACAACACATGTAGGGAGACCAGAGCTTGTTCCGGCTGGGGATGAGCCCCGCTGGTGGGAAATACCTGGTTGGGGAAATCCTGACCAGCCGTCAAGTAGGGTATTCGATTTTATTTTATTTTATTATGTTCGTAAAATACAAAATTAATATAAGTACTCCATATCTGGATCAGGTTTTCGTCCAGTTTCCCTGATCCTCGACCAAATGCTGAGATGGCAACTTGTTTTGCTTCTGCACATAAACTTCAAATTAACGTCTCCCCATAGCACTTCACAAACAGTTTTTAACTGTTTTTGACGTAAATAAATTAATAAAAGGTGAACGTATACGCAAGTCACCTTTGTCCCTGCACGCACTGGCAATCTTCAAGTTGAGTTTGATGACCAATGCTACTTACGAGCATCTGTCTGTGCTTGACGCGAAGAGTCGCGAACGGGCCAGGGCTTGCACCAGTGATGGCCCAGCCTCGTGGCCATGGGTTTAATGGGTACATCCCTACACCCAATTCCGGTCTTCTCAACCTGAGAAGTGAGTTTTCTCATCGCCACACAGAAACATATACGTGAAAACTGCAAGGAAAACGCTCATTATAATCCTGCCCGACCGAGAATCGAACCTGGGGTCGCGTAATGAAAAAAGTGCTTGCTGACCAATGAGCTAAACCACGAGGACAGTTACGAAAATAATAAATCCAAAACAAAAACTAAAACGAACCAAACGACAAAACATTCCGTTTTGGTCCCAGCCTCGTGGCAATGGGTTTAATGGGTACGTGTGGTTAGCACGAAGACATCCCTCCACCCAATTCCGATCTTCTCAACCTGAGAAGTAAGTTTTCTCATCGCCACACAGCAACTTATACATGAACACCGCAAGGAAAACGCACATTATAATCCTGCCCGACCGGGAATCGAAACCGGGGTCGCGTGATGGAAAGCGAACACGCTGTCCAATGAGCTAAATCGCGAAAATAATAAATCCAAAACAGAGCCCGGCAGAACATTCCAAACGCCAAAACTTTCCGTTTCATCACAGTTGGTATTAAACGAATGCAAAGTTCTATTTTCTTCGCATTCATTTTTTTTACAATTCAACTTCATGTTCGGACCGCCAGGTGGCAGCAGCGTCCGCCGCTCGGCCCGACCGCGTGACTCCCCCACCCCACCCCCACCCATCGCCAGCCACCAACTGCGGTGGCGGTGGCGACGAAACAAAAGCGCGGCCATTACTTCTCCAGCGCGCTTCGCTCCATTGCTGCGCACTGTGAGACCGCCACTCGCGCCCTCGCCGCCGCCGGGGACCAGCGCTAGGCGGTCGATGACGCAACGTCACGGCTGGCACGGGGCCAGACGCCCCGCCCCGCCCCGCCCCGCCACGCCCCACCCCGCCCGCTGGGGCTGCCTAGGCTGCGTGGCGATGCTAAGAGATTGGACCCGCCCGGCGAGTACGCTAGTGTGGCGTCATACGGGTGTAATCGAACACAGACGAGAGTGGTTTGTAAAACAGTAGATTTATTAACAATCTAGACCGTAACAGCTACCCGGCTTACAATAAACTAAATAAATAGACTAACTACAAGGAGAGATAATTTAAGAACGGCTACCACACCGCAACATACCACCGATGTCTCCTGTATAAAGCCCCTCTACTTTGAGACCCACCCAGCGAGTACGCTAGTGTGGCGTCATACGGGTGTAATCGAACACAGACGAGAGTGGTTTGTAAAACAGTACATTTATTAACAATCTAGACTGTAGTCTCAATTTAACAACTACCCTGCTCACAATAAAATAAATAAATAGACCCACTACTAGGAGAGAGAATTTAAGAACTGCTACCACACCGGGGCGGCAGCAATGGTGTAACGGTTAGCGTACCAGACTGTTGTACCCGATCGAAGCCGTGGATTTTTAAGGGCGAAAAAATCCTTCGTACGCCTTCCTTCGGAGGGGAAGTATAGCTGTCCCATGTTAGTAGATTTACTTGCATCTAAAAGATCAAGCCTAAATGGCGTAGCCTCTGAGCTAAATTCAAATCGCCTGTTTCTCGCCCAAGAAATTCCTCCTTTCTTCGCTAGTGTGTGAAAGGAGCGTAGCGAAATTTGCGTGGTCAGACGGAAGAGCGGGCCTGATGGCCAGAGTCTCGCCACGTAAAATAAGGCAAATTCAATTCAATTCAACATACCACCGATGTTCCCTGTATAAAGCCGTTCTATTTTGAGACTATCTACGCGTCTCGCAAGTCACGACAGCGAATTTCCGGCCCCTCGCCCTAGTGCACCTACACGCACAGACAGGCGCTCCACCTGTCGCCGACGCCGCTAGCACAAGAAGACTGGGGCATTGTTCTCCTGGCCTTATATAGGTCCTTTTGGCTCTACCCGCCGCCCCCATTGCCTCCTCCCCAAAGCCGCTCTGGGCCCGCTACGTCCACGAAAAGTCCCAGTGCGTCATCACTCCGCCCTTTGTTTAACTTCCGGCGGTGCTCGTCGATTTCCACGTGGTTGTCTGTTTTGAGCGTGGCACGACGCTACACTAGCAGTGCTGATACATAGCATTGAAGGGTCGGTGAGCATGACTAGTATTAAAAACACAGTTCTTCGCCCGGCAGACAAGAAGCAATCAGTGATGATGCAAGGATATGGGCACAAAGTTGTGAGCGTGGCAGTTATGCCGCTAACAAGAACTGAGAATTCATATTGATACGAGGAGAATACATATTTTTTTTGGCTCAGCAGTCAAGCAATTAGATGTGATACAAGGATATGAGCACTAAGTTGTGAACGTGGCAGTACTGCCATTAATAAGAACTGAGAATTCATATTGATAATAGGAGAATACATCATTGTTTTTGGCTCAGCAGTCAAGCAATTAAATGTGATTCAAGGATATGAGAACAAAGTTGTGAACATGGCAGTACTGGCATTAATAAGAACAGAGAATTCATATTGATACTAGGAGATTACAACATTGCTCTTGGCCCAGCAGTCAAGCAATCAATCAGATGTGATGCAAGGATACAGGCACAAAGATGGGAACGTGTCAGGACTGCTGCTAACAAAAACTGAGAATTCATATTGATACAAGGAGAATACAACATTGTTGTTCGCTCAGCAGTCAAGAAGCAATCAGTTGTGATGCAAGGAAATCGGCACAAAGGTGTGAACGTGGTGCCACTAACAAGAACCGAGAATTCATACTGATACTGCATTGAATTCATATTGATACTGCATATTCACATTGAATACAACATTGTTCGTCACCTAGCAGTCAAGATGTAATCAGTTATGGTGCAAAGATATGGGTACAACGTGAACGTGGCCGCGGAGCAGCTAATTGGAACTCAGAATTCACATTGATATTACCTGTACACAACATTGTCCATCTCCCAGAAACGAAAGGCCGCTAGAGGGTCTCACAAGAGGATTCGCTATGATACTAGGGGAAGTGTACAACACAGTGCATTGTCCAACAGCTAAAAAAATTAAGGCAATGTCATAAGAAATGTACGGCATTGAGATCACTTAGCAGGGCTGCTAAGAAGCATTCGGGGTTCAGGGGACAACATTATCTTCCCTGCAGAATGGCAGTACTCTTAAGATATCAAGGAGAAGGTAAATATAGTAGAGATGTGGTCAGGAGAAACTCAAGTTTCCCTTTGGTATTAGCAGGTTTGGTATTGCCAGGTGAATGCTGGAGCAGAAGCCTAACAAACGGGCCATTCTTCGATTCGATTCTTCCTTATCGTTGTCCCTCCTCTCCTCTTTTAACACACACACACACGCACAATACCACCATACATATAGGGAGCTTAATCTTAAGATTTGAGACAGTGCCCCGCTTGGGAGATAGCTGGAGACGGAAATAACCGCCAAGCGACGAGTACGCCGGCGCCGTATATCACTTACCAGCGGGTTTGTCCGCCACTTCAACGGACATAACGAACACACAGGACTAATTACCATAGCAGCTGGCTATCCAGACACCCAAATAATCAATGCTCATCCTGCAATGCGCCATCTTAAAAAGAACCGCGTTCGGCACAGGGCTTCAGCGCCAAAGGAAGTCGGGAGAGCGAGTTAGAGAGAGGCGCGTTATTGGGTTCCAGAGAGCCGAATGGCCCCATCGGCGAAATGCTCGCCGGTCCGGTCAAGCGGTTATTGCCTCTGCACGCTCTCGATTATGGTGAATGGAACGAGGCACGGCCCAGCTATGTTGAAGAGTCCTGGAGGTCTAGGCATGGTCATTTTCATTTGTATTATTTTTGTGGTTATTATTATTATTATTATTATTATTATTATTATTATTGTTGTTGTTATTATTATTATTATTATTTCGTTAATCGGCCGACTAGGACCACGCAAGCAAGCATCCTGCATTTACCGTGGCTCAGTTTTTATTTATTATCGCGGTGGCAGGTGCTTGCAACAATTCTTAGGGGGGACTAGCATTTAGCTGGATCCGATTTTTATCCCCCATGGTTGTTAGCCCGGGGGTATGGAAGATGAAAGATGATAGGAATGGATTAGGAGGCGATAGGTGATCGTGGACTTTTGGAACCATCCCAGCATTCGCCTTTATGACCGAGGGAAACCACGAAAACCCCGGTCAGGATGGCCGGGCCGGGAATCGAACCCGGACCTCCCGATTACGAAGTCAGTGCGCTACGCACTGAGCCACTTCGCTCGGTATTATTATTATTATTATTATTATTATTATTATTATTATTATTATTATTATTATTATTATTATTATTATTATTTTTCCTTGTATGGTTTCACAAAATGTACTCCGAACACTCGTAACAAAACATTTATTGTGCCAAATGTCTCGTGGACAGGCGGAGGAAATTTATAGAAATAAATCCCCAACCAGGTACCTCCCACCAGCGGAACACCGCCCTATCCGCGACAAGCTCTACGCTTCCCACTGCCGTCCTAACACGTGAGGTAGAGTAATTCATGTAAGTGTGTGTAAGGAAGTGGGAAGATAAGACTGTGAACAGGAAGGAAAGATGGCGCGCGGACAGTAGCCCGTTTGTTACGGCGCTACTCCAGCATTCGCCTAGTATTGATGGGAGAAACCACAGAAAACTACAGATAAAAACAGTTGGACGCTAGAATTCTCCTCCGGACAGCGACTGAAATGGAAATCGAAATTCCTGCAATCTCTGGAGCTCGAACCCTAGGACTGCCCTGCCAGAGGCACTTCAGTGACATCAGTTGATGCCCTGAGCCACTTCTGGCGGTGTGGTGGTGGTGGCGGTGGCACTGATGGAGGCGTTGGGGACAGAGGCGGTGGGGCGATGGCGGCAGTAGCGGTGGCGATAACAGCGGCATTGGAGGAAGGAGCGACGGCGGCGGCAGCGGCGGAAGAGGCGATGGTATTGGTGGTGGTGGTGGCGTGGGAGGAGCGGGCCGCGTGCCCGGGTGACGTCATGTTTACCGTGCCAACGAGCTCAATAAGTGTCCGCCCGCCCCCGGCCGCCCGGGGCGTCGGCCGCCGCCGCCGCCGCCGGCTGCGCTGCCGTCCGCTCGCAAACAGCCCCGCGCCGACGGCCCCGCAGCCGCCAGCGATACGTCGGGCGGCGGCGAGGGGGGGGGGGGCGTGTTAGAGCGGCACTCGCAAGCACAGAGAGAGAGAGAGAGAGAGAGAGAGAGAGAGAGAGAGAGAAAGAGAGAGAGGGAGAGAGAAGGGGGCGGGGACGAAGTGAAAACCCGTGTGAGTGGTTTAGCCGGCGAACACACGAGTAAAGAAGAGTGCGAGAGATGGTGTGAAAGAGGGGAGATAGAGAGTGAGTTAAATGAGAGTAATACAGCGAGAATTAGGAGTGACGTTTGGCGTGCAATTGTGGAAAAAAGTTTCGCAAGAAAGGGACAGGGAGGGAGAGAGAGAGAACGAGGGAGGGAGAGAGAAAGAACGAGGGAGGGAGGGAGAGAGAACGAGGGAGGGGGAGAGAGAACGAGGGAGGGAGAGATAGGGAGAGCGAGATTAAGAACGCGAGCGAAAGAGAGAGAGAGAGAGAGAGAGAGCGAGCGAAGATACAGGCTAGCACATACTTATTCTCGTCAGGGAGTGCAAGTATGTGAAGAGAATGAAGAGGAGTACAAGACAGAGGATGTTGGAGAAACAGATGACAAAATTACGGAAATAAGACTCGTAGAATGAAGAAAAACGACGTCCACAGATGGGGTATGTACATAGGGGTACAGGCATCAGGGAGATATAATTAAAGGGACGCAGAGAAACAGATTGGAAATACCGACAATGTCATGGAGAGCAAAGTACGTGTTGGTGCAAAACACATACACGCCTAAAGATTTGTGGGATAGCAATCTTGGATTTCTTGCTAGGGTATATGAGAGTGAGAAGACATAAAAACTAGAGTGGAGTGGAAGAGGGTAGGGAAAATGGATAAAAACAAGAATGGGAAATGAGGAATAAATATAAAGTAGTTAGGGGATTCGGAGAGGATATTTTAGGATGAACAGTTGAGGAATGTATTGGTGGTAAATGGAAGAGAGAGAAAAGAAATGGAATAGGAGATAGAAGATGGAGAAAGAGCAATGGAAAGAATCACATGTAGATGGAGATGGAGGGAGAGGGTAGAATGAAAAAAAAAATGATAAAGAAAAAATAAGATCGATATAGTTACGGTGAAGTAGGATATTTCGATAAGAAGTTGCTATTAGGGATTTTAGTTTATTCAACATTTCTTGTTTTTTGTGGAGGTGTTCTTTCTTTAGCCTGGCACCTAAGAACATTTTAAAATCCGATTACATTAATCCTAACTTAAACGAAAATAACGGGGAAAATGTTTAAAAAATTGTAATGTTCAGATACCTAATTAATTAGTGTTACAGAAGTACTTTTCTACAACAGCAACGAGAACATACCATACATTTCTGTTTACTAGAGGATATGTATTTTGTATGTGTGATGGTGTCTCACTAATTTGAAAGATGGCTAGAAAAGGTTGAGAAGCGAACATTATGGAAAACTGTGTAATGCTCGATATTCGATATCAACATTTTGCACATGACGAAATGCTGAATCTCAAAGCAGGGGATTAAAAAATAATAGAAACACCCGCATGATGAATTGCATGTCGTCAAGAAATACACAGCTAATGGAGCTGGCTTGTTGTTTGGGTACTGGCAGGGTTTCTCAGCTTAACTTCCAGACCAACAATGCCACTCCAGTTGCAGTCAAATTTCTTCAGAATTCTACTTCATTTTAATTTGCTCCGACATGCAACACTCACTTCAGCCCCTGTTAATATTCAATAGATGCGTTGTGTTCGAACAACCTGAAAGAGGGCGCATTCTACAATACTGAGCCTAGGGAAACCAAACGATTCAGATACTCTCCGTGGTTACAGAAGCATCCACAGCCTGTTGTTGGCATACCTGTGCCAACAATTTTACTACGCTCTGATTTCCTTTGCTCGATAATGTTGCCCTGGCATCTGGAAAGAAAGAAAAAACTCGAGAATGGCTGAATCTTGAAACGGCTCTACGTTGACTCCGTCCCAGTTCCAGGTGGTGACTGGGTTGAGTGATGTTTCAGGGCACGCCACCTGCTATGGTCATTATTTCCGTTCGTGTAGTGAGTTTTATGCTTCGAGGTGAGTGTTCCTCCCTTGGTGGATGGTCAGATTCGGCGCCGACCTAAACACTGGATCGCGGGGATTTTCCCCCTCCGGATATCTCTGCCCGGGCGGGGGGGGGGGCACCGTCCCAGCAGAGACAAGCTCTAAGCTCCCGACATGTGTAGTAGTGCATGTGAGTGTGTGAGAGTACGAAAGGTGTGAGGTTAGGACACGAAAGAGGTAGGAAAAATCGCGCGTGGTTCATGGCCTGTTTGTTACAGTACTGCTCTGGCATTTGCCTGGTGATCAGAGAAACCACGGAAAACTATCGATCAGAGCAGCCGGCCGCTAGAATTCTCCTCCAAGTGATGACTGGGAAAGTACCTCCCCCGAACTCGGGAATGAACAGTCGGGTTGTCAACATGGTGCACGCGTCGAGACAAAGATCAGTTGACCAAAGTCGATCAAAGACCACCTGTGGGCCTGACCCAGCCCCGACACCTCAGCCGCAAATCCAGAACCTCTAACGATTGATCGGCAAACTGAGCGACCGAGCGGCGGGCGAGCTTGGGCGGGTAACCCTCAAACTGCCCCTGCAGGGCAGCTGTGGGCACCCAGCGAAATCCCACTGCTGCACCCGCAGTCTCTCGGCCCCCAACGCAACCGACAACACGGGACGCGTGAAGTGAATCGCACGGAAGTCGCAACGCGGCGCTGCGGTCGGCGAACAACGCTCCGCCCGCCCACACACGCACCCTGCCGCACACACCTGTCCAAACACACCGCCGCCACGCTGCGACCACGTTGAGAAACAAAAATCAAGTTCAAGGTCGAATTTTTTTTATTCGAGTTGGAATTTTTGATTTGTGTTGCGATTTTTGGTTTCGGCAGCATTTTCGGATCGGTTTGCAATTTTTTGTCCGTTTTCCATTTTTGGATTCGAGTTGCGATTTTTGGATTCGGGTTGCGATTTTTGGATTCGGGTTGCGATTTTGGGATTCGGGTTGCGATTTTGGGATTCGGGTTGCGATTTTTGGATTCGGGTTGCGATTTTTGGATTCGGGTTGCGATTTTTGGATTCGGGTTGCGATTTTGGGATTCGGGTTGCGATTTTGGGATTCGGGTTGCGATTTTGGGATTCGGTTTGCGACTTTTGGATTCGGTTTGCGACTTTTGGAGTTCCGATTGTGATATTTGGAGTGAAGTTGAGATTTTTGGATACAAGTTGGAATTCTGAATTGAAGGTTCAATTTTGGATTCCCATAATTACGTACAGTACGAGATGTTGAGATGTAGACAAAATCACGTGTCGAGATGTTGAGATGTAGACGTAATCACAGTGGTGCTGGAATGAAAAGTAAGAAACAAGATAACACTAAGGAAAGTAGTCTTCAACCAACCTTTTTTACCACGCCTTTCACTTGCATGGGACGGGGATCGCTCCCCGGGTCTAGCATTGGAAGCCTGGCCGATTGGAAATTATGAAATACGTAAAACACAAGGTAAGTTTTATTTCGATTTAACCAACTAGCAATTTTGAATTCAAGGTTTAATCAAGGGCTTCTGGGTTATTGTTTTCAATTCTAGTACACCTATCACACTGCAATATCGATTCACAAACTGCAGAATCAACAACTTGTGGAAATTGCAACCAAAAAACACATTTCAGACAACTGTTTTGCAGATTTTTCGAGATTTTCTATCACCTCCAACATCTTTAAGGCATAAAATAATTTGTTCATTTGGGGTCCCCCATTCTGAAAACCAGTGTTCAAAGAGACCATTCCGTCGATACGCCGATATGACCTGCCTCGCTGGAAACCCCTTTGAGATCGCTCGCCTGGCATAGCTCTGTCTTGTACACGTCGTGCGAATAGACGTCCCTACACACACAGACTCACACACACACACACACACACAGTCCTCATTGCGCCGAGTTGACGTCGACGTGGCTCTGCAGTCTGCCGCCCACTTCCCGCGGCATGCCTTACATGTTGGCCCGTTTCACAAGCGAGCGTTTGACTCGCTTGCCACGTGTGAAAACGCACAAGCGACTGCCAGACGTGCGTCGCCAGCAAACACACTTCGCGCCAAAGTGGCAGTCGGAATATCATGGCACGGAGACGGCATCATTTTCTAATGTGATGGGGGAATTTATATTTGAATAAAAGGGAATGTGCGTTTGTCTGTCGCATATAGGCGCAAAAACTACCCGACATATATCGCTCAATTTTTTCTCTCTTTGTTTTCATTAGTATCGCCAAGGTTTAAAGAGTAGTTTGAATTAAATCGGACATATGTGAGCGTTACAACGTCCGTTTATACCAAAGTCCAGAGTAAAGGAATTTCGACGACGCCCTTCAATTTAGGTCTCCCTGCGCCAGTGGTCGGCCTGCTCCCACGCCGCTCGCTACCGCAGCAGAGCCGCTGGACCCTCCCCTCCCCTCCCACAGGGCGCTTCGGGCCTCGCCGGATGCAGCGCGGTCTCCGGTCGCGTACGCCGCCCCCTCCAAACAGCGTCCGCCCAATTTGTCAGGGCCCTTCCCCTCCCACCCGCTTTAGCGCCCTCTCGTTTCTCTTCCTCGCTCCTCCGCGGCGGCGGCGGCGGCGATGGTGTAACAGTCAGCCTATCGGACTGTTATACCCTCGTTTAAGGGTTCAAACCCGATCAAAGTCGTGAATTTGCAAAGGGGGAAATATCCTTCGTACGCCATTCTGCGTGGGGGAAGTAAAGCCGGCTGTCCGATGTTGTAGATTTACTGCAAATAAGAGTTCATCAAGCCTAAATGAAGCTTCTGGACTAAATTCAAGTCGCCTGTTTCGTCGCCCAAGAAAAATCTTTTTCATCTAGCTGGTGAAAGGAGCGAACTGAAATTTGCGTGGTCAGACGGAAGATTAGGCCTCATGGCCAGAGTCTCGCCTTGTAAAATAAGGCAATAATACAGTTCAATTCAACTCCTCGCCCACACTGTACTCCATCTCTGGGTCAAAGTCAGTAGTGTCGGAGAAAAAGTGAGGTGGGAGATAAAAGAATAGAGACAGATGTAGAGGAGATATGAAGAAAAATACAGACAGGAGACAGAATGCAGAATGCGAACGGTGAAAAAGAAAAGTGGAGATTGAGAAAAAGTATGGAGAGAAGGGGAGAGGAAAAGGAGAAAGAGGGGGAAGAGCGGCGAGAGAAAGAGAAAGGCAGACCACCGGAAGAAGGAAAGGAAGAAAGAGGAAAAAATTGAAGAGAACGTGAAAAAAGAGAGGCAAAGGAAAAGAGAGACAATGAGAGAAGAAATGGAGTAAAATTGGGAGAGAAAAAAAGAGGAAGAGCGAAGATAGAAAGAGCGGAGAGAGAGAGAGAGAGAGAGAGAGAGAGAGAGAGAGATTAAACAGGGAAATGAATGAAGAAGAGAAGAAGATGGAGAAACGGAGAAATAAGAGAGAAAGAGTGAAGAGGGACCCAAAGAAAAAGAAGATAGGGAAAGGGTGAGTGAGAAAGAGCGGAGAGAGAAAAAGTGAAGAAAAAGAAAAGGAGGGAACGAGAAAGAGAGAGGAGAAGGAAGAGAGCAAAGTACATCTTCGAGCGCCTCGACCTCAAGCCGTTAACGTCAACGTCACTGACCTCGTGCCGTCACAAGGCACGCCCGTGAGCGCGGGACCACGCCGAAACCGCACGCGGCACGCACCGGCAGGCACGCGAAGCACGGCACGCCACGCCACGACACGGGAGGCACGCGCGCACGCGGCCAGCCACTTGTCAACGGGCGGGGGAGGGGTGGGAAGACTTCACGGCACAGCTGCAGAACCTGGACCTTTGACTATAGTAGGGTTTATTTAGAGCTGACCAATCGAGAGCTTGTATGTCACTACGGTTAGATCAGATTAGATTCATTTAGTAAAAACAACAACAACAACAACAACAACAACAAATGTGACGTATGGGGGAGAACATTATCTGCGCACGATGACGTTCAAGCTCCCGATTGGATGAAACCCTCAAGAGTTGATTTACTTCAAACGAGCTCTGAATAAGTCCAGGTATAGGGATGTGACAACGATATTCAAAACAGTTCGACTAGGGATACATGAAGATTGATGTTCAAAACATCGATGTTTTAGGCATAGCTATTTTCGACTAAGAATGCGGCATCGACCTTGATATTTTAAACATTGATATATTCGACTAGGGATGCGACACCGGTTTCGATGTTCAAAACATCGCAATTGTGTGTCCGATATTTTTACGTTTCCAATATTTCGGGTGTGAATGAAAAATTCCCATAATTTCAAGTTAGTAAATGGTAAAAACGAAAAAGAAAAGTAATAACTAAACTTACCTCTCTCAATTTTGGGTTCGAACCCAACGAACCATCTTCATCGTGCATTTTAACTTTTTTCAGTTATATCTTAATGATTAGCTATACACACAGCCACTGAGAAAAAATGGTTGAGTTCCAATTTAATGTTAAGGTGTTACGAAACCACCATAAATACTTCCATGTTTAAAAATATAGATTTTTTTTGTTCGGAGAATTATTTACATTGGTGGTTTAGTTTCGAACATCGATGTTTTGTTCTCGATGTTCCAAGCCCGGACAATATCTGTGCTCCCGTCTGGGCACCCACCGTGAGAGTCAGCTTAGTGCATGTTCATGTATAATAGAGCGTAATGTGTATGTAAGTGTAATGTGTGTAAGTGTATGTATGTAAGTGTAAGTGAATGTGTGTAAGAAAGAGATGAAGATAGGACAAGAAACGGAAGAGAAGATCGCGCGCGGTCCGTGGCCCGTTTGTTACGGCATTGCTCCGCCATTCGCCGCATGTTGATAGGAAAAAAAACAGGAAAACTACCGATCAGAGCAGCAAGATGTTTTAGTTCTCCACCAGACAACGGCCATATTCGACCTACCTATCAAGCTAGTGCCGAAAATCATGCCACAATTGGACGTCGAACTCCCCTAGGACATCCCGGGCTGGAGCACTGCAGTGACACGAGTTCACAAGCTGGTCCACTTCAGCAGGTGAAGTTTAAGTAACTATTTGGGAATGAGCGCATCGAAAAATTAGTGAGGGAGTGCCACCATCCATCGATTCGAGTTCGCCACGCCACGCCTCTGCACCTGTCCACCCGAAAACATCCCGAGAGGAACGCGCGGGAAATATGTTGGCACTCGTGTGCGAAATCCCGCGGGCAGTCCAGCGATAAGGCACTTCGCGCAACCAGCTGCGGGTTGACAGTAATTGTAATCCCACGGAGACAGCGAGAGGATTCCGCACCGGATGTTGGAGGGGTGCCGGAGTTCAAATTCCAGCCCCGCATAAACACACACACAAACTCGCACGCGCGCACACATACATGTTCGCTGAGCGGAGAAGGATTTTTTTCAGGAGTTTGAAATCCACCTCCAAAGCGCATACACAAACACAGGTGTACAGTCCCACAGTAGTTACGGGTTGGGGGAGGGGGGGGGGGTCGATGAGGCGAAAACTGCAAGGGGTTTGTAAAAGATGAGCAGGGGGATGAGAGTGGCCAAAACTCCTGTTTTAGTTTGGGCAAAGTACTGAGATTACTGCGTACTAGCTGATTATCTCACGTAGCCTTCTTTATCACAATCATCTATTAAGGCTGCACAAACGAAAATAGTCTTTGTTGTACTTACAAATTCAAGTCAACACGATTAATTGACTCACATTCCCGGACTCATCAACAGATACAATCATTTGTCTCGTGTTAGTGCAGCGAACGTTTTCAACGTCGGAGGGGCGAGGCGGTGTTCTTCTTCAGTTTGATGGTAAGATCCCGCGATGACTTACACTTCAGCTTGTGGTGGATTTCCCCCTCCACGTACTTCCCCCAACGAGTCGAGTCCCAATCGAGATAAGCTCCAAGTTCCCGAATAGTCTCCCGATACATGTGTAGGAGAGTAATGCAAGTGAGCCTGTTTGTAAGGGAGACATTACGACAAGAAAGAGGAAGGAATGATCTCACGCCCACCGTAGCCCTTTTGTTGTGTACTGTTATTTTGTACTGTAACTATAGGAATTTTCCACTCAGCAACAAAATATGGAAGACATAAAACATCGACCTTAAAAAAATCGGTATCATTTACTGGTGACTCAGGGCATCAAGCGATGTCATTGGAGGGCCTAGGTTCGAGTCTCCACGATGGCAGGATTTTCCACACAAGTCCCTTGGCTACATCTAGTTAGATCGCTGAAGGAGAATTCTAGCGGTCGGCTGCTCTGATCGGTACTTTTTTGGGGTGTCCCCGATCAATTCCAAGCTAATGCCGAAGCAGTTCTAAACCAAACACGGACCGCGCGCGATTTTCCCTTCCCCTTCCTTGTATCATCACCCCTTAGTTACAATTACAGGCACTACGCTATCACGCAAACCGGGAGACCAGTCGGGGACTTAGACGGCGGGGGCGGTGCCCCGCTGGTGGGAGATACATGGTTGGGGAAAACCCCGCTAATCGACGGGGGGGCCGGCGCCGGAACTGGCAATTGAAGCGAGAAAGATCACCGCCAAATCCCAAACAAAAAAACCTGAACTACACTTACCGGAATAATGACCTTATCAGTTGACGAGACTGGAAGTATTGGTTAATCATCTGACCACATGGTGTCGAAACGCATCCGACCACGCGGAAATTCGGTTGACGATGGGGCTTTTACCGACCCCTGATTCATGTGAGATCGATACTCCCAATTCGCCAGGGAATCCATCATGGCGAGGGCGCCAATGTTAAATATCCAACACCGAAGGGGGACGGACTGAACACAGTCACGACCACCAGTGGGGCAACGCGGCATAATGTAACAGGTATGATACCTCATCGCTCCGGCATGAACCACTGGACATTCGTCACTGGGGTCAACGTGATGCACCGAAGCAAATTATCAGCTGTAGGGTACTCGTTTCGAAAAATAATGGTGCTCGAAAATGGTTAGAGGAAGCTGTGTATCAAATCCGGTTCGTCGAAAAGATAATATTTCAATACGTTGAACTTGAATATTGGCGGAAGGACCCTAGGGCAGTTGCAGCAGTAAAACAACTGTTGTCTTCAAGGACATTTTTAGGACTATAGCTCCCACGATACTCCTGATCATAAGTAAAGATAAGTTTTTTACAGTTGAATGAATAATTCTTCCCATCATATCTAGTCTGTTCTTATTCCCTGTCCGGACCAGTATACATTACAGCCTGAAATAATGTACTGAATAGTCTCATTGTATTGACCACACGCCAGACAATCAGAGGGAACATCCAGATTTTTGATATTTTATTTCGGATAATCCCTCACTGAAATTGCTTCGTCTTGAATTCAGACCAGAAATTCATCAGCTTCTGGGTATTGATATCGAATACTGAGCCATTTGTACTACACATCACCGTGGACGGTTGAATTAGCTATCTCAGTCGGAGATCACGGAATGCTTCCTGCTTCCAAAGCTCCATCTTTCGGCTAAAGGATAGTTGTTGGAGTTCATTTTCATGTCGGTTGTCGCGAACTAGGTTATGTTCGAGTTTTCTTAATTACGAAACTGTTTTAACTCAAATTTTCAACAAACAATCGGTTTTATCGAAAGATGGGGAATTCTCCAATAATTCAGTAGAACTTGAAAAAGATTTTGTTGTAGATTATGTGGTGAGTCACACTGGAAAGATACTTTGAGCCCATGAAAACATGATTTTTTATTCTTCCACTGTATAATTCTCTCATGTGATGGTTGCAACGCGTTGCATAATGATACCTATTACGATACAGATTTCATTGTGATACAGTGTCTTAACCACTTACAGAGACGATTTCAAACCAAGTATTGACAATTAATAATTGGCAAACGTTTAGTAAATGTTTCGATTGTGTACATTGAAATTACATTTAATACTATATTACGCTTGTCAGTTTTAATTTATTTTATTATTAGTAATTTTTATATCAATAATTTATATAAATAAATTAGATCGTAATTTTACTCTGAACCTATCTGACTAGCGCAGTAGAAAAAAACTGACCAACATTAAGATCAGAGCACAAGACATTTTGTCTTATATGTTGCTGCTGTGTAGTAGCTATTAAACAACCTACCAATTCTTTAAAATGTCTAGTGAATCAGAGATTGAGTTGACCCCTCCAGAAATCAGAGGAAAAGCGAAAATGGTGACCTCGGAATTATTGCCGCAACTTTTGTTCTCTCTCGCAGGCGGACTGGTAAACCAAAGCCACCTGCGGCATGGTAGAGTAGGGAGCTGTCCGCTAGGTGGCTTTGCCTGAATTCTGCATGTCAACTGCCATGAAACTATTCAATGTAAAGGTTTAACTTACAAAAGTTATCATAACTCGTAGAAAAAGTACCATATGAAACTCAATGTAATGGGTATCAATACACTCGTATGACATTTATGATACTCGCTCATTCCTCGCTCGCACCGTACTACCACACTCGTGAATTAATACCCATCATCGTTTCATAACGCATTACATAATATTTCGTACTAAAGTGTATGTAAAGTGCACACGATATTAAGATAAGCTGCAGTTTAATGCGGGACAAGTGCGCCTCGCATATCCTTCACGTTATAATCTACGTCGTTCTATTTAGTCGACATAAATACGTGTGAAGCAGGACTAGCGCGTTAATTCCCAATCCAGCAGTAGAAAACTCACATCGCAAAGTGTTATTTCTTGGAAATGGCAGAAAACGATCATTCTTTTTTGTGTTATATTCAGAGGGAACGGTGATTTAACCGCGTCTTCTTCCTAAAACCAGCGAGCAAACTAGTCGCTTCGCTACTCGCGCCAGTACCTGCGGCGCTCCCCGAAACTCTGGGTTCAGGTCAGCGAACTTCACCTCCCGCTGCACCCACCAACTTGCGCGCCAACTTCCGGCGCCGGCGAAAACGGGAGTTTGAAGGCGCCGCAAAGGCACAGGTGGAGTCCGGAACCATGATTGATGTTGGATTGATGCTGGTTTGATGTTGGTTTGATGTAGGCTTGGTATTGGTTTGGTGTTGGTTTGGTGCTGGTTTGGTGCTGGTTTGGTGTTGGTTTGGTGTTGGTTTGGTGTTGGTTTGGTGTTGGTTTGGTGTTGGTTTGGTGTTGGTTTGGTGTTGGTTTGGTGTTGGTTTGGTGTTGGTTTGCTGTTGGATTACTGTTGGATTCATGTTGGATTCATGTTGGATTCATGTTGGATTTATGTTGGTTTGATGTTGGTTTGATGCTGGTTTGTTTGCTGCTGGTTTGATGTTGGATTAATGTTGGATTAATGTTGGTTCGATGTTGGTTCGATATTGGTTCGATGTTGGTTTGATGTTGGTTTGATGTTGGTTTGATGTTGGATTGATGTTGGATTGATGTTGGTTTTGATGTTAGATTGATGTTCCCGGAAACATCAACCGCTATGGTCACTAGTCGTGTTAGTACAATGGATGTTGCCTCCCGGAAAATGGCGCCCTTCTTCCTTCGCCGGCTGGCGAGATATTGAGCCGGGACAAGCTCTAAGCTCCCGAACGGTCTCCCGGCACGTTGTAATGTGTGTTCGTAAGCTCGTAAGTGTGTGCAAGTAAGCGGTGGGGATAGGGGCAGGGAAGGGGAAGGAAAAATAGTGCGTGGTCCGTGGCCCGTTTGTTTGGGTACTACTTCGGTATTCGCCTGGTGTTGATGAGAGACACCATGGAAAACGACCGATCAGTAGAGCTGGGAGCTAGAATAATGTCCTACAGTCAGTGGCTAAATTCGACGTAGCTATCTAGCTAGTATAGAAAATCCCGCACTGTCGGGACTGGACCCCTCGCACGTACCGGGGAAGGGGAGAGAAAGAAGACGAAGTGGAAGAAAAGGACAAGGATAAGAAATGGTTGGAAGCAGAGGAAACGAAAAAAAAAAAGAAAAAGGGTTTTTAAGTCGCCGATGACATTAGTTCGTCGTTACACCTCCTGCCTTATAAAATGAATATTTTTAATATTGGTAAGCAGACACGAGCCTCGTTGACAAAAACGTTCGCGAATGCATTTTATAAGGCAGATGTAACAATAGTCTAAATGTCATTGGCCACTATAAAAAAACAGTTTTTAATCAATATAAGACCTACAGCATTTTCTTGAATGTTCTTCAGACTATCCAACAACAAAATTGAATAAAAATCGATAGCGCCGTTTTATAAGGCAGTTGTAACAATGGCCTAAATGTCATTGGCCACTATAAAAAAAATCAGAGTTTTCAATCGACATAAGACCTGCACCATTTTCTTGAATGTTCTTCAGCCTATCCAACAACAAAATTGAATAAAAATCGATAGCGCCATTTTTTTTTAAATGTCCCAGGGGTGCAGAGGACGGGGGCGGATAGAAGGGGTTTCCATTATTGTGCGTGCCCTCTCCCCTGGAGCGTGGTTCCACCCCAAGGCGCAGCGCGAAGCCCTCGGAGCTGACCAGCCCCCCCCCCCCCCCCCCCCCCCCCCCCACAAACCGCGGCGGCGGAGTTCCGCTCCCACGAGGCGAAGCGAGGCGGCGCGCCGCGCCAGAGTTCAAACCGCAAGGCGGCCGTGGGGGAAGGCGGTGATGCTGGCCCGGGTTGCGGTGGCGAGGCAGGGCGGTGGTGGTGGTGGTGGTGGTTGTAGTAGTGGGGGTAGTGGTGCTGGTATTCGCGGTGATGATGGTGACGGTAGTGGTGATGACGGTAGTTGTGATGACGGTAGTGATGGTGGCGGTGGTAGTGATGGTGATGGTGCAGGTGGTTTTGGTAGTAGTGGGTGTAGTGGTAGTGCTGATGGTTTTCGCGGTGATGGTGGCGGTGTTGGTGGTGATGACGGAGGTGGTGGTGAAAGCGGTGGCGGTGTTGGTGGGGATGGCGGTGTTGGTGGGGATGGCGGTGTTGGTGGGGATGGCGGTGTTGGTGGGGATGGCGGTGTTGGTGGGGATGGCGGTGTTGGTGGTGACGGCGGTGTTGGTAGTGAAGGCGGTGTTGGTGGTGGCGGCGGTGTTGGTGGTGGCGGCGGTGTTGGCGGTGACGGCGGTGTTGGCGGTGACGGCGGTGTTGGTGGTGACGGCGGTGTTGGTGGTGACGGCGGTGTTGGTGGTGACGGCGGTGTTGTTGGCGACGGCGGTGTTGGTGGTGAAGGCGGTGTTGGTGGTGACGGCGGTGTTGATTACGGAGGTGGTGATAGTGGTGATGGTGGTGATGGTCGGGGTGGTGGCGGCGGCGGTAGCGAGTGGCGTTGGGCGGGGTTTGCGCGGAGACGGAACGGCGTGGCGCACCTGCGGACAGACTAATTCATGATTCCAGGTACGTCAACTGTTATGGTAATTAGTCCCATCAGCGTTGTGAATGTTTTATCGCGGGAGGTAGCGATTTTCTTCCCCTCGATAGCGAGATCCGCCGGCGACATACACGCCAGTTTATGGGGAAATTCCCCCTCCAGGTATCTTTCTCCAGCGGGGCACCGCCCCAGCAGGGACAATCTCTAAGCTCCCGACTTGTCTGGTAGTGCTCTGCATGTTAGTGTAAGTAGGGGGAGAGAATAGGGCAAGATAAAGGAAAGATCGCGCGCGGTCCGTGGTCCGTTTGTTAGGGTACTGCTCCGGCAGTCGCCTGGTATTCATCGATGAAACCACGGAAAACTACCTATCAGAACAGCCGGCCGCTGGTATTCTCCTCCGGACAATGGCTGAATCGACCTAGCAAAGCACAGAAAAATTCGCGACCGTCGCGCCACGAACCCAGGATCTCCCGGTCAGAGTCCCAGTCAGGCACACGGCGGCAGTGTGGCTCTGAGCTAAACTCTCAAGCGGCATGGGCTCCCGGCGTGCGTGGGGTTGAGAGCGGGGACAGCGGGTGGGTTGGGGCTGTGGTGGTGGCAGCGCGACTGCTCAACTATTCCGGTCACGTGACACTCCGGGGCGGGGGGGGGGGGGGGGGGCTAAAGCGACGCTCTCCATACCGGAAGGCGTGCAAACGAGAGGCGCAGTTTTGCCCGGCGCCAAGGAAAGCTGCAGAAACAAGCGCGGATCAACCGGACAGCCACCGACGGCAGCACCAGCAGGGAAGGATAAGGATGAGCAGGGGGAGGGGCGGAGGAAGAGGGGGAAGGACAAGAGATAGTATGAGGAATATGGGGGCAGAAGAGGAGAACAAAGCAGAAAAAAATGGAGAACAATTAGAGGCATCCTACTTATATGGGACCCCGAATTCTTTTTGATTCAAAACATATAGAAAAATATATTTACTTTTAATTCAAATTAACCGCTATAAGAAATATCTGTTCCATGGAGGGATGTTTATATATTGGGGGAGTGAAAACTTGTGTGAAATAAAGAGCAGCAATGAATCTACAGCACCAGGCCCTATATTACCGTTACTATTAAGGTAGATGTGATTCGGTAATAGACTGGTTTCGGCACAAAAAATGTATTTAAGTAGTCAAAA
This sequence comes from Gryllus longicercus, assembly GCA_038098605.1. NCBI lineage: Eukaryota > Metazoa > Arthropoda > Insecta > Orthoptera > Gryllidae > Gryllus > Gryllus longicercus. The sequence goes on along the minus strand of JAZDUA010000511.1, from coordinate 16,545 downwards.
CATTTTTTCTTAACGTTTTCTTTTATTCGCACGTCATTAATGCATGCATAATGACAAAGATAATAATACAGTATTACATTATAGAAGAATCAAAGTAAACAACTAGTCTACATATTTTTAAAACAATGTTTTAACAATATAAATTATGCATTCACTTTAAACCATTCACTCTATCCAAAGTCAAAACTTTTAATATTTGTACTTTATAAAAGCCCTGTACCGAAATTGTTTTTAAGAACTTCGAAACTTTACACCTAAACTAAGGTAAATGATCCTATACAACCCTATCACATCTGCCATTTACCTGTTTTCGAACTTCTACAATAGCAAATGCAGATTTTCAAGAGCTACGCAAAAACGGCATACAACTACAAGAGCCATATCATAAACACTCGCGTATTCCAAACAGCTTTTGCGTGGAGTGGTACCTGCCGAACAGAGTCTACATGAAACGAGGGCGGCAAAGAAGACAAAGGTTCCCACGTGAGCGAGCCACCGGGCACAGATTCCGGTCACGTGATACCCCCAGGAGAGTCGCTCTGCTGTGTCAGCCCTGTAGTAAGCGCCGGAAGCACGAGCAAATGAGGCTTCAGGAAACAAAAACGCAACGTTAAGCGAATATCTTTGAGGTTCCTCCTCAAACACGTCACATCGAGTCAAAGATTTTATACAAACTTGACTTATGCTATGCAGGATTTATATTCCCCATTGTTTTATAATTTAAATTAAGTATAATAACATAATCATCAACAAGCATTAATCCAGGAGCTCGTCCTAGAAAAAGGTTGCCACAGACCTTAATTCTCTCGCAAGACATCTAATAAAAAACATGAAACTTTATTTCACTTTCGGTCACTTTTCATGACTGGCAGTCAGGTGAGAACGTTTCATGTGATAAAAATATGAGGATTCTAAAGCGAAACGAGTATGTTTTCTCTTTGGGCTACTTTTACCTTTAAAGTCCAAATGTAATGTTCGCATTATTATATACCTCAATATCGTTTAACAAATTACTAATGAAGTAATGATTTAAGACAGTAAAATTTCAAATGAGTGCAATGATTTCGGGAGAATCAGTTACAAGTCATTCTATTCATTTATTTACTTATTTTACCTCAAAAACAGTTAAAAACAGTGTGTGACATGATAAGGGGAGAAGTGTATTCTGTGCACATTTTCTTAATTCTAGGATCCACGCAATACAAGATGAATTCTGAATACTGAAAGAAATGAGTGTTTTTGGCAAGAATTGTTTAGAAAATATTCGCTCCGATTTAATCAAATATATTTTCATGGGCAAATCAACTATACAGTTGGGCTCTTCCCCCTCACCATGTCCTACGTGAAGAAATGTACTTCCCTCCACAACAACATGAATGGTAATTTAAATAACTATACTTCCCACTCTACAAGACGTGCACAGATAGTGAAGTCACATTAATGTCCAGAAACGAAGCGTTCGCTAATGCATCAACCAAAAAACTTGTCGAAAGAACAGATCAATCCACGAAGCAAGAGTAATGAACTCTAATGACGAACGTTTGATAAATGAAATGGACGTCTGATTTGATGTTGGCATAAAATTATTATTTTACAAATATCCGATGAATAAAATAGCGCGAGACCCACTTATTCTGGATAACACTACAACTCACCATGCGGTAATAAGCAGAAGAGTCAGCGAAATGCAGAAAAAAAAACATTATTCAGTACCGGAGTAACGGTACCGAACTTCTCTTACTGACGCTACCTTTTGGTTCCGAAAGAATTTTTTTTTTTTCCCGAAACTCCACACCAAAGGCATCTGAATTCACAACGACGCCCTCCGGTAACCAATCTCCCACGAGTCTTCCTCAGCCCTAAAAAAGTCGTCTGGGTGCGGGAGCGGGCAGCAAAGTCATTAAAGAAACGAAACTTTACGATTCAAAGGCACTAGCTTCGAGACGCAGAAACTCGTAAAGTTTGCCATTCGATCGAGGCGTCGTTTATCAATAGCATCGCCTCTTTTGCCTGCGCAAAACAATTGAAGAAATGCTTTGGCCTAACGCCGCCGTCCATCTTGATGCAGCAACGCGTTGTTGAATAAAGGAGCAGTAATAGAGACTCTTTAACTTAATGGCTTGATTAATAGTCCTGGAGGCAGCGACATGCAATTTGAAGTGATGTAGGGACGGCTAATTTATTGTTTCTTAGTTTTAATGTCAATTACAGCCACAACTAGAGTCACCCGCCGTATCTTTGGGGGTTAATCCTAAACAAAAGGGGGTGAAAAGTAAAGAATTATCTTGATTGCCTACTATGTTCAATACGATCATCGTTGCTACGGGCAACTGTAAACAAATGCATTGTTGCATATTCCCAGCACACTTCCCGCAACATTTTTACTTGCAATTACTTAAAGCGTAATGACGCTATTGGAATGGGTTAAAAGAATTTCGATTGAAATTTTTTTCGGCTTTAAGGAACGTGTAATGAATTGTAATAAGTTTATTATCCTTTCGTAAATACTCACAAACATATGAAAGAGTAAACCCTGAAATTTCCTTATAAGGTCTGGTAAATGGGTAATACCTTTCTTTTCACATGTTCACCCCCTTTGATAAAGATCATGCCCGCAGATATAACGGCTGACAGTCGTTTTTGGCCTTAATTGGTTTTAAAAACAACTATAATAATAAATTAATCGTCTTCATAATTTGAGAAGGCAGCCACCGAGACTAGAAGGCCGTGGCTTAGAAACGTGGAGTTATTTGAAATATACTTGTAAGAGTGAGGTCCACTTAAGTTCGGACGAGTATAAAATTGTTTCTCAGATCCATGTGAAGTGGATGCAAACCTGAAAGTAAAACCAGACTTATTTAATTGATATTGAAGTACTAGGACATAGTCACACTGTTTGTAAAGTGTGATCTTTAGTACTTTTTGTAATACTTCGATGTTGTAGTATAAAGAGTGGTATGTCCAAATTTCGCCGAAAATTTATTGAACTTGAAGATCATTCGATAGCAACACTACACTACACATGCCGACATTTTCCCGAGAAAGACTTTAAAAAATAAAAGTCTATCTTGTTCGTGAACAGGGGTTAGTCAAAATAATATGAACCCCAATGCAATATAGTACATCTTCTTGCATGTTGTCGCCACTGTAGACTTGTAAACGCTGTCGCGACTGCATTGCACAGTTGACGTGGAACGTTTTGAAGGTTATATTACAGTTTATTATAGGCAAGTACACTGTTAAATTTTTGAAACTATTTTTTCTCAAAATAGTCATTTTGCACACATTTTTTTACGCAGAAACATATATGGTCACAATATTTTTTTTATATTATTGACTATTATTAATAATTTAATTCTACATTTACCTATGGATTAGTGCACTCTTCATTTTGTATTATGATAACTTGATTCAAAAAAAAAACGCACGACATTAATTGCGAAGTAATTTGGGAATTTTCATCAGAGCAAATGAGAAAATACAACTCTTACACAAGTTAGATAACCATTGTTAAATAATTACCCGTACTTTCGCGCGCCCTTCCACAATGTGTCCCACCCTCTTTCAAACACTACGCACCCGCCCCAGAGACATCTGCGATTCCACTTCCTTCGAACCCTTTTTGCTTCTCTACTTTCTTCATCTTCTCCTCCTCCTCCTCCTCCTCCCCTTTTCTTTACGCGAGTTTTCGTCACCCTACCACCTCGCGAAGTACCGTCAGAGATATATCCTCCCTGGGGGAGAAAACTTGCTTTAATGCGAATGTTCGAACGTCGTCTGTCGGCTCCCCAGGCTGACAAACTTGAAGAAAACTAAAGCAGGGAGGACGAAAAAAGACGATTGAGAGGGTTATTTCCTTACAGATACTGAAGCAAGAAAACGAGAAAGACGTGAGCGTTCATGATACAAGGGCAAGGATGCCATAGTATTGGCAATTCACAGATTTATTAAAATAAATGTAAGCAACTTCTAGGTCATTACGAAAGTGGAAAAATGATAACTTTTTGCCTATGGATATATAGTAGGAAATTGCATATAACGGGTATGTATTTACAAATGACACGCTTAGGTGTCTCTGGGCATCAGCTGAATGTCTTCCAGAGCCTTCTGTTATAAATTGCATTTATGTTCTTAGCAACCACATCGCTTGAAGACAAGTGAAGGGGACAACATTTCCAGCTTCTGCTATGACTGTGTTGAGTGCACCATTTACGTTACTTTTGTTGCAAGCTGCAGCTGGTGCTACCAGTGTTGATATAGCACTCTCACCAGCAATGTGCCTGACTTTCCTGACGCACTGTATAATTCTGTTTCATGCGATTTCCTACTACGTGATAATTAGCAGAACGTGATCAATTTTAACCCCATTAACGGTTAGATGTTATAAAAACAAATCCTCTCAAAATGGCTTTCTACGTTGAAGGGATATCCTGTTTCACGTATAGAATAGTTTCCGAAAATTAACTCATTTATATGCATCCGCATTTTCATCAAGTGCTTTATTTATTTATAATAATTTATAATATTTAAAAATAATTTTATATAGCTTAATAATATAATTATATAATTTATTAAAATAGTTTATTTATAAATAAATAAATCACCAAGTGATTGATAATGTAGTTCGTTTTATTTGTTGTTCCGCTCATCGTTTCACGTCTGAATACCTTTCATATTCAGATAGAAACGGAAGATCACAAAAGAAGCAGACCCTCTGTAAAGGAGATTGGTTTGTCCTCCACCACACTTCTTCGAAAATGGATTCCTGGATTCAGCAATCACAGTATAAAAGCTCATTTCTGCATTCAAAGTTTTTACTATCTTGTCCGTTAGACACATCTTTTGAGTGTACTACTGAAAAAATTTTGTTTTAAGAACGCGAGAGAAATTAACATCATCAGAGTCTTTATTTGCGGTGTTCTGAGTTGTTGGTGTTTTTTTCCTTTTTTTTGCCTGTAACTTTTTCAAGTTTTATTATTATCTACTTATTAGAAGAGTGCAACATTTGACACTAGTGTTGCCGTTAGAGACCGAAGTACAAACGAAACATCAGTTGAACAGTAGGTTTTTTTTGTTAAGGTAGCATCAGCTTCTAGGTCATTAGCGACCACTTTTGCGAGTAACGATATGGTAACTATGGGGATGACACGATATAATGATGATGATGATGATGATGATAGGAGGTGAAAGGACGAACACAATACAACCATGCCCGAGGCGGGACTCGAACCCGCGATCCTTCGGTCCGAGATTGCTACGGCACTACTGCCTTAACGATCTCAGCCATCGAGACCGGCAGTTGAACAATAGTCTAAAACAAGAAAATCAAGAGTAACTAGGTCCCCGAATTTTTTGTTTAAAAAAATAGTGAACCGTGAGTTGGGGAGGGCATATTAAAGTATAAGTGATACATTCTCTTTACTATTTAAAACACAGCAAAGTGTGAAGTTTAGTTTCGCTTTTGTATAAAATAGAATAAATATTTTATACATCAGTTCAAATCTTCTAATACAATTCTGGGCATTAGGGGCACCATTCAACTTGAGTTTAAGACGTATATGCGTGAAAGGCATTTACGAAACATACTTTTAGCTTACGTTCGCAGTGCTGTGCACTTGAACAACGATATTCGTAATACGAATAGTTGAACTAAGACAACTGTATGAACCTGCGCAATAACCAGGATTGGCATCAGAGTAAAAGAGAATTAAAAAATGCCATAATATGCACTAAAAATGCTCTACTAACACTTGGTCGCTCATACAATAAGCTGTTGTTTTTTTCGTCATTTGATAAGATCTTTTTACATGTTCACTACTTTCATTTTTTAATTAGTGAATCAGAAATAGAAATAGTGAACAGATCACTCAAATGGAGAACATGTGAACACCCTCAAAATAAGCAACGCTAAGAGTAATGGCTGGTAGTGATCACGAATTCAAGGAGACAGAACAGGGGAACATCTGGCTGGCTGCTACGCAAGCAAGAGGTAGGGGTATAACGCATTACGCACAAATGGCCCCGCGAGAAGGGGTGAAAATGATTCCCGCTGAAAAACGCAACGGGCCAGTGGGGGAAGATAGAGAGGTAGCTTAAATATTCGATGAGCGTCAGACAGAAGAGTGAAACAAACTTTGAAGGGGGGAAAGGGTGCAAATGGAACTCATCAAAGGAGACAGAAATAAGCACGGTACAATGACGGTACGGAGCACATTGCAGAAAGACGAAAACGGAAGTAACATTTAAAGAAAACTTGGAAACTGCAATAGACACTTGGCTTTACGAAAGATGTCATACTGCGACCTTCCTCAGGGAAAAATATGTTGCATTTCGCAGTGGATAAGCATGATGTCGAAACGTCGGCAACTGTGCCAACAATGAGATGGACGGGGTAGCATAAATATTCGATGAGCGTCAGACAGAAGAGTGAAACTAAAGCTGAAGGGGGGAGGTACAAAAAAAACAGATGAAACTACATCAAAGGAGACGAAAACAAGCATGAAACGAAAACGGAACGGAGCGCGTCGCAGAAAGGAGAAAACGGGAGCTACATCGAAGAAAGTTTGGAAACTGCGGTAGACATTGGCTGTTCGGGCCACGTCATACTGAGACCTTTCTCAGGGCAAAATGCTACGTTTCGCCGTGTATAAGGTCGGAGCATGACGGTTGAAACGTCGGCAGTGCCTATAATGGACCAGCGGGTGAAGATAAGTTGCACAGATTTTCGATGAGCGTCAGGCATAAGAGTGAAATTAACTCTGAAGGGAAAGAAGAGTGCAGATGAAACTCTTTGTCAAAGGAGACAATTATAAACTCGGTTCGAAACCGGTACAGAGCGCATTGCAAAAAACAGAAAACGGCAGTTACATCTAGGAAAATTTGGAAACAGCGACAGATATTTGTCTGGAGATGTAATCCTGCAACCTTTCACAGGACAAAATGCTGCACATAGCTCCGGATGAGACCACAGCAGGACAGCCGAAACGTTGGCCGACTGTGCGTACGTCTCGGGGTCTTCTGAACAGCCAAGTGTGTATTGTCTTCGGTCGTGGAAAACTAAGGTTTCATTGGAAACTTTGAAACTACAGGCGGGAGAGGTGGACGGATACTTACGGCATGATGGCTAGTGCACGCGTATTATACCTCTAGAGTCTGGGATCGAACACCGGTTAATCCAGGTGGAATTTGTAGACAAAGTGAGATTTTGGAACGTTTTCTCAGAGGACTCGTTTCTCCTTCACATCATTCCGTCTTTTTTCTATCTTCATTCACCTCAATATAACCATCGTTCTACATTCGATAATCATTTTTTTTCATCCAAAATGATCTTAGTGGTTGATCGGCCCCTCCTAAGATTTAAAAAATAAATCAAAAACAAACGAAGTTAAAAGCAGAACGTGTTTAGAATAGACATGGCGCCTAAATGTGTGGCAAATAGAAAATATCAATATATTTTTTTAAATTATAATCGGGACAGCCTGTACTTTTCTAATTTAGAAAAAGGTGAGAAAACATCATTTACTAATAATACTAATACTAGTTAGTAATAGTAACTAATAACAAAGATAAATATATTTATTTAATTGTATTAAATTGATAGCCTGTAAATTTTATAGTCAGAAAAATATGGATAAACTTGTTGTATCCATTAGAAAAAAAACCTGCCAATTCAATGATCGAGGAAATGTATTTACAGGAGAAAAAATATTAGCATAAAAAGAATAATTTAATGAAATATTCATGAATAATCAAGCCTTTTGGTCAAGTGATATAGTTCAATGCTTAAAAAAAAATTAAAAAAAATAAAAACACGCAACATTCATAGTCATCATGGTCGTATTTCGAGATTCGAGCCGACCACAGCGTCTGTGAAGTGCCGTGCAACAGCATGGAGCGAATGTTGTGCTGTTAGCAGCCCGAGGCATCGCATCGCAGATGCCAATCGATAGGAACGATTGTGTTCATCGAGGACAGCTTTTTTGGTAGTTCTGTGCCGGAAATAAGAACGTCGTGGCTTTAATATCCTGCAGTAGGCGCGCTGGCACAGAAGCACAGTAGAACGGAGACAGGTAGGCAGGTAAGAACACGGGTAAACAGGTAAGGTTACGACGCAGATACATTTGTACTCGGATAGGGTATGTTAATAAATATATTTGCAGGTAGATAACCAATTTATAATGCGATCTTGTAGAATAGAAGGGAGAAAAATTGACAAATAAGAAGGCAAGTTTACAGAAAAGAGAGTAGACAGGTGAGCGAAAGATGGGAAGTAGACAATAACGTAGGATAGGTAGGCAGCTAAATTCATAACGAGACACGTGAATGGATTGGTAGATAAGTCGACAAGTGCGAAAGTAGGTCGACGTAGTAAGAAGGCAGGTGAGTTGAGAGGTAGGCAAGTGAGTAGAGAGAGGTAGGCAAGCAAGTACACAGGTTATCGAGTATGCCGGTATTCGGGTAGACTGACAGGCGAATAGACGGGCAAGCAAGTCAAAGGCCAGGCAGGTTAACGGGCAGCCATTTAGGTCCGTCGGACCTCTGGCCTTCAGCGCCACGGCGTCCGTCCTACCTCCCGGAGCAACCGCGCGCCACCGACTCCGCGGTAAGTAAGTAGAGTGGCTGGCAAGTGAGTAGAATGGTAGATAAATTAGTAGTGGTATAAAGCAAGAAGAGCGGTATGCAAGTGAGTAGAATGGTAAAAAAACTACTAGTGGTATACAAGTAAGAAGAGTGGTATTGAAGTAAGAAGAGCGGTATTCAAGCGAGTTGAGCGGTAGGCAAATGAGTAGAGAGGTAGACGAGTAGGCAGGTTAACGAGTAAGCTGGTATCCGGGTAGGCGAGTAGAAAGGCAACCAAGTCCACGGCCACGTTACCGCGCAGCCATCCAGGTCCATCGGACCTCCGGCCTCCAGCATCACGGCGTCCGACAAACCTCCCGGAGCAACCGCGCGCCCCCACCAACTCCGCGGCTTCTCCGCAGACTCTTCCTCGCAGTGTCGCGTGTCCCAAGGGGAGGGAGGGGGGACAACAGCAGCGTGAGCGGAGGGGAGGGGAGGGGAGCGGAGGGGGGAGGGTGAGAGACGGGCCCCCGCCGCCAATTTCCGGCGGTCGCACGCAATTTCCGGCCGGCGCCCGCCCCGCCACCCGCCCCCGCACGAAACTTCAACCCCTTCGCAGCCGATGGGAGCTCGCGTCGACGGCCGCTCCCGCTGACAAGGGCTTCCAGCAGACGACGCGACGACAGGGCGGAGGAGGAGGCGGGGCAGCGGTGGATTCAGAAAGGGCACGGAAGCCCCGTTGGAAAAACGTTCTTTCGAACCCAAGAAAACACAACATTCGAATTACTAAGAGTTTTTTTCGCTGAGGAAGGAGTTAAAGCCTATTTGGAAGCGAAGAAAACTCAACGTTCAAAATAATACGGGGTTTTCGCTCATAAAAGAGTTGGAGCTTCTTTGGAACCACAGAAAACACAACGTCCAAAATACTAAGAGATTTTTCGCTGATAAAGGAGTTCAAGCTTCCTTGGAACCAAAGAAAATACGACGTCCAAAATACTAAGGGTTTTTTCGATGAGAAGGGAGTTCAACCTTCTTTGGAACCAAAGAAAACACAGGACCAAAATACTACGTTCTTTTTTGCTGAGAAAGGAGTTCAAGCTTCTTTGGAACCAAATGAAACACAACGTCCATAGCACTAAACGTTTCTTAGCTGAGAAAGGGGTTCAAGCTTTTGTGGAACCAAAAAAACGCAACGTCCAAAATACTGAGTTTTTTTTCGCTGATAAAGAAGTTGAAGCTTCTTTGGAACCAAAGAAAAAACAACGTCCAAAATAGTAAGAGATGTTTCGCTGAGAAAGGAGTTCAAAGTTCTTTGGAACCAAGGAAAACGCAACGTACAAAATTCTAAGGTTTTTTTCGCTGAGAAAGGGATTCAAGCTTCTATGGAACCAAAGAAAAACCACGTCCAATATACTGAGGGATTTTTCGGTGGGAAAGGCCTTTAAGCTTTCCAACCAATATTTCATGATTTTGTTAAAGTGAGAGACAGTGAGCTCTTTTCTGCGATTTAAAAAGTATAAAACACCAACGCTTCGTTTATAAAGTCGTTTAGGTTTGTCATCCTACATCTAGTCATTTTTTTACTTTAAGTGGAAGTCATTTAGCTTTATTGTTCGATTAGTCTCAACTACTAAGACCTGTGACACGTTTTCGTTTAAAAAGTATTTTAAGTCTACCACCTAGTATTTCGTATTTCTTTTCTTCGACTGAAAGACTGAGTTCTAGTATATTTCTATTTAAATAATGTGATCTCTGAAAGATGAACAGCTGGTCGCGGTTATCGAATTTCCCTTTTCTTCCAATCCAATTGGAAAACTACGTCCAGATACTGATGTCAGAAGTCCCACTGTTTAAATAGGAATACAGATATGTTATCTCTTGTTTTTATTAACCATCACCTTTTAATCTATGACATATTCACAAAATATTAATAAATTGCTGAAATTAATAGAGTGGACCTTCAGTTTCTCATTACTTTGTTTTCTAGTGAGAGTTACAATCAATCTATTGACAGAAGCCATAGCTTTATCGTCTGGAGGGTTTTTAAAGAGCGAAGATCAATGAGGCACAAAGAGAGGAATAGTACGGGATTGGCAATATTAGGAAAGTGATCTGTTATTTTCTTTTTGATTTTTACATACTGAAGAAAAAAATATTTTGATACTAATAGATTATAATTTATTTGGTAAGAGGATCTTTGAATTGTGCGAAGACATATTGTTAATGGCGTAGAAAATTTCATAACATCTTTCTTTTTCTTTAATTATCGAATACCAGCGTAATATTTTTTTTGAAGGAGAGGTAATATAATTAATGTAATTCAAATTGTCCATATTTGCAAAATACCTTTTTAAACAGAAGCTATAATAAATCAAATTTCATTTAATAATCAACCAAATTTCCAAATTCTTGAAAACACAACCGATCGTAAACTACAAAACGACAAATCCTGTCAAAGTTGCCGAACGTAGTAACGAAAGAGATCTGCGTTATCAGACTCGAATTTATTTTGGAGTCCCATCGAACCGTATCTGTAAGGGTTTCCTTACTATTTTAAGTTCCCACATGTCTGGTGTAAAACAGTAAATGAAGGTACTCACCACGGAAAAAGTTCACGATTTCGATAAAACAGCACTGTCACCCACCTGAAACAAACAAGAAAGAACGTATGTCAGTATTGAACAAAACTGAATTCGGTAGAAGCATCTTAAAGACTTCGAAGTTATTTACAATTGGCAATTCTGAAAGCTTGTGGTTGAATTCTTCGACGAATCAACATCAGAGACGTTTTCTACACGTGATATATGACTCGTAAATCGATATGCTTAAAGTTGTAAACAAATATGAGTTTTAGTGAGAGAAAATGGACAGTTAAGCGATATTCGGTGTAGATATAAAATGCACTTATGGAGGTTTGGCTTCTTTTTTTAAGCGCTTAGGATTCTCACAATCTTCGTAAGATTAGAGTAAAAACAAGTGCTAAAAATGCTGACTTGAAAACGTAAGCGTCAATGTTGGCAATTGTTGTCATTTAGGAATGAGGTTTCTTATCACATGGAAGAATTTTTTAAAGAGATAATTGAAAAATAAAGATAATTTTCGTATGGCTTATTAGGGATTTATCATGTAAATAATTTAATTAAAATGTGACCCTCACAAAAATTAACAATTATTAGTAACATATAAAGAATATACATGCCACTAATGTAACAACCTTTTTGTCCTCGCTGAGTTAACGTTCCCTTTCACCTGTTTTCTTTTCAGAATTAAATTAACAATAAAATAAAATACAGTTGGGAACGCTAAAGTACTTCGACCACGAATCAAAATTCGTCATCATTATGCGACTTAGAAAGTATTTACACTACATCAGCACCCTGGGGTCAGATTACCCCCTCACCATGTATCAAGTCAGTATAATAAAAAAATCTAACTATACCAAGAAATCGTTAATATGATACTTTTTTCCAATCGTAAAATAATAATTTAATAATAATAACAATAATAATAACAATAATAATAATAATAATAATAATAATATTGTATGCAGTAATGTTATCAATGTACTATTTTTTTCTTTGTATTTTTGTAAAATAAAAAGTATTTCATACCGAAGAAGTTGATGTATAAAATTTTTGGCTTGATATTGATGCAAGGGCCTGCTGATTTGAAATAAAATATTCAACTTTCCGCTGCCAGAACTTAAAATTCACGGAATTTCCAACCTTTGCCGCTCACGCAACAAGACCTTCCTCCATCCCAAACCCTACCCTTCAGTCATCTGTATCGTCCGGCGGAAACCTATTTATTAAGCAGGAGGCGGCGTTTATGACATCTAAATATTATGATTGTGTCTGTACACCGATCTGCGGGATTTAATATTGTATGCAGCAATCCTATCCATGTATTATTTTCTTTCTTTCTATTTTCGTAGTATAACACATTAATTCGTACCAAAGATGTTATTGTATTCGATTAATGGCTTGATATTCATACAGGAGCTTACAGCATGTTGATTTGTAATAAAATAAGTGCATAACCTAAAATTCCGCTGCCATAACCTAAAAAAAAAATCGCGGGATTTCCAACCCTTCCCGCCCACGCAGCTAAACCTTCCCACGCCCCAACCCTTCCCCATTCACTCCACGGTGTCGTCCGGCGGAAACCTATTTATTAAGCGCGCCGGCGGCGGAGTTTCGTTCCCGACGAGAGAAATTAATCCTCGCCGGCCCGCGCCGCGCTTCGGGACCCTGGGGCACGCCGCAACCCTCGTGCCGTTTCTCCCCCCCCCCCCGGAGCTTCCGTGCCGCCCCCTCGCGGCCACGTGCGCGGGCAATGAGGAAGGGCGCCGCCGGTAATTGGAAGGGTCGCTCATACAGCACGCACGCTTGCGCACCGCCCTAGGGGAAGCGCGGGGGCGGTTCTAAAGGGCCGCGTTTAATTCTCCACTGGATCGTGTGTTGTTCCTTTTTCCGTGAAAAGAACAGCGGTCTCGTCTTTCATTACTACTGCGGGGGATTTAGGGTTGTTCGGACGGCAAGGATTACGCACAATTCGAATTGCTCACTTTTCTTGTAATTTCGAATTATGCATCATTCGAGTTTATCCATTAATGAGCTCAGGTGAGGAGAAGGCTTTCGTTTTCTCAACGGAGATGGTTTGCCTTTGTCTTCCGCTGAATGGATGATAATGATAATACACGGGATTGCAAGTTGTGAACTTCCATTGAATAGAGGATAATATACGTGATTAAGATGCTATGGTGGTACAGATTTCACAATATGCGTGAACATGGTTAAATGAGATGCCACGACCCGATGGTGATATCACCGAAGCCTTACATAATTCTCAAGACTGGTCAATGTGCACGCACGCCCTAGGGGAAGAGCGGGGGCGATTCTAAAGAGCCGCGTTTAATTCTCCACTGGATCGTGTGTTGTTTTTCTTTCTGTTAAATGAACAGCGGTCTCGTCTTTCATTACAACTCCGGGGGATTCTGAGTTGTTCGGACGGCAAGGACAACACAGAGTTCCAATTGCTCATTTGTTTGTAATTTTGAATTATGCATCATTCGAGTTAATTCCCCTCTCCATTAAAGAGCTCAGGTGAGGAGAAGGCTTACACTTAATTTCCTTTCGTTTTCTCAACAGAGATTTGACTTTGACTTCCACTGAATGGATGATAATTGATAATACACGTGATTACAAGGACTGAACTTCTATTGAATGGAGGATAATATACGATATTACAAGTTATGGTGGTTGAGATGTGACCATGAGTGAACATGATTACATTAGAAGCCACAAATCTATAGTAATATCACCGAAGCCTTGCATAATGCCTTGCCTACATTCATGTCTATACACCGCCCTAGGGGACGAGAGGGGGGGGGTCTAAAGGGCTGCGTTTAATTCTCGTGAGATCTCTCTACTAGGTCGTGTTTTTCTGTTAAAAGAACAGCGATCTCTTCTTTCATTACAACGTTCGGCGGATTCAGGTTTATCCGGGTGGCAAGCAGAATTCGAACTACTCAATTGCTGTTCATTCGAATCGTGCACCATTCGTGCTAATGGCATAGGATGCTCGCCTCCATTACTGTACGTAGGCTAGGAAGGAGGCTAATGTCTGCACGTCCTTCCGTTTCCGAGACAGGTCATCACAAAGGTAGTTTGCCTTTGTCTTCCACTGAATGGCTATTAACACGCATGGTTGCAAGGGGAAACTGCTAGGGTGGTTTAGATACGACGATATGGGTGGACGTGGTGTAAATAAGAAGCCACAAACCTATGGTAACATCACCCAAGCCCTTCATGATTTGAAGGATTGTTACCTTGCATAATTCGCAAGTCTCGTCCATGTGCACGCTCGCCTGTGCACCGCCCTATGGAAAGAGAAGGGTGGTTCTAAAGGTTAATTCTCCGCCATATCATGTTTTTAGTTAAAAGTAGGTGATGAGATCGCTTACGCCTTTATTTCCTTCCGTATCCTGGACAGATGATCACGGCGTTGGTTTGCTTTTGCCTTTCATTGATTGGATGATAATATAGGCGAATACGAGGGGTGAATGCTATGGTGGTTCAGATATGACGAAATATATGAACGTGGTTCAATGAGGAGCCTAGGGTGATTACAGCCAAACCTTCGAGAGACTGCTCAATGCGTCCGTAGAGTAAGTGTGCGGTGGTTCTGACGGGTCCCAAGTGTATCGTGTTGCAAAGGTTTAATTCTCCAATATATCGTGTTTTCAGTTAAACGTAAAGCGGTTTATTTAACATGCAATTTCCTAGGACAACGGATCATAAAATTTATTCAATATTTTACAACGGTCTCTTATAGCATCTCAATTCCATGGAAAACGGACAACCAAATGAATTCAATATTTTACAACGGTTTCTCGTAGCTTCCCATTTCCAAGAAAAATCAAATTTATTCAATTTCTTTAAATGTGCATTTCAAACTATTAAAAAAGACGTTATTCCATTACTGCTTAGCACAGGTGAAGAAAATGCTTATGCCTTTATGTCCTTCCGTTTCCTGGATAGACTAATCGCAGTATGGTTTGCTTTTGTCTTCCACTGTATGAATGTTAACATACGTGATATGGGGTTAATGCTGTGGTGGTTCAGATATGGCAGAACGTGGTTAAATGACGAGTCACAACCGTATGGTTATATCACCTACGCTTTTCATTATTCGAAGGACTGATCAAACTTTCGTAGGGGAAGAAAAGATGGGTTCAATAGCCTCGAACATAAAATCCATTTCTCAGGTTGAGAAGACCAGAATACTGCCTGGGGATATCTTCGTGCCAGCCACACATACCCCCTTAACGTGCCAGCCACACATACCCCCTTAAGGCCGGGACGCCGCTGTAAGGGCATGGCCCATACACGGGTCAACACATACAAACCAAATATATTAATATTATATTTAATAATGATAACTTATTTGTTTTCAAATATTGCTAATCTTGCGATTTTTAAAATTTATTTTTATTTCTGTTAAACTTTTACTCACCTTCCAACTATTTATATTTAAAATGACGGAAAGGGATTCTTGAACTCAAGAAAACGTGCGCGGATAATCTTCCCCCCCCCCCCCAACGCCACGTACAGTTTTTTACTGCTTGTTCCCCCCCCCCCCTGAATAAATCTAAATTCCGGTTACAAAGAAAAAGGGCAATTCCTCGGAAACTAATCATTAAATAAAAGACTCATATCATCAAAGTCAATACTTTAACTTAACCACAGTCTCCATTTAATCCACCAACGCATTTCAGTGTTCAACTACAGCAGAGCGCGAATTCCTATCGTTCAGCTCGCACTAACAGGACGTTCACCGCACCGCACACTGGACAACATTGAACCTCAGGGGCACGCATTGCAGCCGAACCGGCGCACAGATGCCCAAACAAAATACCGCACGCGACGCGACGCGACAGCCACTGCGAGAGATGAAGTTCTGCTGTTGGAGATACGAGGCAAATGTTTCGCTCTGCGGTCCAGCCATTCACATTGAAGCAATGGGCGGCCGCGGACACGATACGGGCTGACGTGACCAATACGACTCGTTGCAGAGAGGAGAGAGAGAGGAGAGAGAGAAGAGAGGAGAGAGAGAAGAGAGGAGAGAGAGAAGAGAGAGAGAGAAGAGAGGAGAGAGAAGAGAGGAGAGAGGAGAGAGAGAAGAGAGGAGAGAGAGAGAAGAGAGGGGAGAGAGAAGAGAGGGGAGAGAGAAGAGAGGGGAGAGAGAAGAGAGGAGAGAGAGAGCGAAGGGAGAGAGAAGAGAGGAGAGAGAGAAGCGAAGAGAGAGAAGAGAGAAGAGAGGAGAGAGAGAAGAGAGGAGAGAGAGAAGAGAGGAGAGAGAGAAGAGAGGAGAGAGAGAAGAGAGGAGAGAGAGAAGAGAGGAGAGAGAGAAGAGAGGAGAGAGAGAAGAGAGGAGAGAGAGAAGAGAGAAGAGAGAGAAGAGAGGAGAGAGAAGAGAGGAGAG